>OU343062.1:6651799-7894220 GCA_910593695.2 Ocypus olens | reverse complement strand
ATAGAGATATGGATTTTTGAAAATTTTTGTTTTAATTTTTTAAGCACCTGAACAAAAACACAGCAGAAAAAAATATAAAACATGCAGGACAAATTCCATTAAAAATCATCCTTAATGGCCGAAGTACTGCTTATTCAAAATCAATTAGGTTTTTGTAAATTCAGCAATTTTCAATGGAGATATGGATTTTTGAAAATTTTTGTTTTAATTTTTTAAGCACCTGAACAAAAACATCGCAGAAAAAAATATAAAATATGCAGGAAAAATTCCATAAAAAATCATACTCAATGGCGGAAGTATTGCTTATTCAAAATCAATTACGTTTTTGTAAATTCAACAATTTTCAACACAGAGATATGGATTTTTGATCGCCCATCTCTACTCTGGTGACAAGAATCCTTAGAGCGCAAAAATTTCATCCATAAAATGACAGTCATCCAGGAACTCACCAAAGATGATCCGGATAGAAGACTCCAGTTTTGCGAAAAATTATGGATCTACTAAATAGAAATGTTCTAAACATAGAACACATCTTGTTTTCTGATGAATCAACGTTTATTTTAAATGGTGAGGTAAATCGTTAAAATTACCGTTATTGGGCAGACAAAAATCTACACTGGATGAGGGAAGGCCACGCTCAATATTCAGAAAAAGTGAATGTTCGGGCAGAGATTGTTGATGATTGAGTTATAGGAACAATTTTCTTCCCAAACAATCAATGGATCGGGATATTTACAATTCTTGGAGGAAGAGCTAATTCCGAGTTTGGCTATTTTGTTCCCTTGCCCTGTAGAAGATGACGTCCCGAATAGAAACATCTGGTTTCAACAGGACCGTGCGCCTCCTCATTTTGCAAGGCATGTCCTTGAGTACCTGGATAATATATTTTCACGAAGATGGTTTGGTAAAAGAGGACCAGTTGAATGGCCACACAGGTCTCCTATGGACTTTTTTCTATGGAGGTATTTGAAAAGCAAAGTTTTTAAGACCAAACCGGCAAATATTGAGTAGTTGAAAGAACGAATAACAGGAGTGAAGGCTAATTTCCCCCGAGGTAATTAGAAATATAAGTTTCAGTTCCGTTTTGTCAGTTAGAAAATGGACAATATTTTGAGCATTTATTGAAGAAAGACTATTAAGTTGAATTAATTTTTCAAAATTTGATAATGTTTGTTAAATATCTTCTAATTGACAGGAAATGGAAATTTAAAATTTGGCACACATGAGTAACTTGATATACTCTTTAAGAATAGTGATAAAAAAATTAGGGTTGCCATTAAAATAAAATAGTCGATGACGCGGACGCGCTGTATAAAATTTAATTATATCAAAAAGAGTGCAATTTAAAATACTAATCGACCAGTTAGAGCAAATTTCCAAAAAATAAACTTTCTTTAATTTACTGAATTTATTAGAGACTAGCTCTGTATAAGTAATAGAGTTTTTAATCGTTCTCCTGCAAATCAGATTTTTTGTTGTGTTGTTATTGCAGAGGACCATCGATATATAACTATGATTGTATTGATTTGATACAGTTTACAACACTATTATGAATTAATTTTGTTTACGCGATAAATATATTTCGCATCTCAAAAATTTGACATCTCTCTGTTCAAATTAACTAAATTTGTAGTCAAATATTTTCCACTCCATTATTGAAAATGTAATTAATTAAATTCAACCCTAGCCGCTGCCATAAACTTTTGCAGTGGAAGCAAACACTAACAAAAAGTTAATGAATATAACGACTGACGTTTATTGCTATTTATTGTATCCTTCTTGGTGGAATACGAAATGTTGGGAATATATACACATTTCCCGCTTGAATAGAATAGTAAATACCGTGAGATAAAAAAATAGAATAAACAGCATCATGTCGTTTCGTAGTTTCTAAAAAACTTTTTTTTTACTTAAGCTTTCGCCATACAGTCACGACCGTAAAAAAACTTCAAAGTTCAAATTTGACTTTGTCAATGCCAATAATTATTTTGAAATTTAGGAACCAGAAAAGACATGCGGCTATTTGTTCATGACATGCTTTTACATTTTTTTTCGATCTCACGTCAGGGTTACAAGTAATATGGTTTAAAAAAAAATTATAAGTGCCCAAATCGATACTTGAAAGCAACAGTGAGATAAATGTAAAAAAAATATTTCGATAAAATTATTCCAGTTAATAGCTATATTTTAACTAAAGTTAATGCAACATTGAGAAAAATAATCATGTTATTGATATTGAATTTAAGATGTAATATTTTAAAACATTTACATATATGAATAGGTGCAACCTATACAAATATATGCTTACTTCAGTTTAAGCGGAAACCCCTTTCCACTTTCGTTTCGTACCGATAACAATGAAACATCCCCCAAGCTTCCTGAATAAATTAATAATACAGTCTGGAATAATCCTATTCAGGTGTAATAGGTTCGCTGGAATAATATAGAATTGTGTGCCAGCAGGAATTCTGACAGGATATTTACTGATTATGAATTTGTACGATGCTTTACATTTCATCATAAAGTCATAATCGTATTAATTCATTTGAAAAATTGCAGTTGATCTTCGTGATCAATATCTATTCAAGAATTTAATTGTCATTTAACTTGATTTAGTACAGTAACTAGTTTTTCTTAGGCTAAAGTTTGATGTATGTGAAATTGCGTTCTTTAACCTCTTCAGGGACAGAAACACATTTGTGTACGTTTGAAAAAATGACGAACACATTTCAAACAAATTTGATTTAGCTCAATACTGCCATCTCTGGTCAAGCTCTGAAAGCTGCTACAGTTGCACATTTCCATGCAGATACCTCCTGTCCGGTTCTACTGGCGAGATATCAATTGTTAAAGGATTTGAAACTTCAAAATTAATTTGTCCCTGAAGAGGTTAAGTGAAATTGGGAAATGTAAAAATGTAAAAAAAGTAACTGGTGACGGGCTCCGCTGCGCTGCGTCGTCGTCCATACGGGGCCCATCAAAATTAAGAAATTAAATTGGTAACGGACGACGGCACAGCGTGGCCCATTCAAATCACATTTTGGCCACCTACTGAGTTGATTTGCGTCTAATAGCACCTATTATAATTAATTAGGCAAAGTAATTGGTGAAGATCGACGACTTCGCTGCGCTGCGCCATCAATGAAAAACATATTTTTTTCTAAATTAATTTTAATTTTTCGTATTTATTTTTCATTTTTCATTTTCAATTTTTCATTTTTCATTTTTCATCTTTCAACTTCAAGTTTTAATTTTCAATTTTTCATTTTCTTTTAAAGTCGAAAAGCTGAAACTTACAGGGATGGCAGAAGATATATTTTTGGAACCACCTTCAGAGTTCACTTTTCATTTTTCATTCTTCATTTTTTATTTTTTATGTTTTATTTTAATTTTTCATTTAAAATTATTTATTTTTTATTTTTATTTTTATTTCTTTTATTTTTTTAAGCCAGTTATATCCTCTGCGATCCCTGAAAATTTCGGCTTTCCGACTTGAAAAGGAAAAAAATGTCCTTAAAAGAAGGAAAACGAACCCAGGATCGTGGTTCAGGTGGTTCCAAAAATTTTGAAAAAATATCTTCTGTCATCCCTGAAAGTTTCAGCTTTTCGACTTTAAAAGAAAGAAATTCGTCCTTAAAAGAAGAAAAACAAACCCAGGGGGTGCAAATGGTGCGTAGGGGTAGTTTCAAATATTTTAACAAAATATCTTCTGGCATTCCTGAAAGTTTCAGTTTTTCGACTTTAAAAGAAAAAAATCCGTCCTTAAAAGAAGAAAATGGTGATGTGGCCATCATGTTACTTTCTCCGGCTTGATGGTATCATAGCCATTTATTTTTACATTTTCATGGTTTATTGAAATCATATTTTAAATGTACATCGAGCGTTGCGTAAACTCGGATGAAACTGACGTTTAAAACGTCAAAATGATTAAACAAGGAAAAATTATACTTCAAATTCAAAAACTCGGTTTACTGAAAAACTAACGAGATTTAGAAAAAAACTTATTCTTTAAAAGTTGTTCATTTTGGCATTCTCTACAATTATTATTAAATTAAATTTGCTGTGACTATTATAGTTTCATAATTATAAACCAAAAATTAAAAAAATATTAATAAATTTTTTTTCGAATAGCAATGATTTTATGAAAAATATTTTCAAGCAAAAGATGTTCATTCCTTTGTCTCCTCTTCAAAGTTTGTTTTAATGTTTTTGTGATAGTTTTCATATTTAAGAAAATATTGGCAAAAAACAAAAAACAGTTAACACCCACTTCCGGTGTACGAAATTTTACCAAAAGCTTTTCAGTTCTTCAGATTATCAAATAAGACGTATGTTCAAAGTTTCATATCAATTGCTCTATTAGTTTTTGAGATATAGCGCACACAGGCAGACACACACACACACACACACACACACAGACTAAAAAAAAAAAATTCCAGAAATTGTTGAAATGGCATCTAGGGACCCTAAAACGGATATTTCCGTAAAAAAAAAATTTGGAAAAAAAATCACGATCACAATACTTTCTCGTACTTCGTAACGGAGAAAGTAAAAAATGGTGATGTGGCCATCATGTTACTTTCTCCGACTGTATATTTACGTTTTCATGGGTTTATTTTCAATTGAAATCATATTTTAAATGTACATCGAGCGTTGCGTAAACTTGATGAAACTGACGTTTAAAACGTCAAAATCATGAAAGATGGAAAAATTATACTTCAAATTCAAAAACTCGGTTTACTCAAAAACTAACGAGATTTCGAAAAAAACTTATTCTTTAGAAGTTGTTCATTTTGGCATTCTCTACAATTATTATTCACATAAATTTGCTGTGACTATTATCGTTTCATAATTATAAACCAAAAATTAAAAAAAAAAAAAAAATTTTTTTTCTCGAATAGCAATGATTTTATGAAAAATATTTTCAAGCAAAAGATGTTCATTTCTTTATTGTCTTCGATGTTTGTTTAAATGTTTTTGTGATACTTTTTATATTTAAGAAAATATTGGCAAAAAACAAAAAACAGTTTAGGTAAACACCCACTTTCGATGTTCGAAATTTTACCAAAAGCTTTTCAGTTCTTCAGATTGTCAAATGAGACGTATGTTCAAAGTTTCAAATCAATTGCTCTATTAGTTTTTGAGATACAGCGCGCACAGACAGACACACACACACACACACACACACACACACAGACACACACACACACACACACAGACACAATTTTTTTTTTCCAGAAATTGTTGAAATGGCATCTAGGGACCCCAAAACGGATATTTCCGTAAAAAAAATTTTTGAAAAAAAATCACGATCACAATACTTTCTCGTACTTCGTAACGGAGAAAGTAAAAACGAACGCAGGGGTGCAAATGGGGCGTAGGGGCAGTTCAAAATGTTTTGACAAAATACCTTCTGCCATCTCTGAAAGTTTCAGTTTTCCGATTTAAAAGAAAAAAAACGTCCCTAAAAGAAGAAAAACGAACCCAGGGGGTGCAAATGGAACGTATGGTTAGTTCCAAAAATTTTAAAAAATATCTTCTGCCATCCCTGAAAATTTCAGCTTTTCGACTTTAAATGAAAAAAATACGTCCTTAGAAGAAGAAAAACGAACCCAGAGGGTGCAAATGGCGCGTAGGGGTGGTTCCAAAAATTTTGAAAAAATTCACAATGAAAGCCAGTCATTGCTTCTGTCATCCCTGAAAGTTTCAGCTTTTCGACTTGAAAAGAAAAAAAAATACGTCCTTAAAAGAAGAACATTTTTTTTTCTTTACCCGGTTTTTTTATAGATATTTACGGGACCAGCTTTGTAAATTCATTTTTACTGGGCGCACTTAGAGTTTGTGAGGCGAGCGACGCAGGAGCGAGCCTCATAACCAAGTAAGCCCAGTAAAAATTAATTGCAAAGCGTGTCTTGTATAAAGTTTTATTTTCACCTTTCTAAAGCTTTTTTTAAAATAAATAATAAACAAACAAAAATAGGACGCTATGATTTAGGCGATTGTATTATGGTGTAAGTAGGTCTTTCGTTAATAGGTGACGCGATTAGTGATCGCGATTAATTGTTGATATAGTACACTTGAAATGCTATAGTGGCTATTGTGGCGCTACGCGCTGTTCGCTAGATTTGATTTGGCATAAGTTTTGTAAAATTATGGCTGAAGCTTATGCAAGTATACAAGCACTTGCGGATGCTGCAAGTGCGGAAATACTACCGATAGTTTCGAAAAAGTAATGTGAAGTTAGTCAATATGTCAATATAACCAACAAATTCCGATGACATATTGGTAGCCATATTTACAAGATTAAAAAATAAACATTAATGAGGGAGATAGCGGTTTAACAGGTCTGAAACCAATGTGAATAAACAAGAAAGAGAGAGATCGTTGACTTAAGAGTCCTGCTTCTATTTATTACAGGTCTCATACTTATAAAGACGAATTTATAAAAAATTATAAAAATGCATGTAATGTATTATTTATATGGACGGTGGAAATAAAAATAATTTTTGGGAAACGGGGCAAAAATTCAAAAAAGTGGCTTGATCAATTTTAGATATTTTCTTTAAGATTATTTTAAGACATACTGGGATCGTACAGTTCCGGCGGTTACGGAGGAGTTATTTTTTTTGAAACGTGCAAAAATCGAAAATCTGCGTTTGAAAAATCCTCCTGACCTCCAGTAGAGCGTCGACAGTTGATTGCCCCCCGCGGAAACCGAATTCGGAAGCCTCTACATTACTGGTCCTTTACGTAGTGAGCTTCTGCGGGACTTAGCCCTCCTCCTCTCTGAGACAGATGGGGTGGCAAGTCCTGTAGGCGTCCGATGGCTTCTCCTTCTTGGAAAGAAACAAGCTTGGCACTCTAAAACTCAGAAGGAAAGACACATGTTCAGGAATCCGGTTAGCTCCACGTCAGGGTTAGGTTAGCGAACCAACGCTTGAGGGTTAGACAATCAACCACTTTGCTAAAATCATTTATGGTCGGCCTCAGGTGTCAGGTGTCAGCCCCCTTCTCCTCGCAGAGCTCTTCTAGCAGGTTTCTTTGCTGCGTCGTATTTCCGTCCGAAGTGTCGCCTTAGCCATCCGGCAAGCCTCCATCAGGATCTCAAGGTTCCTTCTGGTCCGTCTGCACCTGGTGAGGGCCCTCTTGGCCGCATTCGCGTTGGACCAAGCCATGGCTACTTCCTCGCATCACCAGTACACTGCCTTTCTACGGCCCCCAGACCTCTTCTTCGGTACAACCACGTCAAAGGCAGTCCAGCAGTCCTCAGCCTGCACAAGGAACCGAGACAGGCGTCCTCGATAGTGGCAAATGTGTCAGGGAATGGTTGATGTTGCAGTTGGGGGCGATTTGGTTCACAAACAATTTACAACTGTTGCCCACATTGGTCAAGAATTTTTATTAAATTTACGTGTTTACAATTTTCAAAAAAGCTAAGTTTCTTCATTTAAAATCGTAGAAAAGTATACTCCGTAGAAACGATACGAATTAAAAATGATTCACTCTAATTATTTTATCGTTGGTAATTTTAACTGCTGCATTAAATATCTATAGCCCATATAAGCAGAAAATCAAAATTCATAAACGTAAATTTATAGGTTATCCACTCGGGCGATCCCAGGGCAGAAATTAACGTTATCAGTCGTAACCGAGCGAGCAATAACGAAAGCGATTAAACTGTGATAGTGCTAACCACTCTTAAAGGCAATAAGGAAATCACTGAATATTTCAGAACCTTAATAAAACTTTAATGGCGCTCTAAAAGTTATTATTAAAGAGCACGAGGATGTGCAGATTATTAATCGCCGCTGTGGACGGGATCGATACGAGGAGTATTATCTCGTAGGCATTCGTATTTTGTTTGTTTTATAAAATGTGCACCGGCATTAAATTAACACTGTTGGTACTAACGACATTGCAATTGTGGGTATATTTTAAATAAAAGTTTCATGATATTCCTGACACGTGTTACGGTTTATTACAAGTTGCCCCTTTGATAATGGTTTTAATAAACCGAAACACGTGTTGAATAGTATAATATGAAACCAAACAACAGAATGGGTTTTTTTTTAAATTGTGTAACTGGTTCACGCGTGGTTATAATGGGCGATTGAAATTTGCTCGATAATTACAGGAAGGACTTCATTTTAACGATTGAATTCAATCAATAATAAAGTTCTAAATTAATTAATTAATTAATTTTATGGAGTAATCCTAAAAGGTCGGTTGAGCATAGAAAGAGCAAGAAGCGAGACCGATTTTCCAATTAATTATTCGCGTCAGGTAAATCGAAGCGGGGGAATGTTTGGATTAAAATTTGATTTACGAATACAAGCATAACCTCGTGAATTAAAGGGTAATATACCACAATAAATAAAAGTGGAAGAGTGATTTTACATTAAAAACCAGCGGCGGCTCGTGGATATTCGGCGGTGAGGCAACGGAAGAAAATTTGACCGAAAAAGCAAAGGAATATTTGCTTCCTCTATCAGAGTAAGTAGTGCAGCACGAGCGGCCTCTTCGCCTCCCCACGGAAATTCACGAGCCGCCGCTGTTAAAACTGGTGCAGGAATTGAAATGAAAATTTAAACGTAAACTAAGCTTTATTTGTTCGTCCGAAGAACTGAAAAGCTTTTGGTAAAATGTAGAACACTGATATATTCTGATCTAATAATACGTATTAAATTATACAATCATTTCTTAGTTGATATAAAAGATATTAGCACTTATAATAAATTAAAACACACACTGTTCAACGTTTTATGTGATCTAGAACCATATTCTATGAACGAGTTTTATAATCATAAATTTTAGAGCTTAGATAGTTTATTCGATATATTTTATTTCTTTCTGACGTTTTGCATTACGAATGTACACTTTTCTTATGTATATGGGGCAGTCCATACCAACCTGGTGCACTAAAAAAAAATTGGCAAGAAAACACATGAAATATGTTCTATCAAGACTCCTGAGTATTTCAGAATTTTTTCAGATTTTTCGGAGCCATATTGACGGAGCTGTGGCTCCTGAAAGACACGTAAAAATCAAAATTTTGCAAAAATTGCATTTTTGCACTCGTGATTCTGTTAAAACGATACACAGAATCAAAAAATTGATAGAGACATTTTTTTAATGAAATTTTACGAACTTTCAGTTGATGTAGTGCATTTTCCATTATTCGCCATTTTCGGCCCTTATTTTGCCGTTTAAAGGGCAAAAATAGCCCTCTTAGGGCGGGGGACACTTTTTATCGTTTTGAAAGTGTGATAAGTCGATTCCTCTTCAAAAATTATATAAAATACCTAAATTTCAGAATGGGCCGATCATTTTAATGGACGTTACAGAGATATTCCTAAAACAGCACTGTTTCCTCAAAAAACATTTTTCTCAAAATTATTGTCTTTTTGAATTAATTATTACCATTTTAGCGTTCTTGCATGTGGTGGAATTGGTGGGCACTGCCAAACTAGCTGCTGCCTCCGCTAGTCTGCAACTCTCGCCAGAAAAACTAATTTTAACAGTGCTTTTTTTAAGAATATCTCTGTAACGCCCCTTAAAATGGTCGGCCCATTCTGAAATTTGGATATTTTATGTAATTTTTGACGAGGAATCGACTAATGACACTTTCAGAACGATAAAAAGTGTCCCCCGCCCTAAGAGGGCTATTTTTGACCTTTAAAGGGCAAAATAAGGGCCAAAAAGAGCGAATCAGGAAAAATACACTAGATCAGCTGAAATCGTAAAATTTCATTAAAAAAATGTCTTTATCAATTTTTTGATTCTGTGTATCGTTTTAACAGAATCACGAGTGCAAAAAATGCAATTTTTGCAATATTTTGATTTTTATGTATCTTTTAGGAGCCACAGCTCCGTCAATATGGCTCCAAAAAATCTGAAAAAATTCTGAAATATGTATATTTTGTAAATGTAAATAAAATAATTACTTACTTACTTACTTGCCCTGTTTTCTCGATTATTATTCCTCAAATTCTAGATATTTTGGCTCAATACTTTTTTTTTTGGTCACAATGTTCTATTTGTTTGTTAAAATCTTCGATTTTTTGGTCTGCATTTTTTTATTTTTAGGGCAGAGTTTTCGATTTTTGGTCTAAACATTCGATTTTTTGCCACGATTGTAGATTTTTCATTTGTTGGCAAATATTTTAGATGTTTTACTTATATTTTGGGCTATATTTTTAATCTTCTGTCGTAAAGTTTCTTTATTTTGGCTAAAATTTTCGATTTGTTTATTAAAATTTCGACTTTTCGAATCTGCAATTTTAATTCTGCGTCTATATTTAAACTATGTTCACTAGACGGCGCTCGCTGAATAATTATATTATTTTTCTTTTACTTGAATTTTCGAATTTTTGGTCTGCGTTTTTTTATTTTTAGACCAGCATTTTTGATTTTTTGGCCTAAATTTTAGATCTTTGGCCTGTTTCTCGATTATTTTTCTTCAAATTGTAGATATTTTGGTTCAATTCTCTTTATTTTGGCCACAATTTTCGATTTGTTGAATGAAATCTTCGATTTTTTGTTCTGCATTTTTTATTTTTAGGCCAGAGTTTTCGATTTTTGGTCTAAATATTTGATTTTTTTTGCCATGATTGTAGATTTTTCATTTATTAGCAAATATTTTAGATGTTTTACTTATATTTTGGGCTATATTTTTTATTTCTGTCGTAAAGTTTCTTTATTTTGGCTAAAATTTTCGATTTGTTTATTAAAATTTCGACTTTTCAAATCTGCAATTTTGATTCTGCGTCTATATTTAAATTATTTTCACACGACGGCGCTCGCTGAATAATTATATTATTTTTCTTTTACTTAAATTTTCGAATTTTTTTGTTCTGCATTTTTTTTATTTTTAGACCAGCATTTTTGATTTTTTTGGCCTAAATTTTAGATCTTAGGCCTGTTTCTCGATTATTTTTCTTCAAATTCTAGACATTTTGGCTCAATTATCTTTATTTTGGCCACAATTTTCGATTTGTTTGTTGAAATCTTCGATTTTTTGGCCTGATTTTTTTATTTTTAGGGCAGAGTTTTCGATTTTTGGTCTAAACATTCGATTTTTTTGCCATGATTGTTAATTTTTCATTTGTCGGCCCTTATTTTAGATGTTTTACTTGTATTTTGGGCTATATTTTTGATTTTCTGTCGTAAAGCTTCTTAATGTTGGCTAAAATTTTCGATTTGTTTATTAAAATTTCGACTTTTCTAATCTGCAATTTTGAATTTTAGCCCCGAATTTTTGTTTTTTGGTCTACATTTTTGATTTTTCTGTCCGATATTTTAGATTTTTAACATGGATTATTGATTTTATTGCGTTATAGTTTCTAGTCGAAAACACTTTGAGCTAAAGAGTTATTTTGGTGGTGGAAATGGTAAATTATTTTTTCTTTACTTAAATTTTCAATTTTCTCGTCTACATTTTTTTATTTCTAGACCAGGATTTTTCATTTTCCGGCCAATATTTTAAATCTTAGGCATGTAATTTCGAATTAATTTAATAAAATGAAATAAAGACTGAATGTGTGAATATTCAACCTGTTCGCAATAAATATGTTCGTATGTCAGTGGCATCGTTTGATGAATTACTGTGTTTGTGCAAAAATTATTTGTGCGGGTACTGACTGAGTCCCGGGCCCGGCCCGCTAGTATATACTTGAAGCTCGGCCCGGCCCGGCCCGGCCCTAAATCGTTCTTTAATTTTTTGGATATTATTTAAAATATATAATAAAATAAGTTAATTATTCTGTTTAAAAAAAAAATCAAATTAAATAATATCGACACATTTCGAACAATTTTTCACTTTTACAATTTTCTAATTCGTATTTTTTACGGCCCAGCCCGGGCCGGCCCGGTATTATAAATTGAGATATATGAGTCTTTTACAATTTGCTGGTGGTGCCACCATCGAGGTAGTTCCACCAGTCTGGCCGACCGGATTGGACTGGTGGCGCAACCAAAGTGGTGGCGCCACCAGTCCGATACCAGGTGTGTGATGTTCCATTTCACTTAATACATGGTGCCGCCACCATGGTGGCCTGGTGTGATAGAGCCCTAATGCCCTCCAACAACTTTCGGGCTGCAAGTAGGGGTTTGGTGACCATGAGAAACTTGGAAAAAAATGTTGGTTTACAATTATTAATAGGTAACCGCTACAAATTTATATTAATAATTGTAGAGAACGGCGAAATGATCTAAATTTCAATAAGTTTTGAATAAACCAAAGGAAAAGATTATTAGAATTTGATGTAATGGGTTTTTCAATAGCAACCTGACACTTTTGTTTTCTTATTGTGAACGCACCCTTAAACAAATTAGTGCGCTGTCACTGTCAAAATACCCAGTAACTCAAACATTTTCATCATGCAAAGACTTACGAACGAACAACGTTTACAAGTAATTAGAAATTACTTCGGAAATTCCGGGTCAGTGATTGCAACTTTAAGAGCGCTTACGCCAATTTTGGGTCGTCATTCTCTCCCGAATAGACAAGCAGTTCACAATTGGAGAGACAATTTGAGTCAACATATTCACTGTTGAATGTTCCCGTGCCAGTGAGAATTTTGCTGCCGTTGAAGCGTCCATCGCAAACGATCCAAATCAGTCGATTCCACGGCGTTCTCAGGAATTGGGCATCAGTCAGACCACACTATAAGAATCTTGGCCTGCACCCTTACAAGATCAAGTTAACTGAAGAACTAAAGCCGCTTGACCATATGAAGCGACGCACGTTCTCCGAATGGGCTCTAGAAATGTTAGCCGAAAATGACGACTTTCATCGCAAAATCATCTTCAGTGATGAAGCGCATTTTTGGTCGAATGGCTTCGTCAACAAACAAAACCTGCGTTATTGGAGTGCTGAAAATCCTCATGTGCTTCATGAAACATCACTTCATCCACGAAAAGTGACCGTATGGTGCGGTTTCCATGCCGGTGGCGTCATTGGGCCATTTTTCTTCGTTGATGAAAATGACCGTCACGTTACAGTCAATGGTGAACGCTACAGAGATATGTTGCAGCGTTATTTCTTCAATCAATTGCATGGGATGGACATCAGTGAAATGTGGTTTCAGCAAGACGGTGCCACATCCCACTCAGCTGGAGAAACAATCGACTTATTGAAGTCCAAGTTCGGTGAACGTGTTATATCGAGAAGAGGTCCTGTCGATTGGCCGCCGGGGTCTTGTGATTTAACACCTCTAGACTTTTCTCTGTGGGGCTACGTTAAATCGAAGGTCTATGCCAACAAGCCGGCGGCGTTAGAGGATCCAAGATCCAACATCGAACGAATCCGTCGAATTGTGTGGCCGAGTCATCGAAAATTGGCTTCAACGAATCGACCGCTGCAATCGTGCCCTTGGTGGACATATGATCGAAATCGAGTTCCATTCATAATTGCATTGATTGTACTTTAAGCCAATAATAAAAGTTTTGGTATATCCCAAATGGTTTGCGAGATATTTAAAAAAAATTGTTAAGTTCTTATTGAAAAACCCTTTACATATAATTTGTCATAATTTTGACGTTTTAAACGTCAGTGTCGTCCGATCCTGCAAAATGCTCGTTGCACATTTAAAATATAATTTAAATTAAAAACAAACCATAAATAACGAGAAAGTTACATTATGGCCAATTTTTCTTTATTCATAGGTGATAATTTTTAATCACTTCCAACAGGTTTCTTAACAGAAAATTAAAACCAACATTTATTTACACAGGCGCTTTCGTTTAATGCGAATAGCGATAATTCATGCACTAAGTTAAAAATCCCAACTTAAAATATGTCGCAAACAAAGCCGCCATCTGTTGAGGCGGAATTAGAGGGAACACGTTGCATTGCACGGCATTGTATACAAATTAACGAGATGCCGACCTTTTTAATCGCGAGACCCCATAATTCTGCATTCAAGCAGTCTGCACGAGAAATTCGAGTCACGTATTTCCGCACATGCAAAACTGAGCAATGCGCATTTATCTAAGATCGCGCTGCGAGGGAAAATACACGAACAAATGAACCGGACGCAACAAGAATTAATCTTTCCAAAAGTGGATGCCATCGTTAATTACATGCAATTTCGCGTACACAAAGAGCGACGCGCTTTAAATTATAGGTGTGCTTAGTACAGAACAATGTAAATCATTTATATGAAAATATTATGCATGTAATCTTAGTGTAAAATCTAATTTAAAATATTATTAATGGCTCTGTTCGAAGAAAATAGCGTGGTGTTGGGAATATTCTTCACGTTCGAACTCCTTCCTTTTCAATTAAGTTTTTTAAGTCGTAATTAAATCAGGACGACATCCCTATATCCTATAAATAGTAGGCCAATTAGAAATATTCATATTTTCAATAATAAATTATAAGGTTTGTTGTTACAAGTAATGTATGACGGACTGTCAATAATAATTAACGCATTAAATATTGCTTTAAAAAAACAAAATGGGAGTTTATAATGCACCGCCGCGTCGAGTTTGCAGATATCAAAATGACTGGGCCATGATTTGTTTCTGTTTTCTGATTAATCTCAGACATTAGCTGTCACTTTCAGTCGTTTGGTTAGACATGCACTTCCATTTTTTTCTAATTTTACCAAAAGCTTCTCAGAGTAATTTTGACGTTCCAACTCTTTTTTCAATGAAGTTTTTAAGTTATTATTAAGATCTAAAATTTAGGCCAAAAAATCAAAAATCCTGGTCTAAAAATAAAAAACGAAGACCAAAAATTCGAAAATTCAAGTAAAAGAAAAATAATATAATTTTTCAGCGAGCGCCGTCGAGTGAACATAATTTAAATATAGTCACAGAATCAAAATTGCAGATTTGAAAAGTTGAAATTTTAATAAACAAATCGAAAATTTTAACCAAAATAAAGAAACTTTGCGACAGAAGATCAGAAATATAGCCCAAAATACAAGTAAAACATCTAAAATATGGGCCAAGAAATGAAAAATCAACAATCATGGCAAAAAAATCGAATATTTAGACTAAAAAATCGAAAACTCTGGCCTAAAAATAAAAAATGCAGACCAAAAAATCGAAAATTTCAACAAACAAATCGAGAATTGTGGCTAAAAAAAAGTATTGAGCCTAGAATTTGAGGGAAAATAATGGAGGAATCAAGGCAAAGATCTAAAATTTAGGCCAAAAAATTAAAAATCTTGATGTAAAAATAAAAAACGCAAACCAAAAATTCGAAAATTCAAGAAAGGAAAAATAATATAATTATCCAGCGAGCGCCGCCGAGTGAACATAATTTAAATATAGACGCAGAATCAAAATTGCAGATTAAAAAAGTCGAAATTTTAATAAACAAATCGAAAATTTTAGCCAAAATAAAGAAACTTTACGACAGAAGATCAAAAATATAGCCCAAAATATAAATAAAACATCTAAAATATGAGCCAACAAATGAAAAATCAACAATCATGGCAGAAAAATCGAATATTTAGACTAAAAATCGAAAACTCTGGCCTAAAAATAAAAAATGCAGACCAAAAACTCGAAGATTTCAACAAACAAATCGAAAATTGTGGCCAAAATAAAGAGTATTGAGCCAAAATATGTAGAATTTGAGGAAAAATAATCGAGAAAACAGGCCAAAGATCTTAAATTTAGGCCAAAAAATCAAAAATTGTGGTCTAAAAATAAAAAACGCAGACCAAAAATTCTAAAATGCAAGTAAAAGAAAAATAATATAATGATTCAGCGAGCGCCGTCAAGTAAACATAATTTAAATATATACGCATAATCAAAATTGCAGATTAGGAAAGTCGAAATTTTAATAAACAAATCGAAAATTTTAGCCAAAATAAAGAAACTCTACGACAGAAGATTAAAAATATAGCCCAAAATACAAGTAAAACATCTTAAATATGGGCCGACAAATGAAAAATCAACAATCGTGGCAAAAAAATCGTATGTTTAAACCAAAAATCGAAAACTCTGGCTTAAAAATAAAAAATGTAGACCAAAAAATCGAAGATTTCAACAAACAAATAGAAAATTGTGGCAAAAAAAAAAATATTGAGGCAAAATATGTAGAATTTGAGGTAAAATAATCAAGAAAACAGGACAAAGATCTAAAATTTAGGCCAAAAAATCAAAAATCCTGGTCTGGAAATAAAAAATGCAGACCAAAAATTCGAAATTTCAATTAAAAGAAAAATAATATAATTATTCAGCGAGCGCAGTCGAGTGAGCATAATTTAAATATAGACGCAGAATCAAAATTGCAGATTAGAAAAATCGAAATTTTAATAAACAAGTCGAAAGTTTTAGCCAAAATAAAGAAACTTTACGACACAAGATTAAAAATATAGCCCAAAATATAAGTAAAACATCTTAAAAAAATCGAAGATTTCAACAAACAAATCGAGAATTGTGGCCAAAATAAAGAGTATTGACCCGAAATATCTAGAATTTGAGGAAAAATAATCGAGAAAACATGTCAAAGATCTAAAATTTAGGTCAAAAAATCAAAAATCCTGGTCTAAAAATTAAAAAACTCAGACCAAAAGTTCGAAAATTCGAGTAAAAGAAAAATAATATAATTATTCAGCGAGCGCCCCTCAATGAACATAATTTAAATAAAAACGCAGAATCAAAATTGCAGATAAGAAAAGTCGAAATTTTAATAAAGAAATCGAAAATTTTAGCCAAAATAAAGAAACTTTACGAATCAAAAATACAGCCCAAAATATAAGTAAAACATCTAAAATATGGGTCAACAATTGAAAAATCAACAATCGTGGCAAAAAAATCGAATATTTAGACTAAAAATCGAAAACTCTGGCCTAAAAATAAAAAATCAGACCAACAAATCGAGGATTTCAACAAACAAATAGAAAATTGTGGCCAAAATAAAGGGTATTTAGGCAAAATATCTAGAATTTGAGGTAAAATAATCGAGAAAACAGGCCAAAGATCTAAAATTAAGGCCAAAAATCAAAATCCTGGTCTAGAAATTTAAAAAATCTGAAAATTCAAGTAAAAGAAAAATAATATAATTATTCAGTGAGTGCCGTCGAGTGAACATAATTTAAATATAGACACAGAATCGGCCGCGAAGTGATTTTTCGTCTTCAAATCGGTGATGCGGCCACGCGGAGATTTGTTATCGCGTTCTCTCACTCTGGGCAAAGTTTACGCCCAGGTGTCACGACATTTTTGGGCGGCTCTAGATCTCATATTATAGAATTTTAATTAAAATATAAAATAAATGTATCAGAATTCTGCCATTAAGATGTTTATCTATCTCTTAATGATAAAAACCACTTTTGCCGCTGTAATATTTATTCATCCTGAATACGAAAAAACCAAGGTTTCTTTGATGGGACCGGGTGCGAAATTCCCCTGGCGCGTTAATTAGGCGAATGATTAGCTTAATGGCCCTTGATTCGCACAAATTAATCCCCGAAACTGGAATAACCGGCAATTATTATAAGCGCTCTTGCCATTCCCACGACAATTTTGATTCGATTTAAATATGACGGGCGCTAATGAAGCAACGGCGGCTGCGGCGACAAAAATTACATCTCGCTTTTAAAGTATTAAATATTTTTAAAGTCTGGCTGCGTGTCGCCTTAAAATTATTCCGACGTGAGACAAATGGTGCAGTCGGGGGAAATTCGATAAGGATGCAGGGCCGTGTTTAGGAGAGAGGTAAATACGCTCCCTGAATTTTATTCACGTAAAAAATAATCAAATATTTTTATTAAAACTCTTGTTTGTTTCAATTGCCGTTACTTATCAAAATGTACAGAATACTAAATTTAAAATAAACATCATGGTGATGGTTGCGACCGTTACTACGTGGTAATTCATTATACAAACACTGAATAAAACACTTACTAAGTTTTTTACCACAATTTATTTGATGTATGTACATCACGTTTTTTTTTTAATAAACATGAAATGTCTTTATATCGGAAAAAAAAAAAATTAGAAAAGCTGGCAGTAACAATGCTGGTAATGAGAAGGAGCTCATGCTGGTTGTTAATTACATTGTTTCTCTGTCCGACCGCTCTAAATCTCTAATCCCACTAATAGGGTTAGTTTCGGACCCTTTTTTCCGATTCCGATCCGGTGTTAATATAGTGCAATAGTCCCCGATTTTTTATTCTGGATTAATTTTTTATGTTCTTGTGACCTAATCTTAAAATTACGGTGCGTAAATTCCACACATTCTATGGATACATTTTGTGGATTAAGGCTGTGCGGCTCGCTCGAAAAATTAAGGATTTTTGGCACTCGGCTCGTAACTGATTGTGATCGTGATCGATAAAAATGATGTAAGAATACTTTACACAGGGTTACATAAAGGATAAATGTTGGTTTCTATAGAATTATATTTTTTACAAGTATTTCTGATAATGAGTAATTTAGTGTTTAAAAATAGGTATTTTCAACATTCAATAAAATTTAAATAAACGATGAAAATCAAAAATGTTTCACTATAGAGGCACAGATTAATTCTTTAGTAATAAAATCTGTTAAGCCACATTATTCCTACTTCAAGACTAAGGACGCAATTACGTATTGCCTAGACCAGCGGTTGGCAACCCAAATGCATTGGCGTGCCACAAAACAGGTAATTCTTTAAGTACCGAACACTAAGCGTGCCACTAAAATAAAACCAGCAAATGTATGGTATATTAAGACATTTTTATTTGACTAAATAAAAACAACATAAAAAATGGTGATGTGGCCATCATGTTACTTTCTCTTTGATGGTATCATTTATATTTATGCTTCCATGGTTTATTTTCAATTTAAATCATATTTTAAGTGTGCATCGAACGTTTCGTAGACTCGGATAAAACTGACGTTTAAAACGTCACAATTATGAAAGATGGAAAAATGTACTTCAAATTCAAAAACTCAGTTTACTCAAAAACTAAAGAGATTTCGAAAAAAACTTATTCTTCATAAATTGTTTATTTTGGCATTCTCTACAATTATTATTAACATAAATTTGCTGTAACTATTAGCGTTTCATAATTGTATACCAAAAATGAAAAGAAATAATAAATTTTTTTCTCGAATAAAAATGATTTTATGAAAAATGTTTTCAAACAAAATAATCGCATTTATTAAATTGTCTTCAATATTTGTTTAAACGTTTTTGTGATATTTTTCATATTTAAGAAAATATTGGCAAAAAACAAAAAAACAGTTAAGGTAAACACCCACTTCCGGTAAACGAAATTTTACCAAAAGCTTTTCAGTTCTTCGGATTATCAAATAAAACGTATGTTCAAAGTTTAATATCAATTGCTTTATTAGTTTTTGAGATACAGCGCGCACACACGCACACACACACACACACACACACACACACACAGACACCATTTTTTTTTTCCAGAAATTGTTGAAATTGCATCTAGGGACCCCAAAACGGATATTTCCGTAAAAAATTTTTTTGAAAAAAAATCACGATCACAATACGAAAAAATAGTTGTGCAAACCTTAGAAAGTCAAAATCATATGTTTCTTGAAGAAGAGAGTTATAACTGTTCAAAAATAAATTGATTTATATTATGGAAACATTGAGGGAGAAATTTAAAATAAAAAGCCAAAATTTAACAATTCAAAAATTAAAATTAATCAATTCTTTTATATCATCGTTAGTGGCTGAATGGTCAAACCTATGCAAAAAAAAAACAAAAAAAAATAAATAAATTCTTTAAGAATAATTTTTGGTTTCAAAAATGCACCAATTTTTAAGTGAGCTGTGAATGTTTAAAAAGCTTTCATTCAAATTGTGGAGGCGTTGATTAAGAAAATCTAAAAATATACGAAAAACCGAAATAAAATTATGCAAAAACTCAAAACAACTGAGATAAAAAGAACCTTTGGTTTTTAAAAATATTCCAATTTTAAAGTAAGTTATGAATGCTGAAAAAGAATGATTTGAGTGAAAGATATGAAATGTTGCAAAAAATCGGCTAAGAAGGTTTTATTCTTGCAAATTGATTTTTGCTCTTGAAAATGCACCACTTTTTAAGTGAGTAAGGAATGTTTAACATAACATTATTTGAGTTGTGGAAGCGAAAATTGGAAATATGAAAAGAAAAAAACATATTTTGGAAATAATTTTGGTTTTTAAAAATGTTTCAATTTTTAAGTGATTTGTGAATTTAAAAAAAAAACTATTATAGTTGAGTAAGAGAAAATAAATTGAAAATATCGCAAGAAAATAAATGCCAAAAACAACAGAAGAGACTTTATTTTTACGAAATCATTTTGGTTTTTGAAAATAATTCAATATTTAAGGGAGTTATGAATGTCCAAAAAAGATATTTCAGGAAATTGAAGATATAAAAAAAAAATATGAAAGGCTAAATCCGCGAAAGCGGCTTAATTTTTAGGAAATCGATTTGGTTTTTGAAAATGTTTCAATTTTGAAATGTGTTATCAATGATAATTAAAATTGAGAAAGCCTGTTTCAAAGAAAAATGTTCAAAAAGAAATGATTAGAATTGCACAACAGAAAATTAAAGAAATAAAAAAAAAAACAAATAAAACGCCATAATCACGAAAACGGCTTTACTTTTTGGAAACCGTTTTGACTTTTGAAAATATTACAATTTTTAAGAATGGATGTTCAAAAAGTAATATTTCAATTGCGGAACAGGAAATTAAAGATATCCAGAAAATAATATGAAACGCTAAAATCACGAAAAGGCTTTATTTTTGGAAATAATTTTGGTTTTTGAAAATGTTTCAATGTTTAAGTGAGTTATGAATCTATCAAAAAATTATTATAGTTGAGAAAAAAAAAATTTGAAAATATCGAAAGGAAACAACCGAAAAGGCTGTATTTTTAAGAAATAATTTTGGTTTTTAAAAATATTTCAATATTTAAGGGAGTTATAAATGTTTAAAAATAAATTATTTGAATTGTGCAACAGGATATTAAATAAATAAAAATAAACATATGAAACGCCAAAATCACAAAAAACGGCTTTATTTCTTGGAAATCGTTTTGGTTTTTGAAAATATTACAATTTTTAAGAATGAATGTTCAAAAAGTAATATTTAAATTGCGGAACAGGAAATTAAAGATATCCAGAAAATAATATGAAACACTAAAGTCACGAAAAGGCTTCATTTTTGGAAATAATTTTCGTTTTTGAAAATGTTTCAATTCTTACGTGATTTGTGAATGTTTTAAAAAACTATTATAGTTGAGTAAGAGAAAATTAAAAATATCGCAAAAAAAGAAATGCCAAAAAACAACAGAAAAGGCTTTATTTTTACGAAATCATTTTGGGTTTTGAAAATAATTCAATATTTAAGGGAGTTATGAATGTTCAAAAAGAAATTTTCTGAATTGCACAACAGAAAATTACAGAAATACAAAAAAAACATATAAAACGCCATAGTCATGAAAACGGCTTTACTTTTTGGAAATGGTTTTGGTTTTTGAAAATATTACAATTTTTAAGAATGAATGTTCAAAAAGTAATATTTCAATTGCGGAACAGGTAATTAAAGATATCAACAAAAACATTTTTATAAAACGCTAAAATCACAAAAAGGCTATATTTTTGGAAATAATTTTGGTTTTTGAAAATGTTTCAATTTTTAAGTGAATTATGAATCTTTCAAAACAACAGAAAAGGCTTTATTTTTACGAAATTCAATTGGTTTTTGAAAATAATTCAATATTTAAGGGAGTTATAAATGTTTAAAAAGAAATTATTTGAATTGTGCAACAGGATATTAAATAAATAAAAATAAACATATGAAGCGCCAAAATTACAAAAACGGCTTTATTTTTTGGAAATCGTTTCGATTTTTGAAAATATTTCAATTTTTAAGAATGAATGTTCAAAAAGTAATGTTTCAATTGCGGAACAGGAAATTAAAGATATAAAAAAATATATATATATATATGAAACGCTAAAATTACAAAAAGGCTATATTTTTGGAAATCATTTTGGTTTTTGAAAATGTTTCAATTTTTAAGTGATTTGTGAATTTTTTTTAAAACTATTGTAGTTGAGTAAGAGAAAATTGAAAATGTCGAAAGAAAAGAAACGCCAAAACAACAGAAAAGGCTTTATTTTTACGAAATCATTTTGGTTTTTGAAAATAATAAATATGAATGTTCAAAAAGAAATGATTACAATTGCACAACAGAAAATTAAAGAAATAAAAAAAAAACATATAAAACGCCTTAATCACGAAAACGGCTTTACTTTCCGGAAACCGTTTTGGTTTTTGAAAATATTACAATTTTTAAGAATGAATGTTCAAAAAGTAATATTTAAATTGGGGAACAGGAAATTAAAGATATCCAGAAAATAATATGAAACGCTAAAATCACGATAAAGGCTTTATTTTTGGAAATAATTTTGGTTTTATGTTTCAATTTTTAAGTGAGTTATGAATCTTTCAAAAAAACTATTATAGTTGTGTAAGAGAAAATTGATAATACCGAAAGAAAAGAAACGCTTAAACAACCGAAAAGGCTGTATTTTTACGAAATAATTTTGGTTTTTGAAAATATTTCAATATTTAAGGGAGTTATAAATGTTTAAAAATAAATTATTTGAATTGTGCAACAGGATATTGAAAAATAAAAATAATCATATGAAACGCCAAAATCACAAAAACGGCTTTCCTTTTTGGAAATCGTATTGGTTTTTGAAAATATTACAATTTTTAAGAATGAATGTTCAAAAAGTAATATTTCAATTGTGGAACAGGAAATTAAAGACATCAAAAAAATATATATAAAACGCTAAAATTACAAAAAGGCTATATTTTTGGAAATAATTTTGGTTTTTGAAAATGTTTCAATTTTTAAGTGATTTGTGAATTTAAAACAAAAAACTATTGTAGTTGAGTAAGAGAAAATTGAAAATATCGAAAGAAAAGAAACGCCAAAACAACAGAAAAGGCTTTATTTTTACGAAATCATTTTGGTTTTTGAAAATAATTCAATATTTAAGGGAGTTATAAATGTTTAAAAAGAAATTATTTGAATTATGCAACAGGATATTAAATAAATAAAAATAAACATATGAAGAGCCAAAATTACAAAAACGGCTTTATTTTTTTGAAATCGTTTCGATTTTTGAAAATATTTCAATTTTTAAGGGAGTCACGAATGTTAAAAAAAATATATTTTAATTGCGGAACAGAAAAAAAAACCGCGAAAACGGCTTTATTTTTGGAAAAACGATTTGGTTTTCGAAAATGTTTCAATTTTAAAATATGTTATGAATGATAAATAAAATTGAGAAAGCCTCACTTGTTGTTCGAGTTATGAATGTTTAAAAAATTGTGATGTAGCCATGTTACTTAATGGTTATTTATATTTACAATTTCATGGTTTATTTTCAATTGAAATCATATTTTAAATGTACATCGAGCGTTGCGTAAAATTGGATGAAACTAACGTTTATAACGTCAAAATGATGAAAGATGAAAATGACAAATTATACTTTAAATTTTACTAAATCAGTTTACTCAAAAACCAAAGAGATTTTGAAAAAAGCTTATTTTTTTATAAGTTCAGTATTCAGATATAGGAGTATGCCAACGGCGGCAAATATTAAAAATGGAAATTTCTATCAGAATCTAAAAATGTATTCGAAACACTGTTAAAGGTGAAACAACAAAGTGGCGACATCTATTGCCTGCATGTTGTACTAAAATGAGTTTAATACAAATCCAGGCAATAGATGTCGCCACTTTCCTTTTTCCACCTTTAGCGGTGTTTCGAATATTTATATTCCAATACTAATTTCCGTTTCCCCATCAGCATAGTGAGACCTGAAAGGTCGAAACCGGTCCGTAGGTTTTTATTGGAAAAAAACAAAAAACGGTTAAACAAGGTAAACACCCACTTCCGGTTTACGAAATTTTACCAAAAGCTTTTCAGTTCTTGGGATTGTCAAATAAGACTAATGGGAACTTTAAACGGACATTTCGGCAAAACCTTCCGCGAGATATTTTCTTTAGCGTAAAGTGACGCCATCTGGAGAAAATAGTTCCAGAATTTGGCATTTTTCAAGTTTATTATCTTACCGTTGCCCCGCGTCATTCGTTGCTGGATAAATATCCTTAACATGATTTTTTCTCTTGTTTTTACCTTCAATAATAATTTATGTAATTACGTGTTCACAGTATAATCAAAGAAGTGTGTAGTTCCGAAAGTAAAATAAAAACGAAAATAAGATAAGATATTCTGAGTAATCTCCACTGTCAACAACTTTACGACTTCCTTAACTTATAAAGTTGCGAACATTTTTAAAGAAACTTCCAAGATTATTTAATAAGAACTCGTTCATCCATCACGCTCCGGAATTACGTCTAGATTGATGACTGACGTTTTAATCGGCCAATCAGCGACCAAAAAAAAAGGAAAAATTTACTCCGAGGGGGCAATTACACGACGCCATTAAACCAATTACGCGGGAATCTTGTCATCTGGAGCGCGTCACGCCCGGAGCGCGCTCCGTTTCGTTTTTTTTTACGAACCACCGGATCATCCTTCAGGACTCCGATAACTTTTTCGGCGGGTTTCGGAAGAGTGGGCGATAAGCCGGCCGAAAACATTAATGCAAAACATTAATTTATGGCTTTATCGCGGCAGGAAAGGCGCCCTTTTTCGGTCCGCATTATGCCGGTCACGGAACAAAACACTGGCGCAAAACAAATGACAAACGATATTCGAATGTTGCGCCAGCAAATGAGAGATCAAACTGCCATTAGGTGGAAACGGCGGGGGTAAAAAGGGTGTTCCTGTTATCGGTCATTATTCATTGTTTGGGAAAAACGCCAGTGCGGTCGTCGATATTCATTATTTTACAATTATTCATGTGTTGTCATTAGCAATTGCACTTGGAATATTGATGAATCGTTACATTATTTAAACATTAAGTAAGCATTCATTGACCGACACTTGTAATGATCATAATAGTTGAAGTTAGAAACCCCCTCTTTAAGCAGTTGCATTAAATCAATGTGATAAAGATAAAATATATCCTGAATATATGTAATATTTGATTAAATTTGAGTTTTTTTTAGTAACCCATAAGTGGGCAAATTTATGATAAAACGAAAAATATGTCTGTAGACGGGAATTAAACCCGTTACCGTCCGCTTGCCGGGCGGAAGCTCCGACCGCCGCCAGACATGCAGAGGGTTACGCGTTTAATTCCCATCTGCAGACATATTTTGATTTTCATAGTATATAGGGTGAGTTTTCCTAGATGCTCTCTACGGAGATATCGGAAACTATAAGAGACACAGAAACAGTTAAATGGGTTTTTGAGCGCAATAAAATTTTCGAAAAGTTAATGATAACTAGATATTTTGAAAATGCCGATAAATCGATTTTTCTAGAATATATCACTGTTCGCGCTTTAAAGTTTTTGGTTTTTAAGTGTTATCGAAAAATTTCTGAAGGCATTTTAATTTTAAGGTAATAAAATTCAATAACTAATAAACAAAGTAATTCATCGTAAACGATAACGATGAGATTTGGAATTCCTCGATCATAACTTCCTTTATTACCTGACCAAAACCTATATACAGGGTGGCTCCGATTGTTTTTGGGAAACTTAAACAGTGTACTAATCTCATCAAAAGGAAAAAGTACCTGTTAACATGTATCTTTAAATGCTTTCTAACGAAGATATCGCACAATAAAGTTTTAAAACTGAAAGTCCAACTGACGGAATTTATAGTATTATTTTATTATTACCACAAATTAATTACACGGGACAACAAAAAAATATTATTTTCTGTTGCATGAGATGTTCCAATTGATTTTAAGTATTTTGGCAATGCTGATTACAAATCTAAATGAGTTCCTAGAGCAATTTATAGAAATAGTTTATTTTTGGTCTTAAAAATTTGTCATCTGGCATAGCCATTTTTGTATCTGTAATGCTCAGGTAATTACTTAATATGAGAGAGAGAGAGAGGGAGACAATTAATTTATTGAGACACTTTTACAAATGATCTCAACAGGCAATTGAGGTCTTTCAGCTTCAATATGAATTTATTATATTTTTAAAAATTCATCAAAATGAATATTAAATTCTCAAAAAAATTTCTGGAGAAAATCATTCAAATTGTCATCTGGCATAGCGATTTTTGTATCTGTATTAGGGATGGGCGATATTTCACGTATTTGTGATTTTTCACTGGTATTGAAAAATCACAGGTCGTTACTGTTACTGATAGGCGAATTTTACTGCTACTTAAAATCACTGCTATTAAAAATCACTGTTATTTAAAATCACTGCTACTTAAAATCACTGCTAATGTTATTTAATATTCATTACTTTATTCTCCAATTTTTGCAGAGTATTGTATTTAAATTTTGAATAAATATTTAAATCAAAAAATTAAAACTGTAATTTAAAAACTGAGGAATTTACAAAAACCAAATTGATTTTGAATTAGCTATACGTCGGTCATTAAGGATGGTTATTTATGGATTTTTTTCTGCGCGTTTTATATTTTTTCTGTGATGTTTTCATTCAAGTGCTCAAAAAAATTAAACTAAAATTCGCAAAAATCCATATCTCCATTACAAATTGTTGAATTTACAAAAACCAAGTTAATTTCGAATGAGCGGTTCTTCAGCCATTAAGGATATTGTTTTAAGGAATTTTCCTACGCGTTTTATATTTTTTTCTGCGATGTTTTCATTCAAGTGCTCAAAAAAATAAAACTAAAATTTTCAAAAATTCATATCTTCATTAAAAATTGTTGAATTTACAAAAACCATATTGATTTTGAATAAGCAATACTTCGACCATTAAGGATATTTTATGTAGGAAGTTTTCTACGCGTTTTATATTTTTTCTCTGCTATGTTTTCGTTTGAGTGCTCAAAAAACTAAAACGAAAATCTTCAAAAATCCATACCTCTATTGAAAATGGTTGGATTTACAAAACCCAAATTGATTTTGAATAAGCTTTACTTCGGCCATTGAGGATGATTTTTTTGTGCAATTTTGTCTGAGCGTTTTATATTTTTTCTGCGATGTTTTCATTCGTATGCTCAAAAAAATGAAACCAAAATTTTCAAAAATTCATATCTCCATTAAAAATTGTTGAGTTTACAAAAACCAAATTGATTTTGAATAAGCGATACTTCGACCATTGAGAATATTTTATGAAGGAAGTTTTTCTAAGCGTTTTATATTTTTTCTCTGCTACGTTTTCGTTCAAGTGCTGAAAAAACTAAAATGAAAATCATCAAAAATCCATACCTCTATTGAAAATTGTTGGATTTACAAAAACCAAATTGATTTTTAATTAGCTATACTTTGGCCATTGAGGATGATTATTTATGGAATTTTGTCTGCGCATATTATATTTTTTCTGCGATGTTTTCATTCAAGTGCTCAAAAAAAATAAAAATAAAATTTTCAAAAATTCATATCTTCGTTAAAAATTGTTGAATTTACAAAAACCAAATTGATTTTGAATAAGCAATACTTCGACCATTAAGGATATTTTATGAAGGAAGTTTTTCTACGCGTTTTATATTTTTTTCTGTGCTACGTTTTCGTTCAAGTGCTTAAAAAAATAAAACGAAAATCTTCAAAAATTCATACCTCTATTGAAAATTGTTGGATTTACAAAACCCAAATTGATTTTGAATAAGCGATACTTCGACCATTGAGTATATTTTTTTAAGGAAGTTGTTCTACGCGTTTTATATTTTTTCTCTGCTATATTTTCATTCAAGTGCTCAAAAAAATAAAACGAAAATCTTCAAAAATCCATATCTTACTGAAAATTGTTGGATTTACAAAAACTGAATTGATTTTGAATTAGCGATACTTTGACCATTGAGGATGATTTCATTTGGAATTTTGCTTGTATTTTTATATATTTTTTTGCGATATTTTTGTTCAAGTGTTAAAAAATTAAAACGAAAATCTTCAAAAGGATTTTTAAAGATTTTCCGTATTGAAAATTGTTGAATTTACAAAAACCAAATTGATTTCAAATAAGCGGCACTTCGGCCATTGAGGATTATGTTTTATGGAATTTTACCTGCACGTTTTATATTTCTTTCTAAAATGTTTTTGGCCATGTGCTCAAAAAATTAAAACGAAAATTTTCAAAAATCCATATCTGTATTGGTTAATGGTTTTATATCAAAATAATCCTTCGAGAACAAAGCAAATAATCTTTCAAAAGATGCGTTTCAGAGGTAAAACCAAAAGAGGAAAAGATTTGCCACATACCTAAAACTTTCCAACTTTTCAAATTTACTGAACAAACATTCTGTTTTTCTGCAAAAATCTCCAAATACTTCTCGAATTTTGAACTGAGTCAATGCCAAAATATTGCCTTCAGTCACAGGTATAATATCAAAAGGAACACTATTTACGTGACCAGGTGGGCAAATATTATCAATATTGGGCAATAAATCATATCAAGAACATTTTTGAGAAATTATTAACAATATCAGAAGGTGTTACGACCTTTACTAACCGTGATCACAGTCACAGTTTAAAATCACCGATTTTAGAAAGTAGCAATCACAGGTAGCAACGTGATTCAAAAGTAGCAGTTTTGCCTATCTCCAATCTGTATTGCTCGGATAATTTTCTTTGGGTAGTTATAAGAGCAGATTAGTTTGTTTAATTTTGAATCATTTGTCAAAATAATTGTGAAATTCGCAAATAAATTTCTGGAGAATGTGCATGTCAAATTTCAAACCATTTTTCGTAATAAATGTAGAATTTGTGGAGGAATTACCAGAAAAAGTTCATTTGTAGTCTTCAAAATTTGTCATCTGGTATAGACACTTATGTATCTGACATACTCGAATAATTTTCTTTGGGCAATTATAAAAACACATAACTCTATATTAGTTTGTTCAATTTTATCAAAATAAATGTGAAATTCTGCGGAAAGTTACGTCCTTGAAAGAAACATTTTGGTCACATTTTGAAAAATGATATGTCGTTAAGGAGGTAACAAATTAAAAAATAAACTACTGATACAAAAATTGTAGGGAGATGCTTGGTAAATATATTGAACCTTTGACAGATCCTTTAGGGGCAAAACTGAACTCGGGAAGGCGTTCACTTTGCACGACCGAAACACCTATAGTTCAGGCCGGGGCACCGTAAAAAACTTTGCTCCAACAAAGTCTGCTCAAGTAGTGCATTTTTTTTTTTGGAATAGATAAAAAATCTAAGATACCTTCTTTTGCTTTGTTACTCCAAAACAACAGTTTTTTTTAAAGCTAGTAATTTTTCGGTGGAAGTAAAAGATTTGGTCATTGTATACTTCGAGTCGAGACTACTGAGTAAACATATCTTATGAACGTAGAAACGCCAAAGTGGCGAATTCTATTGCCTGAATGTTGTACTATCTTATGAATATGCTAGTTTGGTACACCAACTCGCAAACATAACTTATTTCTTTATAAAAAAAAACAATAAATAAACGGAATAAAATTTTTCTCCTGGATAATAATCTTATGTATGCAATACTAAACACTTGATTGGCTTGTACAGCAATGTATAATTGTTTGAATGTGCGATTTTTTAGTCCTTGATTTTCTGTAATTAACAATAATAACGAATTGTCCAAGCACTGTCTAAATTTGAAAGCAAAACGTATTTCTCGATGTAAAATTGGATTCTGAGAAACACGGGGAAGTAGTGTGGTCGTAAAATTAACATTAAAAAAACTAACATTTTTGAGCTTCCTAGAGGCGATTATGACATATTTTCGATTAAATAAAATTGTACCTGTATGCTCAAATCTCAAAAACTAAAACAGAAATGAAAATGAAACTTTGAACATAACCTTCATTTAAAAATCTAAAGAACTGTAAAGCTTTTGGTAAAATTCCGAAAACCGAAAATTTCTTTCCAAATTAATTTTAAATATAAGTATTACAAAAATATTGATGTGATTTTTAAAGGTAACAAAAAAACTCTACATCTTTCGTTAACATTCCGAAAACCAAAAGTTTCTTTCCAAATTAATTTTAAATATAAGTATTACTGAAATATTTATGTGATTTTTAAAGATAACAAAAAACTCCACATCTTTCGTTAACATTCCAAAAACCGAAAGTTTCTGTTCAAATTAATTTTAAATATGATTAGTATGATAATTTTTTTTATTAGCTTCAAATATAACAAAAAACTGCACATCTTTCATTAACAAATGTATTTCATGTATTTTAATTTTCTAGAACATTTAAAAAAAATCACTTTTTTCATTCATAATTTTGAAATTGTGATAATAACGTCAATCTTATATAAACAAAAATTGTAGAAAATGTCATAAAGAAGAACTTATAAAGGAATGAGTTTTTATCGAACTAGTTATTAAAAAAAAAAACGACAAATCAAAACATGATAAAAGTTCCTTGCCGTAGAACCACAAAACTTCAATTATTATCAAAAACAAAAATAGTTTTACTTTTATTAAATAGTTTAATTTTTTCATAATTGATCTAAGGACGACATACTTTTATCTGATAACCCCTTGACAGTTATAATAATGTGTAATATAAACAAAATTATATGTATATTTAAAAAAAAACTTCTTTAAAACTTTATTTTCTTACCATTATTTATAAGAAATAGTGAAAACAAAATTTTGATCAGCAACGGCAACAAGAAACTACCAAAAAGTAGTTACTGTTTGTAAGGTGTACGCGAACTGCTTTTGTTACCAAAATACAATTTTTAATAAATCTTAATCCAAATTCTTCTCAACAGAATATAATTTTTGTCTTACTGTACAAAGCGAATAAAGAATTTTCCATAGAAATCATAAAAAAATTTGGGTTACTACTTAAAAATACGCTTGATGACGTTACAGTTCTTGCACGCATGTCATTAAAAATGCGATGTTGATTCTAAAAATTTCGTTTTAAAACAGTATCAACTTGATTGATGTCTCGTTAAATTCATTTGTAGCGACTTTATCGAATTTATTTGTTCTAGATGAGACACACAGACGCGAGATGTATGCCTCTGGAACTGCCGGTTGGTCTTAAGAAGCTTAAAATACTTCTTAGATTCCTTTAAATTATCTTCCCAATAAACCAGTTTAAGTAAACTGCCAAAAGATAAGTGAGCAGTGCCACTCTATGATAATAGCGAATTGCAAAATACCGGCTTAACCGGAATAATTCATACACAAGACCCGGGATCGCCGTTATCGCGTCTGGAGTGAAGACGTTCAATACCGCCCCAGTTTGCCAAAACCATCAATTATTCATGCCGTGAAATATGCATGAGTTAGAGAATATTGAAATATTTCTTTATCTAGATCATCGGGCCCTCCGTGTAAGCCCGAACCCGGATGAAGCTTATGCCAAATCAGCAACAGGGACGGCCGATTTTCAGTTAATAACGAATATATTCGATTCGGCATCTTCCGAATTCGAATTGAGCGGTCGACACCGGTCGTATTTAACGGCTTATCTGGGTGTGAAGTAGAGAGAGAGGGGGAGAGGGATTGATCGATACGTCTCGAACCGCGGACCTCCATCAGAAGAGCAATCAGCATGAATTTTGTTGTCCGCAGAATGAAAAATCATGATCGCGATCAAAGCCGGGATTCGAAATTACCCCGGAACTGGATTAAAATAAGAGGGTCGTTTTGTCTGGGATATTGGAAAAAGCCCCGGCACACTCGGCAGTTAATTGGCTGTTTGATTCCTGGATCTATTCTGGAGTACCGTGCTCCTTGTAATTTAGAGATAACTCAGGGAACTGGAGTCGGTAATTCGATTATCCTCACACATAAATGAGCCCCTCTTAACGTATTTGCAGAAATGCTGTTAAGTACTGGTATGTGCGTTGGGGATTCTCAAAATGAGCTTTCAATAGAGTTGAAATTAGCTCATTAGGATTCAGTTTCACGCGGAACTTACTTAAATCTTTTTTATAAATTTTAGATTACTAATTCTACATTTGAATATTGCTGTTTTTGTAATATTGAGTTAAGGGAAAAAGCATATACCACTTCAAAAGTCTGTTTCTTGAATTAAATATTCATTTTGCACTTTATGAAAGGTAAAAGATAAAATAGAACATAAAAATATTTTTTTGTGCAACCGTACGCGAAGTTCGATTTTTCTACTCTTAGCAACGTCCGTTACAGTAAACGTCGATAATGGTTAGACAATAGCTGTTTGTATATGGAGAGCGCACAGTACGTGTTTGCCGATTGAGATAGACAGTTGCAATCTATCGAAATCGGCAAAAAGGCTTTACGCTCGAAATTGCACACACTATTTTTTCTTCGAACGTTTTGCAGAAAAATAATAATGAGTGAAAACAGCTAAAATAGCAACGACAGTGATTTCATAGGTACACCGCCCGATATTTCAGATGTTGTGAGCTTTATCGCACTGAACTTACTAGCAAAGATAAGTAATATGAAACATTTTAAGATAGGTGCAAGAAACAAACAGTTGGCAAGTTCACAGAAAATACCTACATTTAGGGCAGAAAGAACTTAGGTCGATAGCCCAGACAGGTACATACTAACTCCAACTTAAATTGTAAATAAATTGTATTGTACTATATCCAAATGTGTGACTGTATTGGGCCTGGCGCGCACTGGTAACTTTTCCTAAGCAACTTTTTAGTCACCGAAATCAAACATGCTTAGTTTATCTACGCGTCTTAACAAATGCGTAATTATCTTAATTTGCATTTTATGAGCTAACCATTGCTCCTTTTCAAAATTAGCATAATTTCCGCATTATTGAAATTTTCAAACGAGATAATTTTCGAAGAAGTAAAGCTGCCAGTAGCAACACAATGAAGATGAGCCTCTACCCGCTGTGCGCCGATTTACTAAGGCATCGCTAAGACCGTTTTCGCAGAACCATTAGTGGAAATGTGCTGGCAGCTGCACAATGGACTGTTGGTCCGCCTCCCGCTGCCTGCGTACTTGACGAAAACGGCTCGAACCCAAATTGTTCTTGGAAAAGCAATTTATTGGTTCGAACTTCGGCTTTGTAATCGGCTCTGGGGACCTCAAAGCGGATATTTCCGTACATTTTCACGATCACAATACTTCGTAACAATGAAAGTAAAAGGTAAAAGTAAACATTTCTTCGTGTGGATAAACATTTACTTAACTCAGTGTATAAATATCTATTATGTGAATTTCAAATCAGCCTGTGTTGCATAACCTCTCATAAATCTTATCAATCGACTTTTCAAGTATTTTAAAATTTTATAAATTGTGTCAGTGGTTATCTTTAAATATTTAGACATTTTAAAAATTGCATTAGTATATTTTTAATTGGTGTCTTACAGTGGCGGCTCGTGGAACAATTTATGTTTTGATCTCATCTGTCCAATGGACAAATGATCGTATCAGCATCAATTCGGTGAGGATAGCATTGCTGGAAGAAAATTATCTTTTGTTCAAGAGTTATCCTCAAGAAAACAAAGGAAAAACTAATTTTTTGGCCTCTGAGTTGGATCCGTCGAAGGCGCGCGGGGCATTGTTTTAGCATTTGAAATGGCGAATCAGTGTTTTTAGAATTAATTAAAAAAATCTCACGTGTTGCAAACTTCACCCTCGTGGCAATGGCCAACTTTCTCACCCGTTTAATAATATACTATTTCCCAAACTGAAAGATTTACCGATTTTCGACCAAATTGAACCAAGTTACAACGGTTTGAAAAATCGAGTTTTTTCGCGATTTTTCGAGTGGGGTTTTTTTGACGCCGAATGTAGAAAAAAACATTTTTATAATTTGTCTCCGGCAGTTTAACAACACTACAGAAAAAAAACATATTTATATGTCTCCGGACAGTAATGCGTTAATACAAAAATAGCTATTTGTACGGTTCAGAAATCAGTCAAATACTTAGATATTTTAAAAATCGTATTAGTAATTATATTGATTAATGTCTCGCATAAGAGTGTGGTGGCAGGTAATCTATTTTAAATTAAATTAACACTTCGGTGCGCACTATATCAATTATTACATTTCGCTTAGATCTCCTGTGTTTAGTGTAATGGAGAACATTACTCGTGTTACGTTGTCATTGATATTGTTATTATAAGCAGTATAACATATTATTGCGGTTGGTTTTATGGATATACCGAAGCTGGGAACAGCGGGATTATTTTCATTACTGTGGCGAAACTGCCTTTAGTTCTGTTGACTGTATGAAGGGTTCCTACCCTCATAAACTGGTGGTTGGTATTTTTAGAATTGTTAATTATAAGTTAATTATTTGATTTACGAATAATAATAAAAAAATCTTATTCAGTTAATGTATTTTAAGCGCATTGTGCAAATCCCATCATTGTGTTATCTAGAACTTTAGGATTTATCTATCTCGTTTTAAAATACAGCACTGCTATTCCTTTAAAATTAGTATATCGTTTGAAATTAGTTTTGAGTCCCCACTCTATCGACTATACGCTGGATTGAATAGTCGATAGGATTGGTGGTGCGAGAGGAGAAAAGGTAGGGGTGCATAGTTTGTTAATCAGAAAATTGACGAAGCAAATTGATTTTCCATACAATGACAGAATAAATAAATGCCTGTGGCTTCACTTTACACTAACGCAATGATTATTAAATGTTAATTTACTTGTACCTACAGATAACAACGTTTCTTCATGGCGGTTCTTTCAATTCAGTTTTCTGAAATTGGGCCCATTTTGCAATAAATCAAATAACTTTAAAATTGACACATTATAAGCCACAAACTTGATGAAATTAAATTACATTAATGAGTCTTGTGTTATATCATCTGTTTATAATTATTTTCTTTTTTACTTTCTCCGTTACGAAGTACGAGAAAGTATTGTGATCGTGATTTTTTTTCCAAAAATTTTTTTTACGGAAATATCCGTTTTGGGGTCCATAGATGCCATTTCAACAATTTCTGGAAATTTTTTTTTTGTGTCTGTGTGTGAGTGTGTCTGTGTGTGTGTGTGTGTGTCTGTCTGTGCGCGCTGTACCTCAAAAACTAATAGAGCAATTGATATGAAACTTTTAACATCCGTCTTATTTGATAATATGAAGAACTGAAAAGCTTTTGGTAAAATTTCGTACACCGGAAGTGGGCGTTTACCTCAACTGTTTTTTGTTTTTTGCCAATATTTTCTTAAATATGAAAAATATCCCAAAGACATTTAAACAAACTTTAAAGACAACAAAGAAATGAACATCTTTTGCTTGAAAACATTTTTCATAAAATCATTTTTATTCGAGAAAAAAAATTATTATTATTTTTTTAATTTTTGGTTTATAATTATAAAACCATAAAAGTTAGAGCAAATGTATGTTAATAATAATTGTAGAGAATGCTAAAATGAACAATTTACAAAGAATAAGTTATTTTTAATTCCCTTTAGTTTTTGAATAAATTGAGTTTTAAGTATAATTTTTCCATCTTTTATAATTTTGACGTTTTAAACGTCAGTGTCATCCTCTCGATGTGCATTTAAAATATGATTTAAATTGAAAATAAACGATGAAAGCGTAAATATAAATGATACCATCAAGTCGGAGAAAGTAACATGATGGCCACATCACCATTTTTTATTTACATAACAGTCTGTCTGTGCACGCACGCTGTATCTCAAAAACGAATTGATATGAAACTTTGAACATAAGTGTTATTTGAGAATTTGAAGAAAAAAAGCTTTTGGTAAAATTTCGTATTTCCGAATATTTACCTTAACAGGTTTTTGTTCTTTTAGCCTTTTTGGTACTTCAGGACAATGTTTTCAGAACTCTTTAAGGGCATTTTTAAAAGACCTTTCTTCGAGGATTCTTTTTCAGAACTTCAAAACTTTTTTCTTTCAGGACCTTTATTTTTAGCATTTCTTTTCAAAAACTGGTTTTTTCGGAACGTTTTTGGAACTTTTCGTTGAGGACTTCTTTTCGGGATTTTTTTTAGAAAAAAATTTTCAGAATTTTCTTCTTGGCATTTTTAGAATTTCTCTTTTCATGACTTTTATTGGACCTTTTTAAGGACTTTTTCAGATATTTTTAGCTTTATTTCCAAAACTTTTTATTTGAGAAATTTTGTTAAAGACTTATTTTAGGCCTTTTTGCAGGACATTTTTTCAAGACTCTTTGGAGTCTCTTTTTTAGGACATTTTCTTCAGATCTTTTCAAGGACCATTTTAAGGGCTTTTCACAATGGTTTTTTTTAGAAATGTTATTTTTAGTGCAATTTTTCAAGGACAATTATGAAAATTCGGGTTTTTTTCGGAATTTTCTTCATGGCATTTTTTAGAATTTTTACTTTTCATGACCTTTTTGGACCTTTTTAAGGACAGATATTTTTAGCATTTTTTTTCAAGACAATTTTAAACCTTTTTATTTCAGGAATTTTGTTAAGGACTTATTTTAGGCCTTTTTGCGGGACTTTTTTCAAAAATTGGGATTTCCTTTTCAGGGCAATTTCTTTAGATATTTTTAAGGACCATTTAAAAGATTTTTTACAATGCTTTTTTTCCAAATAAATTTTTGTTTATTTTTTAAAGATGTTATTTTCAAGTCAATTTTTTAAGACAATTTTGTTATGATATTTCGCGATTTTTTCAGAAAAAATTTTCAGAATTTTCTTCATGACATTTTTTAGAATTCTCCTTTTTATTTTGAAAACTTTATATTTATGGAATTTTGTTAAGAACTCATTTTAGGCCATTTTGCAAGATTTTTTTTCAAGACACTTTGGGATTTCTTTTTCAGGATAATTTCTTCAAATCTTTTTAAGGACTTTTTACAATTATTTTTTTCCAGAAATTTGTTTGTTTATTTTCTAAATATGTTATTTTTAGGGCAATTTTCTTATTATATTTCGTCAGGACTCTTTTTCTGAACTTTCTCCAGGACTTATTTTAGCTTTCTTTCGGGATTTTTGGGGCTTTTTTTCCGGAAATTTATTTATGGTATTTTGTATGAAGACTTTTTTCAGGGCTTTTCTTCGCGGCTTTTATCAGGATTCTTTTTTCAAGACTTTATTTTCAGGACTGGGACTTGTTCGAGAATTTCTTAAGAATCTCAGGACTTCTTTTCAGGATTCTTTTCTGAATTTTCTTAATTACATTTTTCTGGAATTTTTTTCAAGCCTTCTTTACAGGACTTTTTTCAGTACTATATTTCAAGACATTTTTTATAGGATTAATTTTCAGGACTTCTTGTTCCTGACTTTTTTCTAGACACTTTTTCGGATTTCTTCCAGGATTTTTTTTGAGGACATTTATTTCTGGTGCTTTATATAAAGACTTAATTTTTTCACAAATTTTTAACAGGACTCTTTTTTCAAGACTTTACTCTCAAAACTGTTTCTCCAGGACTTGTTTTCAGACAAAACTCTTTTTTCAGGACTTTATTTCTGTTCATTTTGAAGAAAATGTTTTAGAAGACATTTTTTTCTCAGGACTCTTTTTCAGGATTTTTTATCAGGACTTTTTTATCGGGACTTTTTTCAAGACTTTCGTGTTCAGTACTTTTATTAGGGGTTTTAGGACTTTTTAATTAGGATTATTTTTAGAAATCTTTTTCAAGACTTTCTTGTTCAGGACTTTTATTAGATTTTTTTGGGACTTTTTAATTAGGACTATTTTTAGAAGTCTTTTTCAAGACTTCAATTTTTTTATAATTATGAAACGATAATAGTAACAGCAAATTTATGTAATTGTAGAGAATGCCAAAATTAACAACTTATAAACAATAAGTTTTTTTGACTATACTGAGTTTTTGAATTTTTCCATCTTTCCATCTTTCATAATTTTGACGTTTCAAACGTCAGTTGCATCCGAGTCTACAAAACGCTCGATGTACATTTAAAATATGATTTAAATTAAAAATAAACCATGAAAGCGTAAATATAAATGATACCATCTAGTCGGAGAAAGTAACATGATGGCCACATCACCATTTTTTGACTTAGACTTTCGCCATTCAGTCACGACACGTTTTTATTAAGTTGACCTTTAATTTAAATTATGTTGATGATAGAACAGGAGAACAGGTAGTCAGTGAGGGCTATCATGGCGTTTAAGATATTACGCTAAGAGGAGAGGCCCTTGGAAAGATATAACAATAGAGATATATGATATAATTATAGCTTACAATCAAATACGCGCCTCTTGGAGAAAATCGAACAAATACTCATAGGCGAGATCCTTGTTTATGGCAAGGATGTGGTTTAAATTTAATGGGAGATGGCAAATTTCTTTCTGTTTATAATTATTGATTTATATACCGATCATAAATTATTGCGAAAATAATAACATAATATATTTTCCGAATTATAATCTAAAACGATTGTTTAAGCTTATACAATGGAAATTGAGTGGAAGGATTCTTATCCGACACGACTGCGCCGGCTTCACCACAACTTTCAAAAGAAAAGATAAAAGCCCTTTAATTAGAGACGTTAATTAATCGCCCTTCTCTATACACTAAATTAATTCAAAATCATCCTTCTCCGCAGACTAAATTAATTCAAAATTACACGTTGTTAATTAGCGATAGGTTAGTCTCCCGTGCGAACTCGGTAATTAATAAAGCCCTCACCTTTGCATCCGGTATAGCTGCTGAGAGAAGTGGTCCTTGTGGGCAAGGAGGCGAGTCGTCCTCTGCAGTGTGGGCACGAGTCGCCGCTGTTCTGCTCGACGCGGGCCCACCGCGCCGCCACCGGCGGCGGCAGGGGAGGCGGGGGCGAGGGGCTCGCCGACTGACTGGACCAGCTCGGCTGCTCGAGCATGTGGTGGTTGCTTTTCGAGTGCAACATCTGAAACGAGGACGGAATGAAACTTGGTGGGAACAAAAAAGAATACGAAAAGCTCGTGGGTGGAGTTTGAGGGACTCGGGGTGTAATTAAAGTGTTCGTAGGTACGTGAGGTTTTATGTTTATGGATGCACTCCGGAGAGTGGATCTTAGTAAAAAGAAAGTTACTTTCGATCTTGCGACTTGAAGTTCCTTGATAATTAATGTTCACTGATTTAAATCATTTTTTTTAATCTTCTTATAAAGATTTTTATTTTTTAGTAGTATCATATTTACTATTATTGTCGTGGATATAAGGCATGAAAGCGTACTCATAACTCCCAAGGGAGATATGAGTTATATCTCCCTTGGGAGATATGAGGTCTGCTCCTGTTTACCTGACAAATAGTACGTACAATTTTCAAATTCTCCGCTCAAGATGATGGTTGAAGATAGACAAACTTGCGTCTGTTCAAGACCAACTTTATAGCGAGACAGGAATTAAACTTTTCTCCCAGGTTTGTTCACTATTCCATTCACAACTGTTTTTTGTTGTTGAAGCATTAACGTCAAATCAAATCAAAATAAATAAACGTCAGTTCATGAAATGCGGGCGATTTGATTTCAAACAAACTCATAGCAACCAGAGGCCCTCAGTTTGTAACACTGTCAACCTTGGGAAAAAACATTCCATATCTCCCTTGATGCATAATAGTATATTATTAAACGAGTGAGAAAGTTGGCCATTGCCACGAGGGTGAAGTTGCAATTTACACGAGTGGCAATGGCCAACTTGTTCACGAGTTTAATACTATACTTTTTAGCATCATATTAAATAATTACCCAAAGATTTTTCTGTTTGTATTAAATTATAACGAATAATTTTTCTATTTGGAAATTGCGGCCGTTCGCTGACAAAAAACGAATCGTAACCATAGTAACAACTAAACTTGGCAATGGAATCGCTATAATTTTATTGTACGTCACTTGTGGAGAAAATGTTTGGGCCGAATAATGGACAACTTTCTCAATCAAAAACGATTTAACAACGTTTATATTATTTAATAAGATGCGAAAAAAGTTATTATTATATTCTTTTAAGAACGATAAAATGTGCTGGTGCACAGGGGCGGCTCGTTGTATGAAGCCAAGGAGCCATGGCACTACCTGTAGTTTCAAGCTCAGCAAAAAAAATAATTAATTAATTTCAAAAATACTTTTTCGCCAGTTTAAAACAACGCCTGCATGACTTGGAAAAAAATAGAGAAAAATCGCAATGCAGTTGCTTCCCAACGCAACGCCGCGGCTCTCTGTTACCGGTGCCAGCTTTCATCTGAAAGTTAATTGTTTTATTTGAATTCTCTTTAAAATTAGCTTCACTATTTTGATCAATTAAAAAGAAAATAAAAAAAAATGTTTTGCTATTAAAAAAAAATATTTTTTGAGCAATTGAGTGATTTTTGAGAATAATATAAACAAGTTTCTCACTAGAATATCCTGCATTTTTTATTATTAATCCTGTATTTTCGATTCTTTTGGATGTAAATATTTTTTATTTTGTCCTAAATTTTCGATTTCATTGTTAAAATTTTCGACTTTTCACTCCGCATTTTTATATTTTTCGGGCTGAATTATTATTTTTTAGATTTTTTACCACTTTGTTTTTAGATGTTTGGTTCTAAATTACCTTTATTTTGACCTAAATGTTTGATTTAACTGTTTTAAATTTTTGATTTTTTTTGTCCTCATTTTTGATTTTTCGGGCCGAATGTTTAATTTTTAGATGTTTTGCCTATATTTTAGATTTTTTTTGTCTACATTTTTGATCATTTGGCCTAAATATTCTTTATTTTGACCTAAATTTTCAATTTAATTGTGAAAATTTTCGACTTTTCAGTCCGCATTTTTGATTTTTCGGACCGAATTTTTAATTCTAGTTACGAATTTTTGATTTCTTAAACACTTTTACCTGAATTATTGATGAGAGAAAAAAAATCACTGAATAAAACACTTACTATGTTTTTTACCACAATTTATTTGATGTATGTACAAATATTTCATATACATACATATCACGACTTAAGTTTCGACGTTTTACTGATGAGAGAATTTTTTCTAGTTTTCTTTGCTGACATTTTTGATTTTTGGGTCACCATTTATTATTATTATCATTTTGTTTTGTTTGTTTGTTAATTTTTTTGTACTCTTGGACCATCATCTTTACTTTTAGGCCCGAATTTTAGATTTTTGGTCTATTTTTTTTTTTAATAAGTAATTGTGGAGGCTTTCACTTCGTGATACATTTTGAATAATTCAAATAAAACGAATAACTTTGTTAGTATTACTTTATTACTAATAAAGTGATACTAACAAAGTTATTCGTTTTATTTTAACTAATTTTTTTATTTTTTGTCCTATGTTTTAGATTTTTTAATTTGAATGATCGATTTTATTGTTCGATTTTTTGGCTATTATTTTCAAATTTCTAATTAGAAACTCATTTTTGGGGGCTAAAAGTGGTAAATTATTTTGCTTCTACCGAAATTTTTGATTTTTTTTTGTCTGCGTTTTTGTCCTCAGATCCGGATTCTTGATTCTTTGGCCCACATTTTAGATTACCGTATTTTCCATTTTCTTAAATTTTTGGCCCAAATATGCTTTATTTTGACCAAAATTTTCGATTTTTGTTGTCTGCTTTTTTTATATTTACGCCTTTTGGTCTTTTGGCCGAAATTTTCTTTATTTTGACTTCAATTTTCGATTTGTTTGTTGAAATTTTCGATTTGTTTGTTGAAATTTTTGTTTTTGGTCCACCACTTTTTTTTTGGTACGAATTTTAAATTTTTGGTCTTAATTCTGATATAATATGCTGATCTAGATTCGTTTTTGTCATTCATTTTCTGTAATATTGCATTTTTTTAATTATTAATATTTACTATTGTACTATTGATTGAGACTGAGTTACAAATAAATAGATTTATTATTATTATTATTTATTGTTTGTCACATTTTAGATTTTCTTAACTAGAATTAATGATTTCGATAAAGAGGAAAATAGCCTGAATATGTAAATATTTAACCTGTTCGTAACTCAAAATTCATAATAATAAAAATAAAATGTTTTATTTTCCGTACGACAATCAATACAATTATTCTTAGTCTTACAGTAGTCTTATTAGGACCACAAACAAATAATTATTGAAACAACTAATTCCCTGGCTAGTGCCACGCCGGATATTTAGAATTAAAGATTTTATTGTGCGGTTTTGTAATTTTGTTTGCAATTATTTTCGAATTTCTCGTCGGAACTTATTTTAAGCTAAAAAGTATTATTTTTGGACCAGGATTTTTTATTTTTGGCCGATATTTTAGATCTTTGGCTGTTTTGTTCCATTTTTTTTATTTTTTTTTTGGTCAAAATATTCGATTCGGATTTTGGATTTCTTGGTTTGCATTTTTTTATTTTGGGCCTGAGTTTTCAATCTTTTGGCCTAAATTTGCACAAAATATCGAAAACTCTGGCCAGTAAGTGAAAAATGCAGACTGAAATATCCAAAATTTCAACAAACAAATCGAATATTTTGGCCAAAAAAAATCAAAAATTTGGAACAAAATAGCCGAAGATCTAAAATGTCGGCCAAATATATCAAAAATTCTGGTCTAAAAATAAAAAGGCATTCCAAAAAAACTTGAAAATACCGGCAAAATAAAAATAATTTTCAACGAACTTCTCGCATATAAATTAATAATTCTTTATTTTGGCCTACATTTTTGACTAGTTTGTTACAATTTTTAATATTTCCGCATTTTCAGGCCCGACGCTTTGGTCATTCTTTTTTATTTTTTTTGTCCTACATTTCAGATTTTTTAACCAGAGTGATTTTTACGCGGATTTTTTTTATTTTTTTAGTATTATTTTTACTTTCTCTGTTACGAAGTACGAGAAAGTATTGTGATCGTGATTTTTTTCAAAAATTTTTTTAGGGAAATATCCGTTTTGGGAATTTTTTTTTGTGTCTGTGTGTGTCTGTGTGTGTGTGTGTGTGTGTCTGTGCGCGCTGTATCTCAAAAACTAATAGAGCAATTGATATGAAACTTTAAACATCCGCGCTAATAGAGAAATTGATATGAAACTTTGAACATCCGTCTTATTTGATAATTTGAAAAACTGAAAAGCTTTTGGTCGAATTTCGTACAACGGAAGTGGGCGGTTACCTTAACTGTTTTTTGTTTTTTGCCAATATTTTCGTAAATACGAAAAATATCACAAAAACATTTAAACAAACGTCAGTTTTATCCGAGTCTACGAAACATTCGATGTATGTACATCTAAAATAGGATCTCAATTGAAAATAAACTATGAAAACGTACATATAAATGGCTATGATACCATCAAGTCGGAGAAAGTAACCATTTTTTTTTTAATTACATAACTGCTGAACGCGTAGTTAGATTTTGATTATTTAAACGTGAAAATGTAGCAAATTTAACACATTTAAAAAAATTATTAGAAAATTTTCATCTTAAATCAATTGCCAAAATCGCAAATTTTTAAATCAAAACAAAAAATCGTATTTAAAAAAAATCATATAACTGTTGGACGTGTTGTTGGATTTTAAAAATGTAGCGAATTTAACGCTTTTTAAAAAATAATTGAACAATTTCTACCTTAAATCAACGTATTTGCCAAAATCTCAATTTTTTAATAAAAACAAAAAATCGTATTTTTTATAAATTACGTAACTGTCGAACGCGTCATTAGATTTTGATGATTTAAACTTGAACATATAGAGAATTTAACACCTTTTGAAAAATCTTTGAAAAATGTCCATGTTAAATCAACGCAAATTGCCAAAAACGCAATTTTTTAAGTCAAAACAAAAAAAAAATAATTAGGTACCTGCTAAATGCATTGTGAGATTTTGATTATTTAAACGTGAAAATGTAGCGAAATTAGCACATTTTAAAAAATCATTGGAAAATGTTCATCTTAAATCAATGTAAATTATCAAAAATCAAAACTAAAACATCGTATTTTTTTAAATCAACTGTTGAACGCGTTGTTGAATTTTGAATTTTTAAATTTGAAATTATAGCGAATTTATCATTTTTTGAAAAGTTATTGGAAAATTTCCCCCTTAAATCAATGCAAATTGCCAAAATCGTCAAATTTTTTTTTTTTAAATTACGTAACTGCTGAACGCGTTCTTAGATTTGATGATTTAAACGTGAACATGTAGCAAATTTAACACATTTTAAAAAAATCATTGGAAAATTTCCACCTTAAATCAACGCAAATTGCCAAAATCTCAGTTTTTTTAAATCAAAACAAAAAATCGTATTTTTTTATAAAGTAATAAAAGTAAATAAATAATTAAATAAATGAACTTCGTAAACGTTCAAATCGGTAATTGGGTGGACTATTTTCATGAAATTTTTCATCAACTTGTTCGTTAGTGTAAAAAAAAGTGTTTAAAAAATCGATTAGAAAACTTTTGGAATTTTTTTAGGGTTTAAATGACCTTGGAAAAAAGGATAAAATATGTAATTGTATGGACTATTTTCATGATTTTTTTCAGAATTTTTCATCTACTCGTTCGTCAGTAAAAAAATAATTAAAAAAAATCGATTTACAAACTTTTGGTATTTTTCCAGTAACTAAATGACCTTGAATGACTTTTGTAAAAAGGATCAAATATGTAATTGTATGGACTTTTTTCATGATTTTTTTCAGAATTTTTTATCCACTCGTTCGTCAGTAAAAAAATAATTTGAAAAAAATCGATTTACAAACTTTTGGTATTTTTCCAGTAACTAAATGACCTTGAATGACTTTTGTAAAAAGGATCAAATATGTAATTGTATGGACTATTTTCATGATTTTTTTCAGAATTTTTCATCCACTTGTTCGTCAGTAAAAAAATAATGTTTAAAAAATCGATTTCAAAAACTTTTGGAATATTTTAGTGTCTAAATGGCCTAGAATAACCTTGAAAAAGATTGGTCAAATGGGTAATTGGGTGGACTATTCTAATGATTTTTTCACAAGTTTTCATCCACTCGTTGGCCACTATAAAAATAATGATTAAAAATCGATTTAAAAAGTTATGTTGAATGACCTTGGAAAAAATTGGTCAAATGGTTAATTGGCTGGACTATTTTCATGATTTTTTTCAGAATTTTTCATTCACTTATTCGTCAGTATAAAAACAATGATTAAAAAATCGATTTAAAAAGTTATGTTTAAAATCTTTTGAAATTTTTTCAGTGTCGAAATAACCTTGAATGACATTGGAAAAAATTGGTCAAATGGTTAATTGGGTGGACTATTTTCATAATTTTTTTCAGAATTTTTCATCCACTCCTTCGTCAGTAAAAAAATAATGTTTATAAAACCAATTAAAAAACTTTTGGATTTTATTTTCATTATGGTCGGTCTATATGACCTTGAATTACTTTGGAAAAAAACTGGCCAAATTGAGCAATTCATCTGACACTTTGAACATAAGTCTTATTTGATAATCCGAAGAACTGAAAAGCTTTCGGTAAAATTTCGTACACCGGAAATGGGCTTTTTGTTTTCTTCCAATATTTTTTTAAATATGAAAAATATCACAAAAACATTTGAACAAATATCGAACACAACAAAAAAATGAACAAAATATTTTTCGGAAAATCATTGCTATTCGAGAAATTTGTTTTTTATTTTCATACCAAAATTAACAACTTATAAAGAATAAGTTTCTTTCGAAATCTCTTTGGTTTTTGAGTAAACTGACCATTTTCATCTTTAATAATTTTGACGTTTCAAACGTCAGTTTCTTCGATTCTACAAAACGCTCGATGTACATTTAAAATATGATTTAAATTGAAAATAAACCATGAAAGCGTAAATATAAATGATACCATCAAGTCGGAGAAAGTAACATGATGGCCACATCACCATTCTTTTTTTGGTGTAAGTTTTTGATTTCTGTCCCTTGATTTAGATTTTGCAACGTAAATTTTTAAATTTTTTGACCTGTGTTTTCAAGGGTTTTTGTTTTAATTTCAGGTTATTTATTTAATTTTATGTTGTTTGGTTTCGTGGGTTTTAATTTAAACATGGGGTTTATTTTTAGATAAAATTAATTTACTTTGATATTTATCTGGAAAATATAGTCTGCGGGATGTTGAAGGAATTATTTAACATTTAAATATTTGTAGGAATTTAGGATTTTTTGCACCAAACAATTAAATGTTTAATTTAGGTTTTTCGTTTGATCTAAATTGGCAAATAGCCAAGTACAAGACTAGACTTCATTCTCATTCGTTCAAGGCAGCGGCGGCTCGTGGATCTGTACGACAGAGATGCCTCTCGTGCTGTACTACTTTCTCTTATAGAGGAAAAAATATGTCGCTGCTGTTTTGGTAATTTTTTTTCTGCAGCCTCCTCGCCGAACATCTACGAGCCGGCTGGTTTAAGGGTTATCCGAAAAAAACAAACAATTGAAAAAGGGGAGGGGGATATATTGTATAAGTGGCTCTACATCAACATGTTCCACGAGCCGCCACTGCTGGTGCAACGGGCTAAAATAATCCTAGATAATTTATAACTACAAATCAACCACCTTGTGTATCATGATATGAACTAAAAACATTAATGTTAAAAACACGCGCCCCGGGAGCCATTCAGACGTCTGGACCGCCGTCTTTTGTTAAGCGTCGCGGCGTCATAAATCAGTCGGCGCGATTGAATTTCTGCCCCCCCCCCTCCGTTCCCCAAAACTTTGCTAATAACAGCCCCCGCACTTTATTTATGGCGGTCCGTAAAAGATCCGGAAGGGATGGGTTTTTCAGGATTACCGAGAGCCGATCCGCAATTAAGCCCTTCAAGAGTTTTCCACGTGTCGGCCCGGATTTTCCGCGATAAATCATCAAGAAATAATAAATTTCAACATCCAGATCTTTCATAAAGGAGGAGTTCGCTTTGAATTAATTGTGGGCGTGTTGTTAGTGTTTTTAATTAAAGGTTCAAACGATTTTGTGTAAATATTAATTGCAATTATTTTGATTCTCGCGGGAATGTGCTGATCGTTTTTGCCTGCCTCGCATTTTATGCCTAAAATTTGGGGTTAATCGCTGACGGTGTCATTTGGGACCTATAAATTCCTAGCGTTGGTAAAATTTTGTGTATTCATATTGTTCAGTTCAGTATATAATGTTGGAATTATACCTGGTGTATACATTGTGTATTTTAGTAATTTGCAGAAACGTATTTATTTAATGTTCGAATAATATATGCAGAATTAAATAAGTATTATTTTGTGAAGGTGTTTATTATCCTCGGTCGATATATGGTAAATTAAATTATTTTGAATATAAATATTCGAAATATTATTCGAAACTTACTATTTTATAATAATAATATACAGGGTGTCCCACGAGGTAGTAGACTATTTAAATCTATCAAATTTTATTTTCGTAATACTAACCGTTTTTGATCGCTCGTGGGGCTTCCTGTGATTTTTTTGATATTATCTATCGGGATCTTGGATACCATATGAGATAAGAAATTGGTGGACAAATTAGTGCAGTTTTACGAGCCGAATAAAAATATATTCATGGGCTGATTTTCTTAAATCCATTTTTTTCAATTGTTATAAGAAATAGAAAAAACTCGAAATATTCGAGTTTTAGATAATTTTAGACTAAATAATAAAATTTTATTAGAATATTTCTACCGATATTAGTTCCTGAGATATAACAATAACACATTTTTTTAATAGAAATCATAGTTGGCTACAGTGGCGGCTCGTGGAACATGTTAATGGTAGAGCCACTTATATAATATACTCCCCTTGAAAAAAGAAAGAACAATTTATCTTCCTAGACCAAAATAACTGGCGAAAAAGTGTTTTAAGAATTAATTAAAAATTCTTGCTGAGCTTGAAACGACTACAGGTAGTGCCATGGCTCCTTGGCTTTATATAACGAGCCGCCCATGCTTCGATAGCAAAATATACTACGTACGACAGCTAAAAAATACAATTTTTGACAATTCAAAAATGTCGAAAAAAAAACTGTTTTTGGCAGCTGAAACATAGCATATTTCGTAGGTGAAGAATGCAATTTTTGACAACAAAAAAAACTCCATTTTTGACAACAAAATATACAAGTTTTGACAGCTGAAAATGCCATTTTTGACAGTTAAAAAATGTCAAAAATGCTGCTTTTGATAGCTGAAAAATACCATTTATATGGGTGCGAAATGCTATTTTTGGCAGTTCAAAAATATCATTTTTGACAGCGGAAAAAATACATTTTTGACAGCTGAATAATACAATTCTTAATAGCTAAAAACTACCATGCTTAATAACAGCAACACACTGTATCATACCATTATTGTCAGCTAAAAAGTACAATTTTTTGTAAGCTGAAGAATGCCATTTCTGACAATTAAAAAAATGTCGAAAAATGCTGCTTTTGATAGCTGAAAAATACCATTTTTACAGGTGGGAAATACCATTGTTGATAGCTGAAAAATATCATTTTTGACAGCTAAAAAATATAATATTTGACAACTGAAAAATATCAGTTTTGAGAGCTAAAAAATATCGTTTTTGACAGGTGAAAAATATCGTTTTTGTCAACTGAAAAATATCGTTTTTGACAACTGAAAAATATCATTTTTGACAGTTGAAAAATATTATTTTTGACAGTTGAAAAATACACTTAACAACTGAAAATTCCATTTTTAACAGCTGAAACATACCATTTTTACCAACTACAGCAAACCACTATTGACAACTGTAACATACTACAGGTAGTGCCATGGCCGCCCATGCTTCGATAGCAATATATACTACTTTCGGCAGCTAAAAATACAATTTTTGACAACTCAAAAATGTCGAAAAAATACTATTTTTATTAACTGAAAAATACTGTTTTAGGCAGCTGAAACATATTTGGAAGCTGAAGAATACCATTTTCTACAACTGTAAAATACAACTTAAGACATCTGAAAAATATTATTTTAAACGGCTGGGGATTAACATTTTTGACAGCCGAAAAATACCATTCCTAACAGCGGAAACATACTATTATTGACAGCTAAAAAATACAATTTTTGACGACCAAAAAAAAAACCATTTTTGACAACAAGTTTTGACAGCTGAAAAGTGCCATTTTTTACAGTTAAAACATATCAAAAAGGCTGCTTTTGATAGCACAAAAATACCATTTATATAGGTGGGAAATGCTATTTTTGGCAGCTGAAAATATCATTTTTGACAGCTGAAAAATTACATTTTTGACAGCTGAATAATACAATTCTTAATAGCTGAAAACTACCATTCTTGGTAACAGCAACACACAATAATTGACAACTGTATCATACCATTATTGTCAGCTAAAAATACAATTTTTGAAAGCTGAAAAATGCCATTTTTGACAATTAAAAAATGTAGAAAATGCTGCTTTTGATAGCTGAAAAATACCATTTTTATAGGCGGGAAATACCATTGTTGATAGCTGAAAAATATCATTTTTGACAGCTGAAAAATATAATATTTGACAACTGAAAAATATCATTTTTGACAGCTAAAAATGTCGTTTTTGACAGCTGAAAAATATAGTTTTTGACAGCTGAAAAACGTTATTTTTGACAGCTAAAAATATCATTTTTTTGACAGTTGAAAAATATCATTTTTGACAGTTGAAAAATACACTTCTTAACAGCTAAAAAATACCATTTTTAACAGCTGAAACATACCATTCTTAACAACTACAACAAACCACTATTGACAACTATAACATACCATTATTGTCAGCTAAAAAAACAATTTTTGACCACAAAAAGAACAAATTTTTCCATTAATGGTTTATTGGAGTTGTCAAGAATGGTATGTTTCAGCTATTAGAAATGGTAGTTTTCAGCTGTTAAGAAATGTATTATTCAACTGTCGAAAATTATATTTTTCAGTTGTCATAAATGTTATTTTTCAGCAGTCAAAAAGGTATTTATCGCCTATTAAAATGATATTTTTCAGCTATCAAAAAAGTATTTTTCGACATTTTTCATTTGTCAAAAAGGCATTTTCAGCTGTCAAAAATTGTACTTTATCGTTTTTGACAGCTGAAAAATATCGTTTTTGACAGCTGAAAAATACCGTTTTTGACAGCTGAAAAATATAATTCTTGACAGCTGAAAAATATCATTTTTAACAGTTGAAAAATATTATTTTTGACAGTTGAAAAATACACTTCTTAACAGCTGAAAAATTCCATTTTCAACAGCTGAAACATACCATTCTTAACAACTACAACAAACCACTATTGGCAACTGTAACAAACCATTATTGTCAGCTAAAAAATACAATTTTTGACCACAAAAAGAACAAGTTTTTACAGTTGAAAAATGCAATTTTGACAATAAAAAAATGACCAAAAATTCTGCCTTTGATATCATTTCTATAGGTGAGAAATACCTTTTTTAACAGCTGAAAAATACCGTTTTTAACAGCTGAAAAATGCCTTTCATGACAACTGCAACAAACCATTATTAACAACCGTAATATACCATTGTTGTCAGCAAGAAAATACAATTTTCGACAACACAAAAAATTGAATTTTTGACAGCCATTATTGACAATTAAAAAATGTCAAAAAATGCCACTTTTAATAGCTGAACAATACCATTTTTATAGATGAGAAATACCTTTTTGACAGCTGAAAAGTACCATTTTTAACAATTAAGACAATTAAGAATGTTGAAAAAATGCTGCTTTTGGTAGCTGAAAAATAACATTTTTATAAGTGGAAAATCACATTTTTGACAGCTGAAGAATATCATTTTTGACAGTTGAATAACACACTTCTTAACAGCTGAAAATACCATTGTTGACAACCGCAACAAACCATTATTGACAACTGTAACATATCATGATTGCCTGATAAAAAAGACAATTTTGACAGTTGAAAAATGCCATTTTTGACAATTAAAAAAATGTTGAAAAATGCTGTTATTGATAGATGAAAATAACATTTTAATAATTGAGAAATATCTTTTTTGACATTAGATTTTTAATTTTCGAAAAAAAATCTTCGAAAAATTCCCGCAAAACAATCAAAAATCTGTCGTAGATCGTAAACGGTGCGCCCCACGAAAAATATAGTTCTTACCTTTTCGATGTAAATTACAATTTTAAAAAGCATGCCGTTTACATTTCTTGCGTGAGATAAAAAATGGCCGCTGTAGAATTTTTTTATTGAAATTGGGGGTGGTTTTCTTTTAATAACTCCTCAGGGGTTGGAGATATCAAAAATTTGTAAGAGACATAAAATATAGAGGGGAGCCAGTTTTATAAAACTCTATGAAATTCGGAGTCGTAATCGTAAGGGCAAGCGCGTCCTTTTTTCTGGAAGCGTCCAAAATGTGATTTTTTAGAAAAATGGCTGAGGGATTGCAACCGCAGGTCGGACCCCAATTTCCTGTAGTAACCTTTGTGTCCCAATGTATTGGGAATTTTTTGAGGCTAATCCCAGTTTTCCAGCTCAAAAATCCAGGGATTTGAAAGTTTTGGCGTGAACCTCTGCATCGTCAAAAATCGATTTTCGAAAAATCACCTTGTAGTAACTGGGTAACTTAGAAAATCGCGGATTTCACAGTCGCCAAGAGGAGCCCCAGGCCTATCGGGGAAAAATAAAAATTGTAAAAAAAAATTATTTTTAGGGGTTGGCAACTCTTTTTTGAAGCGTCTGAAATGTGATTTTTTAGAAAAATGGCTGAGGGATTGCAACCGCAGGTCGAACCCCAATTTCCTATAGCAACCTTTGTGTCCCAATGCATTGGGGATTTTTTGAGCCTTATCCCAGTTTTCCAGCTCCAAAATCCAGGGATGTGAAAGTTTTGGCGTGAACCTCTGCAAATCGATTATCAAAAAATCACCCTGTAGTAATTGGGTAACTTAGAAAATCGCGGATTTCACGGTCGCCAAGAGGAGCCCCGGGACTATCGGGAAAAAAATAAAAATTGTAAAAAAAAAATTTTTTAGGGGTTGGTAACCCTTTTTTTGAAGCGTCTGAAATGTGATTTTTTTAGAAAAATGGCTGAGGGATTGCAACCACAGGTCAAACCCCAATTTCCTATAGTAACCTTTGGGTCCCAAAGCATTCGGGATTTTTTGAGCCTAATCCTAGTTTGCCAGCTCAGAAATCCAGGGATGTGAAAGTTTTGGCGTGAACCTCTGCAAATCGATTTTCAAAAAATCACCCTGTAGTAATTGGGTAACTTAGAAAATCGCGGATTTCACAGTCGCCAAGACGAGCCCCAGGCCTATCGGGGAAAAATAAAAATTGTAAAAAAAAATATTTTTAGGGGTTGGCAACTCTTTTTTGAAGCGTCTGAAATGTGATTTTTTAGAAAAATGGCTGAGGGATTGCAACCGCAGGTCGAACCCCAATTTCCTGTAGCAACCTTTGTGTCCCAATGCATTGGGGATTTTTTGAGCCTAATCCTAGTTTTCTGGCTCAAAAATCCAGGGATGTGAAAGTTTTGGCGTGAACCTCTGCAAATCGATTTTCAAAAAATCACCCTGTAGTAATTGGGTAACTTAGAAAATCGCGGATTTCACGGTCGCCGTGAAAAAATAAAAACTGTAAAAAATTTTTTTAGGGGTTGGCAACCCTTCCTTTGGAAGGGTTGGTCGGAGGGGTTTGAAATTTCAATAGTCGGGTTCTTGAATTATTTATGATTTTTCATGAAAATTTCAGTTCTCTATCTATTACAGTTTTTGAGCTCTAGCACTTGGGGGGGGACTTGCGTTTAGGAGTATGTAGTAATTCGGAATATGTTGTGGCCGGTGACGGGAAGACAAAAAATCGAGTGTTGTGCTTCTACCCAATATTAGAGTCAGCTTTTACAGAACAAACCTTAATCCGTCAATAAAAGCAGGTGGAAAACGCATGGAAATGTGTCGTACAGATGCGAAATGCAAGTAACAAAAAATTATTTATCATATTATCCTGAAAAGTACGCAAATGAAAGTATATTTGTAAGTATAGGAATCGTAGACCTAGACGATATTTAGACGGTTATATTTAACTTATTATTTTGTCTGTCTGTTTATATCAAATGTAAAGATACAAAAACGTAAAAAAATCTAATGAACTTTGAAAGAATTGTTATAATACATATATAGTAGAAAAACTATATTTTTAGAAATTTTCTTCTTTACGGCATCTAAAACGATGAATCCCAGTTTATATTTGTGGGTATTTTTAATAATCATCATATTTCTAGACGTTTCAATGCTGTTTGTGTCAAATTCTGTCAAAAGGTCTAAATACTGAACATCATGATGAGGGTATCGGCCATGTTTCATTTTATATAAACTCTTTAAAAGTCTCTTTTGTGGTTTTTCAAGTAAAGATATGTGATTCCAAATTATATTTAATATTTAAGGAATGCACGATAGAACGCAGCATTACAAGAACGCGCGAAAATTGAACCATAGTCAATATTTTTGACGTTAACTGTCTGAATGGCTACCACGAATGTTTAATTAGAAACAAGCGCATTTAAATTCATAGGCGACTGCGTGAAACACATCATTTATTTCTGCGTGTAAAATTGATCATAGGATAACTACCGTGGTTATGGCTATAATAAACAAATTCAAATCATAAGAATCGCAAAGAATAACTCCAACATTAGTAAGAAAGGACGTAATAAAATTTGATGAGGATCAAGAGAAAGCTTTTATCTACCTATCTCCAGACAATGATATCCATAAAGGGGACGGTAAAATCTTAATGCGCCGTCTTTTTATGCAAGACGTTGTTTCTTCGGCGTCGGTAAAAGCCGCCGTAAACTTTTCCGAATAACTTCATTTATACGGAAAATTTGCGGGCCTAATGTCTCGGAATTATGTCAATAAGCGGCAACAATGTATAATCTGTGGGGATTATCCGGTGGAATTACCTTCCCACGTCTGCACATTTTTTGCGGTAATTAATTTTATGTCTCGTGGGATGGCAAGGGAGAGAGCCTTGATTCAATTATCAACTTTACGGATTTATTATTAAACGTCTAAAAGGTTTTTTTCTGTGCACGCGTGATGAACGAAATACCCTGTTTTTACAGAATACTGAATGTTCAAATGTAATTGTTCCAGAATTTTTTTGATTTTTAACGAAAACGGGCTGCCTGGAAATTTTACGAGACATGCTGCCTGATAAAATCGCGAGCCCGCCGGAAAAACGATTTTATCTGAGGCAGCTGTTGAGTCAAATTGCCAAAGGGGCACGTTTAAGTTGACAAAATGAGAAAAAATTTCCCGACATGAAAAAGTTTAATAAGAAAATTAAACGAATGTGCAATAAATTTTATTAAAACTTATATAGGGGGGCCGCAGTGGCTTAGTGAGTAGCGTTCCTGCTTCTGGGCCTCGTGGTCCTGGGTTCGAATCCCATCCGTGCGGTCACTTTTTCAGAACGAAGAAGTGGCCGTGCGGGTCCATGGATGTGTAGTGTATGTCCCATTGATTTAAAAAAAATGAAATCTTCAAAAACTTACGTTAGTGGCCGAACAGCAAATCGCTTACGCCAATTCCCTTATAGTCATTCACTCTCCTTAACCCGTAATTCCATCAAACATCCTTACTTTTATCAAAAAAAAAAAAACTTATTGCTTGTGACATTTATTTACAATCAGGTTGCTCTGATTTTTAAGTTTTCGTTGTCAACTTGTCTACCAAGCAGTGATTACACAGTGATCATCTTTTTCAGACTTTGATCGGCCGTAGCGGCCAAACGAAAACTCCAAATTGAACGCGGTTTGCAAATCTGAGCTTCTCGTACGTCAATTAGTCGAATTAGAGATTTTTAATTTTTGATGAAAACACGAAAAAAGACATGAGTAAACCCCTTGGAAATTTGTCAAAAAATGCAACTTTCTTAATAATCATCGTAGACTATTGAATTTAACTTTTTTTTCATCAGAACGACGAGAGAAATTGATTGCCGTTAAAAAATTTCAGCTAACTTCAACAGCAAAAAAATTAGTCAGTCAAAGTGAACATTTTTGAAAATTTACGAAAATAATTGATTTTTCAGCCTTTGATCGGCCGTAGCGGCCAAACGAAAACTCCAAATTGAACGCGGTTTGCAAATCTGAGCTTCTCGTACGTCAATTAGTCGGATTAGAGATTTTGAATTTTTGATGAAAACACGAAAAAAAGACATGAGTAAACCCCTTGGAAATTTGTTAAAAAATGCAACTTTCTTAATAATCATCGTAGACTATTGAATTTAACTTTTTTTCATCAGAACGACGAGAGAAATTGATTGCCGTTAAAAAATTTCAGATAACTTCAATAGCAAAAAAATTAGTCAGTCACCATGAACATTTTTAAAAATTTACGAAAATAATTGATTTTTCAGACTTTGATCGGCCGTAGCGGCCAAACGAAAACTCCAAATTGAACGCGGTTTGCAAATCTGAGCTTCTCGTACGTCAATTAGTCGGATTAGAGATTTTTAATTTTTGATGAAAACACGAAGAAAAGACATGAGTAAACCCCTTGGAAATTTGTTAAAAAATGCAACTTTCTTAATAATCATCGTAGACTATTGAATTTAACTTTTTTTTCATCAGAAAGACGAGAGAAATTGATTGCCGTTAAAAAATTTCAGCTAACTTCAACAGCAAAAAAATTAGTCAGTCACCGTGAACATTTTTGAAAATTTACGAAAATAATTGATTTTTCAGACTTTGATCGGCCGTAGCGGCCAAACGAAAACTCCAAATTGAACGCGGTTTGCAAATCTGAGCTTCTCGTACGTCAATTAGTCGGATTGGAGATTTTTAATTTTTGATGAAAACACGAAAAAAAGACATAAGTAAACCCCTTGGAAATTTGTTAAAAAATGCAACTTTCTTAATAATCATCGTAGACTATTGAATTTAACTTTTTTTTCATCAGAAAGACGAGAGAAATTGATTGCCGTTAAAAAATTTCAGCTAACTTCAACAGCAAAAAAATTAGTCAGTCACCGTGAACATTTTTGAAAATTTACGAAAATAATTGATTTTTCAGACTTTGATCGGCCGTAGCGGCCAAACGAAAACTCCAAATTGAATGCGGTTTGCAAATCTGAGCTTCTCGTACGTCAATTAGTCGGATTAGAGATTTTTAATTTTTGATGAAAACACGAAAAAAAGACATGAGTAAACCCCTTGGAAATTTGTTAAAAAATGCAACTTTCTTAATAATCATCGTAGACTATTGAATTTAACTTTTTTTTCATCAGAAAGACGAGAGAAATTGATTGCCGTTAAAAAATTTCAGCTAACTTCAACAGCAAAAAAATTAGTCAGTCACCGTGAACATTTTTAAAAATTTACGAAAATAATTGATTTTTCAGACTTTGATCGGCCGTAGCGGCCAAACGAAAACTCCAAATTGAACGCGGTTTGCAAATCTGAGCTTCTCGTACTTCAATTAGTCGGATTAGAAATTTTTAATTTTTGATGAAAACACGAAAAAAAGACATGAGTAAACCCCTTGGAAATTTGTTAAAAAATGCAACTTTCTTAATAATCATCGTAGACTATTGAATTTAACTTTTTTTTCATCAGAAAGACGAGAGAAATTGATTGCCGTTAAAAAATTTCAGCTAACTTCAACAGCAAAAAAATTAGTCAGTCACCGTGAACATTTTTAAAAATTTACGAAAATAATTGATTTTTCAGACTTTGATCGGCCGTAGCGGCCAAACGAAAACTCCAAATTGAACGCGGTTTGCAAATCTGAGCTTCTCGTACTTCAATTGGTCGGATTAGAAATTTTTAATTTTTGATGAAAACACGAAAAAAAGACATGAGTAAACCCCTTGGAAATTTGTTAAAAAATGCAACTTTCTTAATAATCATCGTAGACTATTGAATTTAACTTTTTTTTCATCAGAAAGACGAGAGAAATTGATTGCCGTTAAAAAATTTCAGCTAACTTCAACAGCAAAAAAATTAGTCAGTCACCGTGAACATTTTTGAAAATTTACGAAAATAATTGATTTTTCAGACTTTGATCGGCCGTAGCGGCCAAACGAAAACTCCAAATTGAACGCGGTTTGCAAATCTGAGCTTCTCGTACGTCAATTAGTCGGATTAGAGATTTTTAATTTTTGATGAAAACACGAAAAAAAGACATGAGTAAACCCCTTGGAAATTTGTTAAAAAATGCAACTTTCTTAATAATCATCGTAGACTATTGAATTTAACTCTTTTTTCATCAGAAAGACGAGAGAAATTGATTGCCGTTAAAAAATTTCAGCTAACTTCAACAGCAAAAAAATTAGTCAGTCACCGTGAACATTTTTAAAAATTTACGAAAATAATTGATTTTTCAGACTTTGATCGGCCGTAGCGGCCAAACGAAAACTCCAAATTGAACGCGGTTTGCAAATCTGAGCTTCTCGTACTTCAATTGGTCGGATTAGAAATTTTTAATTTTTGATGAAAACACGAAAAAAAGACATGAGTAAACCCCTTGGAAATTTGTTAAAAAATGCAACTTTCTTAATAATCATCGTAGACTATTGAATTTAACTTTTTTTTCATCAGAAAGACGAGAGAAATTGATTGCCGTTAAAAAATTTCAGCTAACTTCAACAGCAAAAAAATTAGTCAGTCACCGTGAACATTTTTGAAAATTTACGAAAATAATTGATTTTTCAGACTTTGATCGGCCGTAGCGGCCAAACGAAAACTCCAAATTGAACGCGGTTTGCAAATCTGAGCTTCTCGTACGTCAATTAGTCGGATTAGAGATTTTTAATTTTTGATGAAAACACGAAAAAAAGACATGAGTAAACCCCTTGGAAATTTGTTAAAAAATGCAACTTTCTTAATAATCATCGTAGACTATTGAATTTAACTTTTTTTTCATCAGAAAGACGAGAGAAATTGATTGCCGTTAAAAAATTTCAGCTAACTTCAACAGCAAAAAAATTGAGATTAGAGATTTTTAATTTTTGATGAAAACACGAAAAAAAGACATGAGTAAACCCCTTGGAAATTTGTTAAAAAATGCAACTTTCTTAATAATCATCGTAGACTATTGAATTTAACTTTTTTTTCATCAGAAAGACGAGAGAAATTGATTGCCGTTAAAAAATTTCAGCTAACTTCAACAGCAAAAAAATTAGTCAGTCACCGTGAACATTTTTGAAAATTTACGAAAATAATTGATTTTTCAAACTTTGATCGGCCGTAGCGGCCAAACGAAAACTCCAAATTGAACGCGGTTTGCAAATCTGAGCTTCTCGTACGTCAATTAGTCGGGTTAGAGATTTTTAATTTTTGATGAAAACACGAAAAAAAGACATGAGTAAACCCCTTGGAAATTTGTTAAAAAATGCAACTTTCGTAATAATCATCGTAGACTATTGAATTTAACTTTTTTTTCATCAGAAAGACGAGAGAAATTGATTGCCGTTAAAAAATTTCAGCTAACTTCAACAGCAAAAAAATTAGTCAGTCACCGTGAACATTTTTGAAAATTTACGAAAATAATTGATTTTTCAGACTTTGATCGGCCGTAGCGGCCAAACGAAAACTCCAAATTGAACGCGGTTTGCAAATCTGAGCTTCTCGTCCGTCAATTAGTCGGATTAGAGATTTTTAATTTTTGATGAAAACACGAAAAAAAGACATGAGTAAACCCCTTGGAAATTTGTTAAAAAATGCAACTTTCTTAATAATCATCGTAGACTATTGAATTTAACTTTTTTTTCATCAGAAAGACGAGAGAAATTGATTGCCGTTAAAAAATTTCAGCTAACTTCAACAGCAAAAAAATTAGTCAGTCACCGTGAACATTTTTGAAAATTTACGAAAATAATTGATTTTTCAGACTTTGATCGGCCGTAGCGGCCAAACGAAAACTCCAAATTGAACGCGGTTTGCAAATCTGAGCTTCTCGTCCGTCAATTAGTCGGATTAGAGATTTTTAATTTTTGATGAAAACACGAAAAAAAGACATGAGTAAACCCCTTGGAAATTTGTTAAAAAATGCAACTTTCTTAATAATCATCGTAGACTATTGAATTTAACTTTTTTTTCATCAGAAAGACGAGAGAAATTGATTGCCGTTAAAAAATTTCAGCTAACTTCAACAGCAAAAAAATTAGTCAGTCACCGTGAACATTTTTGAAAATTTACGAAAATAATTGATTTTTCAGACTTTGATCGGCCGTAGCGGCCAAACGAAAACTCCAAATTGAACGCGGTTTGCAAATCTGAGCTTCTCGTCCGTCAATTAGTCGGATTAGAGATTTTTAATTTTTGATGAAAACACGAAAAAAAGACATGAGTAAACCCCTTGGAAATTTGTTAAAAAATGCAACTTTCTTAATAATCATCGTAGACTATTGAATTTAACTTTTTTTTCATCAGAAAGACGAGAGAAATTGATTGCCGTTAAAAAATTTCAGCTAACTTCAACAGCAAAAAAATTAGTCAGTCACCGTGAACATTTTTGAAAATTTACGAAAATAATTGATTTTTCAGACTTTGATCGGCCGTAGCGGCCAAACGAAAACTCCAAATTGAACGCGGTTTGCAAATCTGAGCTTCTCGTCCGTCAATTAGTCGGATTAGAGATTTTTAATTTTTGATGAAAACACGAAAAAAAGACATGAGTAAACCCCTTGGAAATTTGTTAAAAAATGCAACTTTCTTAATAATCATCGTAGACTATTGAATTTAACTTTTTTTTCATCAGAAAGACGAGAGAAATTGATTGCCGTTAAAAAATTTCAGCTAACTTCAACAGCAAAAAAATTAGTCAGTCACCGTGAACATTTTTGAAAATTTACGAAAATAATTGATTTTTCAGACTTTGATCGGCCGTAGCGGCCAAACGAAAACTCCAAATTGAACGCGGTTTGCAAATCTGAGCTTCTCGTCCGTCAATTAGTCGGATTAGAGATTTTTAATTTTTGATGAAAACACGAAAAAAAGACATGAGTAAACCCCTTGGAAATTTGTTAAAAAATGCAACTTTCTTAATAATCATCGTAGACTATTGAATTTAACTTTTTTTTCATCAGAAAGACGAGAGAAATTGATTGCCGTTAAAAAATTTCAGCTAACTTCAACAGCAAAAAAATTAGTCAGTCACCGTGAACATTTTTGAAAATTTACGAAAATAATTGATTTTTCAGACTTTGATCGGCCGTAGCGGCCAAACGAAAACTCCAAATTGAACGCGGTTTGCAAATCTGAGCTTCTCGTACGTCAATTAGTCGGATTAGAGATTTTTAATTTTTGATGAAAACACGAAAAAAAAACATGAGTAAACCCCTTGGAAATTTGTTAAAAAATGCAACTTTCTTAATAATCATCGTAGACTATTGAATTTAACTTTTTTTTCATCAGAAAGACGAGAGAAATTGATTGCCGTTAAAAAATTTCAGCTAACTTCAACAGCAAAAAAATTAGTCAGTCACCGTGAACATTTTTAAAAATTTACGAAAATAATTGATTTTTCAGACTTTGATCGGCCGTAGCGGCCAAACGAAAACTCCAAATTGAACGCGGTTTGCAAATCTGAGCTTCTCGTACGTCAATTAGTCGGATTAGAGATTTTTAACTTTTGATGAAAACACGAAAAAAAGACATGAGTAAAAATGCAACTTTCTTAATAATCATCGTAGACTATTGAATTTAACTTTTTTTTCATCAGAAAGACGAGAGAAATTGATTGGAAATTTGTTAAAAAATGCAACTTTCTTAATAATCATCGTAGACTATTGAATTTAACTTTTTTTTCATCAGAAAGACGAGAGAAATTGATTGCCGTTAAAAAATTTCAGCTAACTTCAACAGCAAAAAAATTAGTCAGTCACCGTGAACATTTTTAAAAATTTACGAAAATAATTGATTTTTCAGACTTTGATCGGCCGTAGCGGCCAAACGAAAACTCCAAATTGAACGCGGTTTGCAAATCTGAGCTTCTCGTACTTCAATTAGTCGGATTAGAAATTTTTAATTTTTGATGAAAACACGAAAAAAAGACATGAGTAAACCCCTTGGAAATTTGTTAAAAAATGCAACTTTCTTAATAATCATCGTAGACTATTGAATTTAACTTTTTCTTCATCAGAAAGACGAGAGAAATTGATTGCCGTTAAAAAATTTCAGCTAACTTCAACAGCAAAAAAATTAGTCAGTCACCGTGAACATTTTTAAAAATTTACGAAAATAATTGATTTTTCAGACTTTGATCGGCCGTAGCGGCCAAACGAAAACTCCAAATTGAACGCGGTTTGCAAATCTGAGCTTCTCGTACTTCAATTAGTCGGATTAGAAATTTTTAATTTTTGATGAAAACACGAAAAAAAGACATGAGTAAACCCCTTGGAAATTTGTTAAAAAATGCAACTTTCTTAATAATCATCGTAGACTATTGAATTTAACTTTTTTTTCATCAGAAAGACGAGAGAAATTGATTGCCGTTAAAAAATTTCAGCTAACTTCAACAGCAAAAAAATTAGTCAGTCACCGTGAACATTTTTAAAAATTTACGAAAATAATTGATTTTTCAGACTTTGATCGGCCGTAGCGGCCAAACGAAAACTCCAAATTGAACGCGGTTTGCAAATCTGAGCTTCTCGTACTTCAATTATTCGGATTAGAAATTTTTAATTTTTGATGAAAACACGAAAAAAAGACATGAGTAAACCCCTTGGAAATTTGTTAAAAAATGCAACTTTCTTAATAATCATCGTAGACTATTGAATTTAACTTTTTCTTCATCAGAAAGACGAGAGAAATTGATTGCCGTTAAAAAATTTCAGCTAACTTCAACAGCAAAAAAATTAGTCAGTCACCGTGAACATTTTTGAAAATTTACGAAAATAATTGATTTTTCAGACTTTGATCGGCCGTAGCGGCCAAACGAAAACTCCAAATTGAATGCGGTTTGCAAATCTGAGCTTCTCGTACGTCAATTAGTCGGATTAGAGATTTTTAATTTTTGATGAAAACACGAAAAAAAGACATGAGTAAACCCCTTGGAAATTTGTTAAAAAATGCAACTTTCTTAATAATCATCGTAGACTATTGAATTTAACTTTTTTTTCATCAGAAAGACGAGAGAAATTGATTGCCGTTAAAAAATTTCAGCTAACTTCAACAGCAAAAAAATTAGTCAGTCACCGTGAACATTTTTAAAAATTTACGAAAATAATTGATTTTTCAGACTTTGATCGGCCGTAGCGGCCAAACGAAAACTCCAAATTGAACGCGGTTTGCAAATCTGAGCTTCTCGTACTACAATTAGTCGGATTAGAAATTTTTAATTTTTGATGAAAACACGAAAAAAAGACATGAGTAAACCCCTTGGAAATTTGTTAAAAAATGCAACTTTCTTAATAATCATCGTAGACTATTGAATTTAACTTTTTTTTCATCAGAAAGACGAGAGAAATTGATTGCCGTTAAAAAATTTCAGCTAACTTCAACAGCAAAAAAATTAGTCAGTCACCGTGAACATTTTTAAAAATTTACGAAAATAATTGATTTTTCAGACTTTGATCGGCCGTAGCGGCCAAACGAAAACTCCAAATTGAACGCGGTTTGCAAATCTGAGCTTCTCGTACTTCAATTGGTCGGATTAGAAATTTTTAATTTTTGATGAAAACACGAAAAAAAGACATGAGTAAACCCCTTGGAAATTTGTTAAAAAATGCAACTTTCTTAATAATCATCGTAGACTATTGAATTTAACTTTTTTTTCATCAGAAAGACGAGAGAAATTGATTGCCGTTAAAAAATTTTAGCTAACTTCAACAGCAAAAAAATTAGTCAGTCACCGTGAACATTTTTGAAAATTTACGAAAATAATTGATTTTTCAAACTTTGATCGGCCGTAGCGGCCAAACGAAAACTCCAAATTGAACGCGGTTTGCAAATCTGAGCTTCTCGTACGTCAATTAGTCGGGTTAGAGATTTTTAATTTTTGATGAAAACACGAAAAAAAGACATGAGTAAACCCCTTGGAAATTTGTTAAAAAATGCAACTTTCGTAATAATCATCGTAGACTATTGAATTTAACTTTTTTTTCATCAGAAAGACGAGAGAAATTGATTGCCGTTAAAAAATTTCAGCTAACTTCAACAGCAAAAAAATTAGTCAGTCACCGTGAACATTTTTGAAAATTTACGAAAATAATTGATTTTTCAGACTTTGATCGGCCGTAGCGGCCAAACGAAAACTCCAAATTGAACGCGGTTTGCAAATCTGAGCTTCTCGTCCGTCAATTAGTCGGATTAGAGATTTTTAATTTTTGATGAAAACACGAAAAAAAGACATGAGTAAACCCCTTGGAAATTTGTTAAAAAATGCAACTTTCTTAATAATCATCGTAGACTATTGAATTTAACTTTTTTTTCATCAGAAAGACGAGAGAAATTGATTGCCGTTAAAAAATTTCAGCTAACTTCAACAGCAAAAAAATTAGTCAGTCACCGTGAACATTTTTGAAAATTTACGAAAATAATTGATTTTTCAGACTTTGATCGGCCGTAGCGGCCAAACGAAAACTCCAAATTGAACGCGGTTTGCAAATCTGAGCTTCTCGTACATCAATTAGTCGGATTAGAGATTTTTAATTTTTGATGAAAACACGAAAAAAAGACATGAGTAAACCCCTTGGAAATTTGTTAAAAAATGCAACTTTCTTAATAATCATCGTAGACTATTGAATTTAACTTTTTTTTCATCAGAAAGACGAGAGAAATTGATTGCCGTTAAAAAATTTCAGCTAACTTCAACAGCAAAAAAATTAGTCAGTCACCGTGAACATTTTTAAAAATTTACGAAAATAATTGATTTTTCAGACTTTGATCGGCCGTAGCGGCCAAACGAAAACTCCAAATTGAACGCGGTTTGCAAATCTGAGCTTCTCGTACGTCAATTAGTCGGATTAGAGATTTTTAACTTTTGATGAAAACACGAAAAAAAGACATGAGTAAAAATGCAACTTTCTTAATAATCATCGTAGACTATTGAATTTAACTTTTTTTTCATCAGAAAGACGAGAGAAATTGATTGGAAATTTGTTAAAAAATGCAACTTTCTTAATAATCATCGTAGACTATTGAATTTAACTTTTTTTTCATCAGAAAGACGAGAGAAATTGATTGCCGTTAAAAAATTTCAGCTAACTTCAACAGCAAAAAAATTAGTCAGTCACCGTGAACATTTTTAAAAATTTACGAAAATAATTGATTTTTCAGACTTTGATCGGCCGTAGCGGCCAAACGAAAACTCCAAATTGAACGCGGTTTGCAAATCTGAGCTTCTCGTACTTCAATTAGTCGGATTAGAAATTTTTAATTTTTGATGAAAACACGAAAAAAAGACATGAGTAAACCCCTTGGAAACTTGTTAAAAAATGCAACTTTCTTAATAATCATCGTAGACTATTGAATTTAACTTTTTTTTCATCAGAAAGACGAGAGAAATTGATTGCCGTTAAAAAATTTCAGCTAACTTCAACAGCAAAAAAATTAGTCAGTCACCGTGAACATTTTTAAAAATTTACGAAAATAATTGATTTTTCAGACTTTGATCGGCCGTAGCGGCCAAACGAAAACTCCAAATTGAACGCGGTTTGCAAATCTGAGCTTCTCGTACTTCAATTAGTCGGATTAGAAATTTTTAATTTTTGATGAAAACACGAAAAAAAGACATGAGTAAACCCCTTGGAAATTTGTTAAAAAATGCAACTTTCTTAATAATCATCGTAGACTATTGAATTTAACTTTTTCTTCATCAGAAAGACGAGAGAAATTGATTGCCGTTAAAAAATTTCAGCTAACTTCAACAGCAAAAAAATTAGTCAGTCACCGTGAACATTTTTAAAAATTTACGAAAATAATTGATTTTTCAGACTTTGATCGGCCGTAGCGGCCAAACGAAAACTCCAAATTGAACGCGGTTTGCAAATCTGAGCTTCTCGTACTTCAATTAGTCGGATTAGAAATTTTTAATTTTTGATGAAAACACGAAAAAAAGACATGAGTAAACCCCTTGGAAATTTGTTAAAAAATGCAACTTTCTTAATAATCATCGTAGACTATTGAATTTAACTTTTTTTTCATCAGAAAGACGAGAGAAATTGATTGCCGTTAAAAAATTTCAGCTAACTTCAACAGCAAAAAAATTAGTCAGTCACCGTGAACATTTTTAAAAATTTACGAAAATGATTGATTTTTCAGACTTTGATCGGCCGTAGCGGCCAAACGAAAACTCCAAATTGAACGCGGTTTGCAAATCTGAGCTTCTCGTACTTCAATTAGTCGGATTAGAAATTTTTAATTTTTGATGAAAACACGAAAAAAAGACATGAGTAAACCCCTTGGAAATTTGTTAAAAAATGCAACTTTCTTAATAATCATCGTAGACTATTGAATTTAACTTTTTCTTCATCAGAAAGACGAGAGAAATTGATTGCCGTTAAAAAATTTCAGCTAACTTCAACAGCAAAAAAATTAGTCAGTCACCGTGAACATTTTTGAAAATTTACGAAAATAATTGATTTTTCAGACTTTGTACGGCCGTAGCGGCCAAACGAAAACTCCAAATTGAACGCGGTTTGCAAATCTGAGCTTCTCGTACGTCAATTAGTCGGATTAGAGATTTTTAATTTTTGATGAAAACACGAAAAAAAGACATGAGTAAACCCCTTGGAAATTTGTTAAAAAATGCAACTTTCTTAATAATCATCGTAGACTATTGAATTTAACTTTTTTTTCATCAGAAAGACGAGAGAAATTGATTGCCGTTAAAAAATTTCAGCTAACTTCAACAGCAAAAAAATTAGTCAGTCACCGTGAACATTTTTGAAAATTTACGAAAATAATTGATTTTTCAGACTTTGATCGGCCGTAGCGGCCAAACGAAAACTCCAAATTGAACGCGGTTTGCAAATCTGAGCTTCTCGTACGTCAATTAGTCGGATTAGAGATTTTTAATTTTTGATGAAAACACGAAAAAAAGACATGAGTAAACCCCTTGGAAATTTGTTAAAAAATGCAACTTTCTTAATAATCATCATAGACTATTGAATTTAACTTTTTTTTCATCAGAAAGACGAGAGAAATTGATTGCCGTTAAAAAATTTCAGCTAACTTCAACAGCAAAAAAATTAGTCAGTCACCGTGAACATTTTTGAAAATTTACGAAAATAATTGATTTTTCAGACTTTGATCGGCCGTAGCGGCCAAACGAAAACTCCAAATTGAATGCGGTTTGCAAATCTGAGTTTCTCGTACGTCAATCAGTCGGATTGGAGATTTTTAATTTTTGATGAAAACACGAAAAAAAGACATAAGTAAACCCCTTGGAAATTTGTTAAAAAATGCAACTTTCTTAATAATCATCGTAGACTATTGAATTTAACTTTTTCTTCATCAGAAAGACGAGAGAAATTGATTGCCGTTAAAAAATTTCAGCTTACTTCAACAGCAAAAAAATTAGTCAGTCACCGTGAACATTTTTGAAAATTTACGAAAATAATTGATTTTTCAGACTTTGATCGGCCGTAGCGGCCAAACGAAAACTCCAAATTGAATGCGGTTTGCAAATCTGAGTTTCTCGTACGTCAATCAGTCGGATTGGAGATTTTTAATTTTTGATGAAAACACGAAAAAAAGACATGAGTAAACCCCTTGGAAATTTGTTAAAAAATGCAACTTTCTTAATAATCATCATAGACTATTGAATTTAACTTTTTTTTCATCAGAAAGACGAGAGAAATTGATTGCCGTTAAAAAATTTCAGCTAACTTCAACAGCAAAAAAATTAGTCAGTCACCGTGAACATTTTTGAAAATTTACGAAAATAATTGATTTTTCAGACTTTGATCGGCCGTAGCGGCCAAACGAAAACTCCAAATTGAATGCGGTTTGCAAATCTGAGTTTCTCGTACGTCAATCAGTCGGATTGGAGATTTTTAATTTTTGATGAAAACACGAAAAAAAGACATGAGTAAACCCCTTGGAAATTTGTTAAAAAATTCAACTTTCTTAATAATCATCATAGACTATTGAATTTAACTTTTTTTTCATCAGAAAGATGAGAGAAATTGATTGCCGTTAAAAAATTCCAGCTAACTTCAACAGCAAAAAAAATAGTCAGTCACCGTGAACATTTTTGAAAATTTACGAAAATAATTGATTTTTCAGACTTTGATCGGCCGTAGCGGCCAAACGAAAACTCCAAATTGAACGCGGTTTGCAAATCTGAGCTTCTCGTACGTCAATTAGTCGGATCAGAGAGTTTTAATTTTTGATGAAAACACGAAAAAAAGACATGAGTAAACCCCTTGGAAATTTGTTAAAAAATGCAACTTTCTTAATAATCATCGTAGACTATTGAATTTAACTTTTTTTTCATCAGAAAGACGAGAGAAATTGATTGCCGTTAAAAAATTTCAGCTAACTTCAACAGCAAAAAAATTAGTCAGTCACCGTGAACATTTTTGAAAATTTACGAAAATAATTGATTTTTCAGACTTTGATCGGCCGTAGCGGCCAAACGAAAACTCCAAATTGAACGCGGTTTGCAAATCTGAGCTTCTCGTACGTCAATTAGTCGGATTAGAGATTTTTAATTTTTGATGAAAACACGAAAAAAAGACATGAGTAAACCCCTTGGAAATTTGTTAAAAAATGCAACTTTCTTAATAATCATCATAGACTATTGAATTTAACTTTTTTTTCATCAGAAAGACGAGAGAAATTGATTGCCGTTAAAAAATTTCAGCTAACTTCAACAGCAAAAAAATTAGTCAGTCACCAGTCAAATTAGTTAAAAAATGCAACTTTCTTAATAATCATCGTAGACTATTGAATTTAACTTTTTTTTCATCAGAAAGACGAGAGAAATTGATTGCCGTTAAAAAATTTCAGCTAACTTTAACAGCAAAAAAATTAGTCAGTCACCGTGAACATTTTTGAAAATTTACGAAAATAATTGATTTTTCAGACTTTGATCGGCCGTAGCGGCCAAACGAAAACTCCAAATTGAACGCGGTTTGCAAATCTGAGCTTCTCGTACGTCAATTAGTCGGATTAGAAATTTTTAATTTTTGATGAAAACACGAAAAAAAGACATGAGTAAACCCCTTGGAAATTTGTTAAAAAATGCAACTTTCTTAATAATCATCGTAGACTATTGAATTTAACTTTTTTTTCATCAGAAAGACGAGAGAAATTGATTGCCGTTAAAAAATTTCAGCTAACTTCAACAGCAAAAAAATTAGTCAGTCACCGTGAACATTTTTGAAAATTTACGAAAATAATTGATTTTTCAGACTTTGATCGGCCGTAGCGGCCAAACGAAAACTCCAAATTGAACGCGGTTTGCAAATCTGAGCTTCTCGTACGTCAATTAGTCGGATTAGAGAGTTTTAATTTTTGATGAAAACGCGAAAAAAAGACATGAGTAAACCCCTTGGAAATTGGTTAAAAAATGCAACTTTCTTAATAATCATCGTAGACTATTGAATTTAACTTTTTTTTCATCAGAAAGACGAGAGAAATTGATTGCCGTTAAAAAATTTCAGCTAACTTCAACAGCAAAAAAATTAGTCAGTCACCGTGAACATTTTTGAAAATTTACGAAAATAATTGATTTTTCAGACTTTGATCGGCCGTAGCGGCCAAACGAAAACTCGAAATTGAACGCGGTTTGCAAATCTGAGCTTCTCGTACGTCAATTAGTCGGATTAGAAATTTTTAATTTTTGATGAAAACACGAAAAAAAGACATGAGTAAACCCCTTGGAAATTTGTTAAAAAATGCAACTTTCTTAATAATCATCGTAGACTATTGAATTTAACTTTTTTTTCATCAGAAAGACGAGAGAAATTGATTGCCGTTAAAAAATTTCAGCTAACTTCAACAGCAAAAAAATTAGTCAGTCACCGTGAACATTTTTGAAAATTTACGAAAATAATTGATTTTTCAGACTTTGATCGGTCGTAGCGGCCAAACGAAAACTCCAAATTGAACGCGGTTTGCAAATCTGAGCTTCTCGTACGTCAGTTAGTCGGATTAGATTTTTAATTTTTGATGAAAACACGAAAAAAAGACATGAGTAAACCCCTTGGAAATTTGTTAAAAAATGCAACTTTCTTAATAATCATCGTAGACTATTGAATTTAACTTTTTTTTCATCAGAAAGACGAGAGAAATTGATTGCCGTTAAAAAATTTCAGCTAACTTCAACAGCAAAAAAAATAGTCAGTCACCGTGAACATTTTTGAAAATTTACGAAAATAATTGATTTTTCAGACTTTGATCGGCCGTAGCGGCCAAACGAAAACTCCAAATTGAACGCGGTTTGCAAATCTGAGCCTTTCGTACGCCAATTAGTCGGATTAGAGATTTTTAATTTTTGATGAAAACACGAAAAAAATACATGAGTAAACCCCTTGGAAATTTGTTAAAAAATGCAACTTTCTTAATAATCATCGTAGACTATTGAATTTAACTTTTTTTTCATCAGAAAGATGAGAGAAATTGATTGCCGTTAAAAAATTTCACCTAACTTCAACAGCAAAAAAATTAGTCAGTCACCGTGAACATTTTTGAAAATTTACGAAAATAATTGATTTTTCAGACTTTGATCGGCCGTAGCGGCCAAACGAAAACTCCAAATTGAACGCGGTTTGCAAATCTGAGCTTCTCGTACGTCAATTAGTCGGATCAGAGATTTTTAATTTTTGATGAAAACACGAAAAAAAGACATGAGTAAACCCCTTGGAAATTTGTTAAAAAATGCAACTTTCTTAATAATCATCGTAGACTATTGAATTTAACTTTTTTTTCATCAGAAAGACGAGAGAAATTGATTGCCGTTAAAAAATTTCAGCTAACTTCAACAGCAAAAAAATTAGTCAGTCACCGTGAACATTTTTGAAAATTTACGAAAATAATTGATTTTTCAGACTTTGATCGGTCGTAGCGGCCAAACGAAAACTCCAAATTGAACGCGGTTTGCAAATCTGAGCTTCTCGTACGTCAGTTAGTCGGATTAGATTTTTAATTTTTGATGAAAACACGAAAAAAAGACATGAGTAAACCCCTTGGAAATTTGTTAAAAAATGCAACTTTCTTAATAATCATCGTAGACTATTGAATTTAACTTTTTTTTCATCAGAAAGACGAGAGAAATTGATTGCCGTTAAAAAATTTCAGCTAACTTCAACAGCAAAAAAAATAGTCAGTCACCGTGAACATTTTTGAAAATTTACGAAAATAATTGATTTTTCAGACTTTGATCGGCCGTAGCGGCCAAACGAAAACTCCAAATTGAACGCGGTTTGCAAATCTGAGCTTCTCGTACGTCAATTAGTCGGATTAGAGAGTTTTAATTTTTGATGAAAACGCGAAAAAAAGACATGAGTAAACCCCTTGGAAATTGGTTAAAAAATGCAACTTTCTTAATAATCATCGTAGACTATTGAATTTAACTTTTTTTTCATCAGAAAGACGAGAGAAATTGATTGCCGTTAAAAAATTTCAGCTAACTTCAACAGCAAAAAAATTAGTCAGTCACCGTGAACATTTTTGAAAATTTACGAAAATAATTGATTTTTCAGACTTTGATCGGCCGTAGCGGCCAAACGAAAACTCGAAATTGAACGCGGTTTACAAATCTGAGCTTCTCGTACGTCAATTAGTCGGATTAGAAATTTTTAATTTTTGATGAAAACACGAAAAAAAGACATGAGTAAACCCCTTGGAAATTTGTTAAAAAATGCAACTTTCTTAATAATCATCGTAGACTATTGAATTTAACTTTTTTTTCATCAGAAAGACGAGAGAAATTGATTGCCGTTAAAAAATTTCAGCTAACTTCAACAGCAAAAAAATTAGTCAGTCACCGTGAACATTTTTGAAAATTTACGAAAATAATTGATTTTTCAGACTTTGATCGGCCGTAGCGGCCAAACGAAAACTCCAAATTGAACGCGGTTTGCAAATCTGAGCTTCTCGTACTTCAATTAGTCGGATTAGAAATTTTTAATTTTTGATGAAAACACGAAAAAAAGACATGAGTAAACCCCTTGGAAATTTGTTAAAAAATGCAACTTTCTTAATAATCATCGTAGACTATTGAATTTAACTTTTTCTTCATCAGAAAGACGAGAGAAATTGATTGCCGTTAAAAAATTTCAGCTAACTTCAACAGCAAAAAAATTAGTCAGTCACCGTGAACATTTTTGAAAATTTACGAAAATAATTGATTTTTCAGACTTTGATCGGTCGTAGCGGCCAAACGAAAACTCCAAATTGAACGCGGTTTGCAAATCTGAGCTTCTCGTACGTCAATTAGTCGGATTAGAGATTTTTAATTTTTGATGAAAACACGAAAAAAAGACATGAGTAAACCCCTTGGAAATTTGTTAAAAAATGCAACTTTCTTAATAATCATCATAGACTATTGAATTTAACTTTTTTTTCATCAGAAAGACGAGAGAAATTGATTGCCGTTAAAAAATTTCAGCTAACTTCAACAGCAAAAAAATTAGTCAGTCACCGTGAACATTTTTGAAAATTTACGAAAATAATTGATTTTTCAGACTTTGATCGGCCGTAGCGGCCAAACGAAAACTCCAAATTGAACGCGGTTTGCAAATCTGAGCTTCTCGTACGTCAATTAGTCGGATTAGAGATTTTTAATTTTTGATGAAAACACGAAAAAAAGACATGAGTAAACCCCTTGGAAATTTGTTAAAAAATGCAACTTTCTTAATAATCATCATAGACTATTGAATTTAACTTTTTTTTCATCAGAAAGACGAGAGAAATTGATTGCCGTTAAAAAATTTCAGCTAACTTCAACAGCAAAAAAATTAGTCAGTCACCGTGAACATTTTTGAAAATTTACGAAAATAATTGATTTTTCAGACTTTGATCGGCCGTAGCGGCCAAACGAAAACTCGAAATTGAACGCGGTTTGCAAATCTGAGCTTCTCGTACGTCAATTAGTCGGATTAGAAATTTTTAATTTTTGATGAAAACACGAAAAAAAGACATGAGTAAACCCCTTGGAAATTTGTTAAAAAATGCAACTTTCTTAATAATCATCGTAGACTATTGAATTTAACTTTTTTTTCATCAGAAAGACGAGAGAAATTGATTGCCGTTAAAAAATTTCAGCTAACTTCAACAGCAAAAAAATTAGTCAGTCACCGTGAACATTTTTGAAAATTTACGAAAATAATTGATTTTTCAGACTTTGATCGGTCGTAGCGGCCAAACGAAAACTCCAAATTGAACGCGGTTTGCAAATCTGAGCTTCTCGTACGTCAGTTAGTCGGATTAGATTTTTAATTTTTGATGAAAACACGAAAAAAGACATGAGTAAACCCCTTGGAATTTGTTAAAAAATGCAACTTTCTTAATAATCATCGTAGACTATTGAATTTAACTTTTTTTTCATCAGAAAGACGAGAGAAATTGATTGCCGTTAAAAAATTTCAGCTAACTTCAACAGCAAAAAAAATAGTCAGTCACCGTGAACATTTTTGAAAATTTACGAAAATAATTGATTTTTCAGACTTTGATCGGCCGTAGCGGCCAAACGAAAACTCCAAATTGAACGCGGTTTGCAATCTGAGCCTTTCGTACGCCAATTAGTCGGATTAGAGATTTTAATTTTTGATGAAAACACGAAAAAAATACATGAGTAAACCCCTTGGAAATTTGTTAAAAAATGCAACTTTCTTAATAATCATCGTAGACTATTGAATTTAACTTTTTTTTCATCAGAAAGATGAGAGAAATTGATTGCCGTTAAAAAATTTCACCTAACTTCAACAGCAAAAAAATTAGTCAGTCACCGTGAACATTTTTGAAAATTTACGAAAAATAATTGATTTTTCAGACTTTGATCGGCCGTAGCGGCCAAACGAAAACTCCAAATTGAACGCGGTTTGCAAATCTGAGCTTCTCGTACGTCAATTAGTCGGATCAGAGATTTTTAATTTTTGATGAAAACACGAAAAAAAGACATGAGTAAACCCCTTGGAAATTTGTTAAAAAATGCAACTTTCTTAATAATCATCGTAGACTATTGAATTTAACTTTTTTTTCATCAGAAAGACGAGAGAAATTGATTGCCGTTAAAAAATTTCAGCTAACTTCAACAGCAAAAAAATTAGTCAGTCACCGTGAACATTTTTGAAAATTTACGAAAATAATTGATTTTTCAGACTTTGATCGGTCGTAGCGGCCAAACGAAAACTCCAAATTGAACGCGGTTTGCAAATCTGAGCTTCTCGTACGTCAGTTAGTCGGATTAGATTTTTAATTTTTGATGAAAACACGAAAAAAAGACATGAGTAAACCCCTTGGAAATTTGTTAAAAAATGCAACTTTCTTAATAATCATCGTAGACTATTGAATTTAACTTTTTTTTCATCAGAAAGACGAGAGAAATTGATTGCCGTTAAAAAATTTCAGCTAACTTCAACAGCAAAAAAAATAGTCAGTCACCGTGAACATTTTTGAAAATTTACGAAAATAATTGATTTTTCAGACTTTGATCGGCCGTAGCGGCCAAACGAAAACTCCAAATTGAACGCGGTTTGCAAATCTGAGCTTCTCGTACGTCAATTAGTCGGATTAGAGAGTTTTAATTTTTGATGAAAACGCGAAAAAAAGACATGAGTAAACCCCTTGGAAATTGGTTAAAAAATGCAACTTTCTTAATAATCATCGTAGACTATTGAATTTAACTTTTTTTTCATCAGAAAGACGAGAGAAATTGATTGCCGTTAAAAAATTTCAGCTAACTTCAACAGCAAAAAAATTAGTCAGTCACCGTGAACATTTTTGAAAATTTACGAAAATAATTGATTTTTCAGACTTTGATCGGCCGTAGCGGCCAAACGAAAACTCGAAATTGAACGCGGTTTACAAATCTGAGCTTCTCGTACGTCAATTAGTCGGATTAGAAATTTTTAATTTTTGATGAAAACACGAAAAAAAGACATGAGTAAACCCCTTGGAAATTTGTTAAAAAATGCAACTTTCTTAATAATCATCGTAGACTATTGAATTTAACTTTTTTTTCATCAGAAAGACGAGAGAAATTGATTGCCGTTAAAAAATTTCAGCTAACTTCAACAGCAAAAAAATTAGTCAGTCACCGTGAACATTTTTGAAAATTTACGAAAATAATTGATTTTTCAGACTTTGATCGGCCGTAGCGGCCAAACGAAAACTCCAAATTGAACGCGGTTTGCAAATCTGAGCTTCTCGTACTTCAATTAGTCGGATTAGAAATTTTTAATTTTTGATGAAAACACGAAAAAAAGACATGAGTAAACCCCTTGGAAATTTGTTAAAAAATGCAACTTTCTTAATAATCATCGTAGACTATTGAATTTAACTTTTTCTTCATCAGAAAGACGAGAGAAATTGATTGCCGTTAAAAAATTTCAGCTAACTTCAACAGCAAAAAAATTAGTCAGTCACCGTGAACATTTTTGAAAATTTACGAAAATAATTGATTTTTCAGACTTTGATCGGTCGTAGCGGCCAAACGAAAACTCCAAATTGAACGCGGTTTGCAAATCTGAGCTTCTCGTACGTCAATTAGTCGGATTAGAGATTTTTAATTTTTGATGAAAACACGAAAAAAAGACATGAGTAAACCCCTTGGAAATTTGTTAAAAAATGCAACTTTCTTAATAATCATCATAGACTATGGAATTTAACTTTTTTTTCATCAGAAAGACGAGAGAAATTGATTGCCGTTAAAAAATTTCAGCTAACTTCAACAGCAAAAAAATTAGTCAGTCACCGTGAACATTTTGAAAATTTACGAAAATAATTGATTTTTCAGACTTTGATCGGCCGTAGCGGCCAAACGAAAACTCCAAATTGAACGCGGTTTGCAAATCTGAGCTTCTCGTACGTCAATTAGTCGGATTAGAGATTTTTAATTTTTGATGAAAACACGAAAAAAAGACATGAGTAAACCCCTTGGAAATTTGTTAAAAAATGCAACTTTCTTAATAATCATCATAGACTATTGAATTTAACTTTTTTTTCATCAGAAAGACGAGAGAAATTGATTGCCGTTAAAAAATTTCAGCTAACTTCAACAGCAAAAAAATTAGTCAGTCACCGTGAACATTTTTGAAAATTTACGAAAATAATTGATTTTTCAGACTTTGATCGGCCGTAGCGGCCAAACGAAAACTCCAAATTGAATGCGGTTTTGCAAATCTGAGCTTCTCGTACGTCAATCAGTCGGATTGGAGATTTTTAATTTTTGATGAAAACACGAAAAAAAGACATAAGTAAACCCCTTGGAAATTTGTTAAAAAATGCAACTTTCTTAATAATCATCGTAGACTATTGAATTTAACTTTTTTTTCATCAGAAAGATGAGAGAAATTGATTGCCGTTAAAAAATTTCAGCTAACTTCAACACCAAAAAAATTAGTCAGTCACCGTGAACATTTTTGAAAATTTACGAAAATAATTGATTTTTCAGATTTTGATCGGCCGTAGCGGCCAAACGAAAACTCCAAATTGAACGCGGTTTGCAAATCTGAGCTTCTCGTACGCCAATTAGTCGGATTAGAGATTTTTAATTTTTGATGAAAACACGAAAAAAATACATGAGTAAACCCCTTGGAAATTTGTTAAAAAATGCAACTTTCTTAATAATCATCGTAGACTATTGAATTTAACTTTTTTTTCATCAGAAAGATGAGAGAAATTAATTGCCGTTAAAAAATTTCACCTAACTTCAACAGCAAAAAAATTAGTCAGTCACCGTGAACATTTTTGAAAATTTACGAAATAATTGATTTTTCAGACTTTGATCGGCCGTAGCGGCCAAACGAAAACTCCAAATTGAACGCGGTTTGCAAATCTGAGCTTCTCGTACGTCAATTAGTCGGATCAGAGAGTTTTAATTTTTGATGAAAACACGAAAAAAAGACATGAGTAAATCCCTTGGAAATTTGTTAAAAAATGCAACTTTCTTAATAATCATCGTAGACTATTGAATTTAACTTTTTTTTCATCAGAAAGACGAGAGAAATTGATTGCCGTTAAAAAATTTCAGCTAACTTCAACAGCAAAAAAATTAGTCAGTCACCGTGAACATTTTTGAAAATTTACGAAAATAATTGATTTTTCAGACTTTGATCGGCCGTAGCGGCCAAACGAAAACTCCAAATTGAACGCGGTTTGCAAATCTGAGCTTCTCGTACGTCAATTAGTCGGATTAGAGATTTTTAATTTTTGATGAAAACACGAAAAAAAGACATGAGTAAACCCCTTGGAAATTTGTTAAAAAATGCAACTTTCTTAATAATCATCGTAGACTATTGAATTTAACTTTTTTTTCATCAGAAAGACGAGAGAAATTGATTGCCGTTAAAAAATTTCAGCTAACTTCAACAGCAAAAAAATTAGTCAGTCACCGTGAACATTTTTAAAAATTTACGAAAATGATTGATTTTTCAGACTTTGATCGGCCGTAGCGGCCAAACGAAAACTCCAAATTGAACGCGGTTTGCAAATCTGAGCTTCTCGTACGTCATTAGTCGGATTAGAGAGTTTTAATTTTTGATGAAAACACGAAAAAAAGACATGAGTAACCCATTGGAAATTTGTTAAAAAATGCAACTTTCTTATAATCATCATAGACTATTGAATTTAACTTTTTTTTCATCAGAAAGACGAGAGAAATTGATTGCCGTTAAAAAATTTCAGCTAACTTCAACAGCAAAAAAATTAGTCAGTCACCGTGAACATTTTTGAAAATTTACGAAAATAATTGATTTTTCAGAATTTGATCGGCCGTAGCGGCCAAACGAAAACTCCAAATTGAATGCGGTTTGCAAATCTGAGCTTCTCGTACGTCAATTAGTCGGATTAGAGATTTTTAATTTTTGATGAAAACACGAAAAAAAGACATGAGTAAACCCCTTGGAAATTTGTTAAAAAATGCAACTTTCTTAATAATCATCGTAGACTATTGAATTTAACTTTTTTTTCATCAGAAAGACGAGAGAAATTGATTGCCGTTAAAAAATTTCAGCTAACTTCAACAGCAAAAAAAATTAGTCAGTCACCGTGAACATTTTTAAAATTTACGAAATGATTGATTTTTCAGACTTTGATCGGCCGTAGCGGCCAAACGAAAACTCCAAATTGAACGCGGTTTGCAAATCTTAGCTTCTCGTACGTCAATTAGTCGAATTAGAAATTTTAATTTTTGATGAAATCACGAAAAAAATACATGAGTAAACCCCTTGGAAATTTGTTAAAAAATGCAACTTTCTTAATAATCATCGTAGACTATTGAATTTAACTTTTTTTTCATCAGAAAGACGAGAGAAATTGATTGCCGTTAAAAAATTTCAGCTACTTCAACAGCAAAAAAATTAGTCAGTCACCGGAACATTTTTGAAAATTTACGAAAATAATGATTTTTCAGACTTTGATCGGCCGTAGCGGCCAAACGAAAACTCCAAATTGAACGCGGTTTGCAAATCTGAGCTTCTCGTACGTCAATTAGTCGGATTAGAGATTTTTAATTTTTGATGAAAACACGAAAAAAAGACATGAGTAAACCCATTGGAAATTTGTTAAAAATGCAACTTTCTTAATAATCATCATAGACTATTGAATTTAACTTTTTTTTCATCAGAAAGACGAGAGAAATTGATTGCCGTTAAAAATTTCAGCTAACTTCAACAGCAAAAAAATTAGTCAGTCACCGTGAACATTTTTGAAAATTTACGAAAATAATTGATTTTTTCAGACTTTGATCGGCCGTAGCGGCCAACGAAAACTCCAAATTGAACGCGGTTTGCAAATCTGAGCTTCTCGTACTTCAATTAGTCGGATTAGAAATTTTTAATTTTTGATGAAAACACGAAAAAAAGACATGAGTAAACCCCTTGGAAATTTGTTAAAAAATGCAACTTTCTTAATAATCATCGTAGACTATTGAATTTAACTTTTTTTTCATCAGAAGACGAGAGAAATTGATTGCCGTTAAAAAATTTCAGCTAACTTCAACAGCAAAAAAATTAGTCAGTCACCGTGAACATTTTTGAAAATTTACGAAAATAATTGATTTTTTCAGACTTTGATCGGCCGTAGCGGCCAAACGAAAACTCCAAATTGGAACGCGGTTTGCAAATCTGAGCTTCTCGTACGTCAATTAGTCGGATTAGAGAGTTTTAAATTTTGATGAAAACACGAAAAAAGACATGAGTAAACCCATTGGAAATTTGTTAAAAAATGCAACTTTCTTAATAATCATCATAGACTATTGAATTTAACTTTTTTTTCATCAGAAAGACGAGAGAAATTGATTGCCGTTAAAAAATTTCAGCTAACTTCAACAGCAAAAAAATTAGTCAGTCACCGTGAACATTTTTGAAAATTTACGAAATAATTGATTTTTCAGACTTTGATCGGCCGTAGCGGCAAACGAAAACTCCAAATTGAATGCGGTTTGCAAATCTGAGCTTCTCGTACGTCAATTAGTCGGATTAGAGATTTTTAATTTTTGATGAAAACACGAAAAAAAGACCATGAGTAAACCCCTTGGAAATTTGTTAAAAAATGCAACTTTCTTAATAATCATCGTAGACTATTGAATTTAACTTTTTTTTTCATCTGAAAGACGAGAGGAAATTGATTGCCGTTAAAAATTCAGCTAACTTCAACAGCAAAAAAATTAGTCAGTCACCGTGAACATTTTTAAAATTTACGAAATGATTGATTTTTCAGACTTTGATCGGCGTAGCGGCCAAACGAAAACTCCAAATTGACGCGGTTTGCAAATCTGAGCTTCTCGTACTACAATAGTCGGATTAGAAATTTTTAATTTTGATGAAAACACGAAAAAAAGACATGAGTAAACCCCTTGGAATTTGTTAAAAAATGCAACTTTCTTAATAATCATCGTAGACTATTGAATTTAACTTTTTTTCATCAAGAGACGAGAGAAATTGATTGCCGTTAAAAAATTTCAGCTAACTTCAACAGCAAAAAAATTAGTCAGTCACCGTGAACATTTTTGAAAATTTACGAAAATAATTGATTTTTCAGACTTTGATCGGCCGTAGCGGCCAAACGAAAACTCCAAATTGAACGCGGTTTGCAAATCTGAGCTTCTCGTACGTCAATTAGTCGGATTGGAGATTTTTAATTTTTGATGAAAACACGCAAAAAAGACGTGAGTAAACCCCTTGGAAATTTGTTAAAAAATGCAACTTTCTTAATAATCATCGTAGACTATTGAATTTAACTTTTTTTTCAATCAGAAAGACGAGAGAAATTGATTGCCGGTTAAAAATTTCAGCTAACTTCAACAGCAAAAAAATTAGTCAGTCACCGTGAACATTTTTGAAAATTTACGAAAATAATTGATTTTTCAGACTTTGATCGGCCGTAGCGGCCAAACGAAAACTCCAAATTGAACGCGGTTTGCAAATCTGAGCTTCTCGTACGTCAATTAGTCGGATTAGAGAGTTTTATTTTTGATGAAAACACGAAAAAAAGACATGAGTAAACCCCTTGGAAATTTGTTAAAAAATGCACTTTCTTAATAATCATCATAGACTATTGAATATAACTTTTTTTTCATCAGAAAGACGAGGAGAAAATTGATTGCCGTTAAAAAATTTCAGCTAACTTCAACAGCAAAAAAATTAGTCAGTCACCGTGAACATTTTTTGAAAATTTACGAAATAATTGATTTTTTTCAGACTTTGATCGGCCGTAGCGGCCAAACGAAAACTCCAAATTGAATGCGGTTTGCAAATCTGAGCTTCTCGTACGTCAATCAGTCGGATTGGAGATTTTTAATTTTTGATGAAAACACGAAAAAAGACATAAGTAAACCCCTTGGAAATTTGTTAAAAATGCAACTTTCTTAATAAATCATCGTAGACTATTGAATATAACTTTTTTTTCATCAGAAAGACGAGAGAAATTGATTGCCGTTAAAAAATTTCAGCTAACTTCAACAGCAAAAAATTAGTCAGTCACCGTGAACATTTTTGAAAATTTACGAAATAATTGATTTTTCAGACTTTGATCGGCCGTTGCGGCCAAACGAAAACTCCAAATTGACGCGGTTTGCAAATCTGAGCTTCTCGTACGTCAATTAGTCGGATCAGAGAGTTTTAATTTTTGATGAAAACACGAAAAAAAGACATGAGTAAACCCCTTGGAAATTTGTTAAAAAATGCAACTTTCATAATAATCATCGTAGACTATTGAATTTAACTTTATTTTCATCAGAAAGACGAGAGAAATTGATTGCCGTTAAAAAATTTCCAGCTAACTTCACAGCAAAAAAAATTAGTCAGTCACCGTGAACATTTTTGAAAATTTACGAAAATAATTGATTTTTCAGACTTTGATCGGCCGTAGCGGCCAAACGAAAACTCCAAATTGAATGCGGTTTGCAAATCTGAGCTTCTCGTACGTCAATTAGTCGGACTAGAGATTTTTAATTTTTGATGAAAACACGAAAAAAAGACATGAGTAAACCCCTTGGAAATTTGTTTAAAAATGCAACTTTCTTAATAATCATCGTAGACTATTGAATTTAACTTTTTTTTCATCAGAAAGACGAGAGAAATTGATTGGCCGTTAAAAAATTTCAGCTAACTTCAACAGCAAAAAAATTAGTCAGTCACCGTGAACATTTTTGAAAAGTTACGAAAATAATGATTTTTCAGACTTTGATCGGCCGTAGCGGCCAAACGAAAACTCCAAATTGAACGCGTTTGCAAATCTGAGCTTCTCGTACGTCAATTAGTCGGATTAGAGATTTTTAATTTTTGATGAAAACACGAAAAAAAGACATGAGTAACCCCTTGGAAATTTGTTAAAAAATGCAACTTTCTTAATAATCATCGTAGACTATTGAATTTAACTTTTTTTTCATCAGAAAGATGAGAGAAATGATTGCCGTTAAAAAATTTCAGCTAACTTCAACAGCAAAAAATAGTCAGTCACCGTGAACATTTTTAAAAATTTACGAAAATGATTGATTTTTCAGACTTTGATCGGCCGTAGCGGCCAAACGAAAAACTCAAATTGAACGCGGTTTGCAAATCTGAGCTTCTCGTACGTCAATTAGTCGGATTAGAGAGTTTTAATTTTGATGAAAACACGAAAAAAAAGACATGAGTAAACCCATTGGAAATTTGTTAAAAAATGCAACTTCTTAATAATCATCATAGACTATTGATTTTAACTTTTTTTCATCAGAAAGACGAGAGAAATTGATTTGCCGTTAAAAAATTTCAGCTAACTTCAACAGCAAAAAAATTAGTCAGTCACCGTGAACATTTTGAAAATTTACGAAAATAATTGATTTTTCAGAATTTGATCGGCCGTAGCGGCCAAACGAAAACTCCAATTGAATGCGGTTTGCAAATCTGAGCTTCTCGTACGTCAATTAGTCGGATTAGAGATTTTTAATTTTTGATGAAAACACGAAAAAAAGACATGAGTAAACCCCTTGGAAATTTGTTAAAAAATGCAACTTTCTTAATAATCATCGTAGACTATTGAATTTAACTTTTTTTTCATCAGAAAGACGAGAGAAATTGATTGCCGTTAAAAAATTTCAGCTAACTTCAACAGCAAAAAAATTAGTCAGTCACCGTGAACATTTTTAAAATTTACGAAATGATTGATTTTCAGACTTTGATCGGCCGTAGCGGCCAAACGAAACTCCAAATTGAACGCGGTTTGCAAATCTGAGCTTCTCGTACTTCAATTAGTCGGATTAGAAATTTTTAATTTTTGATGAAAACACGAAAAAAAGACATGAGTAAACCCCTTGGAAATTTGTTAAAAAATTGCAACTTTCTTAATAATCATCGTAGACTATTGAATTTAACTTTTTTTTCATCAGAAAGACGAGAGAAATTGATTGCCGTTAAAAAATTTCAGCTAACTTCAACAGCAAAAAAATTAGTCAGTCACCGTGAACATTTTTGAAAATTTACGAAAATAATTGATTTTTCAGACTTTGATCGGCCGTAGCGGCCAAACGAAAACTCAAATTGAACGCGGTTTGCAATCTGAGCTTCTCGTACGTCAATTAGTCGGATTAGAGATTTTTAATTTTGATGAAAACACGAAAAAAAGACATGAGTAAACCCATTGGAAATTTGTTAAAAATGCAACTTTCTTAATAATCATCATAGGACTATTGAATTTAACTTTTTTTTCATCAGAAAGACGAGGAGAAATTGATTGCCGTTAAAAAATTTCAGCTAACTTCAACAGCAAAAAAATTAGTCATCACCGTGAACATTTTTGAAAATTACGAAAATAATTGATTTTTCAGACTTTGATCGGCCGTAGCGGCCAAACGAAAACTCCAAATTGTTTGATCGGCCGTAGCGGCCAAACGAAAACTCCAAATTGAACGCGGTTTGCAAATCTGAGCTCCTCGTACGTCAATTAGTCGGATTAGAAATTTTTAATTTTTGATGAAAACACGAAAAAAAGACATGAGTAAACCCCTTGGAAATTTGTTAAAAAATGCAACTTTCTTAATAATCATCGTAGACTATTGAATTTAACTTTTTTTTCATCAGAAAGACGAGAGAAATTGATTGCCGTTAAAAAATTTCAGCTAACTTCAACAGCAAAAAAATTAGTCAGTCACCGTGAACATTTTTGAAAATTTACGAAAATAATTGATTTTTCAGACTTTGATCGGCCGTAGCGGCCAAACGAAAACTCCAAATTGAACGCGGTTTGCAAATCTGAGCTTCTCGTACGTCAATTAGTCGGATTAGAGAGTTTTAATTTTTGATGAAAACACGAAAAAAAGACATGAGTAAACCCATTGGAAATTTGTTAAAAAATGCAACTTTCTTAATAATCATCATAGACTATTGAATTTAACTTTTTTTTCATCAGAAAGACGAGAGAAATTGATTGCCGTTAAAAAATTTCAGCTAACTTCAACAGCAAAAAAATTAGTCAGTCACCGTGAACATTTTTGAAAATTTACGAAAATAATTGATTTTTCAGACTTTGATCGGCCGTAGCGGCCAAACGAAAACTCCAAATTGAATGCGGTTTGCAAATCTGAGCTTCTCGTACGTCAATTAGTCGGATTAGAAATTTTTAATTTTTGATGAAAACACGAAAAAAAGACATGAGTAAACCCCTTGGAAATTTGTTAAAAAATGCAACTTTCTTAATAATCATCGTAGACTATTGAATTTAACTTTTTTTTCATCAGAAAGACGAGAGAAATTGATTGCCGTTAAAAAATTTCAGCTAACTTCAACAGCAAAAAAATTAGTCAGTCACCGTGAACATTTTTGAAAATTTACGAAAATAATTGATTTTTCAGACTTTGATCGGCCGTAGCGGCCAAACGAAAACTCCAAATTGAACGCGGTTTGCAAATCTGAGCTTCTCGTACGTCAATTAGTCGGATTAGAGATTTTTAATTTTTGATGAAAACACGAAAAAAAGACATGAGTAAACCCATTGGAAATTTGTTAAAAAATGCAACTTTCTTAATAATCATCATAGACTATTGAATTTAACTTTTTTTTCATCAGAAAGACGAGAGAAATTGATTGCCGTTAAAAAATTTCAGCTAACTTCAACAGCAAAAAAATTAGTCAGTCACCGTGAACATTTTTGAAAATTTACGAAAATAATTGATTTTTCAGACTTTGATCGGCCGTAGCGGCCAAACGAAAACTCCAAATTGAACGCGGTTTGCAAATCTGAGCTTCTCGTACTTCAATTAGTCGGATTAGAAATTTTTAATTTTTGATGAAAACACGAAAAAAAGACATGAGTAAACCCCTTGGAAATTTGTTAAAAAATGCAACTTTCTTAATAATCATCGTAGACTATTGAATTTAACTTTTTTTTCATCAGAAAGACGAGAGAAATTGATTGCCGTTAAAAAATTTCAGCTAACTTCAACAGCAAAAAAATTAGTCAGTCACCGTGAACATTTTTGAAAATTTACGAAAATAATTGATTTTTCAGACTTTGATCGGCCGTAGCGGCCAAACGAAAACTCCAAATTGAACGCGGTTTGCAAATCTGAGCTTCTCGTACGTCAATTAGTCGGATTAGAGAGTTTTAATTTTTGATGAAAACACGAAAAAAAGACATGAGTAAACCCATTGGAAATTTGTTAAAAAATGCAACTTTCTTAATAATCATCATAGACTATTGAATTTAACTTTTTTTTCATCAGAAAGACGAGAGAAATTGATTGCCGTTAAAAAATTTCAGCTAACTTCAACAGCAAAAAAATTAGTCAGTCACCGTGAACATTTTTGAAAATTTACGAAAATAATTGATTTTTCAGAATTTGATCGGCCGTAGCGGCCAAACGAAAACTCCAAATTGAATGCGGTTTGCAAATCTGAGCTTCTCGTACGTCAATTAGTCGGATTAGAGATTTTTAATTTTTGATGAAAACACGAAAAAAAGACATGAGTAAACCCCTTGGAAATTTGTTAAAAAATGCAACTTTCTTAATAATCATCGTAGACTATTGAATTTAACTTTTTTTTCATCAGAAAGACGAGAGAAATTGATTGCCGTTAAAAAATTTCAGCTAACTTCAACAGCAAAAAAATTAGTCAGTCACCGTGAACATTTTTAAAAATTTACGAAAATAATTGATTTTTCAGACTTTGATCGGCCGTAGCGGCCAAACGAAAACTCCAAATTGAACGCGGTTTGCAAATCTGAGCTTCTCGTACGTCAATTAGTCGGATTAGAGATTTTTAATTTTTGATGAAAACACGAAAAAAAGACATGAGTAAACCCCTTGGAAATTTGTTAAAAAATGCAACTTTCTTAATAATCATCGTAGACTATTGAATTTAACTTTTTTTTCATCAGAAAGACGAGAGAAATTGATTGCCGTTAAAAAATTTCAGCTAACTTCAACAGCAAAAAAATTAGTCAGTCACCGTGAACATTTTTGAAAATTTACGAAAATAATTGATTTTTCAGACTTTGATCGGCCGTAGCGGCCAAACGAAAACTCCAAATTGAACGCGGTTTGCAAATCTGAGCTTCTCGTACGTCAATTAGTCGGATTAGAGATTTTTAATTTTTGATGAAAACACGAAAAAAAGACATGAGTAAACCCCTTGGAAATTTGTTAAAAAATGCAACTTTCTTAATAATCATCGTAGACTATTGAATTTAACTTTTTTTTCATCAGAAAGACGAGAGAAATTGATTGCCGTTAAAAAATTTCAGCTAACTTCAACAGCAAAAAAATTAGTCAGTCACCGTAAACATTTTTGAAAATTTACGAAAATAATTGATTTTTCAGACTTTGATCGGCCGTAGCGGCCAAACGAAAACTCCAAATTGAACGCGGTTTGCAAATCTGAGCTTCTCGTACGTCAATTAGTCGGGTTAGAGATTTTTAATTTTTGATGAAAACACGAAAAAAAGACATGAGTAAACCCCTTGGAAATTTGTTAAAAAATGCAACTTTCTTAATAATTATCATAGACTATTGAATTTAACTTTTTTTTCATCAGAAAGACGAGAGAAATTGATTGCCGTTAAAAAATTTCAGCTAACTTCAACAGCAAAAAAATTAGTCAGTCACCGTGAACATTTTTGAAAATTTACGAAAATAATTGATTTTTCAGACTTTGATCGGCCGTAGCGGCCAAACGAAAACTCCAAATTGAATGCGGTTTGCAAATCTGAGCTTCTCGTACGTCAATTAGTCGGATTAGAGATTTTTAATTTTTGATGAAAACACGAAAAAAAGACATGAGTAAACCCCTTGGAAATTTGTTAAAAAATGCAACTTTCTTAATAATCATCGTAGACTATTGAATTTAACTTTTTTTTCATCAGAAAGACGAGAGAAATTGATTGCCGTTAAAAAATTTCAGCTAACTTCAACAGCAAAAAAATTAGTCAGTCACCGTGAACATTTTTGAAAATTTACGAAAATAATTGATTTTTCAGACTTTGATCGGCCGTAGCGGCCAAACGAAAACTCCAAATTGAACGCGGTTTGCAAATCTGAGCTTCTCGTACGCCAATTAGTCGGATTAGAGATTTTTAATTTTTGATGAAAACACGAAAAAAAGACATGAGTAAACCCCTTGGAAATTTGTTAAAAAATGCAACTTTCTTAATAATCATCGTAGACTATTGAATTTAACTTTTTTTTCATCAGAAAGACGAGAGAAATTGATTGCCGTTAAAAAATTTCAGCTAACTTCAACAGCAAAAAAATTAGTCAGTCACCGTGAACATTTTTGAAAATTTACGAAAATAATTGATTTTTCAGACTTTGATCGGCCGTAGCGGCCAAACGAAAACTCCAAATTGAACGCGGTTTGCAAATCTGAGCTTCTCGTACGTCAATTAGTCGGATTAGAGATTTTTAATTTTTGATGAAAACACGAAAAAAAGACATGAGTAAACCCCTTGGAAATTTGTTAAAAAATGCAACTTTCTTAATAATCATCGTAGACTATTGAATTTAACTTTTTCTTCATCAGAAAGACGAGAGAAATTGATTGCCGTTAAAAAATTTCAGCTAACTTCAACAGCAAAAAAATTAGTCAGTCACCGTGAACATTTTTGAAAATTTACGAAAATAATTGATTTTTCAGACTTTGATCGGCCGTAGCGGCCAAACGAAAACTCCAAATTGAATGCGGTTTGCAAATCTGAGCTTCTCGTACGTCAATTAGTCGGATTAGAGATTTTTAATTTTTGATGAAAACACGAAAAAAAGACATGAGTAAACCCCTTGGAAATTTGTTAAAAAATGCAACTTTCTTAATAATCATCGTAGACTATTGAATTTAACTTTTTTTTCATCAGAAAGACGAGAGAAATTGATTGCCGTTAAAAATTTCAGCTAACTTCAACAGCAAAAAAATTAGTCAGTCACCGTGAACATTTTTAAAAATTTACGAAAATGATTGATTTTTCAGACTTTGATCGGCCGTAGCGGCCAAACAAAAACTCCAAATTGAACGCGGTTTGCAAATCTGAGCTTCCCGTACTTCAATTAGTCGGATTAGAAATTTTTAATTTTTGATGAAAACACGAAAAAAAGACATGAGTAAACCCCTTGGAAATTTGTTAAAAAATGCAACTTTCTTAATAATCATCGTAGACTATTGAATTTAACTTTTTTTTCATCAGAAAGACGAGAGAAATTGATTGCCGTTAAAAAATTTCAGCTAACTTCAACAGCAAAAAAATTAGTCAGTCACCGTGAACATTTTTGAAAATTTACGAAAATAATTGATTTTTCAGACTTTGATCGGCCGTAGCGGCCAAACGAAAACTCCAAATTGAACGCGGTTTGCAAATCTGAGCTTCTCGTACGTCAATTAGTCGGATTAGAGAGTTTTAATTTTTGATGAAAACACGAAAAAAATACATGAGTAAACCCCTTGGAAATTTGTTAAAAAATGCAACTTTCTTAATAATCATCATAGACTATTGAATTTAACTTTTTTTTCATCAGAAAGACGAGAGAAATTGATTGCCGTTAAAAAATTTCAGCTAACTTCAACAGCAAAAAAATTAGTCAGTCACCGTGAACATTTTTGAAAATTTACGAAAATAATTGATTTTTCAGACTTTGATCGGCCGTAGCGGCCAAACGAAAACTCCAAATTGAACGCGGTTTGCAAATCTGAGCTTCTCGTACGTCAATTAGTCGGATTAGAGGTTTTTAATTTTTGATGAAAACACGAAAAAAAGACATGAGTAAACCCCTTGGAAATTTGTTAAAAAATGCAACTTTCTTAATAATCATCGTAGACTATTGAATTTAACTTTTTTTTCATCAGAAAGACGAGAGAATTTGATTGCCGTTAAAAAATTTCAGCTAACTTCAACAGCAAAAAAATTAGTCAGTCACCGTGAACATTTTTGAAAATTTACGAAAATAATTGATTTTTCAGACTTTGATCGGCCGTAGCGGCCAAACGAAAACTCCAAATTGAACGCGGTTTGCAAATCTGAGCTTCTCGTACGCCAATTAGTCGGATTAGAGATTTTGAATTTTTGATGAAAACACGAAAAAAAGACATGAGTAAACCCCTTGGAAATTTGTTAAAAAATGCAACTTTCTTAATAATCATCGTAGACTATTGAATTTAACTTTTTTTTCATCAGAAAGACGAGAGAAATTGATTGCCGTTAAAAAATTTCAGCTAACTTCAACAGCAAAAAAATTAGTCAGTCACCGTGAACATTTTTGAAAATTTACGAAAATAATTGATTTTTCAGACTTTGATCGGCCGTAGCGGCCAAACGAAAACTCCAAATTGAACGCGGTTTGCAAATCTGAGCATCTCGTGCGTCAATTAGTCGGATTAGAGATTCTTAATTTTTGATGAAAACACGAAAAAAAGACATGAGTAAACCCCTTGGAAATTTGTTAAAAAATGCAACTTTCTTAATAATCATCGTAGACTATTGAATTTAACTTTTTTTCATCAGAAAGACGAGAGAAATTGATTGCCGTTAAAAAATTTCAGCTAACTTCAACAGCAAAAAAATTAGTCAGTCACCGTGAACATTTTTGAAAATTTACGAAAATAATTGATTTTTCAGACTTTGATCGGCCGTAGCGGCCAAACGAAAACTCCAAATTGAACGCGGTTTGCAAATCTGAGCTTCTCGTACGTCAATTAGTCGGATTAGAGATTTTTTAATTTTTGATGAAAACACGAAAAAAAGACATGAGTAAACCCCTTGGAAATTTGTTAAAAAATGCAACTTTCTTAATAATCATCGTAGACTATTGAATTTAACTTTGATTTCATCAGAAAGACGAGAGAAATTGATTGCCGTTAAAAAATTTCAGCTAACTTCAACAGCAAAAAAATTAGTCAGTCACCGTGAACATTTTTGAAAATTTACGAAAATAATTGATTTTTCAGACTTTGATCGGCCGTAGCGGCCAAACGAAAACTCCAAATTGAACGCGGTTTGCAAATCTGAGCTTCTCGTACGTCAATTAGTCGGATCAGAGATTTTTAATTTTTGATGAAAACACGAAAAAAAGACATGAGTAAACCCCTTGGAAATTTGTTAAAAAATGGAACTTTCTTAATAATCATCGTAGACTATTGAATTTAACTTTTTTTTCATCAGAAAGACGACAGAAATTGATTGCCGTTAAAAAATTTCAACTAACTTCAACAGCAAAAAAATTAGTCAGTCACCGTGAACATTTTTGAAAATTTACGAAAATAATTGATTTTTCAGACTTTGATCGGCCGTAGCGGCCAAACGAAAACTCCAAATTGAACGCGGGTAGCAAATCTGAGCTTCTCGTACGTCAATTAGTCGGATTAGAGATTTTTAATTTTTGATGAAAACACGAAAAAAAGACATGAGTAAACCCCTTGGAAATTTGTTAAAAAATGCAACTTTCTTAATAATCATCGTAGACTATTGAATTTAACTTTTTTTTCATCAGAAAGACGAGAGAAATTGATTGCCGTTAAAAAATTTCAGCTAACTTCAACAGCAAAAAAATTAGTCAGTCACCGTAAACATTTTTGAAAATTTACGAAAATAATTGATTTTTCAGACTTTGATCGGCCGTAGCGGCCAAACGAAAACTCCAAATTGAACGCGGTTTGCAAATCTGAGCTTCTCGTACGTCAATTAGTCGGGTTAGAGATTTTTAATTTTTGATGAAAACACGAAAAAAAGACATGAGTAAACCCCTTGGAAATTTGTTAAAAAATGCAACTTTCTTAATAATCATCGTAGACTATTGAATTTTACTTTTTTTTCATCAGAAAGACGAGAGAAATTGATTGCCGTTAAAAAATTTCAGCTAACTTCAACAGCAAAAAAATTAGTCAGTCACCGTGAACATTTTTGAAAATTTACGAAAATAATTGATTTTTCAGACTTTGATCGGCCGTAGCGGCCAAACGAAAACTCCAAATTGAACGCGGTTTGCAAATCTGAGCTTCTCGTACGTCAATTAGTCGGATTAGAGATTTTTAATTTTTGATGAAAACACGAAAAAAAGACATGAGTAAACCCCTTGGAAATTTGTTAAAAAATGCAACTTTCTTAATAATCATCGTAGACTATTGAATTTAACTTTTTTTTCATCAGAAAGACAAGAGAAATTGATTGCCGTTAAAAAATTTCAGCTAACTTCAACAGCAAAAAAAATAGTCAGTCACCGTGAACATTTTTGAAAATTTACGAAAATAATTGATTTTTCAGACTTTGATCGGCCGTAGCGGCCAAACGAAAACTCCAAATTGAACGCGGTTTGCAAATCTGAGCTTCTCGTACGTCAATTAGTCGGATTAGAGATTTTTAATTTTTGATGAAAACACGAAAAAAAGACATGAGTAAACCCCTTGGAAATTTGTTAAAAAATGCAACTTTCTTAATAATCATCGTAGACTATTGAATTTAACTTTTTTTTCATCCGAAAGACGAGAGAAATTGATTGCCGTTAAAAAATTTCAGCTAACTTCAACAGCAAAAAAATTAGTCACTCACCGTGAACATTTTTGAAAATTTACGAAAATAATTGATTTTTCAGACTTTGATCGGCCGTAGCGGCCAAACGAAAACTCCAAATTGAACGCGGTTTGCAAATCTGAGCTTCTCGTACGTCAATTAGTCGGATTAGAGATTTTTAATTTTTGATGAAAATTTAATGTTTTTCTACATCCATAACTTTACATAAATTCGATAAAACCTTAATTAAGTGTTAAACATCATTGATTCGAAATATTTAACTTGAACTATTTATGTTTGAAAATTCGTTAAATTTGAGGTTAGAAAACTCTGAATAAATTTTAACCGGAGAAAATTCGAAGATTAGCTTATGGGTCGAATTAGACAATTTGACGTATGTGAAACGAAAATCTTCAATTTTTTTTCGATGAATAAATTTAATCCTTGAATTGGTAAAAACACTTTGCGTTCAAATTTTATAGTTGCGTTAAAAAATGAAACGTTGTGGCACTTTTTCACGCCTTTTGAAGGCTTCAGGAATCACTTATTTTATGAACGCAAATTAACGAAAAAAACTGTAAATATTATAACGGATGTAGAAAAAACAACACATATCAAATTACCCAAGCAAATATAAATATCAAATAACCATTGTACCATCACATCGGTGAAAACAGTACGATGGCCACATCACACGCTCGTAAAAATCGCATACCGGATGAAAAATTTAGCGGTGCCGTTACACATTTTCCCGGAAATCGATAAATTTCGTTTCATGGCCGGTCGTGATACAATTATCGTCCATTACGATGCGTCCAAATGTACATCACGGGTTTCGGATGCGAGCTATTAAAACAGGTGTGAATTTTTACTGCTTTCAATGGAGCGTTTGCAATTTGCAGATTGTGGAGTGCGAGCGCCAATGGTGTAATCTAGTGTACGGCGATGGCGACGAATTGATTTTTTTTTTATTGCGGGGATTTGTGCGGCGGCTATAGTTTATGGATTTGACCGCAGCTATCCGATGTTTATTGACAAATTGAAACATTACTGGCCAAACATTTGTCAGTGCAGTGATTACGCGTGATATATTAGTCGTAGGGGTAGTATATATTTCCAAAAATTAATGTAATCATGGATGAGTACAAAAAAAAGAAATATGATAAACAGAGTAGATAATGTGAATTTTAAGGATACATAATAGAGACTCACGGATGTATCAAAAGTTGAAAAAAAAACTCGCAGTCGCTATGAATATAATAATAATAATAATAGATTTATTTCCCAACAGATACTACATCTAATTACAAGGAAAAGTTATCAGAAAATATATATAATATATATATGATAAAAGTAAAAAATAAAATTAAAAAAGAAAATGGGTGTAGATTGGAGATTAATCATAATATATGATAGAAGTGCGCATGCCATTAGCGGCGTTCACACATACGCGCAATCCCGCACGCTTGGACGGACTGGCCCGTTCCAATTCCGCGCTACAGAACGTGCGTGTGAATGCAAGACTAGAAATGCACACTTTTTGTCGCGCTCTTGTCGCACGGGATTAGCTCCTTGAAAATTTTTAGTCTGATTTAAATTCCACGAGCCGTCTCACTCGTGATGGATATACCACAGTTCCGGCATTCACGATTGGAACGCCACGTTCCTGTCCTATGTTGAAAATTATGCAAATTTCTCTCAAAAAAATCATACAACCAAAAGCCGCTTTACTTATTAAATAAATTACCTATCTATCCTCTTACATAATCTCCAAGTTTGATCCCTTCCGAGATTTACCGTACGGAACGGATCAAATAAACTTCCAGATCGGAATAATTATGCGGCCGAACTTTTGCGAATATCTGCAAAATCATAAATCTTATCCACTAGACCGTATTAAATCATTAGTATGCCCTCAGAGGATGGGCCGTAACTTCCAAGTTGGGGCATGCATTTAGATATTTTCGGGAGACTTTCGGGGTAATAAATCGCAATTAAAGGCTCCGGAGGAGCGAGGGTGGAAAGTTACCGAGGTGGCAGGTGTCCCTCGGTCTCGATTTTTTTTTATTTTCCATTTCGGAAATTTGAAAGGGAAATCAATCGCGTCCCTTCCGCCGGCCGACCGACCGACCCTTTCTCGCACTGAAAAAGCCCGGTGACAGTTTTCGTGGGGCCAGCAAAAACATAACCGGATTCTGTTTGTTCACGAATTTGTTTGCGGAAAACTAAATTCCGCGTTTGTGACCTCAATTTGTCAGTTCGCTTTTTTTTTTTGTAACGGGAAATCGATTCATTTTCAACTTGTCCTATACAGTGAGATCAGAAAGTCGAAAACAGTTGATAGCACATTTTTGGAAAATCCCTGTAATAATTTAAGTAATCTGACATTGGCTGCAGTGCATGTGCAATTTATTTATTTTTACGTCTTGACATTTTTGACGTTACTTGTTTTAAAAATAGTGATGTGGGCATCATGTTAGTTTCTCCGATGGTATCATCATTTATATTTACACTTTCATGGTTTATTTTCTATTTAAATCATATTTTAAATGTACATCGAGCGTTTTGTAGACTCGCATGAAACTGACGTTTAAAACGTCAAAATTATGAAAGATGGAAAAATTACACTTTAAATTCAAAAACTCAATTTACTCAAAAACTCAAGAGATTTCGAAAAAAAACTTATTCCTTATAAGTTGTTCATTTTGGCATTCTCTACAATTATTATTAACATAAATTTGCTGTAACTATTATCGTTTCATAAATATAAACCAAAAATGAAAAAAAAAAATTATTTTCTTTCTCGAATAACAATGATTTTATGAAAAATGTTTTTAAACAAAATAATCTCATTTCTTTATTGTCTTCAATATTTGTTTAAATGTTTATGTGATATTTTTCATATTTAAGAAAATATTGGCAAAAAACAAAAAAACAGTTAAGGTAAACACCCACTTCCGGTGTATAAAATTTCACCAAAAGCTTTTCAGTTCTTCAGATTATCAAATAAGACGTATGTTCAAAGTTTCATATCAATTGCTTTATTAGTTTTTGAGAAACAGCGCGCACAGACAGACACACAATCAGACACACACACACACACAATTTTTTTTACTTTATCCGTTACGAAGTACGAGAAAGTATTGTGATCGTGATTTTTTTTTCAAAAAATTTTTTTACGGAAATATCCGTTTTGGGGTCCCTAGATGCCATTTCAACAATTTCTGGAAAAAAAAAAAATTGTGTCTGTGTGTGTGTCTGCTGTGTGTGTGTGTGTGTGTGTGTGTGTGTGTCTGTCTGTGTGCGCTGTATCTCAAAAACTAATAAAGCAATTGATATGAAACTTTGAACATCCCTCTTATTTGATAATCTGAAGAACTGAAAAGCTTTTGGTAAAATTTCGTTCACCGGAAGTGGGTGTTTACCTTAACCGTTTTTTGTTTTTTGTCAATATTTTCTTAAATATGAAAAATATCACAAAAATATTTAAACAAACATTGAAGACAACAAAGAAATGAACATCTTTTGCTTGAAAACATTTTTCATAAAATCATTTTTATTCGAGAAAAAAATTTATTATTATTTTTTTATTTCTGGTTTATAATTATGAAACGCTAATAGTTACAGCAAATTTATGTTAATAATAATTGTAGAGAATGCTAAAATAAACAACTTATAAAGAATAAGTTTTTTTCAAAATCCCTTTAGTTTGTGAGTAAACTGAGGTTTTGAATTTGAAGTATAATTTTTCCATCTTTCATGATTTTGACGTTTTAAACGTCAGTTTCATCCGAGTTTACGCAACGCTCGATGTACATTTAAAATATGATTTCAATTGAAAATAAACCATGAAAGCGTAAATATAAAAGACTACCATCAAGTCGGAGAAAGTAACATGATGGCCACATCACCATTTTTTCCAGAAATTGTTGAAATGACATCTAGGGACCCCGAAACGGATATTTCCGTAAAAAAAAATTTGAAAAAAAAAATCACGATCACAATACTTTCTCGTACTTCGCAACGGAGAAAGTGAAAATTATCTTTAAAACAAGTAACCACATAACGCCAAAATAGACAAAATTCTTATGTACTGCACTGATCCAGGTAGCCAACATAATATTACTTAATTTTTAAGAAAATGTGCTGCCAACTATTTTCGACTTTCTGATCTCACTGCACTTGCTTGAATACTTATCAAAGGTTCTTGAAACTAAGATTTTTTTAATAATAATAATCGTCTTCATTGTCCATAGGAATATAGAACAAAAAGCAAAGTTTAGCCACTCAAATATTCATTAAAATGCACTCGGCGTCAAAAAAAAGCGCGAAAAAAACTCGATTTTTCAAACCGTCGTAACTTGGTTCAATTTGATCGAAAATCGATTAATCTTTCAGTTTGGGAAAGATTCAAGTTTTATCTTTAAGAATGTGTAGTTGATTTTGACCCCAAGTCCAACCCACCCCCCGTAACAACGCGTTGGAGAAAAAATGTTTTTTTATGTAAAAAAATTTGACAAGCTGTACCGTGCGCAAAAAAAATCGGCGGAAAATTTCACCAGAATAGGAGAAAAATTGAATCAATTTCCTTTAAATGCTTTAAAAATTCGAGTCGTTTCGATGGTTTGGAGCAAAGTTATGAATTTTTGAAAAAAAAAAATTATAGAAAATAAAATTTAACATTTTTTGTCAATCCAAAACACTTTTTGTAGGGGTTTTCAGAGGGTCACGAAAGTCGAAAACTTCATAGATCGCAAGATTCCATCGTTGTTAAACTGCCGGAGACGTATAAAAATGTCTTTTTCTACACTCGGCGTCAAAAAAAAGCGCCACTCGAAAAATCGCGAAAAAACTCGATTTTTCAAACCGTCGTAAGTTGGTTCAGTTTGGTCGAAAATCGGTGAATCTTTCAGTTTGGGAAAGATTTAAGTTTTATCTTTAAGAATGTGTAGTTGATTTTGACCCCAAGTCCAACCCACCCCCTGTAACAACGCGATGGAGAAAAAATGTTTTTTTATGTAAAAACTTGTCCAACTTTGACAAGCTGTACCGTGTGTAAAAAAATCGGCGGGAAATTTGACCACAATGGCAGAAAAATTGAATTAATTTCCTTCAAATGCCTTAAAAATTCGAGTCGTTTCGATGATTTGGAGCAAAGTTATGAATTTTTGAAAAAAAATGACATTTTTCACTTTTTTGGCCATAACTTGAGTAATTTTGCACGAAAATCGATGAACTTTTGCAGTCTGAACAGTTTGAAATTATTTCTTCAACGTCATGTGAATTGTTTTGTTGCTAAAACGATTCCACCCCGTGCCACCCCCTAAAGGAAAAAAAATATGTTTGAAGTTTAAATGTGCAAATTTGGTTTCTTGTACCGTGTGCAAAAAAAATCGTGGACTCAATCGGTCAGTGTGGCAATAAAGTTCAATCATTTATAATAATAATAATAATAATAATATATTTATTGTCACGTATGCCACAAGTGAGTACAATTTCAGTGGATGTGCGCGTCAATTTTGTGCTTAAAATTTAAACAAAATTAAAGATGATGAATAATAAATAAATAATATACAATTAAGAAGCCAATAGAGCGTACATGATACGTTAAAAATTAAAAATAATACAAATAATAAATAAACAATATATCATTAAAAAGCCAATAGGGCGTACATGAAACACATTAAAAACTAACAGCATAATGCTACATTAAGACCAGTTTTCCTCCAATTTCCTCCAAAATTCAAATCGATGCTATGATTTGGCGCGAAGTTATGCAGTTTTGAAAAAAAAATACATTTTGGCCATAACTAGGCGAATTTCGCACGAAACTCGATGGAATTTTGCGATCTAAGAAGTTTTCGACTTTCGTGACCCCCTGAAAAAGTGTTTTGGATTGACAAAAAAGGTTAAATTTTACAACTTGTTTTCATTTTCAATGTCATTTATTTTTCAAAAATTCATAAGTTTGCTCCAAATCATCGAAACCACTCAAATTTTTAAGGCATTTGAAGGAAATTGATTAAATTTTTCGGCCATTGTGGTGAAATTTCCCGCCGATTTTTTTTTGCGCACGGTACAGCTTGTCAAAGTTGGACAATTTTTTACATAAAAAACTTTTTTTTTCCATCGCGTTGTTACGGGGGGTGGGTTGGACTTGGGGTCAAAATCAACTACACATTCTTAAAGATAAAACTGGAATCTTTCCCAAACTGAAAGATTCATCGATTTTCGACCAAATTGAACCAAGTTACGACGGTTTGAAAAATTGAGTTTTTTCGCGATTTTTCGAGTGGCCCATAATAATGACTTAAAAAAGTGATTTTAGTTTATCATAACAGAAATTGTAGAAAATTTAAATTTTTTTATTATTCCTATTCCAAAAGAAAAATATTTTCCACCATTACTCAAGTATTCATAAGTGCCGAAATGGAAACAATATTATCTTAAATTCGGCGGCGACCACTTTGCGCGCAATTTCCATTTCCGCTTCCGGGAATTTCGGGAGCGGTCTTCGGCCGGAATAAAGTTTGTTGGGCAAGTTCCCGTCCCCGAATCCCACAGGCGCATTATAATTAGCTGCCAGCAGGACTAACAACGCGGGACGCCTCCCATCCGATTCGCGGGAAATGTAGACCGTCTGTCTTCGCGTGAATGGGATCGCAGTTGGCTGTTTGTTCGCGGGAAAGTTCGCGCGTGGTGACAATTACTTTTTCGAGCGCAGTATGCTGCGACTCCTAATTGCAACCAAAACTTTGCATCCGACATGTTAATACTTGTAACCCCGAATAAATTTAACTTAATTTAATCATAACTTCGGGTTGACTTTGGGAGCTGTTAGGAGGGAATATAACAAGGTTTGAGTATTTATTCAGCTGGCGGGTTCAAATATAATGTCCGAGAACATGAATGGATGAAATTTATCAAACATTACATTCTGGCTTCTACAGTTTCATAATCGCGAAATTGTGGGCACTTTTGTGATGGTGTAATTTTTCTATTATATTTTTATAATAATGCGAGATATCAGATCAATTTATACCCCAAGTGGTCAGTATTGGCAATTTGCTTTCATAAAAATAGTTGGTAGGACCAGGGGCGGCTCGTTATGTAGACCCAAGGAGCCATGGCACTACCTCTAATTTCAAGCTTAGCCAGAATTTACAATTATTTTTTAAAATACTTTTTCGCCAGTTTAAATGTTAAACAACGCTTGTATAAGTTTAATGAACAGAGAAAAATCGCAATGCATTTGTTCCCCAACGCAACGCCGCGGCGCGCCCTTAAGGGCAGGTGACCCCTACCTATTTTGGTGCGGTAGATTGGGTGTAGCTCGTTTATTATAAGATGTGAACATACCGATTTAAGATATATTGTTAATGACTGTACACTCTACCTTTTGCAAGAAAAAAAAAGTAAACAAATTACTAATAAACAATATAGGATTTTCGTGCATTTTTAAATTTCTGTAAAAATTAGAATGTACAATGTTTTTTTATATGTACGTTGCTATAATACCTAGGAGGTCAGCAATTTTTAGTTAAAATACGGTTAATATTTAATTAGTTATTGAATTATTTCTTAAATTTTATAAACAAATTTTGACAATTTTCATAATTTCTAGAAATATATAGCATTCTAGGTTATACGAATGTACTGATTGCCTAGGTAGTTGGTTTATGTTGATATTTTTTTAAACCGCTGGATAAAATATGTTTTTTTAACATTGTATGTCAACAAAGTATAGTTTCATTTCTTTATAAATCGAGGAGAATGCAATTGTTATTTGGGTTGCCTATACTACCAATTCTAATGAAACGTGCAATTTGGTGGGGGATAGGGAGGTGCATGGAATAACGGGGAGGCGCATGGAATAACGGTGTGGTGGTGTGGTGTAAACAAATTTTAATTTTATTTGTGAATACGTGAATGCGAAACCGTTGAGAACGGAAAACGCGAAAACAGATTGAGGCACATGTTTGTACTTCCCCGATACGTGAATCATGAGAATGGGATCATTAACACATACACATGTGTATTCGCGCGCTGTTATTCACACTTTTTTTACATTTGTATATTTTTAAAGAATATTATTTTTATTAATATACCAAAAAATGGTACAAGTAGTTTTGTACTCATATATCTTCGTGAGTTATTAATATTTTTAAATAATTGATATAACACTGAAAAGCATGGGTAACCTCCCCTTAAGCACTATTTCTATAGAGCAAAAGTACTTCATCTTATCTATAAAAATCGGACTATTCACAGTTATATTAATTATTTAAAAATATTAATAACTCACACAGATATGACAGTACAAAACTACTTGTAGCGTTTTTTTTTGCCCAAAAACTACCAAATATCAACACCGTTGCACAAGGACTCGAAATATGATAGCACCCTTAACCAAACATTTGTAACAACAATGGTTGGTAGTAATTCCAATAAATAGTCATCTGTTGTCACTCGCATTTATTTTTTTATTTTAAACATTTATTTTTAATTAAACCGCATATAAAATCCATATTTAAATCATTTTTCTGCAGCCGTCCGAAAATAAAACTTTCGGTATGATTTATTAAATCGGAAATACCACTATACATTTTTGTATAATTCAATATTCGTCGTGGTATTAGCCAGGAAAGTAGTTGTTTCAAAAAGTAATTTGTTAATTGTAGTCGTATTCATACGACTAATCATCTACAGCAAGTTTGGCATTTTTGATTTCTTATTATTAACATTAATTAAAGTATGTGACTTATTTTTTCTTTATTAAAAATATATATAAACAAACTTATGTATTTTTCATTGACATATTTCAATTTATTACATGAATATTTCAAATAATAATAATAAATATATTTCAGCATTTTATAGTGCATAAAATCCTCTCTTTACTGATAATAAAATACACTGGGGAAAAAAAATGAAGCACTTGAAATTTCGACCATTTTCAAACCGCTATAACTCGGCGTTTTTTGAATCGATTTTGATGAATCTTTAAGGGCGAAAAACTTTGAAGTGTCTTCTTTAAAGTCATGCATACGAACTAAAGCGTAACTTATACCGCCCCTCTCTAGCACCCCTGTGAAAAAAAAATTCAGGAAACCATGTCCAACTTTGACGATGTCTATGGAGTTTTTTTCGACTCGATCCACCATAAAGGCATTAAAATTTAATCAATTCCCTATGCGGGACTCGAAGAACAAAGTTTCTACGACGATTGGGCACTAAGTTATGGGTGTTTAAAAAAGTGCATTTTGAGGTCTTTTTATTATTTCGTTTGGAAATTTTGAGTGGGGGATAAACTCTCTCAAAGAGGATACATTTTGCTTTTTATGTCTCAAAAGATAGTCGAAATTGGTTAAATACAAGCCGAGTTATAACCATTTTAAAATTACCTAATTTTTTACAAATCTCAAGTGTTTTATTTTTTTTCGGCAGTGTAATTTGTTTGCTTTTATTGGACGAATGGAAAAATGGACCAATGGTGGTGAGTTAGGCCCACATTTATTTCCGACCCTTCAGAGATCGTTAAAGTAAGCCTGTTTTGACCTAAAATAAAGTTTTTTGTTAATGGAGTTCTAAAGTACAAAATGCGATATTCATGATTTCGCGAAAACATTTAATGCTCGTGGATACCTCACAGAACATGCAAAGAAAATTTCATTCGTGAAAACGAAAACAATTTCGTCGAAAAACTTCGGACTTATGAGTCAAAAACCCACAAAATTCGCTTTTTTTCAAACACCAATAACTTTGTGCCAAATTGTTGTAGGAACTTCGTTATTTGAGTCCAGCGCAGGTAATTGAACACATTTCAATGTCCTTTTGTTGGATCGAGTTGACACATTTTTTCCAACTCGGTACAAGTTGCCAAAGTTGGGCGTTTTTTTGTCAAAAAAATTGGTTTTTTTTGTACGGGTGTTGAAGGGTTCGAAAAGGGATCATTCTAATCTGAGTTTACTCCCTTAAAGTAGAGCCAAAATGGGATTTTTTCCCGAAAGAATCATCAAATTTGGTTGAAAAGTCACTGAGTTATGTGCGAAAAACCTCAAAATGCAATTTTTTTTTCAAATACCCATAACTTGGTGTCAAATCGTCGTAGGAACTTCGTTCTTTGACTCCTGCAAAGGGAACTAATCAAATTTTATTGTCTTTATGATGGATAGAGTGGACAAAATTTTTCCAACTCCGTAGACATCGTCAAAGTTGGACATGGTTTCCAGAAAAAAACTTTTTTTTTCACAGGGACATTAGAGAGGGGCGGAAGGGGTTACGCTTAATTTCGCATATATGACTTTAAAGAAACCACTTCAAAGTTTTTCGCCCTCGAAGATTCATCAAAATCGATTGAAAATACGCCGAGTTATGGCGGTTTGAAAATGGTCGAAATTTCACGAATTTCAAGTGTTTCATTTTTTTTCAGTATTTACCTTTTATATTTATGTATACGTCCATTTATTGTTCCCTTTTTACTGCCGTATCAGGATTGGTTACTACTTTTTGAGTTTTCTACCGTTATTCTGAATATTTTGCCTTACTACCTTTCTCGGCTTTTCCGCCTATTGCCTTATTCTGACTATTTTTATTTTATTTAGTACCCAACTTCTTTGATCTGGTTATAAGCCCAAAATATTATGTATACTTATATTTTAACAAATAAAATAAAATAAATAATGTATCTCTCTTTAATTTGCCACATTCAGCCCCAGCTATCGTTGGGGGCACCCCGACTTCCAAGCAAACAGAAATAATGACGCCACAACACAAATCAGAGAAAGGGGAAGTCCCTGTAGAGTGACGTTTTTAAATAATAAAATGTATTGATCAACTGATAATTTTCGTTAAAAAAAAACACTTGGAGCGCTGATAATATCAAATCAGATAAACTAACACCACAAAAATAATCATATATGATGAAAAAAACACAAGTTTTGGTATTGCCGTCAAAAACGAATAAACATGTCGGCTCCAATTTATTGAGGCGTGGTCACTCCATGCTTGGGGGCGTGTGATATATTTTTTTTCGTCCTTGATCGCGAAATCATGCAGACCGACACATTACCCTAAACAGTGAAAGTTGTGTTGCCTATAGTTGTACTAATTTGATTTAATCCCCCTCTAGTGGACCGTTTAACGTACTTCCGATGGGTACCGACCCGTTAAAGGAGCCAGCTTCCATGTAGCGCACCGAGCGCATGACATTTCGTTAGGATATTGCGGAGACGCGCGGTTGGAGGGGTTCAGGAGAGGTCGCGCTCTGAACATGTATCTTGTGCTGAACAAGGTCTGGCACATCGCGGGCGCGCGGCGATGATACGCACTTATTAGACGTATTTTGTGGCGACATATAACTAACATTTATTTGCAATAATTTTAAGTTTTGTGAATTCAAATAGACAAACATCAGGAGACAATTTTCTGGTAAAGCTGGATATTTGTTACTTTCTCCGTTACGAAGTACGAGAAAGTATTGTGATCGTGAAAATTTTTTTTTTACTGAAATATCCGTTTTGAGGTCCCTGGATACCATTTCAACAATTTTCATTACTTCTTTTTTATTTTTTATTTATAATTGTTAACTATAATAGTTATATGAAATTTATATTAATAAAAATCTCAAAAAAAAAACTTTTTTTAAAATTTTTAATGTAATTTAAGGTTTAGAAACTGATTTTTTTATAATATTGTCAGTACCATAGCAACAGTAAACTTTACCCGAAGAGAGAAAACTGGGTTGTATTCATAGGCGTCCGCAGAAATTTTTCCAAGCAGGGGCAAAACTTTCATACAGAAATTTCGAATAAATAACCGTCAAAAATAACAATTTCGAATTGTCAAAAATTCTGCATTTTTGCCACCGCAAACAGCACATAAAGAAATGTGCAGCTATCAAAAATTGTGAATGTTTACTATCAAAAACGGCATTTCGAGTTATCAAAAATTCTGCATTTCTGCCACCATAAACGGCACAATTCAACGGTAATTAAAGAAATTAGCAGCTGCCAAAAATTGTGGATTTTCACAATCAAAAACGGCATTTTTTATATTAAAAAAGAAAATTGCCATTTTTGTATTGTTAAAAATTCTGCATGTTTGCCACCACAAACGGTACGATTCAATGGCAAATAAAGAAATTTGCAGCTGCCAGGAATTGTGTTTTTTTACTATCAACGACGGCATTTTTTGATATTAAAAAAAAAGAAAATTTCAACTGCAAAAATGATCATTTTGAACTGTCAAAAATCGCACTACTATCACAAATGGCACGTTAGCAGTAAAAAGGACATTTTTAATTGCTGAAAACAATTATTCAGTACTGTCAAAAATTGCTCATTACTGAAAACGGTTTAATTTCAACAATAAAAGGAAAATTTCCAAATGCTAAAAATGTTAGACTGTCAAAATTTGAGTATTTCTACTATCACTATCAGCATTTTTTAATATTAAAAAAGGAAAATTTCCACCCGCCAAAAGTAACAATTATAAATTGTCAAAAATTGTGCAATTCTACTGTCAGAAACGGCATTTTTCAAAAGTAAAAGCAGAAATTTTTAACCGCCAAAAATGGCAATTTCGAATTATCAAAAATTCTGCATTTCTGCCACCACAAACGGAACATAAAGAAATTTGCAGCGGTCAAAAATTGTGGATTCTTACGATCAAAAATGGGATTTTTAATATTAAAAAAAAAAAATTTAACTGTTAAAAATGGCAATTTAGAATTGTCAAAAATTCTGCATCCACCACAAATAGAACATAAAAAAATTTGCAGCGGTCAAAAATTGTGGATTCTTACGATCAAAAATGGGATTTTGAATATTAAAAAAAAAAATTTTACTGTTAAAAATGGCAATTTCGAATTGTCAAAAATTCTGCATTTCTGCCACCACAAACGGAACATAAAGAAATTTGCAGCGGTCAAAAATTGTGGATTCTTACGATGGAAGATGGCATTTCTTAATAGTAAAAAAAAAAAATTAACTCTTAAAAATGGCAATTGCTAATTGTCAAAAATTCTGCATTTCTGCAACCACAAACGGAACATAAAGAAATTTGCAGCGGTCAAAATTGTGGATTCATAACGATGGAAAATGGCATTTCTTAATATTAAAAAAAAAATTAACTCTTAAAAATGGCAATTTCGAATTGTCAAAAATTCTGCATTTCTGCCACCACAAACGGAACATAAAGAAATTTGTAGCGGTCAAAAATTGTGGATTCTTACGATCAAAAATGGCATTTTATAATATTAAAAAAAAAATTAACTCTTAAAAATGGCAATTTCGAATTGTCAAAAATTCTGCATTTCTGCCACCACAAACGGAACATAAAGAAATTTGTAGCGGTCAAAAATTGTGGATTCTTACGATCAAAAATGGAATTTTATAATATTAAAAAAAAAATTAACTCTTAAAAATGGCAATTTCGAATTGTCAAAAATTCTGCATTTCTGCCACCACAAACGGAACGTAAAGAAATTTGCAGCGGTCAAAAATTGTGGATTCTTACGATGGAAAATGGTATTTCTTAATATTAAAAAAAAAATAACTCTTAAAAATGGCAATTTCGAATTGTCAAAAATTCTGCATTTCTGCCACCACAAACGGAACATAAAGAAATTTGTAGCGGTCAAAAATTGTGGATTCACACGATCAAAAATGGCATTTTTAATATTTAAAAAAAATTAACTGTTGAAAATGGCAATTTCGAATTGTCAAAAATTCTGCATTTTTGCCTCTACTAACGGCACGATTCAACGGTAAATAAAGAATCTTGCAGCTGCCAAAAATTATGTTTTGTTACTATCAAAGACGGGATTTTTAGATATTAAAAAAAGTAAATTTTAACTACTAAAAATGACAATACAAATGGCATGTTAGCAGTAAAAAACGAAATTTTCAATTGCTAAAAATAACTATTCAATACTGTCAAAACTTGTTCATTACTGAAAACGGCACGATTCGACAATAAAAAGAAAATTTCCAAATGCCAAAAATGTTAGACTGTCAAAATTTAAGCATTTCTACTATCACTATCAGCATTTTTCAATATTAAAAAAGGGAAATTTCCTACCGCCAAAAGTAACAATTACAAATTGTCAAAAATTGTGCAATTCTACTGTCAGAAGCGGCATTTTTTAATAGTAAAAAGATACATTTCTAACAGTCAAAAATGACAATTTCGAATTGTCAAAAATTTGGCATTTCTGTCATCACAAACGGCACGATTCAACGGAAAATAGAGAAATTTGCAGCTGCAAACAATTTGGAATTTTACTATCAAAAACGGCATTTTTTGATATTTAAAAAAAATAAAATTTCAACTGCTGAAAATGACAATTTCGAACTGTCAAAAATCGCACATACCTACCATCACAAATTGCATGTTGACAGTAAAAAGGAAATTTCAATTGCCAAAAATAACTATTCAGGACTGTCAAAAATTGATCATTACTGAAAACGGTTTCATTTCAACAATAAAAAGAAAAATTCTAAATGCCAAAATTTTTTGACTGTTAAAATTTGAGCGTTTCTACTATCACTATGGGCATTTTTCAATATTAAAAAAGGATCAAAAGTAACAATTACAAATTGTCAAAAATTCTGCATTTCTGCTTCCACAAACGGTACGAATCAACAGTAAATAAAGAAATTAGTAGCATGCAAAAATTGTGGATTTTTACAATCAAAAATGGCATTTTTTGATATTGAAAGAAAAAAAATTCAACTGTCAAAAATCGCACAATTCTATCATCATAAATAGCATGTTGGCAGTAAAAAGGAAATTTTCAACTGCCAAAAATAACAATTTAAAACTGTCAAAAATTGTTAATGTAAATGTACAGTAATAATACAGCGAGATCGAATAAAAAATTGGTAAAAGCAGGTCATGAACAAAAAGCCGCCGAATGTATTTTATTAGTTCGTAAATTTGAAAATATCAATATACGCCAGCTTGACACTTGCCAATAAGTTTTAATAAATACATTTTCCAGGAGGGGGCCCCCACCTGCGGACGCCCATGGTTCTATTGAACCCTTCCAAAAAAAGATTCGCTGGTGAAATGAAATGGGCGTTTTCGCCAAAATTCGGTATTATTGGCAGGTAAGAATGTCAATTGTTTTGTTTGGAAATCAAAAATACATCACATACAGTGACGGTTCGCGGGTTTTTTTCTGGTACGGCCGAGGAACAAGAGGTGGTAATACAGATAGGTGCGGTCACGCAGCCAGCCGTCTCTGCAACTGACCCTACCTATCTGTATTGACACCTCTTGTTCCTCGACCGTACCAGAAAAAAACCTGCGAACCGTCACTGATCACATATTAATAGATTTGGCAATTTTAAACTTGTTCGTCGAGTTATTAATTTTCGTTAATCAATTTTTTAAACCGCTGAAAGCTATTTCTTTTAATTCAGTTCATATTTTATGTACGGTGTTTTGGTTAGTGGTGTTTTCGGAAAATGTATGTGTTGAGGTGGGAAATCAAAGGTTCATTATTTCTGGGTCGATTTTGAGTATTTTATATATTTTTTATTAAGAAATGAATGGTGCACACTGCTAATAGTGAATCGTTTTGATTGCATCAATAAATTTTTTCGTAACTTCCAAACAGTATTCCACCTAGGGCTACAAAATACCTTAATCCGCCACTGATCACTAATATTACATCAGCAGTTGAAATGAATCCAGTATCATAAATTATTCATTAATCTCTATTTCTATATAAACAAACAATATACGTGGCAGTGACGGTTCGCGGGGTTTTTTCTGGTACGGCCGAGGAACAAGAGGTGGTAATATAGATAGGTGCGGTCACGCAGTCAGCCGTCTCTGCAACTGACCCTACCTATCTGTATTACCACCTCTTGTTCCTCGGCCGTACCAGAAAAAACCCCGCGAACCGTCACTGATACGTAGATATCAACCCTTTGCACTCGTGTGACGACTTATTGTCGACACAATACGTGTTATCTCTAATAAATACGAGTGTAAAGGGTTAAAACAATTTAAATGTATATTTCTTCATGAAACAGTCCCAACAAATACGACGATCATCGCAAATTTTATCTCCTTTTCGAAATAAATTATGTTGCTCTAGAAAACCACATAATTTATTTCTCAAAATCAAATGTGTTTGTATTTCGACGATCATTAATTACACAACGTGAAACATCACTAACCTTACAACTTGCAGCTTCCAATGGTACATTCTGTGTTCGTAGTAGTAACACGCTTCGTTACCACTGATATTCTCAAATGTCTATATTTACACTACTTGCACTGATCACTAACACTCGTTATTATTACTCCTACATTACAAGTTAACTGATAAATAAACAAACGCAAACTGTTTAGAAGAACACGGGACGCCGACTCAACGCGCGCTTTAGTTTGGAGAGAGAGCGGGCGAATTTGTTTCATTGGTGCGGTTGAGAGGAGAGACGCGCTAACGCATTTTGGCAACATTGTGCACTATGTGAAAAATTTGTCGTCGCGTCCCTCCCTCTTTGTTTCACGCCGCGTTCCATTTCACTCGATCGTAATAGTGCCGGCGTTAATTTGATAAGCGCCCACCCCTATTTACAGTTAATTTCGGGTATTTTTCGAATACAATCAGTGACTGTGTTAGTGAAGGTGTAGTGTAAATACGGAAGTAGAGTACTGTGTAAAAATTGCCGCTGGTAATGCATTGTGAAATGAAGAAATTACAAACAAGAGTTTTAGCGTCGGAGGAATTCATTGACCCCGAGCGAAATTGGGCAAATGCGAGGAAACGGAATACAAGGTTAGTACATCTTTTATAAATGCAATGTGTAATAATCGATAATGTACGTGTTTACAATAATACGAATAAATGAAATACACACACATTATTTAAAATGAAATAAATCATGAAAGTGTAAATATAAATAACTTTTACACCATCAAATCGGAAAAATTTACATTTTTTTAAATAACTCGCTAATAATTAACGATAGGCAAATTTTCCAGTACCATCTCTTTATTTGTTTGCTTCCTTGAATCAAATCCAAAACGCAGGGGCGTCACTTTTAAGACACAATTTATACAATTTTGTTAGAATGTGAAAAAAGCACATTCAGAAACACCAAACAATCCATTGAATTTTTACTCTTATTAATAGGGTAAAAGTACATCAATTCTGAGTACATTTTAAGATTTTAAAGCTAATTCCCCAAGTGATAATTATTTGAGAATTTTTTTACTCTTGAGATGCAAATTTCGACTTTTACAATTTACGTTTGGAATGTTGCTATTTTATTTCAAGCCAGGTTACGACGATTGTTTTCTGATGGGGTTAAAATACATCAATTCTAAGTACATTTGGAAATTTTGAAGCTAATTCCCAAAACGATAATTATTTGAGAATTTTTTTAATCTTGAGATATAAATTTCGACTTTTACAATTTACGTTTGGAATGTTGCCATTTTATTTCTAGCTAGGTTACGGCGATTATTTTCTGACAGGGTAAAAATACATCAATTCTGAGTACATTTGGAGATTTTGAAGCTAATTCCCAAAGCGATAATTATTTGAGAATTTTTTTAATCTTGAAATGCAAATTTCGACTTTTACAATTTACTTTTGGAATGTTGCCATTTTATTTCTAGCTAGGTTACGACGATTATTTTCCGATTGTGTAAAAATACATCAATTCTGAGTACATTTGAAGATTTTGAAGCTAATTCCCAAAGCGATAATTATTTGAGATTTTTTTTTAATCTTGAGATGTAAATTTCGACTTTAACAATTTACGTTCGGAATCTTGCCATTTTATTTCTAGCCAGGTTACGACGATTGTATTCTGATAGGGTAAAAATACATCAATTCTGAGTACATTTGGAGATTTTGAAGCTAATTCCCAAAGCGATAATTATTTGAGAATTTTTTTTAATCTTGAGATGCAAATTTCGACTTTTACAATTTACGTTTGGAATGTTGCCATTTTATTTCTAGCTAGGTTATGACGATTATTTTCCGATTGTGTAAAAATACATCAATTCTGAGTACATTTGAAGATTTTGAAGCTAATTCCCAAAGCGATAATTATTTGAGAATTTTTTTAATCTTGAGATGCAAATTTCGACTTTTTACAATTTACGTTTGGAATGTTGCCATTTTATTTCTAGCTGGGTTACGACGATTGTTTTCTGATAGGGTAAAAATACATTAATTCTGAGTACATTTGGAGATTTTGAAGCTAATTCCCAAAGCGATAATTATTTGAGAATCTTTTTAATCTTGAGAAGCAAATTTCGACTTTTACAATTTACGTTTGGAATGTTGCCATTTCATTTCTAACTACGTTACGACGATTATTTTCTGATAGGGCAAAAATACATCAATTCTGAGTACATTTGGAGATTTTTAAGCTAATTCCCAAAGTGATAATTATTTGAGAATTTTTTTAATCTTAAGTTGCAAATTTCGACTTTTACCATTTACGTTTGGAATGTTACCATTTTATTTCTAGCTAGGTTACAACGATTGTATTTTGATAGGGCAAAAATACATCAATTCTGAGTACATTTAGAGATTTTGAAGCTAATTCCCAAAGTGATAATTATTTGAGAATTTCTTTAATCTTGAGATGCAAATTTTGACTTTTACAATTTACTAAGGGGTGTTTTTGGATTTCGGTTAAAAAATAAAGCAGAATGTATTTTGAGTAAATTTGAAAAATTTCAATCCTGTGGCAATTGTTTTTATATTTTTTTTCCAAAGCGTAAGGAAGTGAATAACTTTTAAAATAACATAAGTTGTGTTTTTGTGCAATTATTTTCGAATTGAGCTAAGGGTTGTTCTTGGATTTCGGTTGAAAAATAAAGCAGAATGTATTTTGAGTAAATTTAGAAAATTTAGTAGACACGTTTTATATATTTTTTTTAATTTTTAACTCGAGTATTGCACAATTAGAGATGTAAAATTTTCAAAAATTCACAATTTGCGAAATAATTGATGAATTTTCAAAATCTCTTTTTAGTTTGATAAAACGATGATTTGCAAATATAATTTAATTTTTGTAGAATTTAGTAGACACGTTTTATATATTTTTTTAAATTTTTAACTCGAGTATTACACAATTCGAGGTACAAAATTTTCAAAAATTCACAATTCGTGAAATAATCGATGGATTTTCAAAAACTCTATTTAGTTTGATAAATTTTTAACTCGAGTATTACACAATTCGAGGTACAAAATTTTCAAAAATTCACAATTCGTGAAATAATGGATGGATTTTCAAAAACTCTATTTAGTTTGATAAAACAATGATTTGCAAATCTAATTTAATTTTTGTAGAATTTAGTAAACACGTTTTATATATTTTTTCAATTTTTAACTCGAGTATTACACAATTCGAGGTGCAAAATTTTGAAAAACACTCAATTCGTGAAATAATTGGTGAATTTTCAAAAACCCTATTTAGTTTGATAAAACGATGACTTGCAAATCTAATTTATTTTTTGTAGAAATTCGTCGACACGTTTTATATATGTTTTTTTACATTTTTTGCTCGAGTATTACCCAATTCGAAAACTAAAATTTAAAAAAATTCTATACTCACGAAATAATTGGTGGATTTTTAAAAACTCTATTTAGTTTGGTAAAACAATGATTTGCAAATCTAATTTATTTTTTGTAGAATTTAGTAGACACGTTTTATATATTTTTTTTAATTTTTAACTCGAGTATCACAATTCGAGATCTAAAATTTTCAAAAATTCACAATTCGCGAAATAATTGATGAATTTTTAAAATCTTAATTTAGTTTGATAAAACAATGATTTGCAAATCTAATTTAATTTTTGTAGAATTTAGTAGACACGTTTCATATTTTTTTTAAATTTTTAACTCGAGTATTACACAGTTCGAGGTACAAAATTTTCAAAAACTCACAATTCGTGAAATAATCGGTGGATTTTCAAAAAGTCTATTTAGTTTGATAGAACAATGATTTGCAAATCTAATTTAATTTTTGTAGAATTTAGTAGACACGTTTTAAATATTTTTCAAATTTTTAACTCGAGTATTACACAATTCGAGGTACAAAATTTCCAAAAATTCACAATTCGCGAAATAATTGGTGAATTTTCAAAATCTCAATTTAGTTTGATAAAACAATGATTTGCAAATCTAATTTAGTAGACACGTTTTATATATTTTTTAAAAATTTGAACTCGAGTATTACACAGTTCGAGATTTAAAATTTTCAAAAATTCACAATTCGCGAAATAATTGGTGGATTTTCAAAGACTTTATTTATCTTGATAAAACGATGATTTGCAAATTTAATTTAATTTTTGTAGAATTTAGTAGACACGTTTTATATATTTTTTTTTCAATTTTTCACACGAGTGTTACCCAATTCGAAAACTAAAATTTAAAAAATTCAAAACTCAAGAAATAATAGGTGAATTTTTAACAACTTTATTTAGTTTCATAAAACAATGATTTGCAAATCTAATTTAATTTTAGTAGAATTTAGTAGACACGTTTTATATATTTTTTTAAATTTTTAACTCGAGTATTACACAATTCGAAATCTAAAATAAATTTTTAAAAATTCACAACTCACGAAATAATTGGTGGATTTTCAAAAACTCTATTTAGTTTGATAAAACAATGATTTGCAAATCTAATTTAATTTTTGTAGAATTTAGTAGACACGTTTTATATTTTTTTTTAATTTTTAACTCGAGTATTACACAGTTCGAGGTACAAAATTTTCAAAAACTCACAATTCGTGAAAAAAATAGGTGGATTTTCAAAAACTCTATTTAGTTTGATAAAACAATGATTTGCAAATCTAATTTTATTTTTGTAGAATTTAGTAGACACGTTTTATACATTTTTTTTAATTTTTAACTCGAGTATTACACAATTCGAGATCTAAAATTTTTAAAAATTCACAACTTCCGAAATAATTGGTGGATTTTTAAAAACTCTATTTAGTTTGATAAAACGATGATTTTTAAATCTAATTTAATTTTTGTAGAATTTTGTCAATACATTTTCTATTTTTTTTTAGAATTTTTCATTCGAGTTTTACACAATTCGAAATCTAAAATTTTTAAAAATTCACAATTCACGAAATAATTGGTGGATTTCCAAAAACTCTATTTAGTTTGATAAAACAATGATTTGCAAAATTAATTTAATTTTTGTAGAATTTAGTAGACACGTTTTATATATTTTTTAAAAATTTTAACTCGAGTATTACACGATTCGAAATCTAAAATTTTTAAAAATTCACAACTCACGAAATAATTGGTGTTTTTTTTTTTTTTTTTTTTTTTAACTTTATTTGGTTTGATAAAACAATGATTTGCAAATCTAATTTAATTTTTGTAGAATTTAGCAGACTCATGTTATATATTTTTTTAAATTTTTAACTCGAGTATTACACAATTCGAGGTACAAAATTAACAAAAACTCTCAATTCGTGAAAAAAAACGGTGAATTTACAAAAACTCTATTTAGTTTGATAAAACAATGATTTGCAAATCTAATTTAATTTTTGTAGAATTCAGTAGAAACGTTTTATATGTTTTATTAAATTTTTAACTCGAGTATTACACAATTCGAGGTACAAAATTTTCAAAAACTCACAATTCGTGAAATAATCGGTGGATTTTAACTCTAGTTTGATAAAACGATGATTTGAAAATCTAATTTAATTTTCGTAGAATTTAGTATACACGTTTTATATATTTTTTTAATTTTTAACTCGAGTATAATAATAATACATTTATTAACGGGACATCGCCCTTGAAAAATACAAAATAACTAAAATGTACATTTCTATGAAGTAAAGTAATCCTTATCTTAAGTATTACACAATTCGAGGTACAAAATTTTCAAAAACACACAATTTGTGAAATAATTGGTGGATTTTCAAAAACTCTATTGAGTTTAATAAAACAATGATTTGCAAATCAAATTTACTTTTTGTAGAATGAAGTAGACACGTTTTATATATTTTTTCAATTTTTCATACGAGTATTACCCAATTCGAATTCAAAATTTTTAAAAAATTCACAACTCACGAATTAATTGGTGGATTTTCAAAAACTCTATTTAGTTTGATAAAAGGATGATTTGCAAATTTAATTTAATTTTTGTAGAATTTAGAAGACACGTTTTATATATTTTTTCAATTTTTTACATGAGTATTACCCAATTCGAAATCTAAAATTTTTAAAAATTCACAACTCACGAAATAATTGGTGGATTTTCAAAAACTCTATTTCGTTTGATAAAACGATGATTTGCAAATCTAATTTAATTTTTGTAGAATTTAGAAGACACGTTTTATATATTTTTTCAATTTTTCACACGAGTACTACCCAATTCTAAATCTAAAATTTTTAAAAATTCACAACTCACGAAATAATTGGTGGATTTTCAAAAACTCTGTTTGGTTTGATAAAACGATAATTTGCAAATTTAATTTAATTTTTGTAGAATTTAGTGGACACGTTTTATATGTTTTTTTTTAATTTTTAACTCGAGTATTACACAATTCGAAATCTAAAATTTTCAAAAATTCACAACTCGAGAAATAATTGGTGGATTTTCAAAAACTCTATTTAGTTTGATAAAACAATGATTTGCAAATCTAATTTAATTTTTGTAGAATTGAGTAGATACGTTTTATATATTTTTTCAATTTTTCACACGAGTATTACCCAATTCGAAATCTAAAATTTTTAAAAATTCACAACTCATGAAATAACCGGTGGATTTTAAAAAACTGTACCTAATTTGATAAAACGATGATATGCACTACAGGTAGTGCCATGGCTCCGTCGCTCTATATCACGAGCCGCCCCTGCTTCGGAGGCTCCATTTCTAATTGAAATCGTAACTATCTAAAAATGTATTCGGTGACTGACAGTGACAGTTAACGGCGCACAGAGAACTTTTACACAGCTGAAATATAATACCGGCTTACGAAAAACCTGGCTTAAATAAATATTTGTGAAATCCACCGTTTCCTTTTTAAATATTCAGATTACTGAAACGGAGCTTAATTAAACCATCCGATATATCTAAATATCATCAAACACCATTCGTACAAGTATCAATTAGGAAACAATGCCGAAGCGTCAAGCGGTAAGGCCTCGTTACGGTCGTGTAATTCTATCATGTGATGAAGATTTTGGGGTCGGGTTTAATCCGGTCCGATAACGTTAATAAGTGTGGATTTGACCCAATTTCTTGCGGGCTCCTCTAAATGCGTATCTCGTAACGAAATTATCGGGGCCGGGTTAATATAATAAAGCAGCGGCGGTGCGTGCCTAACTCCGAGCCACCAGGGTGTATCAATTTTCTCTAAAACTGACAAAATTTGATCCGGATAAGCTAGAACTTTCAAAAACTATGATAATCAATTAATCATGCGATCAGGCGACGTCCCGATATTCCGGGATTAATTATTCCTTCTGGATCCTCGATTACGAGGCACTTTTCCAGGAGCAGGTGGGGGCGGCAGCAATTGCGTTAATTAATTCAGGGTGGATAATAGATGTCGCCAGCGCGTGTTCTCGTTCCCCTGCTCCGATATGCAACAGGCAAGTTCCGATATGGCGAAGTGGTAAACTTAATAATTTCATTGAATTATTAATTCTAGACATGTTAATACATCAAAGATGAACATGAATGTAATTAATTACTAGAATGAATTACCTTGTAAAAGTTTCTGAAAGCAGGCGCGGATAATCTACATGAAATATATACGGGTAATTAATTAGTGTGTGGGAATAATTTTACATTATAAATAATATCGTTACTTTATGTTTAAATAAGAAAAGGTGAACTAAATAGTATATATAACCCGGGAGCAGCGGTGGCCTAGTGAGTAGAGCTCCTGCTCACGGACCTCGTGGTCGTGGGTTAGAATCCCAGCCGAGCGGTCACTTTTTCGGAACGAAGAAGTGGCCGTGCGGGTCCATGGATGTCTAGTGTATTGTATGTTCCATTCATTATCAAAATGAAATCTCAACGTAATTATCGTTAGTGGCCGAATAGTACATGCTTACGCCAATTCAAAAATCATCCGCACTTCCTCAACCCGAATTCCCGTCAACCATCCTTCCTTTAAAAAAAAAAATAGTATATTACAGTACAAGTGATGAAAGTACGAATTTTGTTCATTTGTGTCCACGCGTGAGAGAAATTCGTTTCATCACAAGTGCGTATCGCGTATTTTCTTTAATGCTGCCCATAAAATCTGTAAAATAAAACGGGAAGAATATTTATTTTGCCTCTCCCACCTCTAAAATGTAATTTATCGCATATGTTTCCATGAAGCTAAGTGATTCTTTAAATACACCTTGACAGTGACTTTGTGCATTTTAGTCAAGGACTGAAGTAAGCTCCAGATTTTTAAATCGCTAAAATAAAAAATTTAAACTCAAAATCAAGATAGTTGTCTTATCAACAATCTGTCAAAATAAAAAATAAATAAATTAAACAAGAAATACTTTCAACTTAAGTCAAATAAATAATATATAACATCAAAGAAATTTTTGATTGAATGAATATGTTTTTAAAATAAAAAATACGGCAATTTTCGTCTTCTACAATTTAAGAGTCTCTTAGAGGCTCTTAAATTGTAGAAGACGAAAAGTGTCGTATTTCTCATTTTATTATATTTTTTATTTGTACGACACAAATTTACATTTTAGGTTAACTTTAGAAATTTAGGAATGTAATTCCAGATTTTAGCGTTGAAATTTTGGATTTTTTTACGACTTTAAATTCGCATTTTGAGTCCAATTTTAGGAATTTTGGAATATCATTTCGAATTTTAGCCCGGAAATTTCGGATTGAACGACTCTATCTTTGAATTCTATGATCCAAATTCGCACTTGACTCTATTTTTGAATTCTATGTCTGAAATTCGCATTTTAAGTGCAATTTTAGGAATTTAGGAATATAATTCCGGATTTTAGCCTCAAAATTTCGGATTGAACGACTCTATGTTTAAATTCTACAATTCAAATTCGCATTTTAAGAACAATTTTAGGAATTTAGGAATATCATTCTCGATTTTAGCGTCGAGATATTGGATTGAACGACTCTATTTTTGAATTCTACGTCTCAAATTCGCATTCTTTGTCCAATTTTAGGAATTTGGAAATATCATTCTTAATTTTAGCCTCGAAATTTCAGATTGAACGACTCTATTTTTGAATTCTACGATTCAAATTCGCATTTAAAGTCCAATTTTAGGAATTTAGGAATATAATTCTCGATTTAAGCGTCGAAATTTCGCATTGAACGACTCTATTTTTGAATTCTACGACTCAAATTCGCATTCTAAGTCAAATTTTAGAAAGTTAGAAATATAATTCCGGATTTTAAGTCCATTTTTAGGAATTTTGAAATATCATTCGACTCTATTTTTGAATTCTACAATTCAAATTCGCATTTAAAGTCCAATTTTAGGAATTTAGGAATATCATTCTGGATTTTAGCGTCGAGATATTGGAATGAACGACTTTATTTTTGAATTCTACGTCTCAAATTCACAATTTAAGTACAATTTCAGCAATTTAGGAATAAAATTCCGGAATTTAGCATCGAAATTTTAGATTGAATGACTCTATTTTTGAATTCTAAGATTCAAATTCACATTTTACGGCCAGTTTTAGGAATTTAGGAATATCGTTCTGGACTTTAGCGTCGAATTTTTGATTTGAACGACTCTGTTTTTGAATTCCATGACTTAAAATCGCATTTTTTAGGAATTTAGGAATATAATTCTCGATTTAAATTCGCATTCTAAGTCAAATTTTAGGAAGTTAGGAATATATTCCGGATTTTAGCATAGAAATTTTGTATCGAACGACTCTATTTTTGAATTCTACGATTCAAATTCGCATTTTAAGAATAACTTTAGGAATTTAGGAATGTCATTCTGGATTTTAGCGTCAAGATATTGGATTGAACGACTAAATTTTTGAATTCTACGATTCAAATTAGCATTTTAAGAACAATTTTAGGAATTTAGGAATATAATTCTCGATTTAAACGTCGAAATTTCAGATTGAATTACTCTATTTTTGAATTCTACGATTCAAATTCGCATTTTAAGTCCAATTTTAGGAATCTAGGAATTTCATTCTGGATTTTAACCAGGAAATTTCGGATTGAACGACTCTATGTTTTAATTCTACGATTCAAATTCGCATTTTAAGAAGAATTTTAGGAATTTAGGAATATCATTCAGGATTTTAGCCTGGAAATTTCGGATTGAATGACTGTATCTTTGAATTCTACGATTCAAATTCGCACTTGAAGACCAATTTTAGGAATTTAGGAATATGGTTCTGGATTTCAGAGTCGAAATTTTGGATAAAATGATCCTATTTTTGAATTCTACGACTTAAATTCGCAATTTAAGTACAATTTTAGCAATTTAGGAATAAAATTCCAGAATTTAGCATCGAAATTTTAGATTGAATGACTCTATTTTTGAATTCTATGTCTGAAATTCGCATTTTAAGTCTAATTTTAGGAATTTAGGAATATCATTCAGGATTTTAGCCGGGAAATTTCGGATTGAACGACTCTATCTTTGAATTCTATGATTCAAATTCGCACTTGAAGACCAATTTTAGGAATTTAGGATAATGGTTCTGGATTTTAGAGTCGAAATTTTGGATAAAATAATCTTATTTTTGAATTGTACGACAAATTCGCAATTTAAGTACAATTTTAGCAATTTAGGAATCAAATTCCAGAATTTAGCATCGAAATTTTAGATTGAACGACTCAATTTTTGAATTCTATGTCTGAAATTCGCATTTTAAGTCCAATTTTAGGAATTTAGGAATATCATTCCGGATTTTAGCCGGGAAATTTCAGATTGAACGACTCTATCTTTGAATTCTATGATTCAAATTCGCACTTGAAGACCAATTTTAGGAATTTAGGATAATGGTTCTGGATTTTAGAGTCGAAATTTTGGATAAAATAATCTCATTTTTGAATTGTACGACTCAAATTCGCAATTTAAGTACAATTTTAGCAATTTAGGAATAAAATTCCAGAATTTTGCATCGAAATTTTAGATTGAACGACTCTATTTTTGAATTCTATGTCTGAAATTCGCATTTTAAGTCCAATTTTAGGAATTTAGGAATATCATTCCGGATTTTAACCAGGAAATTTCGACGACTCTATCTTTGAATTCTACGATTCAAATTCGCACTTGAAGACAAATTTTAGGAATTTAGGAATTTGGTTCTGGATTTTAGAGTCGAAATTGTTTATAAAATGATCCTATTTTTGAATTCTACGACTCAAATTCGTAATTTAAGTACAATTTCAGCAATTTACGAATAAAATTCCAGAATTTAGCATCGAAATTTTAGATTGAACGACTCTATTTTTGAATTCTATGTCTGAAATTCGCATTTTAAGACCAATTTTAGGAATTCGGGAATATCATTCTCGATTTAAGCGTCGAAATTTTGGATTGAACGACTCTATTTTTGAATTCTACGACTCAAATTAGCATTTTAAATCCAATTTTAGGAATTTAATAATATAATTGCGGATTTAAGCATAGAAATTTTGTATCGAACGACTCTATTTTTGAATTCGACGCCTGAAATTCGCATTTTAAGTCAATTTTTAGGAATTCTGAAATATCATTCGACTTTATTTTTTAATTCTACGATTTAAATTCGCATTTTAAGAACAATTTTAGGAATATAGGAATGTAATTCTGGATTTTAGCGTCAAGATATCGGATTGAACGACTCAATTTTTGAATTCTACTTCTCAAATTCGCATTCTAAGTCCAATTTTAAGAATTTGGGAATATCATTAGGGACCTTAGCGTCAAAATTTTGATTTGAACGACTCTATTTTTGAATTCTATGACTTAAATTCGCATTTTAAGTCTATTTTTAGGAATTTTGAAATATCATTCGACTCTATTTTTGAATTCTACGATTCAAATTCGCATTTCAAGAACAACTTTAGGAATTTAGGAATGTAATTCTGGATTTTTGCGTCGAGATATTGGATTGAACGAACAATTTTATTAATTTGGAAATATCATTCAGGATAATATAATTGCGGATTTAAGCATAGAAATTTTGGGTCGAACGACTTTATTTTTGAATTATACGTTTGAAATTCGCATTTTAAGTCCAATTTTAGAAATTTAGGAATATAATTCTCGATTTAAGCGTCTAAATTTCGGATTGAACGACTATAATTTTGAATTCTACGACTCAAATTCGCATTTTAAGTCAAATTTTAGGAAGTTAGGAATATAATTCCGGATTTTAGCATAGCAATTTTAGACCAAACGACTCTATTTTAGAATTCTACATCTGATATTCGCATTTTAAGTCAAATTTTAGGAATTTGGAAATATTCTTCCGGATTTTAGGCTCGAAATTTTGGATTGAAAGACTCTATTTTTCTACGTCTCAAATTCGCATTCTAAGTGCAATTTTAGGAATTTGGAAATATCATTCCGGATTTTAGCCTCGAATTTTTTGAATTGAACAAATTCGCATTTTAAGGCCAATTTTAGAAATTTAGGAATATAATTCTGAATTTAAGCGTCGAAATTTATTTTTGAATTCTACGACTCAAATTCGCATTTTACAATAATTGTAATGCTAAACACTAAACACTCTAGGGACACCCTGAATAATTAAACTTTTAATAAAACAACTAAATTAAAAAAAAAAACATCTCTTTCATTATCAATACACTCCACACCTTAAAGCCCTAGGTTTTACTCCAACTGCAACATACTCGGTTGCCGATTCAAGTCACGTTCGAAACGGTTAATACAATTCCGTTTGTGACTTTTTAATGGGCCCTCCTCCATGAAATGCTTTATGTCTGTAAATCATTGAAGGCAAGGGATGGAAGGGCATCCGAAAAAAGGGTATTCCGTCGCAATACAATATAATTCGGCACCGGCCGCCGCCCCCGCAGAAGCCCGCGGGTCAACACGGACGCGAAAATTAAAATCCCCAACACTAATTACAATCCATACAATGCGCCGGAGGGGGCCCGAGTTTATGAGAGATTTAAATTCCAATTAAGGGTAACGAAGCGTTAAATTAAATCCAAACTGTTTAGAAATGAAATTTACATAATTTGCAATTCTTTTTCCGAATATTTTAGAACTTTAATTGAAAAAAATCCTTCTTGGCACGTTGACTGCTATGGGGGTCACCGGTGACCGGCGAAGAAAGGATTACTAGAAACAGGTATTTCAATGCGTTTAAATTTTTGAATATTATCATCATTATAGAACATATAAAATGGTAATATGTAAATACACAGCGTGTCTAAAAGTATCGCAAAACGACTATATTTTTTTAAACATAAACCGAAACTGAAAATTATTTGTATAAAAGTTATTTGATATTTGAAAATGCATCTGGTAATTGCATTGAATATATTTAACCCTTTATTTGCTATGGCAACAAACATTTCTTCTTCAAATGGCAATCCAAACTGTTGTTTTCTTGCTTTTTAGATACAGCATTTTTTTTCTCTATATGACAAACTTTTAATCATAACAATTACAGAAATAGTTATATATTAAATATCAACGTAAATGAAACAACACTAAAATGTACTTTTTATTGACCGTCAAACACATATGTAGATAGTTTGAGTTCAATCGATTTAAATTGACTTGGATTGATTAGCTGATAAGCTCCCGTCGTCATGATGCGATAAGCTCCCATCGTTAAGTAATAGTAATTTACGATACAAGTAACGTTATGAATACCAAAGGTGGATTTAGTCTAAGCGTTTTTTTGTTTTTTTTCCTGGGATATTCGTAGATACGAAAAAACGTTCAAAAATCTTTATACCGTGTGTCCAAAAAAGAATAGAAACGGTGAAATAAGACACGTTGGATTACAATGATAAAAATCATGTGTTTATTTTTGAAGTTCTATTCAGACATGATATACAAAACCCACCCCCACTTCCCTTGTGGGTAAGTTTTGTAAACTTATATGGAGACATCCACTTTTAATTGCACGATTGTAATCTTCATAAAAAAACTGTATGATTTTGCATATTGAACTGGAGGTGAGCAGTTTGAACATTTAATAAATCAGGATCACCTAAATCCAGCACCCCAATGGTGAGAGGCGAAGGGACTCCTGCACCCTGACGGTAGAAAGGGAGAAGATTTTTAATTTTTCAACCCCCGAGGGGGATGGAGGGTGAGGGGTCGATTTGGAAAACCATTACAGTTTTTTTTTATGGAGATTACAATAGGGCATTAAAAAGTGGGCGTTTCCATATAACTTTAAAAAACTTCCCCACTTTCACCCCTCACGGGGGGGGGGGGTGAGTTTGCAAATCACATTTGAATAGAACTTCAAACATAAAAAAAGACGTGTTTTTTGTCATTGTAATCTAATTTCTATATATTTTACCGTTTCTATACTTTTTGGACACACAGTATAAATGCCAACGAACTGCACATGTGTTGTTAATAAATATATTTTATTAAATAAATTTTATGGAAAATTTCGGAAAAAATTGTGAACATATGTACCAACGAAACAAACAAAAACCCAAAATTGGGAAATCACCAGTTTTTTCGGAATTTTACGTGAAATTTCGTGTCTTTGCAAAATGCGCACTTTTTACAAGATTTTTTAATTTTCCTGAAAACCCCTCAATGTACCTATGAAATAAACAAAAAATCCAAAATTGGGGTATCACTAGTTTTTTTCAGAATTTCACGTGAAAATTCAAGGCTTTGCAACATGCGCATTTTCTGCGAGATTTTTTCAATTTTCCTGAAAATCCCTCAACGAATTTTATTAAAATTTTCAGAAAATATTCTAGACAAATGTACTTATGAAATAAACAAAAAATCCAAAATCGGGTTGATTTTTCTTTTAATTTCACCTGAAAATTCGTGGCTTTGCAAAATGCGCACTTTCTGGGAGATTTTTTCAATTTTCCTGAAAACCCTCGATGAATTTTATTAAAATTTTCAGAAAACATGCTAGACAAATGTACCTATGAAATAAACAAAAAATCCAAAATTGGGTTATCGCTAGTTTTTTCAAAATTTCACGTGAAAATTCGTGGCTTTGCAAATTGCTCATTTTCTGCGAAATTTTTCAATTTTCCTGGAAACTCCTTAATGGACCTATGAAATAAACAAAAAATCCAAAATTGAGTTATCACTAGTTTTTTTTCAGAATTTCACGTGAAAATTCGAAACTCTGCAACATGCGCACTTCCTACGATATTTTTTCAATTTTCCTGAAAACCCCTCAATGGATTTTATTAAAATTTTCAGGAAACATTCTTGATAAATGTACCTATGAAATAAACAAAACATCCAAAATTGGGTTATCACTGCTTTTTTCAGAATTTCACATAAAAATTCGAAGCTTTGCAAAATGCGCATTTTCTACGATATTTTTTCAATTTTCCTGAAAACCACTCAATGAATTTTATTAAAATTTTCAAGAAACATTCTTGACAAATGTACCTATGAAATAAACAAAAAATCCAAAATTGGGTTATCACTATTTTTTTCAGAATTTCACGTGAAAATTCGAAGCTTTGCAAAATGCGCATTTTCTACGAGATTTTTTCAATATTTCTGAAAACCCCTCAATGAATTTAATTAAAATTTTCAGGAAACATTCTAGACAAATGTACCTATGAAAAAAACCAAAAATCCAAAATTGGGTTATCGCTAGTTTTTTCAGAATTTCACTTAAAAATTCGAAGCTTTGCGAAATGCGCACTTTCTATGAGATTTTTCAATTTTCCTGAAAACCTCTTAATAAATTTTATTAAAATTTTCTGGAAACATTCTAGACAAATGTACCTATGAAATAAACAAAAAATTCAAAATTGGGTGATCACTAGTTTTTTCAGAATTTCAGGTGAAAATTCGTGGCTTTGCAAAATGCGCATTTTCTACTAGATTTTTTCAATTTTCCTGAAAACCCCTCAATGAATTTTATTAAAATTTTAAGAAAACATTGTAGGCAAATGTACCTATAAAATAAAAAATAAATCCAAAATTGGGTTATCGATAGTTTTATCAGAATTTTACGTGAAAATTTGAGGCTTTGCAACATGCGCATTTTCTACCAGATTTTTTCAATTTTCCTGAAAACCCCTCAACGAATTTTATTAAAATTTTCAGGAAACATTCTTGATAAATGTACCTATGAAATAAACAAAACATCCAAAATTGGGTTATCGCTAGTTTTTTTTTTTCGGAATTTCACGTGAAAATTCGTGGCTTTGCAAAATGCGCACTTCCTACGATATTTTTTCAGTTTTCCTGAAAACTCCTCATTGAATTTTATTAAAATATTCAGGAAACATTTTAGACAAATGTACCTATGAAATAAACAAAAAATCAAAAATTGGGTTATCACTAGTTTTTTTTCGGAATTTCACGTGAAAATTCGTGGCTTTGCAAAATGCGTATTTTTTACGAGATTTCTTCAATTTTCCTGAAAACCCCTCAACGAATTTGATTAAAATATTCAGGAAACATTTTTGATAAATGTACCTATCAAATAAACAAAAAATCAAAAATTGAGGTATCAGTGCTTTCTTTTCGGAATTTCACGTGAAAATTCGTGGCTTTGAAAAATGCGAATTTTCTATGAGATTTTTTCAATTTTCCTGAAAACCTCTCAATTAAATTTATTAAAATTTTCAGGAAACATTCTAGACAAATGTACCTATGAAATAAACAAAAAATCCAAAATTGGGTTATCACTAGTTTTTTCAGAATTTCACGAGAAAATTTGAGGCTTTGCAAAATGCGCATTTTCTACGATATTTTTTTAATTTTCCTGAAAACCCCTCAATGAATTTTATTAAAATTTTCAGGAAGCGTTCTAGACAAATGTACCCATGAAATAAACAAAAAACCCAAAATTGGGTTATCACTAGTTTTTTCAGAATTTCACGTGAAAATTCGAAGCTTTGCAACATGCGTATTTTCTACGAGATTTTTTCAATTTGAAAAATCCTCAATGAATTTTATTAAAATTTTCAGGAAACATTTTAGACAAATGTACCTATGAAATAAACAAAACATCAAAAATTGGGTTATCACTAGTTTTTTCAGAATTTCACGTGAAAATTCGAGGCTTTGCAACATGCGCACTTTCTACGAGATTTTTTCAATTTTCCTGAAACCCCCTTTAATGAATTTTACTAAAATTTTCAGGAAACATTCTTGATAAATGTACCTATGAAATAAACAAAAAATCCAAAATTGGGTTATCACTAGTTTTTTCAGAATTTCACGTGAAAATTCATGGCTTTGGAAAATGCGCACTTCCTACGATATTTTTTCAATTTTCCTGAAAACCCCTCAATGGATTTTATTAAAATTTTCAGAAAACATTCTTGATAAATGTACCTATGAAATAAACAAAAAATCCAAAATTGGGTTATCACTAGTTTTTTCAGAATTTCACGTAAAAATTCGAAGCTTTGCAACATGCCCATTTTTTACGAGATTTTTTTAATTTTCCTGAAAACCCCTCAATGAATTTTATTAAAACTTTTAGTAAACATTCTTGATAAATGTACCTATAAAACAAACAAAAAATCCAAAATTGGGTTATCACTAGTTTTTTCAGAATTTCACGTGAAAAATCGTGGCTTTGCAAAATGCGCACTTCCTACGATATTTTTTCAATTTTCGTGAAAACCCCTTAATGAATTTTATTAAAAGTTTAAGGAAACATTCTTGACAAATGTACCTATGAAATAAACAAAAAATCCAAAATTGGGTTGTCGCTAGTTTTTTCAGAATTACACGTGAAAATTCGAATTTTTGCAACATGCGCATTTTCTACGAGATTTTTTCAATTTTCCTGAAAACCCCTCAATGAACTTTATTAAAATTTTTAGAAAACATTCTAGATAAATGTACCTATGAAATAAATAAAACATCCAAAATTGGGTTATCACTAGTTTTTTTAGAATTTCACGTGAAAATTCGTGGCTTTGCAAAATGCGCACTTTCTTCGAGATTTTTCAATTTTCCTAAAAACCCCTCAATGAATTTTATTAAAATTTTCCGGAAACATTCTAGACAAATGTACTTATGAAATTAACAAAAAATCCAAAATTATCACTAGTTTTTTCAGAATTTTACGTGAAAATTCGAAGCTTTGCAACATGCGCATTTTCTACGAGATTTTTTCAATTTTCCTGAAAACCCTTTAATGGATTTTATTAAAATTTTTAGGAAACATTCTAGACAAATGTACATATAAAATAAAATAAAAAATCTATAATTGGGTTATCACAAGTTTTTTGTTTTTATTTCACCTGATAATTCGTGGCTTTGCAAAATGCGCACTTCCTACGGTATTTTTTCAATTTTCCTGAAAACCCATAAATGAATTTTATCAAAAATTTTACGAAACATTCTAGACAAATGTACCTATGAAATAAACAAAAATCAAAAGTAGGGAAATTACTAGTGTTTTTCGGAATTTCACGTGAAAATTCATGGATTTGCAAATTGTGCACTTCCTGCGATTTTTTTTTAAATTTTCGTGAAAACGAAATTAATTTTATTGAAATACGCAGGAAGCATTTTAGGCAAATGTTAAATTATTCAGAGGACACGATAGATCGATTAAATTTTTTTAATGGCCAACTTATATTACCTACACATTTTCGGAAGTTGGAAGTTGTGAAAAATTACATTTGTTTCACAATTTAATTCTTCCCGTGTTAAACCGCCTCGGAGTTTTTAAAATGGAAAGTCCGCGAGATTCGTGATTCGGAAACCTTTTTTGTGCAAATTTCGAAATTTTACCAGTGCGCCTTCTCTAATCACTACGTTGCCGGACCAGTCTGCACACGTCGCTGTCGCGGAGAAGGTGAATTAGTTTTTCGAAAACCATTTATTGAACATTTTTACTACGGAAAAACTTTTGCGTTTCTCAAACTAAGTGAGTGTGAGAAGTATGTGAAGTGTGGGTTAGTGACGTGTTGATAGGATTTAATAACGAAAGCGGTAATTTGATTGAATTATTCAAGCGTTAACGACTGCCACAGTTTCAATTTTATTTTTTCACTTTCAAAACAGTGTTAAACCCTGTAAATTTCCTCGGCATGCAGTGCTGGTATTTGTGGGATTTTCCATTCCGTTGCATCCATTCTGAAGGAAGAAGTTAGAATGTCTTCACTTTAGCAAGTCTCAAGAGGAATAAAGGTACGTCTGTTTAAAAGTAGACAGATTTTTTCAGGTGGAACAACTGGAATTTTAACATATACTTATTAATAGTAATTTACCAATTTTAAGATATATCTTTTCACAATTACTAAATGGCCATCGATGAATTTTAATATTTATTTATTTATTTATTTATTTCATTAACGGTAGCACCTTTTATACAAAACAAACTTAAAAATAATCATAACCTAAATCTAATAACTAATATAAATTAACACAAATTATCTAAATTTACTTTAAATAGAGTCTGTTTAAACTTATTAAAAGACCGTACAAATAAATCAAAATTTGGATTAGCGTTAAGTACGTTCTAAAATCTCATCAGTATTATTATTATTATTCATAGTAATTTTAACTTTATTTTATTACATTTTCCGTTCCCTATTAATTTAATGATCGCTACTATTTATCTCTTGTCTCTATTAAATTCAAAATTTTATTGCTTGAGGTAAAAGTTTTTATAAGCCGTTGTTTAATAAAAAAATAACCTAATCCAACTATATATCAACACCTCCTCGTATATATCAACTATTTTATTACATCCATTAATGTCTTCCTCTGTGGAAACTGTCCAATTATTTTCCTCTTTAACTGGCTTCGTAATTCAGCCCAAAGTCGTACTCTAAACAAACGCCCCGGAGGTGTACGCAACAGACTGCGATATTTATTTTCGGTGGGATGTAATGTACATGAATCAGGTGCTCTGAGAGCGAAGTTTGTTTTCTCCTGAAGGCCGAAGCTACGCAATTAAAAATGCAGGAGCCATCCAATTGCACCGCGATGCTCACTCCTCCATTTGTCTGCCTTCGTAATTGTTTGAACGGAATTGAGGTGGAAAAAATTTGCCTAATCGCAATTCACTCGATAATTTTGCGAGTGCTTAAAATAAAATTTATTCTGCAGAAATTATAACCGCGACTAGTAGTTGATTAGATAATTTAAATAAATTCAATAAACGAAATATAACCTGAATATATGAATATTCAACCTGTTCGTATAATAATAATAATTTAACTACTAAATCAACTATATATAGATATATACATAGATAGATATTTATTGTGCTGTGACCAAAAACGGTGTACACTAGTCATAAAAATAGACAAATATTCATCAAATACATACAAGTTTACAAATAAAATCTCTAAAATCTAAGATTTTAAAAAATCTCTAAAATCTTACAATTTAAAAATCTCTAAAATCTTACAATTTCAAAATCTCTAAAATCTTACAATTTAAAAAATAAAAATATAAACAAGAAAATATAAGTTCAAACCGTTAAGATCGTTGGCTTGGTGAAGGTAAATAAAACTTTGCAAGTTGATCATTTTTTTATCCGCTTGCAAAGCAGATTCCTCGGCATTTTAAATGCGCATTTTTATACGTGAATTAAATTATTATAAATAGTACCTTTTTTTTAAGGTGGGCGGAAAAAAAGTTAAAAAACAATTAATCACGAGTTGAGTGAGTTCGATTCCTCGCACAACATTTTTCTGACCAAGAAATATTCGTCGTTGTGTTCGTCTGACATTATTCGTTTCTTCATTTCTTTTCGAATTAACTTGGCATATCCCAGAATTCTGTTAGTGGCCGAACGGCTAATTGCTTACGTCAATAATAACAATAATAGTTATAATTAAAAGCGAGAACCAAATTAAATAATTTTAGCCACTTTGTTTCAAAATCTGTACCCTTGGCCAATCAATCTGATTGTGTTTCCTAAAAAAAAATATTTTATTTCAAATAACGATAACAATACTTTGCTTTGCTATATTTACTTCAATCAACGTTGTACTTTCAAAGCCATACTTCATGAATTTATGAAGGTGCAAATTTTTTAAATTCTATTTTTAAATATTTAGTTAACTAACAATAATTTCCAATGTTTACAGTAATTTAAAACGTACGTAAAAGTTTCCGCTTTATAAAAATAGATGTTTATATAAACTAAATTGCATTTATCCATAAACACTCTTTCATCATTAATGGTCGGTCGATTGATGAACATTCAATTAGCAAAGTGCAAACGAGAATAAATATATTGGTAATGTTTCCTCTTCTATAAATAATATTTGTAATAAAAAATCGCGATCATGCTTTCCTTCAAGTGAAATTCATTTTTTTTCATCACTGTAGAGATCTCAATACCAAAGGACAAAATTTGTAAAATCTTGACTAAATTTTACAAATATGTAATAAAAAGATTGCGAAAATGTAATCGTGATCGTTTGCGTTTTGAAAAATCAAAATAATAATTTTAAATCTACGTACATTAAAAACATAAAATTTTGAAGTTTTGCGTTCATTTCACGAAAATCTTTTAAATAAGTTTTTAAATTGCACTCAATTTACCACATTTTGATATTGGAATCATCGAAATCGGACACCGCGTTCGGTAGTTATGTAATTTCAAAAATCAAAATCGCGATTTTAAAATCGTCTAACTTTAAAAAAGTGCAAGTGTTATTTAACGAGAAAATGTTGTAATCCGTCCTAAAATTACACTGAATTTTCCACATTTTGATATTTGAATTATCAAATCATAGATCACCTTTGCCCGTTCTGCAATAAAAAAAAATCAAAATCTTAATTTAAAATTTTAGAACTTCGAAAACGTGAATTTGACGATTTTCGTTGATTTTACTCAAATGTAAACTTTTCAATTCCACTATTTTTTTACATTTTGTCGTTCGAATTATTAAAATCGGACACCGCGTTCGGCTGTTAAAAAAAACAAAATCGCGATTTTAAAACATCCAAACTTAGAAAAATGCAATTTAACGAGAACATTCTATAATTTGTCTTCAAATTACACTAAATTCGCCATATTTTGACATTTCAATTATCTAAATCAGACGCAATTGACTGTTCTGCAATTAAAAAAAATCAAAATCGATATTTAAAATCTTCGAACTTTGAAACCGTGAAATTTGATTGATTTTATTTCTTAACCAACTTTTAAATTGCACTACACATGGCACATTTTGTCGTTGGAGTCATGAAAATCGGATACCGCGTTAGGCAGTTATGCAATTTCAAAAATCAAAATCGCGATTTTAAAATATTCGTACTTTAAAAAAAAAGTACAAATTTTGGATTTTGATTTAATTTTAAGGGAATGTTTTATAATTACGTTTTAAGATTACACTAAACATGCCATATTTTGACTTTTGAATCATCAAAATCAGACGGGTTTGGCTGGTCTGCAATTTAGAAAAATTAAAATCCCATTTAGAATCTTCGAAAACGTAAAATTTTGACATTTGCGTTGATTTGACGAAAATATTACTTAATCAACTTTTAAATTACACCAAATTTGGCACATTTTGACGTTAGAGCCATCAATATCGGACCACGCTTTCTGCAGTTATGCAATTTAAAAAAATCAAAATCATGATTTTAAAATATTTAAATTAAAAAAAAAAGTGCAATTTTTGCTTTTTGTGTTAATTTTACGAGAACATTTTATAATTCTTTCAAAAATTACTCTAAATTCGCCATATTTTTACGTTTGAATCGTTAAAGTCGCGTTTGGCTGTCCCGTAATTTAAAAAAAACAAAATCGCAATTAAAATCTTCGAATTTTTAAAACTTGAGACTTTGACAATTTGCATTTATTTTACGAAAATATTTCTTAACTAACTTTTTAATTCCACCAAATTCGACACATTTTGACGTTGGAGTAATAATAATCGGACAATGCGTTCTGCAGTTATGCAATTTAAAAAAAATCAAAATCATTATTTTAAAATATTTAAATTAATATTTAAAAAATAGTGCAATTTATGCTTTTTGTGCTAATTTTACGAAAACATTTTATAATCCTTTTAAAAATTACTTTAAATTCGCCATATTTTTACGTTTGAATCATCAAAGTCGCGTTTGGCTGTCCTGCAATTAAAAAAAATCTAAATCGCAATTTAAAATCTTCGAATTTTTAAAACTTGAAACTTTGACGTTTTGCATTTATTTTACGAAAATATTTCTTAACTAACTTTTTAATTGCACCAAATTTGGCACATTTTGACGTTAGAGTCATCAATATCGGACAACGCGTTCTGCAGTTATGCAATTTAAAAAAAAATCAAAATCATTATTTTAAAATATTTAAATTAAACAAGTGCAATTTTTGCTTTTTGTGTTAATTTTACGAGAACATTTTATAATCCTTTTAAAAATTACTCTAAATTCGCCATATTTTTGCGTTTGAATCATCAAAAGTCGCGTTTGGCTGTCCTGCAATTTAAAAAAAAATCAAAATCGCAATTTAAAATCTTCGAGTTTGAAAACTTGAAACTTTGACGTTTTGCATTTATTTTACGAAAATATTTCTTACCTGACTTTTTAATTACACTAAATTTGACACATTTTGACGTTGGAGTAATAAAAATCGGACAATGCGTTCAGCAGTTTCAAAAATCAAAATCGCGATTTTAAAATATTCAAACTTTGAAAAAGTGCAATTTTTGCATTTTGTATTAATTTAACGAGAAAAATTCGAAATCTTTTTTTAAAACTACATTACATTCTAGAATGTAAAAAATCAAAATCGCAACTTAAAATTTTAGGCTGAATTTAAATTTTAATTCTGAATAATTTATAACATTATAATGTTAAATGAATTCAATATTGCACTGTCTAAATAAAGAGCGCCTTACAAAGATAATAGTGGATAAACTGTCAGTTAATGGTTGTGAAACACACTGTATAAACAAAGTTGTTAAAACAACCTTATACAGTGTCAAAAAAAGATAATGCGTCTCAACTCATATTTTAGTTTTTAAGAAAAATTTGAAGTACAATATGACACTTTTTTCTCAAGTAGCCGACGCCAAAAACAAATTGTCACCTCAAAATTATATTCTGCCAGTTTAAAAGACCTTAATCTACATAAAAATAAATGCATTCAGCGCTCTTTAGCATAATTGTAATACAATCAGTAATTTTATGCGGAAAATTTGTAAAATCAACGCGTTCAATATTCGAAACATGTTTTCGTCTCCTCATCCACCGCCGAACTCTAATCAGGCGTTTCCGCTTTTTAAATTCCGGAATAATCCGATTCCGGGAAACAACACGGAATGTTAAATTAAGTAATCGTGTATTTATTCAAATTACGCAAAATCCGGTAAGTTTCGTTATGGGGGTACGCTCTGCCTACTCGATTCTTGCTCACGGAATAATTCAATTTATAAGTTTTGCTGCCGAAGCCGCCCTCCAGTCTGACAAATGTTGCAGCTGCGCTATCCTCCCATTCGCACAAGTTTTAATGTTTGTTTAGAATGTGTTTGTCAACTCGTTTATGTGTACTTAAGAAATTATTTGGTTATTCTGTAATTTCATAATCCAGAAGCTCTAGATCCATCTTGTAAATCACCGGTGCAGAGTACGTTTTGGTGACATGTTGATGATGAATATAATTGAAACGGCCAATTTTTTCAAAAATTCACTTTATTGTGGTTCCACACTCCTTTCGCATCGATTTATACATTCCTATGAAAACATGACAATTTACTTCTCTTAGAGAGGTCGAAATTTGTGTCGACTCAAAAAAATTAAATTTATCCGGTCAAATTCTAACCTCTTGTGGTATTACCACCGACTAAAAAGAAATACCTTATTGTACTTTAATTTGTTTAGTCTTATCTGCATCTATTCGATGAGCTGGAAGAATTTGATAAATTTGGTCATCCGTTCAATCCTCTAAAAACCAAAAAAAAAATTTTTTTGATCATGTCCACATCTTTCGGATGAATGCAACACTTTGCTGAAAGAATTTTCAAAATCTGCCTTTCGTTCATGAATGATCCTCAAAAAACTGAAAACAATTGAACTACAAACTAAACGTTTTTGGTCGTACCCAGTGGCGTATCGACACTACTGTTCCAAATAGTCTAATTGTCAACTGTCATTAGAAATGTCAAAAATAGTTATTTCCAATGGTTAGCATAGGGATTTTCAATTGTTAAACTAGTGATTTTCAACCGTAAAAAATGATGATTTTTAGCTGTAAAAAATTGTGATGTTCAACTGTCAGAAGTAGTGATTTTCAACTGTCCCAAAAGATGGTTTAGACTGTCGAAATGATGATCTTCACCTGTCAACAATTGTGATTTTCAACTATCAAAAATAGTGATTTTCTACTGTCTAAAATGGCGGCTTTCAACTCTAAAAATAGGGGGTAACTGTCAAAAACGAGTGATTTTCAACTGTCAAAAAAATGTGATTTTCAACTGTCAAATGTAGTGATTTGTAACTGCCAATGTAGTGATTTTTCCTTTGCCTGAAATAGAGACATTCAACTGTCTAAAATGGCGGCTTTTGTAACTGTTTAACTGTAAAAAACTAGTGATTTTCAACTATAAAAAAATGTGATTTTCAACTGTCAAATACAGTGATTTGTAACTGCCGATATAGTGATATTTTCACTGCCTGAAATAGAGACATTAAACTGTCCAAAATGGCGGCTTTCAACTCCCAAAATGTGGATTTATGTCTGTCAAAAACTACTAATTTTCAACTGTCAAAAAAATGGGATTGTCAACTGTCAAATATAGTGATTTTTCCTCTGCCTGAAATAAAGACATTTAACTGTCTAAAATGACGGCTTTCAACTCACAAAATGGAAATTTATAACCGTCAAAAACTAATGATTTTCAACTGGTGATCTTTCACTGTCAAATGTAGTGACTTTCAACTGACAAATAGTGATTTTTTAACTGTTTCTCAATAGTGATTTCCAACCATCAAATATAGTAATTTTCAACTTTGTGAAATGTTCAACTATCAAAAATAATTCTTTTCAACTGTCAAACAAAGTGATTTCAACCGCCAAAATAGTGCTTTTTAACTGACAAAAATAGCGATCTTTTACTGTCTGCTAAAGTGACTTTCTACTCAAAAATAGTTATTTTCAACTGTCGAATATAGCGATTTTTAACTATCAAATATGATGATTTTTAACTGTCAAATATAGTAATTTGCAACTTTCAACATTCAACTTCCTGAAATATAGACGTTCAACTATTAAAAATATGTCTTTTCAACTGTCAAAAATAGTGATTTTGACCTCAAAAATAGTGAATTTGACCGTCAAAAATAGTGATTTTGACCGTCAAAATAGTGCTTTTTAGTTGTCAAAAATAGTGACATTGAACTGTCAAAATGGTGATTTTCAACTGATAAACAGTGGAAACTCACTATTTTCGAGAGTATAAAATCACCATTTTGAGAGTTGAAATCTCCAGAGAGTGAAAATCGCACTTTTGAATGCTGAAAGTCACTACTTTCGACTATTGAAAATCGCTATTTTAGATAGTTCAAAATTACCGTTTTTCGCTGTTGAAAATGACTATTTTTTATGGTTGGAAATCACCAGTTTTCGTAGTGAAAATTCAATTTACTTGCTTTTTTGCGTAGAATAAGCCAGGCCTAATTTCATGGTGGATTTACTAAGAAATGAACATTTGTTTCTTTTCAATTGTCAAACAAAGTGATTTCAACCGTCAAAAATAGTGCTTTTTAACTGACAAAATAGCGATCTTTTACTGTCTGCTAAAGTGACTTTCAACTCAAAAATAGTTATTTTCAACTGTCGAATATAGTGATTTTCTACTGTCAAATATAGTGCTTTTTAACAGTCAAATATAGTAATTTGCATCCGTCCAATACAATAATTTTCAACTTCCTGAAATATAGACGTTCAACTATAAAAAATATGTCTTTTGAACTGTCAAAAATGGTGATTTTGACCGTTCAAAATAGTTATTTTGACCGTCAAAAATAGTGATTTTGACCGTCAAAAATCGTGCTTTTTAGTTGTCGAAAATAGTGACACTGAACTGTCAAAAATTGTGATTTCCAACTGACAAACAATAGAAACTCACTATTTTGGAGCGTATAAAATCACCATTTTGAGAGTTGAAATCTCCAGAGAGTGAAAATCGCATTTTTGAGTGCTGAAAGTCACTACTTTCGGGTATTGAAAGTCGCTATTTTTGACCGTTGAAAATCGCTATTTTAGATAGTTCAAAATTACCGTTTTTGGCTGTTGAAAATTACTATTTTTTATGAAATCACCATTTTTCACATTAGAAATTCACTTTATTTGCTTTTTTGCGTAGAATAAGCCAGGCCTAATTTCATGGTGGATCTACTAAAAAATAACAGTTATTTCAACTATAAGTGATAAAACAATTTTTTGTCCTAGTTCTCAAATAGGTTATACCATGTTTTAGTGACAAAAATGAATGAAAACTAAAAAAATACACTAGGCTACTGATAACACATATCTACCAGCAAACAATTTTTTACTGGAAGTTATGTAAAACACTTTCTCTACATTTAGTGTGAAAAATGGTGATTTCCAACCATAAAAAATAGTAATTTTCAACTGCCAAAAATCAAATTTCAAACTATCTAAAATAGCGATTTTCAACGGTCAAAATAGCGATTTCAATAGTCGAAAGTAGTGACTTTCAGCACTCAAAAATGCGATTTTCAATTTCTGGAGATTTCAACTCTCAAAATGGTGATTTTATACTCTCGAAAATGGTGAGTTTCTACTGTTTGTCAGCTGAAAATCACCATTTTTGACAGTTCAATGTCACTATTTTCGACAGCTAAAAAGCACTATTTTTGACGGTCAAAATCACTATTTTTGACAGTTGAAAAGACATATTTTTAGTAGTTAAACGTCTATATTTCAGGAAGTTGAAAATGATTATATTTGACGGTTGCAAATTACTATATTTGACAGTTGAAAATCGCTATATTTGACAGTTGAAAATAACTATTTTTGAGTGGAAAGTCACCATATGAGACAGTAAAATATCGCTGTTTTTTCAGGTAGAAGCCACTATTTTTGGCGGTTGAAATCACTTTGTTTGACAGTTGAATAGAACTATTTTTGATAGTTGAACATCTCTATTTCACAAAGTTGAAAATTACTATATTTGACGATTGGAAATCACACTGCGAAAATAAAACCGACACGAGTGGGTATAAAATGCATACGACATCTATGGACAAACAAATTATTTAAAGTAGAACATTAGACCCTGATTAAACATATTCTTTAGCTTCTTAAGCTATTCAGCACTTTACGTAGCAAACATTGATATGTTCCCTTTTGAGAACAGTATGCAATAGAGGGTTAATTTAATAATTTCAACTTATATACAAAAAAACTACAAAACAATCAAACATGTAAACCTACACACAATACATTTTTTTTTCGCGTTTTTGCATTAGTAAAACTTTTTTTATCAAATTCTATAAATCCAAGTCTCTTCCTATTACGTTTCCTATTAAAATTAAAGCTAAATTAGATCGTCTTGGTTCATATTATTCCGTAAGTTGGTCAAAAACAGAAAACATTTTTCTTCACCTGAAATAATGTGATGATTTCTTCTTTCACCGAAAAACAATTTAGGCTTAATTTGTCTCTTTTTTTTTTAATTTTAGACGTATCCCACGATTTTGCCAATTCTATGGCCTCGGTTTTGACCACTTTTGCAATTCAAAACGCATTCATCACATTGTTTTTTCGAAAAAAAAATCTATTTTCGTACGTTTTTGAATTTTTTCAGCGGCATCTTTTGTTTGTTTGCATTTAGCAGCGCCTGCTTGTAACTACTATATCAAAATTAATTGTAACTCAATGTACAACAAATGTTGCATTGGATTGGAATACAAATGCGTTGCGATTTTTCTCTTCTTATTAAACTTGCGCAGGCACCGTTTAAAATGATCAATCTGTATTTTCAGAATTGATAAAAAAAATCTTGGGCAGCCCGTTGGTGCAGGCGAGCGCTTGTGCCGGTTGCACCGCGTGCCGTGTGCGTTCGAATCCCAGCCCGGCCGAAAGATTTTTCGGGGATCGAGAAGTATTCGGTCGGGTCCATGGTTGTTGTGTATACATCTGACATTATTCATTTATTCATTTGTTCATTTATTCATACCAAAAATACAAAATTCAAAATTACAATATTCGATGTGACTGAATGGCTCAAGTAAAAAAAAAAATCTGCTGAGCTTAAAATTGGAGGTGGTGCCATGGCTCCTTGGCTCTAGGTAACGACCCGCCCCTGCTATAGCGAAGCCCAATATTCAGTATCTTAGAGGAACGATTGGGTAACCACGAAGGCCTTACGAGAGACAACGCAGTGGTGAACCGTTTAATACTTGAAGACTTACAGCATTCCCTCTTAATCTCTTCATCTTTCTTATTTTATAGCATGTAGTAATAAAAAAGGAATACGTTGGTAAATAACAGAAAATCAAGGATAATAAAACTCGAAACTGAGAACTTTAAACTCAAGGCAACTGATAAAACACTGTAAACCTTGAAGAACGCGTTATAATTACAACATAAATCACGGTTCCTCAATTCGATGCCAACAATGAAGTATGTAACGGCCAGGAACGGTAGATGGCCGATGATAAAACAACTCATCTTTCCCCATTACAGTATTTTTCATTCGCGGCAATAAGCTTTAACGTTTATTTCTCTATGTATCTAAAAACGCGGCACAATAAACGAGCTCGCCCGCATAAAATTTATATACGAGGGATCATGAATGTGCGCGGTTGTAAAATTATCCTCCGCCGCCGCTGACTTGTGATTTATGTCTACAGTTTAGCAGGCCGTGGCTCTGAGTTCCGCAAGAAAATTAAAGAAGTATATGAGTAAGGTTTACTTAAATGGGAAAATGAAATATTTAGACGGTGCCTTGTGGAGTTTTTCTTATTGTAGATTTATGCACGTACTAAACTGCGACGACATTATAAGGATTATATAATTTATGTTAAGAGGCGTGAAAACTCTAAAAGGAATGGATATTTTTACGACGGAGCATAAATTGTTGCCATGATATTAAACTTTGGATAGTATCGTTTAAAAGAAGCTACATGGTAAATTCTACAGTGCTGATTTAATTCTTTATGTATTGTCATCTGCATCAAAATTGAATTCGAGTTTTACCTAAATGATTACTAAAAAAATTACTTCCTAACGCTTGGTATTATCAACATTTTTTAAACAGGCATTTAGTTAAATGATGTTAAGGATAATGGTACATTTAAAATTGTCATGGGTATTATGAATCTTTTTAAAGGAGTTTTAAGTAAATGTCATTTTAAGATCTGTTGGCAATAGATTGTATACGGATTTTTGGTTAATTTTATATTCGCAGGTAGGCAACACTGAATTTTAACCTTTAAAAGCCGTCGATCCGATGACGCGACTGATCCGCCATCGCCGTCGATCAGCTGTACCAGCTGAACATTGAGTGAAGTGTCTTTGACTTTTATTTTCTCCCGTGACTGAAACATTTTTGTCATCCTGCGTGAATAATAGCTACAGTTATCGCGCCAATCCGCACTACTCTGCCTTTCATCCCTCTTACTTTGCGGTGTAGCAATTTTCATCGCGACACTGACTCCATGAGCTAGTCGGAGGTCAACGAGGTGGGATCTTTTTTCTTTCGAAAACCCGTGTTAACTCTTTTATATTTTACTTACGCATGTAATTTAATATTTCTTCGTCAAAAGAGTCGCCGGTGAAATTTGAAGAAACATGAATTCATGATTATAAACCAAACTGAAATCACTGTAACCTAACCTCAAAACTAGAAACGTCAAGCTAAATCGCCATTAAAATTGTTAAAGGGAGAAACTTCGACATTTGATATTAACGGGCATTTATGGTTGGTAATCCTACACATTCACTCTTAAATCTCGTTTAGCCTTAACTGTCCTTTAAAATGTGTTGATAATACCGGGCGTTAGTGATTCAATTTAAACTATATTTGAAGATATTTTTTAATTCCCTATCGGCAGCTCCAGAAATATTTTCGATAAAGCTATAAAATAACCGAGCAAGCAATTTTATTATTTCCTGTGTGTACGCGGAGGGGTCGGCCGAAATTCGATAATCCCGGACGAGCGGAGGACAGCGTGCCACCGAGGCACCCTTTATTAAACGCCGGATCCGATCTGGTTCGAAACAAAAGTAGATCAAGCGTCCAAATCCTGCGGATATTCAATTTCCACAAAATGAAAAACAAACGCAAACCGCGGAAAGACGCCCGCTCGGATTAACGTCGGAATAATAATACGTACACAGAGGGTGGTGCGTAAATGGAACATTTCGATCCTCGTCCGATATACTGTATACCGTAGAACACGCTCACGGGGGCAGGAATATCGAGTTAACCAGCACATTAAAGTTGCCAACTCGTATAATAAGGTTATCTGCTTCAGACGTAAAATGAATTAAGATGGGAATGCTTTTATGTGAGACTATCTGAACGTTAGATGATTCCAGCGATATCAAGTTAAGTTCTCTACTGATAATTTGCTAAATGTCGCGTTTCGTATATATGCCTTTGAAATACTTTTATCGGGGTTATCTCCACGTCAGATATTAAATACAATCGTGTAAGTGGATTTAACTGTGAAAGTTCATTGAATACGATTTAATGTTTACTTAAGTTAGAAAGTAGTAAAATTGCCTGGAAGGTATAATTCCTTTCTTAAGACAATGCTAAATAAAACAACATGCGGTAGAATGGATTCTTTCTGTATCTTTTTTTAATTTTTTTTTATTTATTTAACTAACGGTCGCACCTTTTATACAAAAAACTTACACTTATTAAAAATAATCATAACCTAAATCTAATAACTAAACACTAACAAAAATGATCTAAACATACATTAAATAGAATAAAACACACATTCTACTCTCGCCGTTTCTTTAGAGTTATTCGTTTTACAAAGTGATAATATAATAACAACCTTTCCTCTGAGTATATTGTGTTGTCTAAACGTCGTCGCCGAGCACTGGGAATTCATGCGTCCGGCCGTTTTATTGTCACCTACGTTTCCCACGCCGCGCCGCACAGTGGAGTTAAAATCCTGAAAAGGTGGCCTTAAATCCAAATGATCATATATTGGCGTAAAATTTCATAAATTGAGGTCGCTGATTACAAATCTTTAGTAAAAATTTATTTATTTATTTATTAAACGGAAAACTCCTTTACACATGGAATGATACAAAATAATAATAAGAAAAAACTAACTCTAGAATTAACTAAATGCTGAGTAAAAGTAAAGTTATATTTGCATACATACACAAAATTACATACATTCATACATATGAATCTACATGCTCACACATGCACATTTAACTATACATAAAATACAGTGAATAATGATAAATTCTATCTCTTAATATCAATTTAAATGAATAAAGTGTTCTCTTAGCATCCGATCTAATGGCGTATTATGACCATAGTTTGTACTATGAGTAGCAATTTGAAAGATAGGCCTAAACCGCGTTTGTCTACCATTATCTGCTACAAAAAATGTATTTTATTCAACAGATATTGTGATTCCATTTTCAAATTAAGTAATTTATATAAACAAAATAGATCGTTAGAAATTCTTTGTTGCGCCAACGTGTTCACATTAAGAATTTGTCTTATGCCATTATACTCTCCTTGAATGTGGTTAATGACTAATTTAAATTCAGAAAATCTTAAAAATTTATTTTGAACTTGTTCAAGCTTTTTCACATCACTATCGTATATTGGCGACCATATCACCGAGGCATATTCTAATTGTGAGCGAACAAAGGAGTAGTATAAGATCTTTAAGACATTTATTTATTTATTTATTTATTTATTTATTTATTTATTTATTTATTTATTTATTTATTTATTTACGGACGAACCTTTTTACAAGAAAAATTTAAAATAAAAAATACAATAAAGAAATAAAATAAAATATTGCACAATATAACTATTACATAACAATAACGATATATTACAAAAGTAGAATTACCATTATATAAATTATACAGATTAATAATTAATAACAACATTATATAGCAACAATATATGGTGATACATCAATATATTTTAGATGGCGTTTAAAATTATTGTAAGATGTATCGTACAGGAAAAAATTAGGGGAAACACAAACCAGATTGCATAGTCTGAACATTCTGCACAATACATTATTTCTAGCAAAATTTGATCTGTGAAACGATTCTTTAAAAACAGTAATGTTTCTTGTTTTGAAGGGGATGTTGAAATTCAAATATGCAAGAAGCTCACAACAATTTATAAAATTTACATTAAAAGATCTAGCGAATCTGTAAACAAATACCCACATTTTCCTACGTTTATTACATACATATATTAAAAATATGCTTTTTAAAATTAAGTTTCCGATCGAATACCACACCAAGTCATTGATTTCCGATACATTACACAATAAAGTTGATTGAAGTCTATAACCGTATACTATCGGATTTCGTCCTCTATAAAATAAAATTGAAAAACATTTATTCTTACTTAAAAATAATTTATTATTGTCACACGAAGCAGTTATCCGATTTAAATCTTCTTGAACCTCTATGCAATCTTCAGTGCTGGATACGCATTTAAATGTTTTATAAAGATGGAAAATAATATGGTACCACAAAGAGAACCTTGTGGAACTACAGAGGTAACTGCGAATGGATTTGATTCGAAATTGTTAATGTTCACAATTTGCAATCTATTACTTATAAATGACGAAATTCACTGTATTATATCACTTCCAACTCCAAACTCCCGTAATTTACGAATCAATAAGGTGTGGTTTACTTTATCAAATGCATTGGTAAAATCAGTATAAATAGCATCAACCTGACTGCCGTTTTCCAAAGCATTTGATAAGAACGTGGTATATTCTAAAGTTTGAGACTGTTGATCGGCCCGGAATGAAACCATGCTGGTTAGTTGACAATTTGTGCGAATAGATATTTGTCAAATGTTCTGCTACCAAACTGTCAAGCAACTTTGGAAACACTGACTGATGGCATACACCACCAATTACTGGCGGATCCAATATGGCGGCCATTCACAAGAAAAAAAAAATCGAAATTTGATGAAAATGTGTGTATACAGGACTTAGGGGTAATTTTTTTTGGGTTCGCAATGTTCGTGTGTTTCATAATAATCATAGAAACATTCAGTTATGTAGCCCGTTTTAATGGAAAAACGTAATTTAAAATCTATTGCAGGAATCTATTGCTAACTTCACACCCGTATCAATTTTGATTAATCTTTGAGGGAAAAAAACTTGTGTCTTCTTTAAAGTCATGCATGCGAAACTAAACGTAACCCCTTCCGCCCCTCTCTAGCGCCCCTGTGAAAAGAAAGTTTTTTTTTTCTGGAAACCTTGTCCAACTTTGACGATGTCTGCCGAGTTGGAAAAATTTTGTCCACTCGATCCACCATAAAGGCATTAAAATGTGATCAATTCCCTATGCAGGACTCAAAGAACGAAGTTCCTACGACGATTTGGCACCAAGTTATGGGTGTTTGAAAAAAGTGCATTTTAAGGTTTTTCGCAGATAACTCAGTGACCCTTCAACCAAATTTGATGATTCTTTCGGGAAAAAATCTCATTTTGGCTCTACTTGAAGGGAGTAAATTCAAATTGGAATGATCCCTTTTCGAACCCTTTAACCCCTGAACAAGGGCATAAAAACGTCCAACTTTGGCAACGTGTACCGAGTTGGAAAAAATGTGTCGAGTTGATCCACCAAAAGAGCGTTGAAATAAGTTCAATTACCCGTGCAAGACACAAAAACGAAGTTCCTACGGCAATTTGGCATAAAGTTATGGGTGTTTAAAAAATAGCGCATATTGTCGACTTTTTATTTTTTTGTTTGGAGGGGCGTAGAGCTCTCTCTTTGAGGGAGGATAAACCCTCTCAAAGAGGACACATTTTGCTTTTTATTTCTCAAAAGATCGTCGAAATCGGTTGAATAGAAGCTGAGTTATGGCCATTTGAAAATTACCTAAATTTTTACAAATCTCAAGTGTTTAATTTTTTTCCGTCAGTGCAGTTTGTTTTTTTTTATTGGACGAATGGAAAATGGACGAATGGTGGTGAGTTGGGCCACATTTTTTTCCGACCCTACAGATCGTTAAATGAAGCCTTTTTTTGACCTAAAATATTTTTTTTTTGTTAATGGAGTTGTTCTAGGGTAAAAAATGCGATATTCATGATTTCACGCAAACAATTAAATTTCGTGCATGCCTCAAAAAACATGTAAAGAAAATTTCATTCGTGAAAACGATAACAATTTCGTCGAAAAACTTCGGACTTATGAGTCAAAAAACCACAAAATTCGCTTTTTTCAAACACCCAGAACTTTGTGCCAAGTCCTCGTAGGAACTTCGTAATTTGACTCCTGCGCAGGTAATTGAACACATTTCAATGCCCTCTTGTTGGATCGAGTCGACACGTTTTTTACAACTCGGTACAAATAGCCAAAGTTGGGCGTTTTTTGCCCAAAAACGTGTATTTTTCTTTGTTCGGCGGTTGAAGGGTTTGAAAAGGGATTATTCTAATCTGAGTTTATTTCCTTAAAGTAGAGCCAAAATGGGATTTTTTCCTGAAAGAATCATCAAATTTGGTTGAAATGTCACTGAGTTATGTGCGAAAAACCTCAAAATGCACTTTTTTTTTAAACACCCATAACATGATGCCAAATTGTCATAGGAACTTCGTTCCTTGAGTCCTGCAAAGGGAATTGATCAAATTTTAATGCCTTTATGGTGGATCGAGTCGAGAAAATTTTTCCAACTCCGTAGACATCGTCAAAGTTGGACATGGTTTCCAGAAAAAACTTTTTCTTTCGCAGGGGCGCTAGAGGGGGGGTGGAAGGGGTTACGCTTAATTTAGCGTGCATGACTTTATAGAAGACACTTCAAAGTTGTTGCCCTTAAAGATTCATCAAAATCGATTATGTTATGGCCGGAAAATGGTCGAAATTTCACGAGTTTAAAGTGTTTCATTTTTTTTCCTTCAGTATATAATCGCAGTTATCAATATCATCTCGTCGTCATTATCACTATCTTCAGAAACAGATGGTGGCTTTAACATATCTACAACGTCCTTTGCCAATTGTTGGAATTTTTTTAGGTAGCTTCCGTTTAGTGGTAATTGATCCGAACTCTATAAAAAAATTCAAAATATCCTCATTGGATTTTTCGCGGCTATATTTCCTTGAAAAATGTTCACGAAACATTTTAAATTATATATAAAAATATAAATATTTTTTTATTTCGTGCTTCTTGGGCTTCTTCTGTTAACTGACCAATCGGCAACAACGCTGAAGATATTATGTCTGCTCCATGGATCAAAAATTTGTGTAATGTTGGGGGAGTACAGTACCAATTTTTTTTTTTACAAAATATCGGGCAGTAATGGAATGTCCACGTGACACTACTATTAATATAATATGCAGTTTTTTAATTAATTCTACATCTACTTTGGTGATTTGTGCTGAAAGTTCAGGATTAGAAAAAAAAAAACGTCTAGCCGTGTTACCGTCATTCGAGTTTCCAAAGCCCGGCTTAGGAACGTCCACAATTAATCCAGTTTTTTCTCGAAACTTCTTTTGGATCCTTTTTTTAGTGTCAGCAACTATTTTTTATCAAATACACCCATAACTTAGTGCCAAATCGCCGTAGGAACTTCGTTCTTTGAGTCCTGCATAGGGAATTGATCAAATTTTAATGCCTTTATGGTGGATCGACTCGACAAAATTTTTCCAACTCCGTATACATCGTCAAAGTTGGACATGGTTTCTTGAAAAAACATTTTTTTCATAGGGGTGATAGATGGCAGCAGAAGGGATTACGCTTAAGTGCGCATGCACGACCTTAAAGAAGACACTTCAAAGTTTTTTTCCCTCAAAGATTCATCACAATCGATTAAAAATACGCCGAGTTATGGCGGTTTGAAAATGGTCGAAATTTCACGAATTTCAAGTGTTTCATTTTTTTCCTTGTTGACCCTAAAATTGACCCTTGCGGAACATCTATCTAACGACTGCTTGTCTTTTACGTTGCCATCAGCTTTAGACTCGGTTTGTTGAAGTTATATCGTGTGAGCCACAAGATTTTGATTCAGAGTTGGCTGTGAGATAAATTACGAATGTCGCATATTAAAAATTAGGACATTTAACCTACATGCTATTGCAACTAAAATCTACGAGAAAAAGGGTTAGTTGGAGAAAATCAAAAATTATATGCCCACCATGTTCACGAAAACCATTATTTAATAACACAATTTTTTTCGACTTGTCAGTTTGTTTTCAAAATGACAATTCAAGTCATGAAAGACTAGATTAGTTCAGTTGAATTAAAAAAATATAATCTCAGACATGACTGCTATGTTTCTCTCTCTCATGCATGGGCATCCCAGCAGCAAAATTCAGTGGCTCACACCTTACAATCTCCATTTCTTTATCAAAAGTTGGTGCGAGATACAGGCCTTATTTAGGTCTAACAAAGAAAGAAGTTTCCTTTTTAAAGCTTTCATTCAATTTGTCATTAAGATCAATCAATGCATCCATTTTTGAATGATTCGGGAAAACTAAATTGATTTTGAGACAGTAAATTCATTCATTGAAAATAATCAACTATTTGAGTTATTAAATATTGGGATGGGCAAATCTGGTGATATAATAACCCACATGGGACCAGCGGCTGCTCGTGGATGTTCGGCGCTGGGGCAACGGAAGAAAATTTGACTGAAACATCAACGAAATATTTGCTTCCTCTATAAGAGTAAGTAGTGCGGCACTAGCAACATCTGTGTCTTTGCCCTCCCTACGGAAGTCCACGAGCCGCTACTGCAAGGGACTCAATGTTATACCAATTTTTATTACACTGGATAAAAAACTTCAATAAAATGTAAAATGCTATCCAATCGAGGGATGTTACATGATGGCCACATCAATATTTTTAATCCCTTTAATATAGGTCAAGTCAAGGTAGTTGAACCAAAACGAACGAACGCAGGATTATAAATTAAGCCCGCACGGGTGCGAGTTATTAATCTTCACAGCCGGGCTGACAAATATGTTCGCCAGATAACCGGCAAATTAATTGCTAGACGCAGTCTCTTCCCTCACAGGTGCCTGAATCGCATCCGTGGCGCGCGAAGGGAGAAGCCAGATAGAAGGGAAAAAGCAAAGATAAAGAGTGTGACGTTTAATTCTAGATAGGACCAAGAGAGGGACAAATGGTGTCGTCTATGAAACTCATCATACCATATTCGGGCGCCGCGCCGAGGGTAGATTAATAGCGCGCTAGCGCCTTTCCCCCGTCTGGAGGAGTGATAAGCAAATGACGTCTGTGAAGATGATAAATGGCGGCAGTTTCGTACCGAGGAGGGAGTGAAAGAGTGCGAGGGCTCGATAGTGGTCCGTACAAATTGCCGGCCTTTATGGCCACCACAACATAACCTCATTCTTGCCGCACATAACCGATTAGGGCGGCGTCTATCAAATTTTATTGTCGGCCATTATGCGTGCGATGCATCTTAAGGATGTGCAATGCGCCTGCATTTTATGGGGCCGTGATAAATTGATGCTAATATTCAACAGGCTTCTGAATATTAGCGTCGTATAAATTAAACTGCACAACAAATTTTATGTGATTCCGCAAGGAATTACAGTTGCAGTAAATAAAATGATGCAGAAATATTCGACATTAAAATCAAAGTAGCTATAATAAATTGTATTTCATTTGGTATTTCAAACATTTATTTATGTACTAAAAATTGTAGCGCTAATTGAAATAACGTAGTTTTAATTGCTGCATTCCCCGAAATACTAGTCGTGATATTAAAATTTCTAATATTGCAAGATTTTCCGAAAACCCACAATTCCGTGGGACGGTACAGAGAATTCGATTAAAAAGTTGACACGCATCTTCCAAGAATTTGGAAATTTATTAATTGCAAAAAACGAGAGCAAAGTTTGAGCGAGCTTCGCATGGAACAATATTTAACAGAAGAACTCCCAAGGTCATGACTCGGTTAAACGACTGAAAGCAGTAGTGCAAATCGAAACGTACTTGATTATAGGCCCATCTGACACCTTTACCTTTACCCTACAAGGTTTGCAGTGGCGTAACTTTAAATTGTGGGCTCTGAGGCGAACCTATATTTTGGGGTCCCATTCAAATATAATTTTTACTTGCTTCTCAAAATATACAACAGATTTTTAAATGGAACTTTAAACTTTGCTTTTTTTAAATCTTTTCTTTCCCGCAGATGCCACGTGGCGTCATATCTTTTATCAGGTCCCCGTAATCTGTGTTTTGATTTTTTTGGTACCATTTTCTCAAGGACTCCATATGGAGTCATGATTTTGTTTTACATTTTTTTTATTTTCTTGAGTTAGAATATGGTTTAAATCAAGAATTTCACAACATTTTTTTTTACCACAATTTATTTAATGTATGTACAAATATTACATATACATACATATCACGACTTAAGGTTCGACGTTTTACTGTCATTATTAAGTGAAACTATTAATGGAAGAAGTTACATTTATATCAATACGAGAATAGGGTGAGGGTCTGCTCGTTCAACAGATTAACGAGGGGATTATTGCTAAGTCTGAAAATTTCGGCGGATTCAAGGAAGGTAAGCTTTGTATCTTTTGTACAGTTGTGCAAAATTTTCAGTGTTTCTATAATGAATTACCACGTAGTAATGGTCGCAACCATCACCATGATTTTTTTTTATTTCCAGAAATTAATTTGGGAAAATTTTATTAATTAATTTTGTAAATTGTAAATGGGTGTTTACTCATTTTGAGACGAAATCGTGTGCACTCTTAATAAATTATTAATTGACAAAGTAACATATTTACACGAATGAACAAAAATAAAAATTGCCAAAGTATTCAAATTCACTCAAAATGTAATTTTTTTAAGATCTTTTTAAATTCCTTACATTTTCAGATTATCTCCTTTGAAATAACAAAAGTTGAGCAATTTTTAGGTTGCTTAAGAAATTTTGAAATATTTGCAGCTAACTCACACAAACGGTACAAATGTACTCGAAATTGATTTTTCTTTCAGATGCCTGGAAATACATCTCGAAATTTAGATAATTCCATGTGAATCTAGTTAATATTTTAAATTGTGCATTATCTTATTAGACCAAAAACAAATTTCAAATTTTCCAAAGGTACTTTAAATTGGGTTTTTGGCCGAATCTAAAAATGTCAAACTTCCAAAAAAAAACGGGCCTTGAATTGAGATTACCTTACAATTTAGGAAATTGAATTTTTATGATATCACGTAATACCAACTATTTTAAGTAACTTCAGAATTTTTCAAGATCGGGCGTATTGTTTTTCTATTTTTTTTCTACCGTATTAAAAAAATGCAACTTCAGAAAAAACAAACTGAAGTTGAATTTAGGACATTGACCTTATAAAAAATTTTATGTCATCACGCAATAGCAACTATTCGTAGTAATTTTGGAATGTTTCAAGCTCGTAGCAATTGTTTTTCAATTTTTAGCGAATTTAAAAATGCAACTTCAGAAAGAACAAACTGAAATTGAAATGAGATTACCTTACAGTTTAGAAAATTGACCTTCTAGCATTTTTATGGTATCGCGTATCAGCAACTATTCTAAGCAACTTGAGACATATTAAAGCTCGTAGCTATTGGTTTTCTAGTCTTTTAGCGAATTTAAAAAATGCATTTTCAGAAAAAACAAACTGAAGTTGAATTAAGATTATCTTATAATTTAGGGCATTGATCTTATAAAAATTTTATAGCATCACGTAATAGCAACTATTCTAAGTAACTTCGAAATGTTTCAAGCTCGTAGCAATTGTTTTTCTATTTTTTTTAGCGAATTTAAAAAATACAATTTCAGAAAAAAACAAACGGAAGTTGAATTGAGATTATCTTATAATTTAGGGCATTGATCTTATAAAAATGTAATAGCATCTCGTAATAGCAACTATTCTAAGTAACTTCGAAATGTTTCAAGCTCGTAGCAATTGTTTTTCTATTTTTTTAGCGAATTTAAAAAATACAATTTCAGAAACAACAAACGGAAGTTGAATTGAGATTATCTTACAATTTAGGGCATTGATCTTATAAAAACAAATTTAATATCACGTAAAAGCAATTATTCTAAGTAACTTTGGAAAGTTTCAAGCTCGTACAACTGTTTTTCTATTATTTTTTTTTTTTTATTTAAAAAATACAATTTCAGAAAAAACAAACCGAAGTTGAATTGAGATTATCTTACAATTTAGGAAATTGACCTTCTAGCATTTTTTATGGGATCATGTATCAGCAACTATTCTAAGTAACTTCGGAATGTTTCAAGCTCGTAGCAATTGTTTTCTATTTTTTTAACGAATTTAAAAACGCAACTCCAGAAAAAAAAAACAGACGGAAGTTGAATTGAGATTATTTTACAATTTAGGAAATTGACCTTCTGGCATTTTTATGGTTTCGCGTAACAGCAAGTAACTTCAGACATTTTTAAGCTCGTAGCTATTGTTTTTTATTTTTTTTAGCGAATTTAAAAAATACAATTTCAGAAAAATCAAACGGAAGTTGAATTGAGATTATCTTACAATTTAGGAAATTGACTTTGTAGCATTATTATGGTATCACGTATCAGCATCTATCCTAAATAACTTCGGATATTTTTAAGCTCGTAGCAATTGTTTTTTTCTATTTTTTTTTGGCGAATTTAAAAAAAAAACTTCAGAAAAACGGAAGTTGAATTGAGATTATCTTAAAAATTAAGAAAATTAACCCTAGCATTTTTATGGAATCACGTAATAGCAACTATTCTGAATAAATTTAGAAAGTTTTGCTGTTGTAGCAATTGTTTTTCTATTTTTTACAGAATTAGAAAAATGTAATTACTGAAAGAAGAAACGGAGTTTCAGGTGCGATTATCTTAGAATTTGAAGAGATGTTTTAGAATTTTTATGGTATTACGTAGTAGCATCTATTCTGAATATCTCCTGAAAGTTGTATGCTTGTAGCAATTGTTTTTCTAAATTTATTTAACTGAATTTGAGAAAATGCAACTTCAGAAAAAGCAAATAGGCGTTGATGTGGGATTATCTTACAATTTAGGAAAGTGACGTTTTAGAATTTTTCTCATGGTCTGAATAACCTTAGAAAGTTTCAAGCTTGTAACAATTTATTAAATTCCAAAATAATTTACAAAAAGCCATTTCCTCCGATTTTATGATATAGAAAAAGGATTTTTGTATTTGTACCCTATTTTCGAAAAATCTGCTTGCGTTATTATTAAGTACATTAAAAACCATAAACCTTTTATACTAAACTTTTTTTGTATCTTTTATTGTTTTGGCGATATTCGCGCAGGGAGATGAAATACGATTTTTTTTAAGAGGGAGTTTTACCCCCTTAACGGCCGTTAGGGTACGTGTAAAAAAATACGTGTCGCTTATTTTGACCCAAACTATAACATATTCAAGAGCTATCAAAATCGGCGTGTTCCACTTATCTAGTGTTACTTGTTGGTTATTTCATATACTCTGTTCACATTTTATTTTCACCACAGTAGGCTTTGTTAGAGTGACATTTTTCTTGGTAGTAACAATTTGGTTATGTAATTGCAATTTTTTCATTATGTTTAGTGCAATGTTGCATTTTATAATATCCCTCATTCATATTAAAATATTGCGAAAATAGGTGGGGGAATGGGCTATTAAATATCAAACATCAATTTGGCATTTTTTGGCGATATTTGGCAATGTTTCATTGAAATTATTAGTTAACAACATACTTAATCATCACTATTAAAAATACAATATGCAAATATGAGGTAAAAAATACCTATACTGCGGTGAGAATAAAATATGAACAGAGTTTAGTAATTTTTGTATTAAGTGTGAGTTTTTTATTGCGCATAAAAATGTCATTTATTGCCAAAACCGCAAGGCTCGTCGTTCATGATTTTTTTTTAACATGTTCGGAAGTTCCATAGTTTTATGTAACTAAAACAAGGAAGTACCCTCCTCCGATTTTAATTTTTGAATTTGCCTCCTTCATGTCCAGAATTAATTCTGGACATGGTGATGGAGACTATCTTTAGATTTTTTTTTATCTATGTGAATGATTAATTATGTATATTATGATGATAAAAAATTGTGAATGAGATGATTATAATATACATAATTAATTAATGATGATAAAAAATTGTGAATGCAACCTTTGAAGTGAGCTGCTGCGCCATCATGTTGAAACCACATTTGTTGACGTTCGAGGAGGGAATTATTTGGACCTCAAAAAGTGTTTTCTAGGCCCGCTTGATAAATTACATTCCTATAATAATAATAATACAACTTTATTGATTCATTTAGCTATACAAGATGGATTGAACATGTCTAATATCAAAATAAATCAGAAAATGTAGAAAAAAATAAAATATAATCAAAATTAATAAAAAATTAATTATTAATATTGTTTTTTTTATTATACAGAATATTGAAGTATTTTTACAAATACGTTAATATCTTGAAAACTTCAAAATTCATCAAAATCGATTGAAAATGCGCCGAATTATGGTCGAAATTCAACTGTTTCATTTTTTTTCCTTCAGTATAGATCAGTTCAGGATTTAATTCTACGCCAGAATATATAAAAATATAAAAATATATAAGGTGTACCGTTTAAAAAGATCGAGTTTTAATGGTCTAAAGTTGATTAAATGTGGTATGAAATTTTAAACACTCTGTATTTTATTTTTTCTGTATTTTATAATTCCAAAAAATAAATCGCCACTGGATACCTTCGGGTATTGACTTTTTATAGCCAACTTTACAGCTCTTCGATTTTCTTTTGTTCGGATATACGTATTTTTAATGAATTATGAAAAAGCGCTAAATTTAAAAAAATTTAAAATATCTCGAAAACGCTTAAATTTGGAGGTTATATTGAAAATATTTTTATTGAAAAGAGCATACTCGATTTCATGGATTCTGAAAATCTCCGTATAAAAACATTAATAAGAAGTCCTTATACTTTTAATTTGCGGTTTCGGTGGGACATCCTGTAAATTAATAAATTTCTTTGTTCTAACAATTTATTATTTATAAAATTTAGTATTCATATATCAATATTTTTCTACTGTGTAACTTTGTATTGAAATGATTATTATTTGCTAGCAAATAATTCGCATCAAACTGGATCAAAGTTTAATACGAAAAATTTTCTAAAAATTATTTGCTTGCAAATAATAATCATTTCAATATAATATAACTAAACGTATAAAGGGGAAATCATCTCATATATAGGGTGTTTCAGACCACCCGTACACCCCAAATATCTCCTGAAATACAAATCGGATTGGAATTTAAAAAAATATGTCTAAAAATGTTTTTTCATGTAAGTAACATGTGAACCCCCCCCCAAGATGGGGAGGGGGTAACTTTAAAATCTTAAATGGAAACCCCTATTTTTTTATTGCAGATTTGGATTCAATGCTAAATAATAACGCGTTTTTATCCGAAAAAAAAATTTGATGAGCGCTATTTTAGGCAAAAATATTTTCTGAAATAAATTTATTTCTCACTTTAAATGACAGATTAAGACTTTTTTTCGTGGTCATATTTTAAAGAAGGTGTTCATTGAACTCAGTCGTAATTTTATGTCATCAATAAGTTTTTGTGTGCGATATCTGGGATAAAGGTAAGTATTCTTTGTAAAAAAAATGCCAATGGCATATGGTATCCAGGACATAAGCAAATTAATTCTGGTGGTTTCATTCAGAGTTTTGTTTTTGAAAAAGGTTATTCACGCATAATTTATTTATTTATTTATTTATTCACAAAAGAAGAGATACAGATAGGACAAGTCCCAAATATAGTATCTACAGTACAAAATCAAAGATAATAATAATAATATTATGGCAAACCTACTAAATATATACATATATACATACATACATGCTCACTAACATAGTTAGACCATTTCAAATAATGAAGAAGAAATACTTTACAACAACTTGTAAAACTTGAAATGTATTACTCTTCAAAAGTATAAATCCGAAGCAACGCCTTAAAACTCAGTTCAGAAACAAGAACAACCGCAAATGCGAATTACGGAAGGAAGCCAATGCAGTAGTTTAAAACTACCCGCTAAACAATGGCGGACATTAAGGTGCTAATGGTATTTTTTTCAGGAGACAGAGTACACAATAGACTAACTTTCGCGGAAATTAAATTTTTTGTTTGGTAAATTACGTCATATTTCATTCTTTAATGTCATGAATTTATTAGACCTGGTGCATTGTGAACTCGCGAAATTTAAAATGAGAAAAATTACATTTATTTAATAAAGTGTCACCAATTCATTTTTCCAAAACATAATACTATATTTCAAACAAGCATAATAATGGCTTTTAATTGTTAATAATTAATTGTTTTAATACGCAGGGTGTTTCAAATTCGAGGCTCACCATGGGGATCTAGCTTATTAGAAAAGATAGATAGTATGTTTAAATTTGTCACTTTTGCAGAATTTTATACTATTTAATAAAAAATCCATTGAAAAAAATACATTACGTCCAAAAAACTGAAATAACCGATTTTCTCAGTTTTTTGGACTTAACTCGAAAACAAAATAATTTAAGTATTTTTTTTTCAATGGATTATTAATTAGCATAAAATTCTGCAAAAGTGCCAAATTTAAACATACCCTTTATCTGTTCTAATGAGCGAGATCCCCATGGTGAGTTTCGAATTTGAAACACCCTGTATACGTATTGGTAGTTTATATTTTTAAGGATAGTAATATGAAATGGATATTAATTATACTTAGTTTAGTTTCAGAATATTTAAAATTCTCGACTAGTTTTTACTTATATTATCGCACTTTCTCTTGAAAATTAACATTTTTCATTAATGAGGCTTGCTTTTATCCCTCGCGATAATTCGCAAAACTGAGAGAGATATGATACTGAACTATTATTCTATATTACTATCAACAGAGAGATGATACATGTGTTAAGTTTACCTTGTGTAAATTAGTCCTAGTAAAGCCAAATTGAGAGTAACGGTCATATCTAAATATAGATAGCACAATACTTATTATACTCCTACATAAATGAATAAATTATAATTTTCGATGCATACAGAGACGAAACAATGAAACATTAACGCGATTCTACAAATGGTGGAGGCGCCGCGTCACCACTCTACAAGATTTTTTTCCAGGGTGGTAATTTGTTTCCAGCCACGCTATTTACATCGAACAGACGCGTTTCCAAGATAAATTGGGGTGTATCATCATCCGTGTCCCAATGGTGCGATTAATTATCGTGGTTCTTCCCCATGTTTACCGTTAAATATCAAACGTGCCGTACACCGTGTAGATTCTGGTGATAGTTGCTATCGTATTCATCATTCCTCTTCAACAATAGCCGTCGTTAATTTTAACAGATGACTGAAATACATTCCCCTGTCACAGACGTCAACCCTTATTCCCCATCCCCCAATCATGACAAACTCGCTTTGGTCCTTTAATCTATACGTATTAAATATAGCAACTGCGTGCAAGAAATGCAAAATATGATTGGAACAAAATGCTCTATTAATTTAGTTTTAAATATGTACTGATGTATTTCAAGTCAATAGGCTGTAAGGAATTTAAAAAAAAATGATAGTCAAAAATATAAACTGCAACACGATGAGTTAATTTTAAATCTAGTGACGAGAGAAGTAAATATCTATCATTGATCCTCTTCCAACAAATAGATTAAGTCGTTTCCATTTCAATCAGTATCACGATACGAAATCACCATCACCCTTTTCAATTAAAACAGGCCAGATTACGTTGAAGTCATTTGCATAAATGATTATAATTGCAGCGGCGCGCAAAATTTGAAATATCGCCCCGATTAGAATTTATATACTCAAAGCGCTCAATAACAGGACGAAATGTACTATTGTTACACGTCAATCAAACGACTTTATATATTTATAAGTTAATTCCGTATTTAGGAACGATGCATTGCCGCTATCAAAAGTTACATTGTTATCGAATCAGCGGTGGCTCAATTTGCAGCGGTGCTCAATCATCTGTTTTTTTCGAGTTTACGCGCCGACTTTGATGTATTCGTTATGACTGCGCGTTAAATATTATTTTTATGTAAAAATGTGCTGGGTAATTTGTTTTCCGTAGATAAACTGTTCAGCTGCATTAATTATATATAATATTATCTATGGTGTGAGCAGGTGCGCGAGATGCGCGCTTCGGGCCTCATAAATTCAAGGGGGCTCAAAGCTTAGTTCCACAATGGAAAAAAAAATGAATGAAATACTTATTGTAATGTACAAATTTAAATTTATATACACATAATAACACGATTTAAGTTTTTACGTTTGATGGTCATTTTCTCCTGAAAGTTCCATACGAGAAATGTTTTTTCAAATATTTTTTTAATGGAAACGTAGCGGCGATTTCAACGATTTCTGGAGGGAAAAAATGTGTCCGTGTGTGTCTGTTAGTATACAGGGCTTTTTTTAAACACTGAAGATACTATTATTAACGCCTATGTTCAATGGTAAAATAATCACATCAACGCATGGCATTTAATTGAAATTGTATGTGACAGTGACACAGCTTAACGCATTACGAATAAAGTTTGGTTAATTAATTTAAATACGGTTTCATCGAATTCCGTGCATTTGCTTTTGTCTTCATTTGATAACTGCTGATGATTTGACAACTTGTAAGCATTTAATTTAAATTCTTTTAATGTCCTATAAACCGAAGGTGAATTTATTTTATGGAAACTGTGCTGCAATAACTCTTAAAGATGATATGGGGTTCTGTTCTACGTAAAATAAAATGTTGAGTTTCTTCTCTTCCGTTAAAATGTGACTCATTTTAGCATTTTTACTACAAAAATTACTCATGCAGCCAGTATTGTCAAAATTATGGACAATATTAAAAATTGTTCCGCTAGATAGAAGTTTTCTGCTCGGATACGCATCCGAAAACAAATCTCTAACACGTCGAATGCTGATCGAGCTCACGGATAAACTTTTTCTTGCGGGACAATTATATATTGCACACCCGTATAATAAATATTACTAATAACACAATTAAATCAAATTGAGTAAGTATGGTTGCCTACCTAATAATGCGTTGATGTGATTATTTTACGATTGAACATGGGTATTAACCATCATATTCAGAGTTAAAATAAAAGCCCTGTACATGCGCTGTATCTCAAAAACTAGTAAAACAATCAACATGAAACTTTAAACATAAATCTTATTTGATACACCGAAGAACTGATAGTGTTTAGAAAATATTGTTTGATCAAACCAATTTCTTAGTCAGATTACGAGATATGTAATAGTTTCAAAAGCACAAAGAAATAGTGTATGTGGGATGAATTTTAAATGAAACCAAGGGTGGTGGGTGGTCCCTATCTTACCCTTCAACCGTTACAACACTCTCCAGAGTTTCTTTAGATAATAATGTTTCTAAAAGGTCCAAAAACCGTTACATTAATTTTCTTACCCTCGTTTGTTTTCTGAGGATATGAGGATGAGGTAGGGCCTACCTACCGCCCTTCGTTTCACCATAAAACTAACCTGGAAAACATTGTTTGATCAAACCAATTTCTTGGTCAGATCACGAGAGATGTAATAGTTTCAAAATCATAAAAAGAGAGCGTTTGTGGGAAAAATGTCATTGAAACAGAGGGTAGTGTTTGGGTCATTTCCTACCCTCCAACCTTTAGAACAGTCCTCAGATTTTATTTGAATAATAATGTTTGTGAAAGGACCGAAAAAACATTAAATTATTTTCTAATGAATGAATTTACACTTGCAAAACCCTTGTTTGTGTTCTATGGGTGAGATAGGGCCCACCCAACGCCCTTCGTTTCCACCTTAACCTAATTTAAAAAAATTTGTTTGATCCAACCAATTTCTTAGTCAGGTCATCATAGTTTCAAAACCATTAGAAAAGAGCATTTATGGAGAAAGTTTCAATGAAACCGGAGTTGGTGGGTGGGTGCTATCCCACCCTCCAACCTTTTGAACTTGCCTCAGAGTTTCTATAAATAAAAACCTTGGTTAAATGCCCAGAAAACCGCTAAATTATTTTCTCTTATCAATTAATTTACACTCGTATAACCTTCTTTTGTGTTTTAATAATTGGACGGTTGGATAGGGCTCACCCACTGCCTTTTGTTTCCACTTAAACCTAACCCAGAAAGCACTGTTTATTAAAACTTATTTCTTAATCAGGTCACGAGAGACGTAATGGTTTCAAAAGCGTAAAGAAAGAACATTTGATATGAAACAGAGGGCGGTGGGTGGTCCCTATCTCACTCTCTAACCTTTTGAACAAACTCCAGAGCTATTATAAATTAATACGTTTGTGAAAGGACCAGAATACCTTTACTTTATTTCCTTATCAATTAATTTACACTTGCGAAACCCTCGTTTGTATTTTAAGTATTGGGGGTAGGTTAGGGAATACCCACCACTCTTCGTTTTCTAAGCCTAACCTAACCAAACCTAACCTAGAAAACATTGTTTGATCAAACCAATTTCTTAGTAGAAACATGAAAGATGTAATAGTTTAAAAATCACGAAAAAACCGGGTTTGTAGGAAAAAATAAAATGAAACACAGGGTGGTGGGTGGTCCCTATCCTACAATCTAACTCTCTCCAAAGTTTCTTTAAATAATAACGATTGTCAAAGGTCCAAAAAAACCCTTACATTATTTTCTTATCAATTAATTTACACTTGCGAAACCCTCGTTTGTGTCCTAAGAATTGGAGAGTGAGATAGGGCCCATCCAATGCCCTTCATTTTCACTTAAACCTAACCTCGAAAACACAGCTTGATGTAACAAATTTCTTAGTCAATAGAGATGCAATAGTTTTAAACGCATGAAGAAAGAGCATTTGTGGGAAAAAGTTTAATTAAACCTTTTGAACGTGCTCCAGATTTTTATAAATAAAATCGTTTGTCAAATGCCCATAAAACCGTTGGATTATTTTCTTATCAATCAATTTCCACTTGCAAAACCCTCGTTTGCATTCTAACGAGTCGAGCGTAGCATAGGGCCCACCCATTGCCTTTCATTTTCATTTAAACTTAACTTAGAAAACATTTTTTAATAAACTAATTTCTTAGTCAGATCACGAGAGATTTAACAGTTTCGAAAGAATAAAAAAGAAAACATTTTAAAGCATAGAATCAAACAGCTCAGATATGTTTGTAATCTGTTCATCTGTTCAAGATTGGTGACTAAAATTTAATAATATTTATAAGTAGGGCTGTGCAAAACAATCGATTAATCGATAAATAACCGATTAATCAATTAATCCATTGTTTGATTATTATTCGAAAAATAATCAATTAATCGATAATTTGATTAATTGATTGCCTGATTATTTGATTAATCCATAATTTTATTACTTAATTAATCGATTACTTTGATTGCCCGATATAATCGATTATTAATAAAAAAAATAATAACCGATTATTAGTTTCGATAGTCGAACACCCCTAATTGTGAGGTCTCATTTTTCAAGTCGCTAAAATTAAAAAGCAATCGCTACAAACTCCAAACCACTTCATGCTTCTTTAAATATTCTATCCAAATTTTCCATTTCCAAATTTCAAAATAATCACAGTTATTTTAATCTTGAGTGATCATTAAGGAAATGCAAAAAAATGTAAGAAACTGAAAAATTATCAAATTCACAAAAAACAGATTGCGTTTTAAGACTCTGGAGAAGTCAACCGATATCCCTACCCTAGATTTCGTAATAATCGCATTTTGAGGATAGACATTGTCCAGACAGCAAAAATAAATAAAATAAAAAAATAATTGAAACAAACTCTAAACTTTCTTGAATTCACTCAAAATTGTTGTAATTTATATTTCCCGAGAAATTTACAAACAACCTTACACTAGATTTCAAAATAATCACACTTGAACACCCCCCTTACATACATTTTGCGGATAGACATTTTCCAAGCCGCCAAAAAAATAAAAAAACAATTGAAACAAACTCTAAACCGAGTTGAATTTACTCATAATAGATTGTGTTTTATATTCCTAGAGAAATTTGCAGACAATCCTACCCTAGATTTCGAAATAATCACACTTAAACACCCCCCTTACATACATTTTGAGGATGGGCATTTTTCAAACCGCAAAAAAAATTGAAAAACAATTGAAACAAACTTTAAAATGAGTTGAATTTACACATAATAGATTGTATTTCATATTCCTTGAGAAATTTGCAGACAACCCTACCCTAGATTTCAAAATAATCACACTTGAACACCCCCCTTACATACATTTTAAGGATGGGCATTTTTCAAACCGCAAAAAAAAAATAGAAAAACAATTGAAACAAACTCTAAACCGCGTTGAATTTACTCATAATAGATTGTTTTTCATATTCCTAGAGAAATTTGCAGACAACCCTACCCTAGATTTCGAAATAGTCACAGTTGAACACCCCCCTTACATACATTTTGAGGATGGGCATTTTTCAAACCGCAAAAAAAAAAATAGAAAAACAATTGAAACAAACTCTAAACCGAGTAGAATTTACTCATAATAGATTGTATTTCATAATCCTAAAGAAATTTTCAGACAACCCTACCCTAGATTTCGAAATAATCACACTTGAACACCCCCCTTACATACAATTTGCGGATAGACATTTTCAAAGCCGCCAAAAAAATAGAAAAACAATTGAAACAAACTCTAAAATGAGTTGAATTTACTCATAATAGATTGTATTTCGTATTCCTAGAGAAATTTGCAGACAACCCTACCCTAGATTTCGAAATAATCACACTTGAACACCCCCCTTACATACATTTTGCGGATGGACATTTTCAAAGCCGCCAAAAAAATAGAAAAACAATTCAAACAAACTCTAAAACGAGTTGAATTTACTCATAATAGATTGTTTTTCATATATCTAGAGAAATTTGCAGACAATCCTACCCTAGATTTCTAAATAATCACACTTAAACACCCCCCTTACATACATTTTCCGGATGGACATTTTCAAAGCCGCCAAAAAAATAGAAAAACAATTGAAACAAACTCTAAAACGAGTTGAATTTACTCATAATAGATTATGTTTCATATTCCTTGAGAAATTTGCAGACATACCTACCCTAGATTTCGAAATAATCACACTTAAACACCCCCCTTACATACATTTTGCGGATAGACATTTTCAAAGCCGCCAAAAAAATAGAAAAACAACTGATACAAACTCTAAACTGAGTTGAATTTACTCATAATAGATTGTATTTCATATTCCTAGAGATATTTACAAACAACCCTACCCTAGATTTCGAAATAATCACACTTGAACACCCCCCCTACATACATTTTACGGATAGACATTTTCAAAGCCGCAAAAAAAATTTAAAAACAATTGAAACAAACTCTAAGCCGTGTTGAATTCACTCATAATAGATTGTATTTCATATTCCCAGAGAAATTTGCAGACAACCCTACCCTAGATTTCGAAATAATCACACTTGAACACCCCCCTTACATACATTTTGCGGATAGACATTTTCAAAGCCGCCAAAAAAATAGAAAAACAATTGAAACAAACTCTAAAACGAGTTAAATTTACTCATAATAGATTGTATTTCATATTCCCAGAGAAATTTGCAGACAATCCTACCCTAGATTTTGAAATAATCACACTTAAACACCCCCCTTACATACATTTTGCGGATAGACATTTTCAAAGCCGCCAAAAAAATAGAAAAACAATTGAAACAAACTCTAAACCGTGTTAAATTTACTCATAATAGATTGTATTTCATATTCATAGAGAAATTTGCAAAGAACCCTACCCTAGATTTCGAAATAATCACGCTTGAACACCCCCCCTACATACATTTTACGGATAGACATTTTCAAAGCCGCAAAAAAAATTTAAAAACAATTGAAACAAACTCTAAGCCGTGTTCAATTCACTCATAATAGATTGTATTTCATATTCCTTGAGAAATTTGCAGACAACCCTACCCTATATTTCGAAATAAGCACACTTAAACACCCACCCTTACATACATTTTGAGGATAGGAATTTTTCAAACCGCAAAAAAAATAGAAAAACAATTGAAACAAACTCTAAACCGAGTTGAATTTACTCATAATAGATTGTATTTCATATTCCTAAAGAAATTTGCAAACAACCCTACCCTAGATTTCAAAATAATCACACTTGAACACCCCCCTTACATACATTTTGCGGATAGACATTTTCAAAGCCGCCAAAAAAAATAGAAAAACAATTGAAACAAACCCTAAAATGAGTTGAATTTACTCATAATAGATTGTATTTCATATTCCTTGAGAAATTTGCAGGCAACCCCGCCCTAGATTTCGAAATAATCACACTTAAAACCCCCCTTACATACATTTTGAGGATGGGCATTTTTCAAACCGCAAAAAAATATAGAAAAACAATTAAAACAAACTCTAAAACGAGTTGAATTTACTCATAATAGATTGTATTTCATATTCCTTGAGAAATTTGCAGACAACCCTACCCTAGATTTCGAAATAATCACACTTGAACACCCCCCTTACATACATTTTGAGGATGGGCATTTTTCAAACCGCAAAAAAAATATAGAAAAACAATTGAAACAAACCCTAAAACGAGTTGAATTTACTCATAATAGATTGTATTTCGTATTTCTAGAGAAATTTGCAGACAACCCTACCCTAGATTTCGAAATAATCACACTTGAACACCCCCCTTACATACATTTTGCGGATAGACATTTTCAAAGCCGCAAAAAAAAATAGAAAAACAATTGAAACAAACTCTAAACCGAGTTGAATTTACTCATAATAGATTGTATTTCATATTCCTTGAGAAATTTGCAGACAACCCTACCCTAGATTTCGAAATAATCACACTTGAACACCCCCCTTACATACATTTTGCGGATAGACATTTTCAAAGCCGCCAAAAAAATAGAAAAACAATTGAAACAAACTCTAAACCGAGTTGAATTTACTCATTAAAGATTGTATTTTATATTCCTAGAGAAATTTACAAACAACCCTACCCTAGATTTCGAAATAATCACACTTGAACACCCCCCTTACATACATTTTGCGGATAGACATTTACCAAGCCGCCAAAAAAAATAGAAAAACAATTGAATCAAACTCTAAACCGTGTTGAATTTATTTATAATAGATTGTATTTTATATTCCTGGAGAAATTTGCAAACAACCCTACCCTAGATTTCGAAATAATCACACTTGAACACCCCCCTTACTTACATTTTGCGGATAGACATTTTCCAAGCCGCCAAAAAATTAGAAAAACAATTGAAACAAACTCTAAAATGAGTTGAATTTACTCATAATAGATTGTATTTCATATTCCTTGAGAAATATGCAGACAACCCTACCCTAGATTTCGAAATAATCACACTTGAACACCCCCCTTACATACATTTTGCGGATGGACATTTTCCAAGCCGCCAAAAAAATAGAAAAACAATTGAAAGAAACTCTAAACCGAGTTGGATTTACTCATAATAGATTGTATTTCATATTCCTTGTGAAATTTGCAGACAACCCTACCCTAGATTTCGAAATAATCACACTTAAACACCCCCCTTACATACATTTTGAGGATGGGCATTTTTCAAACCGCAAAAAAAATATAGAAAAACAATTGAAACAAACTCTAAAACGAGTTGAATTTACTCATAATAGATTGTATTTCGTATTCCTAGAGAAATTTGCAGACAACCCTACCCTAGATTTCGAAATAATCACACTTAAACACCCCCCTTAATATTACCTTACCTTAAATTGCTTTACATGAACGATATAACGTTTATATCCAAGTTTACAGAAAAATAAATAAAGCCCGCGAATTCCATAAAGCCATTCTTTCCGTTGGAATTGTATTGTTCAGATGGAGTCTAGCAAAACGAATAGCTCCGTATTTCCTGCTCGACCCCCCGACATTACCGTAAAATATGGCGATCCGACAACCCCGCGCACTGCAGAAAACCGCACTCGATTACTCAGCCCCGTACTCAGGTGAAATCTGTGGCCCGTGAATAATTTAATGGCGAGCGGGACGGCGTTTCCGATATCTCTCCCATTCCGCCGCTGCGACTTTTCCCCCGTGCCACACGATGGTACTCGGGACAGCCACTCCAACTTCCCGCTTTGCTCACTTATTCGTCATGGCGAAACTTGCTGAAGTTTTCAGTTCTGCGGTTTGTGGAACGAGGAAGAGCGGGGGACCTCGAGAGATGCTTCATATTGAATGGGGATAATGAAAATCCGTTTAGGAGTAGATTTTAAACAGAGTGGAAATATAAGTTTTTAAGTAGGCGAGATTATATCTGAAGTACTTAAATGCAGTATTAAATATTTCGAATGAGGTTTAAATTTTTTGAAGAAATAAAAACGATTGCTATGTACATTTACTGCTAAGAAAATTTGAATTCAATTCTTTCTAATTGTCTGGAATAGTGTTTCCCAAACTTTCAATTTTTGAGATATAGATGCCACCAAAGTTTAGTACTTTCATTTGTAAAAAATTTATTCATGCAATAATAATCCTTAAATTTATGACACAAAATAACTTAGAAAAACTAAAAATACGAAACGATAACAGTTACAGCAAATTTATGTTAATAATAATTGTAGAGAATACCAAAATGAACAACTTATAAACAATAAGTTTTTTTCGAAATCCCTCTAGTTTTTGAGTAAACTGAGTTTTTGAATTTGAAGTATAATTTTTTCATCGTTCATAATTTTGACGTTTTAAACGTCAGTTTCATCTGCTCGATGTACATTTAAAATATGATTTCAATTGAAAATAAACCATGAAAACGTAAATATAAATGGCTATGATACCATCAAGTCGGAGAAAGTAACATGATAGCCACATCACCATTTTTTATAAATAGTATTTAACTAAAATAATTCTAGTACCAGAATAATATAAAACATTTTGTTCACGAAAATCGTATAATGTGCACATTATTCAATTTTATGGGCAGCATAATCACTCAATTTCATTAAACATGCATTTGCGTGTTTAATAGGGTTATTAAACACGCACACGCATATGCGTGTTTAATATGGTTATTAAACACGCTAATTCACGCTTTGATTCACAGAACGCGATTTATGATATTTTATTTTAATACTGATTTCAACTTTGATTTTTTTTTCTCGAACGGCTTGCTCCACTCGCCTAGCGGCTCGTTCCGCAAACGTCGTTCTCGTGATTAACAGCCATCATTATGCTCGTTGTACAATATACTATGAAAGGTAAATATTTTAGGCATTTTGACCATTTTAATTAAATAAGATTTTTTTATTGAAGTTATTGACAAATGAAAACGTTAATTTCCAAAAATTCATCACTAACGAAAAAATTGACACGTTTTCAAAAATTTTAATCGATCTTAAAGGTTTACACGATTGAAAAGTTTTCCATGCATTTTCGTAAAAAAAAAAAATTGCGCCAAAATACCATTTTACTTTCCTATGTTCTTGATACACGATTTAAAATTTTTCCGTGCATTTTCACCAAAAAAAAAAATGGTGATGTGGCCATCATGTTACTTTCTCCGACTTGATGGTATCATTTATATTTACGCTTCCATGGTTTATTTTCAATTTAAATCATATTTTAAGTGTGCATCGAACGTTTCGTAGACTCGGATAAAACTGACGTTTAAAACGTCAAAATTATGAAAGATTGAAAAATGTACTTAAAATCCAAAAACTCAGTTTACTCAAAAACTAAAGAGATTTCGAAAAAAACTTATTCTTCATAAATTGTTCATTTTGGCATTCTCTACAATTATTATTTACATAAATTTGCTGTAACTATTAGCGTTTCATAATTGTATACCAAAAATGAAAAAAAATTAATAAATTTTTTTCTCGAATAACAATGATTTTATGAAAAATGTTTTCAAACAAAATAATCGCATTTCTTTATTGTCTTCAATATTTGTTTAAATGTTTTTGTGATATTTTTCATATTTAGGAAAATATTGGCAAAAAACAAAAAACAGTTAAGGTAAACACCCACTTCCGGTGTACGAAATTTTACCAAAAGCTTTTCAGTTCTTCGGATTATCAAATAAAACTTACGTTCAAAGTTTCATATCAATTGGTCTATTAGTTTTTGAGATACAGCGCGCACAGACACACACACACACACACACACACACAGACACACACACACACACACACACACAGACACAAAATTTTTTTTTCCAGAAAATGGCATCTAGGGACCCCAAAACGGATATTTCCGTAAAAAAATTTTTTGAAAAAAAAATCACGATCACAATACTTTCTCGTACTTCGTAACGGAGAAAGTAAAAATGTTCGCGCCAAAATACCATTTTACGTTCATGTGTTCCTGATATAAAATTTAAAAATTTTTCGTTGCATTTTTGTCGAAAAATGTTTTTCGCGCCAAAATACCATTTTAAGTTCCTATTCCTACGATTTAAAAATTTTCCATCACAATTAAATTGACACATTTTCAAAAATTTGTGAATGTATTAATAATTTTGAACAATTTAATCATGTAATAATTTTTTTTAGATTTTTTTTTATTGAAGTGTTCGACAAATGAAAACGTTAATTTTCAAAAATTCACAACTCGCCGCAAAATATCGTAAATATTTTAGGCATTTTGACCATTTTAATTAAATAAGATTTTTTTTATTGAAGTGTTCGACAAATGAAAACGTTAATTTCCAAAAATTCATAACTAACGAAAAAATTGACACGTTTTCAAAAATTTTAATCGATCTTAAAGGTTTACACGATTGAAAAGTTTTCCATGCATTTTCGTCAAAAAAAAATTTGCACCATTTTACTTTCCTATGTTCTTGATACACGATTTAAAATTTTTCCGTGCATTTTCACCAAAATAAAAAATGTTCGCGCCAAAATACCATTTTACGTTCATGTGTTCCTGATACAAAATTTAAAAATTTTTCGTTGCATTTTTGTCGAAAAATGTTTTTCGCGCCAAAATACCATTTTACGTTCCTATGTTCTAAATACACGATTTAAAAATTTTCCATCACAATTAAATTGACACAGTTTCAAAATTTTGTAAATGTATTAATAATTTTGAACAATTTAATCATATAATAATTTTTTTTTCGATTTTTTTTATTGAAGTGTTCGACAAATGAAAACGTTAATTTTCAAAAATTCACAACTCGCGGAAAAATGGACACATTTTCAAAAATTTTAAGTAATTTTGAAGGTAGATATCCTGTGAACATATTAAACGTTTTGAGCAACTAAATCATATGAGAATTAATTTTTTTTCGATTTTTTTTAAATTGTTCGACAAATTAAAACGTTAATTTGCAAAAATTCACAACTCATAGAAAAATTGACAGGTTTTCAAAAAATGTAATCAACGTTATCTTGTGAATATATTAAACATTTTGAGCAATCTAATCATATAAGAATTATTTTTTTTTTAAGTGTTAACGTTTAATTTTCAAAAATTCACAAGTCACGGAAAATTGATACATTTTCAAAAAAATTTATTCATTTTAAAGGTTCCTGATACACGATTTAAATTTTTTTGACAAAAATGCATCAAAAAAATTTAAATCGTGTATCGAGAACATAGGAACGTAAAATGGTATTTTATCGCAAAAAAATTTGAAAGCGTGTATTTATTTATTATTTTTAGATTTTTTTATTGAACCATTTATCGACCAACTAAAACGTTAATTTTCAAAAATTCATCTCACGGAAAAATTGAATTTTTTTTAAAGTTAATCTTTTGAATACATTAAATATTTTGAGCAATTTTATCATATGAGTATTTTTATTTTTTAGATTTTGTTTGTTCGTGTCTTCTAATAACTGAAAATTCTAATTATATATAATTCAAAAATTCAAGGCTCGCCCAAAAATTGACTAATTTTTAAAAATCAAAGTTAATTTTAAAGGTAAAAGTAGTAAAAAGTATTATGATTTCATCAGAGTTTTTAAGGAATTCAATCATATCGATATTATTTTTTATTTCAGTTTTTCCCTGTTCAAATATTCGACCACTCGAAAAAAATCATTTTAAAAAATTTATAACTCTCGCAGAAATTGACACATTTTTGGGATTTTATAGGAACGTATAATGGTATATATCTTGGCATGAACATTTTTCTTTTACAAAAATACCATTTTACGTTCATGTGTTCCTGATACAAAATTTAAAAATGTTTCGTTGCATTTTTGTCGAAAAATGTTTTTCGCGCCAAAATACCATTTTACGTTCGTATGTTCTAAATACACGATTTAAAAATTTTCCATCACAATTAAATTGACACATTCTCAAAATTTTGTGAATGTATTAATAATTTTGAACAATTTAGTCATATAATAATTTTTTTTTTAGATTTTTTTATTGAAGTGTTCGACAAATGAAAACGTTAATTTTCAAAAATTCACAAATCACGGAAAAAAGATACATTTTCAAAAAAATGTATTCATTTTAAAGGTTCCTGATACATGATTTAAAATTTTTTGACAAAAATGCATCAAAAAAATTTAAATCGTGTATCGAGAACATAGGAACGTAAAATGGTATTTTATCGCGAAAAAAATTTGAACGCGTGTATTTATTTATTATTTTTTAGTGTTCGACTAACTAAAACGTTAATTTTCAAAAATTCATCTCACGGAAAAATTGAATTTTTTTTAAAGTTCGCCTAAAAATTGACTAATTTTCAAAAATCAAAGTTAATTATAAAGGTAAAAGTTGTAAAAAGTATTATGATTTCATCAGAGTTTTTAAGGAATTCAATCATATCGATATTATTTATTTTATTATTTGATTTTAATTTTTATTCTAATCGTAATTTTAAATTAAATTTTGATCTTCATTTTAATTTTCGTGAACAAAGTATAGTGTACAACTCGCAAATAATGGCTATTAATCACTCGAACGATTTGCTCCACTCGCCTACGGCTCGTTCCGTAAACATCGTTCTCGTGATTAATAGCCATCATTATATGCTCGTTGTACAATATACTATTATGTACCCCGCGCATAATTACAGATTATGCCCTGAATACATAAAACACAAAATTACACGCCTCGTGCGTTCCAATAAAAAGAAACAGTCCGCATCGCTCGCTTTTCCGCGAAGACTAATAATTTTATAACGAACTTAATGAGCGGGATTGTTTGCACTGCGAAGATTTTCCGCGTCCTCGCGAGGAAAACGGGCTCGTGACTGATCGGCTTTCACCCCATAATGCCATTAAATATTCCTACAATTACTCTTTTCCGAGCCATTATTTCGAGAGACTCGTAATAATTTTCTTTTCGGAAAGTAATTTATACAGAGCGCGGCGGAAACGGAAAACTCGGAGGGGCTTCTTTTACGTGTTTTTTTGTCCCATTTTGTTTTCCTTTTCCATCGCATCTCGAGTGTTCTCTTGAATGAGTCGCTGCTGCCGTTTTTTTCGCATTCGCCCGCTCTAATGCAAAGTCGTAATTACGGGGGGCGACGGGGGGGGGATTCGAAGTGTTTGATGGGTTATAGTTTGCTATTCGAGGATTTGTAGGACTCTTCAGTATTTAATTATCTCGGAGCAAATTGGAGAATATTCTGGATTTTTGTAGGAAAAACTTCTTATTGATTTGATGTTGGATGTGAAAAAATAAATTCCAGTGTTTCTTTTAACGCAATCTGTTACCAGTAATTAACAATTTAATAATAATAATAATATTTTACTATCCATTTGCAATCATTACCTAACCTAATATTACCAGTAATTAACAATTTAATAATAATAATAATAATAATAATAACTTAAAAGCCACCTTGTCCGTTGGCGCCATGTTGCTAAAATGCGTCAAATTTCAAAATGACCCCCTGACCTCAGTTCTGAGGTCAGGGGGTTATTGAACCTTTATAGTGATATTTTCTTTGGCTAGTTCTCTCTTTAAATACTTTCAAACATTTCCAATTGACATAATTGATTGTTCCCCATCAATGACTATGATATTGAAATTTTATCGAAATTGTAAATGTAATTTGTGTATTGAATTTGTAATTCTTTTTGTGATTGTAACACATGTATGCCATGTATTTTGATCTGAAGTACTAAATAAAATAATAATAATGATAATTACATGTATAAGTCTTTATGGTTTTTGATAAATTAGTAATTTGTAATACCCTGGACTAAGTTTAACTGGTCGCATTGTAGGATAGGGACCACCCACCATCCTCTAAATTAATGTGACTTTAAGCCACAAGTCCAGTTTTCTGTTTATAATTAAATTTTTCAACATTTCCAATTAATTATTATTAAAGATCTGAAATCAAATACAGTTTTGCAGGTTACGTTGAAATTTATACGGAGTGGTCCCAATCCCACCTTTCAATGAAACATAATAAGGGCGTTACAAGTTTATGGTAATAAAAAAATCAAATTTTCTGTCATTTTTTGCAAATTAGTTAACGAAGACCTCAAAATTAATATTTCGAATTCGAAAAAAAATCACGATCACAATACTTTCTCGTACTTTGCATGGAGAAATTAAAAATCTGTAAAAAAATGTATAACATTAAGTTACAGTTTATCATATTTTTTTTAAAATTTTGTTGTCTATTAGTTAAAGTAAACAATTATGTTTGTTTGGAATTATTTTTCAAATTTAAAGATTCTACGATCGCATCTGCCCGCACGCTCTTTCTCTAAATAAGATCACTTTTTTGTTGGATTTAATTTTTGAAAACAGCTTTTAATCAAAAATGAACTACTCTTTAAGTTTGTAAAAGTTTTACATACATACCGGGTGACCCAGGGATCTGTAAAAGCCCCATAACTTATTTGCTTTTTGAGATATCGACTTCTAGTTTTCTTGAACTGATACCCACACTTATTCTACATATTTTAAAAATATGTATGTTTTTGTACAGGGTGTCCCAATGTACATAACAGACCAAAGTTATGTTTTTTAAATGGAACACCCTATATTTTATACTTTATTTTAATCCCTCTTGAGAAGCTGATAAAAATAGTATAATATAGTATCGGTCTATTATGGACGGTTCGTTAGTTATGGGCAAATTTGTGGCAAAAACATGTACACATTGAAAACATTGTAGAAGCGTTCCTAGCAAAGATAGCATCATTATTTGTACGCTAGAAAATTTCCCACATCATAAAGAATAATACACATCGGTTTTGGTTCTCTTTTATTGATAGCGCTATACAGGGTGTCAACATAAGCAAAACAATGGATAACTATTTTTTTTCAAATAGAACACCCTATATAAGTTGCCACTAATCGATGACATTTTTAATAAGCTTTCCAATGATATACAGTTTGTATAACAAAATATTAAGGATTCTTGAGATTTATCAATAAAAACATATTTGTTTCGTCACCTTCTGCTGATTTTTAGATTTTCAGCCAAAACTATGCATTTTCAGGAAAAATTATAAGATACCAAAGTTGTAGAGCGAAAAATTTTCGATCGACATAGGTCTTTTAACTTTTAAGATAATGCGTGCATTGCCCACCAGAGCGCGCAAAATCGTGACCGTATATGCATTTTAGCGTTTTCTTTTCAAATTTTTTATTAATAAATTGCACTATACTTTATTTTCTTCGCCCTCTACAGAGAAACGGAAAATTATAGGGAAATTAAAATGGCTCATATCGATTCAAAATTTTCCGCTCTACAACTCTTAATAGAAGCAATTTTTGCAAAAAAACGCATAGTTTTCCCTAAAAATACAAATTAAAAATGTATATTTCAATTTTTGCGTTTTTCAATGTTTTTTTGCATTTTTAGCGAAAACTATGCCATTTGGGCAAAAATTGCTTCTTTTGAGAGTTATGGAGCGGAATATTTTCAATCGATGTAGGTCATTTAAATAATTCTATAATTATCCGTTTTTCTGCTAGAGGACGTGGAAAATGAAGTATAGTGCAATTAATTAACAAAATATTTGAGAAAAACGCTAAAATGCATATACGGTCACGATATTGCGCACTCTGGCGGGCAATGCACGCATTATTGGAAAAGTCGAAAGACCTACATCGATCTAAAATTTTCAGCTCTACAACTTTGATCTCTTATTATTTTTTCAGAAAATGTATAGTTTTGGCTGAAATCCAAAAATGAGCAGGAGGTGACAAAAGAAAAAAGTTTTTTGGATAAATCTTAAGAATCCTTCATATTTCATTATACAAATTGTACATCATTGGAAAGGTTATTAAAAATTCCATGCATTGGTGGCAAGATATATAGGGTGTTCCATTTGAAAAAAAATAGTTATCCATTATTTTGCGTATGTTGACACCCTGTATAGCAGTATGAACAAAAAAGAACCAAAGCCGATTTGTATTATTCTTCATGATGTGGAAAATTCTTTAGTGTATAAAAAACGACGCTAGCATTGCTAGGAGCGCTTCTGCAACTTTTTCAATGTGTCCTCGTTTTTGCCACAAATTTGCCCATAACTAACCAATCGTCCATAATAGACCCATACTATCTTATACCATTTTTATCAGCTTCTCAAGAGGGTTGAAAATAAAGTATAAAATATAGGGTGTTCCGTTTAAAAAAACATAACTTTGGTCTGTTATATACATTGGGACACCCTGTACAAAAACATACATATTTTTAAAATATGTAGAATAAGTGTCGGTACCAGTTCAGGAAAACTAGAAGTCGATATCTCAAATAGCAAATAAGTTATGGGCCTTTTACAGATCGCTGGGTCACCCGGTACATTTATTTGGCAAAAAATTACATTGATATAATTAATTTAAAAAATAATACATTATCTGAAAGTGGAAGCCAATTTGGCTTGCGACCTGCGGTCTTTCGACCTATAAAAGTTTCATTTTTTGACATTTACTTTTTTTGGAAATACGAGTGTTCAAAATTCACATAACATGAACATTTTCTATTAAAGTGAAAATCGATAAAAAAAATTAAAACATCAAGATAAAATGTACAAAAAAATATCATATATCGTATTTCTCAGTATACTTGCTAATGTTAACAATTTTGTTTATCCATTTTTTTATTAATATAGAAGTTAAACATTTTTTAAATTTAACTTTGCGTTCACTTTACCATCCGTATTACCAATCTTGCGGATTTTCTAACGGAATTATATTGAATTGTTGAAAAAACTAGCGTAGTTTAATTTAAATTTAAACTTTATTTTCGAAAGATATAATTTACAAGAGAAATTTAAAACTTTGATTTAAAAAAACTTGACACATTTTCAAAAATTAAAGTTAGTTTTAAAGGTAGACGTTTATGGTAAACTGTTTGAGGAACTCTTATATGAGTATTTATTTTCTTTTCGATTTTTGTTTTGTTTAAGTGTTCAACAACTAAAAACATAAATTTTTAAACATTTACTTACGGAAAAAGTGACACATTTAAATAATTAAAGGTAGATGTTTTGTGAATATATTAAAAAAATATACAACTTTAAATATTAATTTTCAAACTCATGCAAAAATTGATACATAGTTTATATTAAAGGTAGAGTGAAAATAGATACAAATAATTAAAACATCAAGATCCATTTTTCTTTAAATCATCCTATATTTCCCAGTATCAGGGGCGGCTCGCCATATCGAGCCAATGAGCCATGGTACTACCTCTAGTTTCGAGCCCAGCAAGAATTTTTTATTAAATATAAAAACACTATTTCTTCTTTTTAAATGCTAAAACAATACCTGCGTAAGTTTAATGGGAGGAGAAAAATCTAATGCATTATCCAACGTAACGCCGCGCCCTCAACGGTGCCAACTTACTTCTGGCAGAGCATTTCGTTAGAATGTTGGCTGCGACGAGAAGGTCGTGGTTGGGGAAACGCGTTCTGAGCGTGCATTTGGAGCTAAATAAATTGTGGCTCATCTCGTGCGCACGACAACTCGTACACTTGTTAATCGTATTTTCCACGGCATATATGATGAATAAATTTATTCCGGAATGAGCCTATTTGCTTATACAGGGTGTCCCATTTTAAATTGCCACCCCAAACCTGAGCTACGTGGCAAAACATTTTTCAGACAAAAGTTGTAGGGTTCGGAGGGGGGCATATGCTGGTGAACTTGGCATTAATTTTCAAGGTCAAACGAAGGTCAACTTTTTAATTTTTCAAATGGAATCCCCTATTTTTTATTACGTGATCGTATTCTACGGGAAAAATACAAATTTTTTGTAGGAAACGCTCTTTTTTTAAGTGATTTTTTCACAAATTTTGTCCATTGTCTGAAATTTTAGATGAATCCAGGCTGTGATTCATGCATTCTTGACATACTTAAGCAAGCTCTCAGGGATGCTAACCGTTTTTGGGAATTTGTGATAAATTTCTTCGTCCCAACTCTCTGTGACTAGCCGCTTTCTCAAAAACAGTCTGATACGAGTAGGCTGGTACACCTTGTATATTTATCACGAAATAGACAGCTGATCTCAGTGAGACCTTTGTCGCATGCGTCACGTCGTCGCGCGTCGTTTTCCTTGCGTTACAGACGTGCCACCGAAAAATTTATCAGAATATAATTAAGTTATTTAAATCTTTTAATCAATTTATTGAGGATTGAGATTGCGTAATATAGTAATAAATTTTTATGTAACTTTTACATTTCATACAAATCGAACCGAGTTATTCGCAGCAGTGGTTTCTGTATAAAACAATACTTTTAACTCTTCCCAAAAGCATTTGAAGTCTTCATCCTCTTAGATTCGCAATTTACTCTTTACAGTTAAGCTGTAATTACTTTATAATGGAACAAATCTTAAACGCATCATTGCTCACGTATTAATTAAGCGCCCGTTTAGTGACGGGGTGTTAATAAAGTCGCCGTGGCAGTTCGTCACGAGATGAAAAGAGCTGAATGTTTTTGCCGCCCGACTACAAACTGGATCGTTGGTCATTAACGGATTCCCGAGCAGCATGGTAATTACTTTGATTGCCTGCAGGTAATCACATAATTTCTGGCAGAGTGCTTCGATTCCGGGGCATCGGACGGTTTATTTGTTTATTGTTTGCTGTTGCGAGATACTAATCTGCGTGATGTAACCCGGACGGTTGCGTACCTGCAAGGTGTGTTCCTAAAAAATCCCAACTAATTTTATTGTTACGCTTTATATTAGATACTGCACGAAGGCTATAATTACGGTGAATTCTCCGACCTGGAAAGTGCTTACATGTATATGTATAGTGTGTCTAAATGTATTTATTAAAAGAGTTAGTTTATCACTGCCATCGCATAACAACAAACTTGGTGTATGTTAAACAGTTGGCGATATAATGAGACGACCATCAGAACTTATCTACTGAATTTTAAGCGAAAGTATTAGAGTGTTCAAATGAAAAAGTACGAAACGACACTGTGGGTGTAAATGAAGACTTAATTAAAAGTATACACCATAGGCCGTAGCACAACGATCCCGTTGATTAATGAGCCGAATGATTCCTTGTTCCCAAAGTTCCTGTGGCCGTGAGGAGAGCCAGTCCTGCACAACACCCTTAAGTTCGTCGTCCGAGTCGAAGCGCTTCCCTTTCAGGTGTTTTTTCAGGAGACCAAATTGCCGATATCTCCAGTAAGATGTGCACAGATAATTGCCCACATTGAAGAAGGACATAGCCAGAGAGAAGCAGGCCGTGGGTATGGAGTTTCTCAAAACGGGGTTCGAAGAATTTGGCAGAGGTATGAGGAAGATGGTCTGCTAACAGCCAGAGCACGATCAGGAAGACCAAAAAAACTAATGGTCAAGATGACCGATTTATGTTGTTACAATCTTTGAGAAATCGCACTGTTACTGCATCAATTATATCTAATGAGCTTGCTGCTGTCAGAAATGTTCAAATATCGGCACGTACAGTTCAGCGCCGACTTCGAGAAAATATTCTAAAGTCATATCGGGCTGCCACTGGTCCAAAACTTGCGGTTCGTCACAAACAAAATCGATTGAATTTTGCTAGAACTTATCAGAACTGGGGGGCTGTCGAATGGTGACATGTCTTATGGTCTGATGAATCCCGTTTTACCTTGGACGTTCCAGACGGTCGTGCTTGGATATGGAGGAGACCAGGAGAACGATGCGCTGCATGTACCATGGCTCCTAGATCCATTTTTTTCGGAGGCTCTGTAATGGTATGGGGAGGGATTTCTGTGGGAGCTTGTACAGAACTCCATATTTGTGATAGAGCAGCCCTTAATGCAGATACGTACATTAGGGATATTGTAGATGAACATCTAGCCACTTTATTGGAGAAAACTTTCGATGAATGCAGGATAATGCTCGCCCACATGTGGCGAACGTTACCCTCTAATATTTAAACAAAATCGGAATTAGGTGTTTGGATTGGCTAGCTTATTCACCTGATCTGAACCCTATCGAGCAGGTGTGGGACCAACTGAGAAGAGCCATTCGAGCTCGCCCTGATCACCCTAGGACCTTAAGAGGCCTTACAGCATGTTTGGTTGAAGAGTGGGACAGACTGCCGCAAGAAAACGTCGCAAGGTTGATTAATAATAATAATAATAATAATAATAAACAATTTATTTACAATGACAATTATACAAGAATATAGTTGTACATGTAAAAACGTCAAAGAAAGAAATATAAGTATACATATTTAAGATACAAACTTAAAACTAAAGAAATCGGCCATACAGTATGGTTCCATATCACACAATATCGTGAACATTGTTTTTTTAAGTTGATTAAAATTGATCATATTTTTAATATCAGCGGGAAGGTGATTGTAAATTTTGATACATGAGTAAAAACTGCCTTTTTTGTATTTATCCAATCTATGATGGGGTAGATTGTACAAACGCCCAGATCTATTTCCATAAGTCGTAGAATAAAATACATTTTCAAAGTATTTACTATTTTTCCACAAGAATTTTACACATTCATATATATAGAGACCATATATAGTTAAGATATTTGCTTTTCTAAAAACACCTCTACAGGTTGCAGAATATTTCAGTCCAAATACAATTCTAAGAGCTTTCTTTTGTTGCACAAAAAGTCTACCCACGTTTACCGATCCTCCCCATAGGATGATTCCATACCTTAAGTGTGATTCAATATTCGCAAAATAGAAAACTTTCACAATTTGTGTATTAGTGGTCTTCGCGAGTACACGTAAGCCGTAGCAAGCGCAACTCACTCGTTTGCATAAGTAGTTTATATGAAGAGAAAACGTGAGAGTATCATCAATGACAATACCTAAAAATTTCACATTATCAGTGAGGTTGTATTTGATAGAATTAAGGGTAATTGACCGTGGTGTCGTTAATGATTGATTGGTTTTGAAAAGTATACATGATGTTTTATCCTTGTTTAAGACTAGTTTATTGTGATTAAACCATGCTTCCATTTCGTGCATACTAGATGTACCAGTATGAATGAGGTCCATAAAAGTTTCACCCTCGATGAGAAGGTTTGTGTCGTCCGCGTAGTTTAATATTCGGCATTTATCTGGTAAGTTATTTGATATGTCATTAATAAATATAATAAACAGTAGGGGGCCTAGCACACTTCCCTGTGGAATCCCTTTAGTTATCTTTAAAGGGCTGGAGAAAACTTTTGTAGACTCGTTTTGTACCTTCGTGTAGTGAGTTCTATTACTAAGATATGACTTTATCAATTTATATGCAACTCCCCTGATGCCATACTGGTATAGTTTTGAGAGTAATTTCAGATGATCGATTGTGTCAAAGGCTTTTGACAAATCTAAGAAAACTCCGCAGGATATATTGCGGTCTTCCATATTGTTGAGCACCCAATTTATATATTCAAATAGGGCTGTTTCCGTGCTTTTCCCTCTTAGAAAACCATGCTGAGTCTCAGATAACAATTTATATTAAAAAAAAAAATCAATTAACCTTGAATATATTACTCTCTCAAAAATCTTTGCAAAACAATTTAGAATACTTGAAGAATACTAGATTAACAGCGTGTTATTAGGGCTCGTGGTGGAAACACCAGATATTGAAAGTATCGTTCGTACCCATAGTTTCTGTTTTTTACATTTTTTTTTATAAACACTATATTTCTTTGGTATCGTAAAATGTAAGGAAATAAAGATTAATTATTAATTTATCATCAAAGGTGGTTTTTGATTTTTGGTTTTTAGCAGAAAAATTTTCACTACGAAAAATCTGAAAAATTGTTAGTGAACCCAGACTTTTGTCGCGGAGTGTATTATTTTTTTGAAACTGATAAAGGGAACTTTGACGAATCCAATAATACCCATATTTCAATTTTCAATATTTTGCAGTTACATCTTCCTAAACACGGCAGAATTGCCTTTATAGAAGTGTCTGAATACATGTATTGCGTCTCTCTCATTATGGAATTCTAAGATCAACATCTTATTTAATGATACAAGGAGTTGGGAATGTAAAGAACATTTAAACATACTGTAAACACATATACGGTCACATATCAAAGACTTCGCCATACTCATCTGGCAGTATATAATTTTATGTAAATGTTTGCATTGTCTACACGCAAAATATGATGTTGAACGATGAGAGGGGATTAAGGGAGACAGAGGCGTTAATTGGTTGGTTCAGCTGGTATTTGATAATTTTTGTTCCTCCTACGCGCACCGTCCTCGCATTTTTATTATCCACTGGCCTTACATTATTTAATTTCGTGCACGAATATGGTGTTAGTGTATTTCGGTTTTATTATTCATAAAAATCCCGGCGATTTTTTATTTACTCGAGAGAAAAAACACGGTCGAAATGTATTATGTATAATTTTTCTTAGCAATTGCATGAGTTTTATTGATAAAATTTGATTAAATTCGTGAAAAAATGCCATTTTTGTGAACTAATCATAGTTAAAATTGTTATTATTTGTTTAAGAGTGCAATGTCATGCAAAAAAGCCATCCTACATATTAAGTGAATTTTTAACAGACGTTTGAAATCCACGTATAAAAATTTTATATTGTATGCGTACTTAAATATTTTACATTTTATATTATAACTATATTTATTATTTTACCAGCATTGACTTGTGTAGAACTTTGTATAAGTTCTTAACATAAATAAAATTACATTACATTACAAAAATGATTTTTTTTTATAATTTCATAATGTTATTTCTTATTATCTCAAATTGTTTCAATATTTATTGTCATATTAAAAAAAATATATATATATATTATCGGCATTTTTATAATTATACTTTTCGAAATGACAAATGTTCGATGCAAAGAATTATATGAATGATAATAAACAAATTTGATTAAACTGCATTTACAACGTATCAAGAAAGTTTGACAAAGCAAAGCAAAGGCCGGTTTAACTAAATATTAGTTTGTTTTTTGTTTACTTTTTGTTTTTTAATAACTTTTTGTGATAAATTTTGACAATATAGCACCTGTTTATTATTCACTATTAATATTAATATGTATACTAAAAGCTCTAGGCCCAAATCACGTTTTTTTCAAATATTTCGAGAACCTTTATATGTATTGATTTTAAATTTTTATGAAAAATCTTAAATAATTCAAGAAATATACCGTTAAAATTTTAACAACCTCCGACCATCCCTTTAAAAAAAGTGTTGCCAACCCCACAAAAAATTTTTTTACAATTTTTATTTTTACTTTCTCCGTTACGAAGTACGAGAAAGTATTGTGATCGTGATTTTTTTTTCAAAAATTTTTTTTACGGAAATATCCGTTTTGGGGTCCCTAGATGCCATTTCAACAATTTCTGGAAAAAAAAAATGTGTGTCTGTGTGTGTGTGTGTCTGTGTGTGTGTGTGTGTGTCTGTGTGTGTGTGTGTCTGTCTGTGTGCGCTGTATCTCAAAAACTAATAGAGCAATTGATATGAAACTTTGAACATACGTCTTATTTGATAATCCGAAGAACTGAAAAGCTTTTGGTAAAATTTTGTACACCGGAAGTGGGTGTTTACCTTAACTGTTTTTTGACAATATTTTCTTAAGTATGAAAAATATCACAAAAACATTTAAACAAACATTAAAGACAATAAAGACATGAAGATCTTTTGCTTCAAAGTATTTTTCATAAAATTATTGCTATTTCAGAAAAAAATGTATTAATTTTTTTTAATTTCTGGCTTATAATTATAAAACGTTAATAGTTACAGCAAATTTATATCAATAATAATTATAGAGAATACCAAAATGAACAACTTTTAAAGAATAAGTTTTTTTCGAAATCTCATTAGTTTTTGAGTAAACCGAGTTTTTTAATTTGAAGTATAATTTTTCGATCTTTCATAATTTTGACGTTTTAAACGTCAGTTTCATCCGAGTTTACGCAACGCTCGATGTACATTTAAAATATGATTTCAATTAAAAATAAACCATGAAAGTGTAAATATAAATGATGATACCATCGGAGAAAGTAACATGATGGCCACATCACCATTTTTTTCCTGATAGCCGAAAATGTTCTCTAGGGGCCCGTGAAATTCGCAATTTTCTATCTTGCCTAGTAACTCCGGCGTGAATTTTTGAAAATCTATTTTTCGCGATGCAGAGGTTCACGCCAAAACTTTCACACCCCTGGATTTTTGAGCTGGAAAATTGGGACCAGGCTCAAAAAATTCCCAATGCACTGGAACACAAAGATTACTATAGAACATTGGGGTGCAACCTGCGGTTGCAATCTCTCAGCAATTTTTCTAAAAAATCATATTTCGGACGCTTCCGGAAAAAAGGGCGAGCTTGCCCTTACGATTACGACTTTAATTTTCATAGAGCTTTATAGAACTAGCTTCCTTCTACATTTTATGACTTTTACGAATTTTTGATATCTCCAACCCTTGAAGAGTTATTCAAAGAAAACCACCCCCGATTTCAATAAAAAAAATTCCAGAGCGGCCATTTTTAACCCGACATAAAAAATTTTAACGGCGTGGCATTTGGAATTTTATTTTGCGTAAGGTAAGAACTAAATTTTTCGTGGGGCGCACCGTTTACGATCTACGGCCGCTTTTCGATTGTTTTCCGGCAATTTTTCGAAGAATTTTTCGATTTTTTTTTTCGAAAATTACAAATCTGACGACAGCATATCAGTTGTCGATTTAATCCGCATCAAAGATCCTCGTAAAGTTTTTCGATCCGATTTTTAGTTTTCGAGATATGACGTTGTATACGGAACGGGGAAGCAAAATTGACCATGGGGCACATTTTTTTTGTCCGATCGGAAATCGAGATATGGATATTTGAATTATTGTCGTTTTTGAACGTTGAAAATTTTTCCCCGGAAAATCAATTTCGAAAAAAAAATATTTCTGGGAGGGTTACAACAATGAAACTTTGGGAAATCATTAAGAGATCCATTTGAAGCAGATCACCAAAGTTTGGTAATATTTTGGTCACCCGTCAGCCGCATCGGCCGCAACGGGGTGCCAAAGACCGAAACAACCCCAATCAGTACCGCCCTAAATTCTGTTTGTATGTCGGTTTGTAATGTATATACGCTTCTCAGACGCTCACCAAATAATTTTTAGAGACAAGTTGATGAGAAAAAATAAGCTTCTTCCTGTTAACGTCCGAGTGCTCTCCAAACAGCAAATTAAGAAATGCATTATAGTGCATTGTCAAATTTGACAGATGTCAGATTCAGAAACTAGGGTTACCAGAAACTGGGGTTACCACCAGATTATATCCCCGAAGTTCCTCAAAGCGGGGTTTGAGCGAAACGATTTAAAATGATGTTTTTTTATTTTTTTCACCCCCTTCTGCACGGATGAGACAGGTGGCGCTTTTGAGCGATGCGGTGTCTATCAATTGTCATCGAATGAGCAAATTTCATCGTGCCCATAATCCTCCCCGTGGCCGTCGGGGCCTTCTTAAGAAATTAAACAAGAAAATTTGGCCCGGCCTTCTGGGTACATCCTGGACAATTTAAATTCTATCCTCTCCACAAAAGACCCCTCTACAACAGTTATTCTCATTATTTCTTGATTTCTCTAATCGTTCGCGAGTTATGAATTTTTTTATGTGTGAAGGCACCAAATTTTTTATTTTTCATGAAAAATTCATCGGAAATTTGAGTGAAAATCGCATGACACGGATTCGGCTGGAATTTTCTTCATGCCTTTAGTTTTGACTCTAAAGACTCTGTCAAAGTTCAGGTGTATTTGCAACGTGTTCCCCTACAATATTTATGTTGAACATTTTTTAATTTGTTGCTCCCTTAACGAGATACGATTTTTCAAATATTGACCAAATTTACTTTAATTAATTAATTGATTATTACTTAATCAATTAATTTAATTTAATCTACTTTGGTCAATTTTAATAGGCTACACACGGACGACGGCGTAGCGGAAATAAAAAAATAAAAACAAATAAAAATTTAAAAAAAATATTTTTTTTTATTGAAAATAAAAAACACAATTTTAACTATTTTCACTTTAGCTTGAAAAAACTAGTTTATTTACTAAAATTTGTTCAATTATTAATAAAAAAACTTGGATTTGTTTAGCGAGGTACCAGGTTTTTCACTGAAGCGTCAAAGTAACTTTTTGGCCTTAACTATTTAAAATAGAAAAATATGATTTATATAAAAATGTAGATAATTATCGACTCTATAATCGGAAAATATTTCTATAAATACACAGGGCCCCACAACGGAGAACCAACACAAACTTATGTTTTTTTTTTATGGAACATTAGGCATATTTTTGCATTTTTATGCATAGATTTTAATGCTAATTAAACTGATGCATAGATTTTAATACTAATTAAACTGACAATAACTTCTATTGGGCTAAATCGAACCGTTTCTGAGTTATTTTGGTTTTTAGGGCCGAAAACAAGCAATATTTGAATAGTCGCAGAAAAATAATAAGTTGAAATTTTAAAATTATCGAAGCGTTTTTTTACTTTCTCCGTTACGAAGTACGAGAAAGTATTGTGATCGTGATTTTTTTTTCAAAAATTTTTTTTTACGGAAATATCCGTTTTGGGGTCCCTAGATGCCATTTCAACAATTTCTGGAAAAAAATAATGTGTCTCTATGTGTGTGTGTGTCTCTGTGGCTCTGTGTATCTTAAAAACTAATAGAGCAATTGATATGAAACTTTTAACATCCGTCTTATTTGATAATCTGAAGAACTGAAAAGCTTTTGGTAAAATTTCGTAAACTGGAAGTGGGCGTTTACCTTAACTGTTTTTTTTTGTTTTTTGCCAATATTTTCTTAAATATGAAAAATATCACAAAAATATTTAAACAAACATTGAAGACATTAAAGAAATGAACATCTTTTGCTTGAAAATATTTTTCATAAAATCATTTTTATTCGAGAAAAAAATTTATGATTTTTTTTTTAATTTTTGGTTTATAATTATAAAACGATAATAGTTACAGCAAATGTGTGTTAATAATAATTGCAGAGAATGCTAAAATGAACAACTTATAAAGAATAAGTTTTTTTCGAAATCTCTTTACTTTTTGAGTAAACTGAGTTGTTGAATAAGTATAATTTTCCATCTTTCATAATTTTGACGTTTTAAACGTCAGTTTCATCCGAGTTTACACAACTGTGGATGTACATTTAAAATATGATTTCAATTGAAAATAAACCACGAAAACGTAAATATAAATAGCTATGATACCATCAAGTCGGAGAAAGTAACATGATGGCCACATCACCATTTTTAACATTCTGTAACGAAAGCCATGACAAATCTTATCGGCAAATATTCCTACCTTATTCCCCTGTGCCTTATTCATAAGTCATATTTTAGTTTTTATGGAAAATACATATCGGTAGTGGCAGATGGCCAAGTAGCCGACGCCAAAAAAAAAAAATTTTACAATCAGTATCTCCAGCTCGAGCATAGCTTTGAGCTAAGGAATATCATTAATTTTTTAAAAATGCATTATAATTTATTTTTATTGTTTCCTGTACTGTATTACGAACCCTAGTCATTAATCTTCTTTGTCTATTGATTAATCCGGACCTGATTATTCGGTTTTTATGCGGAAGCTCGAGACCCCCGCGCATAACCCAAATTCCCGCCTTTGATGAGAGAACGAGCCGTGACACCATTTACTAGCTCTCCCCTGAATACTTCGCGCAATTACGATGCTTCACGGAGATCTGTTTATGTGGCTTTACCATTAACAAGTGGATGTTTGCAGCGATGCAGATTGATCCCTTTCATATTTCAATCCGTACTCGACTGCATAAATCTCAATAGTTACGGTCTGTTTACTCTATAATGTGTACGTAATCTACTCATACCTAGGCATTAAATCCGCACAAACGCATACGTTTCATGCTTCAATTTGATTCTCCCCGTTTCGTGGATGTAAATGTTATATTATTTGGTCGAGATTATCCGTGCATGCCGAGTTTTCGCTATTTAACATTCAAACGGGCATTCGGAAAGCACGGCCTCATGTTTTGAATGCGATGATTTAATTATGTTTTCTAATCATCTTATACAATATATCGTATGCTCATTAAAAAAAAACCTCGAGTGTGCCATGACTTTTTCGTTTTAAAAATTTCAGTTGGTACACTTGTTAGGAATGGCCATACAAAACGTCAGATCTTTCTAGAAGTCACAATTATTCCGTGCTCACAATGGTTTACAGCAACCAGCAAAAAACGTTTCTAATTGAAAGTTATTTCCGAAATGGGATTAAAATGGACGGAAATTGGGTGTATTCATTCGACGCACCTTTAGCAGAGTTTCAAGAAGAATTTCCTAACGTGCCCATTATTTATGATGAATTTAAAACTACCTTATCACGATCTGTTGTATTATTTCGTGAAACGGGTAGTATTCTCCGTAAACCAGGAAGTGGTAGACCTGTTAAACGACCTCAAGATGCTATTAACACAGCCCAAGAAATTTTGGAAGATGAACCCATGACTTCTCTGCGTAATTTGTCACAGCAAATGAATTTATCGGCAGGAACATGCTACAAGCTTCTGTGAAAATATTTGCAAGCATACCCCTATCGCATAACATCGGTGCAAGAGTTATTACCTGTTGATTACCCCAGACGGCTGGAATTTTGTCAGTGGTTTTTACAAAATGTAAACGAGGATGTTTTACAAATTACCTTTTTTACCCATGAAGCTTGGTTTTACAAGGATGGGTACAATAATTCCTTAACTATGAGAATTAGGTCGGATGAAAATCCTCGTATATATCGAGAGAAACATCCAGAGAAAGTTGGTGTTTGGGCAGCGATTAGTGGGAGAAGATTAGTTGGACCGATATTCTTTGAAGGTAAAATCCTATTTTTATTATTAATAATAAAAATTCAATGACCGTGTATTGATTTTAGGTACGATAACTGTAAACCGTTATCGTACAGAAATTTTATTGCCTTTTATTAATGAATTAAATGATGAACTGCAAAGTGGATATTTTCATCAAGACGGAGCAACTCCTCATACCACAGTGGATAATTTGGCCATTTTGGAGGAATTTTTTGAGGACCGAATAATAAGTCGAAATGCACGGATTCCCTGGCCGCCCCGTTCATGCGATTTTTTTTTGTGGCCATACCTGAAAAATTGTATTTATGCACAACCAGTACACAATCTAGAAGACATGCGACAAAAAAATTCGAGATAAATTTATAGAAATTAACAATAATCCAGTGTTGTTGCGGAGCGTAATGGAGGGTGTGCGACGAAGAGTTCAGGCTTGTATTCAAGAAGAAGGAAGGCACATACAACATTTAATATAATTTTATAGTGAAAAATTTAACGTTAGTATCTATAAATTGACTACAGTTTATTTAATTTTAAGAAGTAACATAACCTCAATATGTGTAACCAACTTAAATTTTTTAAATTAAAAAATCATTGCACACTTGAGGTTTTTTTTTAATGAACATACTTTACCATAGGGATTTCCAAGTTAAATTTTTAATGTTCAAATATTGGCGCCCTAAATTATTTTTAATGTTCAAATATTGGCGCCATGAATTATTTTTAATGTTCAAATATTGGCTCACCAAATTATTTTAAATGTTTAAAAATTAAATATTTGGGCCGATATCCTGGCGCATCATATTATTGGACCGATTTTCCTCGAGGGAAATTTAACGTCTAAAAAACGCGGAAATAAATGAGGTAGAACCAGAAATTGAAGACGTTTGGTTTCAAATGGATGGATGTCCTGCACACAACACTCGTATCATCCGCGAGTATTTCAATCAAAGTTTTAATGGCAAAATACGAAATTTGTTGGTCGTAGTCCTGACCTTTCTCTAAAAGATGTCTTTCTATGGGGAAATTTGAAATCAAATAATTACGGTGGTAACTGTTTTAAAGATTTGGAACATTACTGTTTTGAAGATTTGGAGGAATTGAAAATTAGTATTCATCATCATCATCATCATCATTTATTGGTGCTATTAAACTTTTATTCAAGATCACCGCCCAAGAATTTCGCCGTAACAATTAGCAAATGCCAGACAATAATTTTCTGATAGTACGGGTTATTGTTTAACAATAGATGAAGGCTTATTTGAACATTTATTGTAGTAGTTGTTTATTGTGTGTTAATTTGTTAAATAAAATTTGCCTCTTGTTCTATTGTAGATTATTATATTATTGCCGTATTTATTTTTAATATTAATTGATTGAGTTGCTGGTTTAAATTTGTGCGAATCATCAATGTAAACGTGGATAAACTCGTTACGCATAAGGAATACGAAATGAAAGGAAAATCAGGAAACCGTTGAAGCACCCTGTGATGTTTATAAAAGTTTTCGTTTAATACAAATTTTCATCAGAGTAAAAGTAAAGTTAAGGAAGGTTTTTATATCCATCTCTCTCTATACATATAATGGCGACAACAGATTCGCCCCGCGTCCTTGAGACGTTGGACGGTTCCAACGTGCTCAGTATTGATTACAACTTCTTGTAAAATTTCTTGTATCTAATGCTAATAATAGTTCAAAAGTTATTATTATCATTTATAAACCTAGCGAAAGGTATTTTTAGAAAGGCAAGAAAAAGAACTTTAACCTTCTATTAAAATATACTGGGTGTTCCAATTTAAAAAAAAAAGTTTTTTTACGCTTGGCGAAAGTCTTCTTACTTCATTAAAATAACATTCAGTCACTGAAAAAAAAATATTCATCTCAAAATGTAACATTTCTATTATTAAAAAAACGCTTCGATAATTTTAAAATTTAAACTTATTATTTTTCAGCGACTATTCAAATATTGTATATTGTATATTTGTAATCTAAGAATATTCATGAAATTTTACTCTAACTTAATTTTGAAATGAATTATGACAATTTGGGAAAGTAAAAAATCTTATGATAAAACTTAAAAATAAAAAATAAATTAAATTTCACTCTAAGAAAATAAATAAAATCTGTATATTATACAAATATTTATAATGTAAGGATATTAAAGAAAACGTACTCTAACTTAATTCTAAAACGATGACTTTTTAAATTTGGAAAAGTAAAATTTCACATGACAGACTTTAAAAATTAAAAAAAAAATTGAATTTCATTCTAAAAAATTTAATAAAATCAGTGTACTCCATAAATATTTAGAATTTAGGGACATTGAAGGAATTTGGCTCCAACTTTATTTTAAAACATGTTGTTCTTCTAAATTTGGAAAATTAAAATATTACATGATAAACTTTCAAAATTGTTAAATTTTCCCCTAAAAAAATATAATAAGATTGAAACACACCAAAATTTTTTATAATGTTAGGATATTCAAGATTTTTTTACTCTTACTTAATAATAGAAACGATGTATGACTTTTTAAATTTGGAAACGTAAAATTTCCCATGATAAACTTAAAAAAAAATGAAAAATTTGTTAAATTTCACTCTAAAAAATGAATAAAGGCAGTATACTCTACAAATATTCAGAATTTAAAGAAATTCAAGGAATTTTACTCCAACTTAATTTTGAAACATGTTATTAGTCTTTTAAATTTGGAAAATTATAATATTACATGTTAAACTTTCAAAATTTGAAAAAATTATTAAATTTTGTCCTAAAAAATTGCAATAAAATTAGTACACTCGAGAAATGTTTAGAATTTTAGGATATTCAAGAAATTTTACTCTTACTTAATTCTGAAACGACTTATAATATTTTCAATTTGGAAAAGTAAAATTTCACATGATAAAATTTAAAAATGTGAAAAAAATATTCAATTTTACTCGAAAAAATTCAATAATATATTCAAGAAATTTCATTCTAACTTAATGCCTGAATAATTTATGATGTTTTAAATTTGAAAACGTGAAATTTCACATGATAAACTTAAAAAATTGAAAAATATATTAAATGTCAGTCCTAGAAATTCAATAAAATCAATATACTTGTCAAAATATTTAGAATTCAAGGACATTTAAGGAATTTTACTCCAACTTAATTTTGAAACGGGTTAATATTCTTCTAAATTTGGAAAATTGAAATATTTTTTGATGGACTTAAATTAAAAAAAATATATATTTTGCCCTAGAAAAATGCAATAAAATTGGTACACTCGAAAAATATTGAGAATTTTAGGATATTCAGTTAATTTGACTTTTACTTAATTTAGAAATGATATTTTCAATTTAAATTTCACTCTAAAAAAAAATTAATAAAATCAGTTTCTTTCAGAAATGTTTAGAATTTAAGGATATTCAAGAAATTTCACTCTAACTTCATTCCAGAACGATTTATGACGTTTTAAATTTGAAAACGTAAAATGTCACTTGATAAAATTAAAAAAAAATTGAAGAAAATATTAAATCTTATTCTTACTTAATTTTGAAATCACTTGTAATATTTTCAATTTGGAAAAGCAAAATTTCACATGATAAAATTTAAAAATGTGAAAAAATATTCAATCTCACTCAAAAAAATTCAATAAAATCAGTTAGCTCCACAAATTTTTATAATTTAAGGATATTCAAGAAATTTCACTCTAACTTAATGCCAGAACGATTTATGACGTTTTAAATTTGAAAACGTAAAATTTCACATGATAAACTTAAAAAATTGAAAAATATATTAAATGTCAGTCTAAGAAATTCAATAAAAACAATATACTTGTCAAACTATTTAGAATTTAAGGATATTTAAGGAATTTTACTCCAACTTAATTTTGAAACGTATTTATATTCTTCTAAATTTGGAAAAGTAAAATTAGATTTTTTTTATTTTTTTTATATTAAATTTGACTCAAAAATATCAAAAATTCACAAATATTTCAAATTTAAGGACTTTTAAGGAATTTTGCTCTAATTTAAAACGTGATTTAAATTTGAAAAATTCAAATATTACATGATAAACTTTCAAAAATTGAAAAAAAATTCTAAATTTTACCCTATAAATATGTAAAACAATTAGTATACTCCAAAAAATTTCAGTCTAAATATTACTTTAAATTAATTCTAAAACGAATTACGACTTCTTCAATTTGGAAAAGTGAAATATCTCATGATAAAAAAAAATATATTAAATTTCACTCTAAAAAAATTAATAAAACCTGTATACTCTACAAATGTTTAGAGTGTAAAGATATTGAAGAAAATGTACTTGAGCTCAGTTTTAAAACAAAACAACTTATGACGTTTTAAATTCGGAAAAGTAAAATTTCACATGATAAACTTTAAAAATTTGAAAAAAGTATTCAACTTCACTCTAAAAAAATTCAATAAAATTATTATACTCCTCAAATGTTTATAATTTAAGGATATTTAAGAAATTTCACTCTAAATTAATTTTGAAACGAATTATGATCTTGTCAATTTGGGAAAGTGAAAAATATTTGAAAAATATATTAAATTTCACTTTAAAAAAATTTAATAAAATTAGTATACTCCACAAATGTTTAGATTTTACGGTTGTTCAAGAAACTTTACTCTAACTTAATTTAGAAACGGTATATGACTTTATTAAATTTGGAAACGTAAAATTTTACATGATAAACTTAAAAAATTTTAAAAAACAATTAAATTTCACTCTAAAAAATTCAGTATATTTCTAAAATATTTCGAATTTAAGGACTGAAGGAATATTACTCCAACTTAATTTTGAAAGGTGTGTTCTTTTAAATTTGGAAAATTAAAATATTGCATGATAAAACTTTCATAATTTTAAAAAAATATTAAATTTTACACTAAAAATTGTAATTTGTATTTGTATTTATTAGTTTCATTCAAGTGCTTACAAAAATATAAATCTAAATATGTACATACAAATTATTCACAAGTAATTTCTATCGCACTTGAAAAATGTTTAGAATTCAAGAATATTCATGAAATTTTAATTTTGAAACGAATAATATACTTTTTACTGTACTTTCAGCCTCAAGCGTCGTAAACTTTTAAAATGTTCCTGCTTAAAACTAAATTCCACATCAATTAGTTTAATACAATTTTATAAAATTGTGTTTATGATATTTCGAAATAGAAACTTTACTAAAGTCGGAGTGTGTGCTGCGAACGTAAATATTTATTTTTTGCGGGTTAAAACGGGCGTCTGCGGGGTGAAAGGGCAAATTAGTCAGCAAGTTTTAATTATGTTACACCTCGTAAAAATTGCGGCGGAAAGCCTGAGTAAATCCGAGCATGTGCATAAATCTCTTCGAATGTAATTGAATTATCGTCGACATTAATAAAACGCGTGTTAAACTCTGAAGCACTTTCAAAGAGTTATTTCATTAAAGCAAGCACGGTTGATGCAATAATTTAGCTTAAAACATTGTTATTTTAATTAAAAGTTGAGCTAATTGCAATTGTTTGGGTAATGACTACGTATAGTCTTTTTATTAGATTTGAACGTATTATCTGTTTACGTTCTTTTTCAAAACAAAGTGTATCCAGATATTTCATCTGAAATTTTGAGTGTTTTTTTAAATTTATTTTTTGTGAAAATTGCATTTTAGATGAAATATAGCCAGAATATATGTATATTCAACCTGTTCGTGACTTTATCACATTTATTTAAATCATCTGCAACAAGTAAGGTTTTCTCACTTGTTGCAGATCTGAGGAAGTTATTTTTTTTGCAATATTCTGAATTTTTGAGGGCTGGAAGACCTCCGTTAATTTCCCACTGAATGTATGTTATTTAAATTTTATAAATCGTATGTTCTTTCTTTCACTGAATATTATTTTGTAAGAAAAGATGATAAAGGTAAAGTAAATAAATCAATTGAATAAAAACACTCGGTTTGTTTCACCTATTCATCTCACAGCATTGTAAAATTTGAATTAGAAAAGAAACCGACCGAAAGTTTATACATAATTTTCATGGTTTTCATAATGTTTCACCAAGTGAGAAAGTATTTCACTTGCTTATTTATTTTAATGCACGCCAATGAGTTTTTGCGGATGCGCCGGGTTGAATTCAATCACTTCCCCTTCGGCGATCATTATGGAAACCTGTTATTCGCCTTGATGTATAGTTTCAACTTGGCATTGTTTGTTTCAGCTTCTGCGTCAATCAATTAACACAAACTTGAGGTTTTATTTGCATAATGTTTGATAGTGTGCCGAATGTTGCGACGGAATTACGTAAAACCCAGTTTCCATTAGTTGAGCAAATAATGTATTTACGGGGTGTACACAATCGAAATATGAATTGTTTGGCGCTATCAATTTATATATTTACTCTGTTTTCCCTTTACATGCACAACTGGATAACTCAAATGTATTATTTTAAAATTTAAGACAGATGCACGTTAAGGGCGACATCTATGGTCTAAACTTTTGTCGAATTTGGTCCGCGTTTAACACGTGGTGAAACATTTTTAAAATTCGGGATTGTTAAACAATTTGTAACAATCCTAAATATTGTCTAAACGTTGCACAAAGGTCTTAATTGAGTGAAGCTATCACCGATAATAAGGAACCGTCAACTAGCAATCAATGATATTTTTACTTTCTCCGTTACAAAGTATGAGAAAGTATTGTGATCGCGAAAATTTTTTCAAATTTTTTTTTTACGAAAGCGATTACAAGCGATTTCAACGATTTCTGAAAAAAATGTGTTTGTATGTGTGTGTGCGTACAAACAAGAGGTTCAGGTTTAAAAAAAACTGTTCAGTTCTTAGTATTTGAAAATCTTTAATAGTTTTTAAGATGCAGCCTTTGAAAGTGTCTCTTAAAAAACTGTTCAGTTCTTAGTATGTGAAAATCTTTAATAATTTTTGAGATGCAGCCTTTGGAAGTGTCTCTTAAAAAAAATTGATGTATCCGTTGAAGTTTCGATTGAGGAAGAAAATCACGTACGGGGCAGTGAAAAACTCTTTCTTTTTCCAAAGTGTTTTTAACATATGCGGCACGCACCTCTCGAGTAATCGCAAATCTCGTCATCCCGTTGGGAAACTTTTCTATTTGTTGCGGTTGTTCGAACACGTGTCCAGATAATCAAGGCGACGTGAGAGGATTCGCAAATTCGAAAACGCCACTCCCGCTTCCACCTCGGTGCCCTTATTTTGCGGTTTTCGGCTTTACAAGAGGCAAACTGAAAAAAAAAGCGCGCGCGGTGCGAAATCAACCGGATCCAATTTCGGATGCACGGCAAATATGTTTTGAATCTGTCGGTTTAAATCGCGTTTCGGTGAAATTCGTACATCCACTATTGATTGTTCAAAAATATGGCCACAATTTTTTTTTTTTTGCATGAGCCATTCAGTCACGACCAGGTTATTATTTTATGTATTTAATTTGGGATGAGTAAATGAACAAATGAACAAATGAATAATGTCAGACGTATACAACAACCATGGACCCGAACGAATATTTCTCGATCCCCGAAAAATCTTTCGTCCGGGCTGGGATTCGAACCCACACGGTACGCGGTGCAATCGGCACAAGCGCTCGCCTGTACCCACTACACCGGCCCTCAGCAGAAATATTAAAAAAGCGAGTGAAAGATTTCACTTTGTTATAATAATCATTACAAGTTTATAATCCGAAAAACTTTTATGATTAACATTAATTTTCGATTGTTATTGTAACCTATGCAGTGGCGGATTTTCTCCTAGGGGTAAAAGGCGCGCGCCTCAAAAAATGTACAAATTCAAAAACTCAGTTTACTCAAAAACTAAAGAGATTTCGGAAAAAACTTATTCTTCATAAATTGTTAATTATGGAATTCTCTACAATTATTATTAACATAAATTTGCTGTAACCATTAGCGTTTCATAATTGTATACCAAAAATTAAAAAAAAATTAATAAATTTTTTTCTCGAATAACAATGATTTTATGAAAAATATTTTTAAACCAAAGATGTTCATTTCTTTGTTGTCTTCAATATTTGCTTAAATATTTTTGTGACATTTTCCATATTTAAGAAAATATTGGAAAAAAACAATAAACAGTTAAGGTAAACACCCACTTCCGGTGTACGAAATTTTACCAAAAGCTTTTCAGTTTTTCGGATTATGAAATAAAACTTATGTTCAAAGTTTCATATCAATTGGTCTATTAGTTTTTGAGACACAGCGCGCACAGACACACACACACACAATTTTTTTTTTCCAGAAATTGTTGAAATGGCATCTAGGGACCCCAAAACGGATATTTCCGTAAAAAAAAATCACGATCACAATACTTTCTCGTACTTCGTAACGGAGAAAGTAAAAATGTTTTCCAGAAATTGTGGAAATGGCATCTAGGGACTCAAAACGGATATTTTCGTTAAAAAATTTTTTTTAAAAATTTTCACGGTCTCAATACTTTCTCGTACTTGGTAACGGAGAAAGTAAAAACGTTGAATACCCTAATTTGAAATAAAATAATTTCCTTTATTTTAATTCTTTTTGGACCACCAGGACAAGCTATGGCAGGGGTCGCCAAACTTTTTTGATCAGCGACCCCTCTCTACCATCAACATGTTCCACGAGCCGCCACTGATTTCATTTAGTAGAAAAGTGCCTTGTCTCAACTTTTAAAGCTAATTAAAGCGAAAATTAAAGAAAAATATGTTCCGATTCAAAAAAAAATTAGAAAATGATTTTGAACAATAGAGTGATTTTTGAGACTAATTTAAACCCTTTTCTTAGAATATTCTGCATTTTTTATTATTAAGCCTGTATTCCCGATTTGTTTTCTGGCTAAATTTTTGATTATTTGGTCTAAATATTCTTTATTTTTACCTAAATTTTCGATTTCATTGTTAAAATGTTCGACTATTTGGTCCGCATTTTTTATTTCTCCTGACGAATTTTTGGTTTTTAAATTTTTGACCTGTATATTCGATATTTTTGGTCAAAATATTTTAACTTTTAGCCTAAATATCCCTTATTTAGACCTTTTGCGATTTAATTTTTTAAATTTTCGACTTTTTGGCCCAAATTTTTAGATTTTTTACCTGTATTTTCGATTATTTTTGGTCTAAAGTTTTGATCTGTTGACCTAAATATTCTTTATTGTGACATAAATTTTCGATTTAATTGTTAAAATTTTTGATTTTTTTGTCCGCTTTTTTGATTTTTCGGGCCGATTTTTTAATTCTAGTTCCAAAATTTTGAGTTAATTTTGGTTAAAATATCTATAACCTGAATGATTGATTTATATGCGAGATTTCTTTTTATTTTTTTCGGTATTTTCGAGTTTTGTTTGTTGATATTTTCGATTTTTTAGTCTGCAATTATTATCTTCAGGCCCGAGTTTTCGATATACTGTCTAAATTTTCGACTTTCTGGCCAACATTATAAATATTTATTATTTTTTAAAATCTTTTGACCTAATTTTTTCTTTTCGATTTTATTGTTAAAATTTTTCGGTTTTTTGGCTCCCATTTTTGGTTTTTCATTTAGTCTGCATTTATTATGTTTAGGTCCGAATTTTCCATGTTTTGTCTAAATTTTCGACTTTTTGACCAACATTGTAGATTTTTTGTTAATCTTTTGCCCTAATTTTTTCTTTATTTATTTTTATTTGTCTGTTCAAATGTTTGTTTCCTTGGTCCACTATTTTTATTTTTTTTAAATTTTTGGTATATTTTGCAGTGGCGGTATCAAAGGGGGGATAATCGGGTAATTACCCCCCTAAGAATTTTTCGCTTATCAATTTTTATTGTTAAAAATTACCGGTATTCCATATTCCAAACAAATAATATAACCGGTAAATTTTTTCAACGCTTTAAAACGTTGGAAAAGGATAGGGAGATTTCACGGAACAGGTGTGGTATATGAGAACAAAGCACCAGTTTATTTATCTTTTTTTTAATTACCCCCCTATACCAGTTGGCTGGAAACGCCCTTGTATAGACCACTTTGGTGACCTCTGAGCTATGGTCTTGAATTAATTTAATGGTAAATATTACAAAAAATTCTTTCAAATTACAATACTTTGAAAATCGGTTTAATCAGAATAAATCTGTGCTTTATCAGAATCAGATTTTTTGTTACAGGAAAACGTTTCAATTATGTCGAACATTTTTATTTTGTTAACAATTGCCCTAATAGTTCAATTAGGTAGTAACTCAAGCGATTGTACTTCAGTTGGAATTACTTATCTACTACCTATCAATTAAGTGTTATAGTTTCAGTATTAAATCGTTTTTTTTTATATCCTTGCAGGTACAACTACCATGAAAAAAAAGACATGCTGAATAGTGATCTACTGTAACTGCAGCTCCCTCGACAAGTGTAAGTAGAAATAATAATAATACTATTTATTGATGGAAATTGTATTTTTTGCGGAAATAAGAATACATTTTTTTGTGACTGTCGCGACTACCAAGTCCGGTATATTATGAACAGTAATCTAGCTACAGACCATGATTTTGCCGGCAATTATTAGCGTCAAGATCACGACTGCTTTTTGTGGCGAAAATTCTGCTTCGCAGTCGAGCCGATTTTCTATATTTGATATTCGTGGTACTATGGTGCCCAAAAATGGTTCAATCTCCGCCATATGTGTTTGACACTAAAGTCGATAGATGGTGGTAAAAAAACATTACATTCGACTGTGGTATTAAAAATAAGTGCATCGAAAATTGTATACAAATTGTTTACAATGCGCCAGTATACTATGTAGCTAACTCGTTAGATATCAAAATATCTTTTAACGAAACATGAGATATTAGGGGCCAAATTGAACTCCCTTTGCACTTGAATTGAGTTTCCATTCTAAATAATGCCCCATGAGGAGACGTGGCAAGATAGGTTACATTAAGGTAGATGATTGTTTGTACTGCACAGTATCAAGATGGGATATTCATCATGCTTTAAGTCCTGCTTTGTATCATAGGTTTTTAGGTCCTATATCACCAGGACTCTACATACGACCGGAGATAATAATTTTCCTTTTATTTAGTGGCACAATGTGTTCAGATTGTGATATTTATAGCGGCGGCGCCGAGGGCGAATTAAGCGGCGGCGTCTCCTCCGCATGTATTTTTAAATGAGGTTTGTTTATTGGAGGCGCGTGCGACACCACCGGTTCATTTTTAAAATTATTCTGACAAATGGACCTGATTACATATGTGTGGCCCACTTAATTTTAGTCATGCCCAATGTGACTTGACAAAACACTCATTTCCTTTTGGTCTCACATTCCAAACATATGCTTCAGTTCCGGTTGCTGGAGACAATTCAATCAGTGATTATAAATAATAAACTAATATACATTGCGGATTTACATGTTGAAATTTATCTGTTAATAGTTTTTTTATACCAAATTTCAGCATTATTTTTGGCAGACTTTAAGTTTACACCTAATCTTTAAAATGGAAAAAGTCAGAGACTTAAAAATTACCGAAATTCATTATACATGTGTATACAGTGGCGGTTTCAAAGAGAGGGGGGTAATCGGGTAATTAACCCCCCCTCCAAGAATTTTTCGCTTATCAATTTTTATTGTTAAAAATTACCGATATTCCATATTCCAAACAAATAATATAACCAACGTTTTAAAACGTTGGAAAAGGATAGGGAGATTTCATGGCACAGGTGTATGAGAGCAGTTTATTTAATAATAATAATAATAATAATAAATGACTTTATTTCTTGAATTTGTTTTACATTACAGCTTATATCTAGTTACATCATATTTTCAATTTTCAAGAATTAATTACCCCCCCTAGACTAGTTGGTTGGAAACGCCCTTGTGTGTGCAACGGTCTTCCAATAAGGGTGATGTTTTTTCATGAAAGATTTGTTTTTCTCTTCTTTGATTAACTTACACAAGCCCAAAAATTTAAATCTAGATACCTAAGAGTTCGAGAAAGGCATATATTTATTTACATCTCTTACGCTGATTTCATAATTCATGAAGAAATACAAAGATATAATCGTACATTTGGTAATCACGTACCTTGTTAGCGTCACCATTTTTTTTTTGCAAATCATGATACCGAAGAAACATAATCCTAAATTACATTGGTATCAGATATAAAAACCTCATAAATTTCTTTTGCAGCGCACTGATAGTTGTTTATCAGTTTCGTCACTCGGCAGTACAGTTTTAATGAGCGCATTTGTAATCTTGATAATTTGGATGTAATTACGGCAATTTTTAGAAGCCCGGAGCTAATACAGAGTGGCAATTTAGATGATTTTTGTGGTATTGTAATAACAGTTAACGTGGGTTATAAGAACGCAAGGATAATTTGATGCTACACGAAAGTTTTTGCTATTTGTTTAATCGAAAATTATAAGCATGCACGTGGAAGTAATCAATTTTGCGATTAGTTTTGTAGATCTACGAGGGTCGTTTTTTTAACCTCCGATGGGCCATAATAAAAACAATGATTTGTATACCAAAAGTTATGTACACTTATGGTTATTTATCGACATAATCACCTTGGAGATTGAGGCATTTGTCGTACCTGTGAACAAGCTTTCCAATACCCTCTTCATAAAATGTTGCCGCCAATGAATTTAAATGTGTCCTCACGTTGTCTTGAAGCTCCTCGTTATTTTGCTACTTTAAATCACTGCTACTTAAAATCACTGCTACTTTAAATCAGTTCTACTTTAAATCACTGCTAATTTAAATCACTGCTACCTAAAATCACTGCTACTTAAAATCACTGCTACTTAAAATCACGGCTACTTAAAATCACTGCTACTTTAAATCACTGCAATTTAAATTGTGACAAACTGTGATTGTTACTTAAAACATAATTGTAGGAAGACGAGTACAAGGTTATTTAATGTTAAATGTTATTTAATATCCATTACTTTATTCTCCCATTTGTGCACGGTATTGTATTTAAAATTTGAATAAATATTTAATTAAAAAAACAAATATGAATAAAATGCCATAATATACCATATAAAATGAAATAAATTACAACTTATGTACTAACAATTATTAATTCATTAATTGAGATTTTAGAATTGAACCACAAGCTCGTTGTGAATGAAAGTGATGAATCCGACGACTTAACAAACCCAAAATGGCTCATAATTCATTTTAATTTAAGATTCAGAGCAAATATCTAAACATACATTTTAAAATAATACCACGAAACTAATTTCGAAATTGCAAATTTTATGAACTGAAAAAAATTAATAAAAACTGCTCCTTGTTCAGGTGCTCAAAAAAATAAACAACAAAAATCCATATCTCTATTGAAAATTTTTGAATTTACAAAAACCAAATTGATTTTGAATAAGCGATACTTCAACCATTAAGAATATTTTTTAAGGAATTTCTTCTACGCGTTTTCTTATATTTTTTCTGCGATGTTTTCATTCAAGTGCTCAAAAAATTAAAACGAAAATTTTCAAAAATTCATATCTCAGTTGAAAATTGTTGTATTTAAAAAACCAAATTAATTTTAAAATAGCGACACTTCGACCGTTGAGGATGATTTCCTATAGAATTTTGCCTGGATATTTTATATTTTTTTCTACGATGTTTTCATTCAAGTGCTTAAAAAAAATAAAACGAAAATTTTCAAAAATTCATATCTCTTTTGAAAATTGTTGTATTTACAAAAACCAAATTAATTTCGAATGAGCGGTAATTCGGCCATTGAAGATTTTTTTTTATGTAATTTTGTCTGCGCGTTTTATATTTGTTCTGCGATGTTTTCATTTAAGTGGTCAAAAAAATAAAACAAAATTTTTCAAAAATCCATATCTCCATTAAAAATTGTTCTATCTACAAAAACCAAATTGATTTTGAATAAGCGCTACTTCGACCACCGAGGATATTTTTATAGGGAATTATTTCTACGCGTTTTATATTTTTTCTGCGACGTTTTCATTCCAATGCTCAAAAAATTAAAATGAAAATCTTCAAAAATCCATATCTCTATTGAAAATTGCTGAATTTCCAAAAAAACCAAATTGATTTCGAATAAACGGTACTTCGGCCATTGAGGATATTTTTTAATGGAATTTTGCCTGCACGTTTTATATTTTTTTTCTGCGATGTTTATGGCCAAGTGCTCAAAAAGTTCAAACAAAAATTATTAAAAATTCATATCTCCATTAAAAAATGTTGAATTTACAAAAACCAAATTAATTGTAAATAAGCGATACTTCGACCATTGAGGATATTTTTTTTTTCTACGCGTTTTATATTTTTTTCTGCGATATTTTCATTCACGTGCTCAAAAAATTAAAACGAAAATGTTCAAAAATCTATATCTTTATTAAAAATTATTGAATTTACAAAAACCAGATTGATTTTTAAATAGCGATACTTCGGTCATTGAGGATAATTTTTTTAATTTTGTCTGCGCGTTTTATTTTTTTTCTGAGATGTTTTCATTCAACTAGTCAAGAAATTAAAATCTTCAAAAATCCATATCTCTATTGAAAATGGTTGAATTTACAAAAACCAAACTAATTTTGAATAAGCGGTACTTCGACTATTTTGCTTGCATGTTTTATATTTTCTTCTACGATGTTTTTGCAAAAGTGCTCAAAAAATTAAAAAGAAAATTTTCAAAAAACCTTATCCCTATTGAAAATTGTTGAATTTACAAAAACAAAATTAATTTTGAATTAGCGAAACTTCGGCCGCTGAGGATAATTTTTTATGAAATTTTGTCTGCGCGTTTTTTTTCTGCGATGTTTTCATTTAAGTGCTCAAAAATTTAAAAACAATTTAAAAAATTAAATTTTAAATCATCCATATTATCATTGAAAATTGTTTAATTTACAAAAAGCAAATTGATTTTCAATCAGCGATACTTCGGCCATTATGGATAATTTCTTATGAAATTTTGCTTTAATAATTTATATTTTTTTCTGCGATCTTTTTGTTCAAGTGTTAAAAAATGAAAACGAAAATCTTTTCTGTATTGAAAATTGTTGAATTTACAAATACTAAATTGATTTTGAATAAACAATACTTCGGTCATTGGGGATAATTTTTTATGGAATTTTGTCTGCACGTTTTACATTTTTTTCTGCGACGTTTTTGGCCAAGTGATCAAAAAATTAAAACTAAAATTTTCAAAAATCCATGTCTCCATTAAAAATTGTTTAATTTACAAAACCAAATTGATTTTGAATAAGTGATACCTCGACCATTGAGGACTTTTTTTTTAAGGAATTTCTTCTACGCGTTTTATTATATTTTTTCTGCGATGTTTTCATTCAAATGCTCAAAAAAATAAAACGAAAATCTTCAAAAATCCATAACTCTATTAAAAATTGTTGAATTTACAAAAACCAAATTAATTTCGAATAAGCGGTACTTCGGCTATTGAGAATAATTTTGTATGGAATTTTGTCTCCGCGTTTTATATTTTTTCTGCGTTTTCAAACTGGAATTAAAAAAAAGTCCATATCTCCATTAAAAATTGTTGAATTTACAAAACCGAATTGATTTTGAATAAGCGATACTTCTACCACTGAGGATATTTTTTTAAGGAATTTTTTCTACGCGTTTTATATTTTTTCTGCGACGTTTTCATTCCAGTGCTCAAAAATTTAAAACGATAATTTTCAAAAATCCATATCTTCATTAACAATTGTTGAATTTACAAAAACCAAACTAATTTTGAATAAACGGTACTTCAGCCATTGAGGATAATTTTTATAGAATTTTGCCTGCATGTTTTATATTTTCTTCTGCTATGTTTTTGTAAAGTGCTCAAAGATTAAACCAAAAATTTTCAAAAATCCGTATCTTCATTGAAAACGGTTGAATTTACAAAAACCAAACTAATTTTGAATAAGCGGTACTCCGGCCATTGAGGATAATTTTTATAGAATTTTTCCTGAATGTTTTATATTTTCTTCTGCGATGTCTTTGTTAAAGTGCTCAAAAAATTAAAACGAAAATTTTCAAAAATCCATATCTCTATTGAAAATTGATGAATTTACAAAAACCAAATTGATTTTGAATAAGCGATACTTCGGACATTGAGGGTAATTTTTAATGGAATTTTTCCTGCATGCTTTACATTTTCTTCTGCGATGTTTTTGTTAAAATGCTCAAAAAATTAAAACGAAAATTTTCAAAAATCCATGTCTCTATTAAAAATTGTTGAATTTACAAAAACCAAATTGATTTTGAATAAGCTACACTTTGGCAATTGGGGATGATTTTTTATGGAATTTTTCCTGCGCTTTTATATTTTTTTCTGTGATGTTTTTGTTCAGGTGCTCAAAAAATTGAAACTAAAATTTTCAAAAATCCATATCTATTGAAAATGGTTGAATTTACAAAAACCAAATTGATTTTGAATAAGCGATACTTTGGACATTGAGGGTAATTTTTAATAGAATTTTTCCTCCATGCTTTACATTTTCTTCTGCGATGGTTTCGTTAAAATGCTAAAAAAATTAAAACGAAAATTTTCAAAAATCCATATCTCTATTCAATAATGGTTGAATTTACAAAAACCAAATTGATTTTGAATGATCGATACTTCGGCCATTGGGGGTGATTTTGTATGGAATTTTCCCAGGGCTTTTATATTTTTTTCTGCGATGATTTTGTTCAGGCGCTCAAAGAATTAAAACGAAAGTTTTCAAAAATCCATATCGGACCCGCTTCGATATTTTGGTGAATTCTGATCGTACAGGGAGGCGTCCACGCAGTAGTTGTTGGTGACTTTGGTGATCGGTAAAGAGCTGTACCTCTCAGTAGAGATGGTGGATGAGGATGCAAGTGAGCAATGTAGAAAAAGATATATTGTTTTTTTTTTGTAAAGAAGTGAGAATCTTCAATTAGGGAGCAGTGTTGGATACACCATGAAGCGTTGCCCACCGGATAAACTTCATTCCTTTCCAAAGGGGCTGTCTAAGTGAATTTCATCACGCCTCAAGCGTGTCGAAGATTTCCATCTATTCCATGCTGGTCGGTACTCTACGTAGGACGATCTTCCGGGATTTTCCCTCTTGGGCTTGGTACGTAAAGTACTTAATGTCCTTCATATTACAGAGCGATGTAATTGCTCTGAAACCTGCGGGGGAGGCGATTTGACTATGATTTCGATTATTCGCTAGTCATATTCAAATGAAAGGGTAATTATAATTTTGACGAAAACCCAATTTTTAGACTTTATAATGCAATCTTGTAAAAAAATCTCTTTTTATGTTTCGCCTTTAAAATTAACCAACTATTGGGTCTGAAATACAAAGCGCTAAATTGTGAGAAAACAGAAGTTCTTGTAATAACTAACATCAAGTAATAACACGCATGCACCTTTACCAATTTCACGCTGTAATGGTTCAGATTTGCGGTGCGGAGCAGATACTATGGACTATTTTAATGCCTCCTAATTGATACTTGTCCCTCGAAGGTGTCAATTATCGGTTGATCCTCATTTTGGCGTAGATTACAAGGGACCACTGATCGAATTCACGATGCGAATATCCAGTGATTGATATTCGCCATGCTATAGTAGCGAATGAGAACTTGTATGAGAATTGACACGTTTTGCGCACTATCTGCAATTAACGTAAATACGTTAGTGCGCTCCTGGTAAATTAGATCAGTAGCTCAAAAGGTCTAATTAAAATTAGTTTGGACCGGGATCGGTCGGTACGGTCGGTGTGCACCTGCACAATATCACAAGCGCAATTTGGGTTTATGTTAATGGTCGCCATGCTTCGGAATGATGCAGTGTAATGTCGCCGGCACGTGGGCGAGCTAATTAATTATCCTTTGCCCGAGCGATAATCGCGCACTGTGTAATTTTCCTCACTGTCACCCAGCGCCGTATACTGCAATTATGTGGGAGATGTATTAACAGTGACGCTTTCAAGATGGATTTGCTTACACACAAGGCCGCCGTATATCCGAGTACTTACGAGCAGTTAACGGAGATTACAAGATGACTGATACATTAATTTTCAATGTTTTGCAGATTACGTGGTTATCCTTTATAAACGATCCTTAACCCTTTGGCCTACTTTCCTTACGTCCGAATGCGTGCACTTTTAATAGCGCTCCAGTCGCGACGTACGTGTACCGATTCAACCCATGCAGACGCGACGGAATATCAGCAGAAACAAGTCCCACTGAGGCGTGCCCAATTGTTTGGGCACAAATTCATGCTTTTTCATGGCACAACTGAAAACGTAAAATATGGACTTCAAAAAATTCTGTTTCGCAAGAAAATGCATTCATTGTGCAGCACTACTAACGCAACCGCTGCGCCACGAGTTGAGCTCGTGATTGATGTGTTTGGCCCAAGCAGCGCGCCACGAGATGTGCTCGTGGTCGTTGTGTTTGGCCCGAACATTTAAACACGAGGAGTACTCGTGGTTGTAGGTCAAAGGGTTAAATTCTTGTAGACGGTATCCATTCTCCACCAATGCATCATTTAAAATCAGTATTCTTTCAATATCTAACATTTGAATCACTCATGTGCATTCGTATATTTTATTCTTGCACGCTGTATCCATTCTCCACCAACACATCTTTTAAAATCAGTATTCTTCCAATATCTAACATTTGATTTAGTTAGGTGCATCAGGTGCATTCGTATATTGTAGTTTTTTTTTATTATTATAGCGCATTAGCGCGATGCTTATTGTACAGTCAGAGAAAATACAAATGCGAAACTCGATCCGCGAGGGATGCTGCCGCATGTCTGTGCTTAGTTCGGTCGAATCCCGTTCCTGCTTAAAATCCATTTATGAGGTAATAAAAGGGTATCCCGAGATAAGATGGTCAAAATTCCACCCGACACGGATTTTTGAATAAATATGAAAATATCATTAGATGTGCCCTTAAACCAAAGTAGCCGTATATAAAAAAAAAACCTACATGACCCGGGAAGCCCCAAAATAAGATTCTTTCAAATATAATTTTTTAACCACTAAAAAATTATTTTAAAAATCTGAAAAAATCACATATATTATTGACCCAAATACCAAATTAGGTGAATTTTTTCAAGGTCATTGAGCGTTATTTACAATATTAAAAAAATGTTGAAAATAAAAAAAAGAAGGCTGAAAGACCGCAGGTCGATAGCCAATGAACAGGAAAAATTGTTATACTGTCTATCATTATTTTACTCATACATACTGTATTGTACTTTTTATTTCTGTAAATAAAGATGTTGTATATATAAAAAAAGAAAATTTGCCCATAAAAATGCCAAAAGTGGTCTTGAAAAAGAGTACTGAAAAAAATGGCAAAAAGAGTACTGGAAAAATTGTCTTGAAAAAAAATACCAAAAAGTGTCTTGAAAAAGAGTACTAAAAAAATTGTCCTGAAAAAAATGGTGATGTGGCCATCATGTTACTTTCTCCGACTTGGTAGTATAATTTATATTTACGCTTTCATCGTTTATTTTCAATTTGAATGTGCATCGAGCGTTTTGTCGACTTGGATGAAACTGACGTTAGAAACCTCAAAGGTATGAAAGATGGAAAAATTATACTTCAATTTCAAAAACTCAGTTTACTTAAAAACCAACGAGATTCAAAAAAAAACTTATTCTTTATAAGTTGTTCATTTTATTATTCATAAATTTACTGTAACTATTATCGTTTCATAATTATAAACCAAAAATGAAAAACAAATTAATAAATATTTTTCTCGAATAACAATGATTTTATGAAAAATATTTTCCAACAAAAGATGTTCATTTATTTGTTGTCTTCAATATTTGTTTAAATGATTTTGTGACATTTTACATATTTAAAAAAATATTGGGAAAAAACAAAAAACAGTTAAGGTAAACACCCACTTCGGGTGTATGAAATTTTACCAAAAGCTTTTCAGTTATTCAGATTCTTAAATAAGACTTATGTTTAAAGTTTCATATCAATTGCTCCATTAGTTTTTGAGATACAGCGCGCACAGACTGACAAACAGACAGACAGACAGACAGACAGACACACGCACACACACACACACACACACACACACACAGGACACACAACACAATTTTTGTTTCCAGAAATTGTTAAAATGGCATCTAGGGACCCCAAAACGGATATTTCCGTAAAAAAAATTTTTTTCACGATCACAATACTTTCTCGTACTTCGTAATGGAGACGTAAAAAAAGAGTGTTGAAAAAAAGTACTGAAAAAAATTGTCTTGAAAAAAAATGCCAAAAGTACTCTTGAAAAAGAGTACTAAAAAAAATTGTCCAGAAAAATGCCAAAAAGAGTACTGGAAAAAATTGTCTAAAAAAAATACCGAAAAGAGTACTAAAAAAATTGTACTGAAAAAAATACAATTTTATTTAATCATTATATTGCCTTTACATTATTGGACACGTCAGGTATAAAATACATAAAGTTAAATTCAGACATGTATTCACGAAACAACTTAAAATAACTTGGTTAAAAGAGACTCTTATTCTTGGTGTTACGTAATTATATAATTTTTTAATTATGTTATGCTATAGAAAGCTTGCTGTAGAAGTAAAGATTTTGTCTTGAGAAAGAGTACTAAAAAGATTGTCTTGAAAAAAAATGCCAAAAAGAGTTTTGGAAAAGAATACTGAAAAAAATTGTCTTGAAAAAAAAATGCCATAGTAGTCTTGAAAAAAAGAACTGAAAAAATTGTCCTGAAAAAAATGCCAATTGGGCACTGAAAAAAATTGTTTGAAGAAAATGCCAAAAAGAGTACTGGAAAAAATTGTCTTGGAAAAAATGCCAGAGTCTTAAGAGTACTAAAAAAAATTGTCCGCAAAAAATGCTAAAAAGTTTTGAAAAAGTGAACTAAAAAAAATGCCAAAAGGAGTACTGGAAAAAATTGTCCTGAATAAAATTCCAAAAAGAGTACTGGAAAAAATTGTCGTGAATAAAATGCAAAAAAAGTACTGGAAAAAATTGTCTTGAAAAAAAATGCCAGAGTCTCAAGAGTACAAAAAAAAATTGTCCCAAAAAATGCTAAAAAGTCTTGAAAAATTGAACTGAAAAAATGTTAAAAAGAGTACATGAAAAAATTGTCCTGAATAAAATACCAAAAAGAGTACTCGAAAAATTGTCTTGGAAAAAATGCCAAAGAGTCTTAAGAGTACTAAAAAAAATTGTCCCTAAAAAATGCCAAAAATTCTTGAAAAAGTGAACTAAAAAAATGCCAAAAAGAATACTGGAAAAAAGTGTCCTGAACAAAATGCCAAAAAGAGTACCGGAAAAAATCGTCTTGGAAAAAATGCCAAAGAGTCTTAAGAGTACTAAAAAAAATTGTCCCAAAAAATGCTAAAAAGTCTTTAAAAAGTGAACTGAAAAAAATGCCAAAAAGAGTACTAGAAAAAATTGTCTTGAAAAAATGCCAGAGTTTTGATAGTACTAAAAAAAATGCTTAAAAGTCTTGAAAAAGTGTAATGTAAAATTTTATTTCGTCATATGATTACTATCAATAAATACCATCTATGTGACTTTTTTCATCTTCCAACGTTTGGTGCGACAACTTCAAAAATTCGAATAACTAATATTTTTACAATATTTTTTGTATATTTATCAACAGTTGAACAGTCATTTTATGTAAAATTATTATTAGTATTTCAGTATTATTTTTTTTTCAGTTTCGTATAAACAACCCATTTTTTTGTCAAGATATGACCACGAAACCCTCGAAAAATGGGTTTTTGTTTTTAAACACTATAAAAATCTAAAAAAAATCATAAATATTTTTATCCCAAATATCAAATTAAGTAAATTTTTTCAAGGTTAGAAAAGGCAAAAAAAATGGTTAAACCTAAAAAAAAGTAATACCCTAAATAAACTTTTATTTGGGTAAAAAATATTTGTGAATTTTTCAGATTATTATAATAATTATTAGTGATTAAAAAAATAAAATCTTATTTTTCAAGGGTTTCAAGGTCATATCTTGGCAAAAATGGGGTAACATATTTATACGAAACTGAAAAAAAATTACTAATAAAACTACCAATAATTTTATATAAAATTACTGTTCAATTGTTGATAAATACAGGGTGTCCCAGAAGTCGACGTCAAGCCGAAATCTTTTAACAGACTAAGTCATGAGAGTTATCAGAAAAATATAAAAAAAAATCCAAATAATGTATTTAAAAAATTATGGCCATTTAAAAAAAAACGAGAAAAACGGAAAAAGTTTATTGTAAGCCAGTAGAAAATTTAGCTGAGTTAAGGCAAAGATTAACTCAAGCGGCTGAATCAATCAAGAACGGAAGATTCGCCCGTCGGATAACAAGATCATTTTTAAGAAGATGTCGAGCCTGTATTGAGGCTGAAGGAAAGCAGTTTGAACATCTTTTGTAATTTTAATTGATGTTAAACATTTGTTATGCTTGTAATAAATCAAAGACCGTCACAGGCTGTAGATTTTCTCGTTTTTTTTTTAATGGCCATAATTTTTTAAATACATTATTTGGATTTTTTTAAATATTTTTCTGATAACTCTCATGACTTAGTCTGTTAAAAGATTTCGGCTTGACGTCGACTTCTGGGACACCCTGTATAAAAAATATCAAAATAAACATTTTAGTTATTTGAATTTTTGAAGATGACGCACCAAAAATTGGAAGATGAAAAACTCACAGATATGGCATTAACTGATAGAAATTATATAACGAAATAAAATTTTCCGTCAGTCAATCACTTAAGGGCGAGAAGTGAACTAGGCTTATAAATTTTATTACCTCATAATTGTATTTTAAGCAGGGGTTTAGACCGAACTAAGCACCGACATGCGGCAGCATCCCTCGCTGATCGAGTTTCGCATTTGTATTTTCTCTGACTGTACAAACTGGTTGGTCAAACATCTGTGCGTAGACCATTTACTATTCCACGGACTATTTTCCGTGGCGTTAGCCATACTCGTCATAAAAAGACAACTATTGTGCCTAGGTATACAAAACATTGCATTTAAGTCATACTATTTAGAACTTAAAATTTCATAATATTTTTTTCTATATTGTAACCCAATCACACTAAAATATCAGCTCGTCATAAAAATGCAACTTTTGAACCTGGATATAAAAATAACTTTATTTAAGTTATGCTATTTAAAACATAGAATTTCGTAATCTTTTCGAACTCAATCACACTAAAATAACAGTTTTTATGATAACTTTCATTTCATTAGAAAATTCCAACCCATGAATATAAATTAATGGATTTAAACTCGATTATACAGCATTGCGCTTTTGAATCCGTTCCATTTATTGCCGCGGTTCACTATGTTCCGATCGAAATTAATGCAGAAATAATTAGGCTCTGACGCATAAATAAAACGGATTGGTTTAAAATTGCCCCATGAAAATTAATGGGAGCACACACGCTGGTCGATTTTTTCAATATGTAAATCGGAGATGGGAAAGTTTTCCGGGTGTAGGCGGTGAACGTGCATCGGCAGGAAAATCGCTGCACGCAATTACGCCGCAAGAAAAGTTTTCCCTTTGTCAAATTCACGACACTCTGCTTTATGCAATATCGCCTGACTGTAAAGGAGATAACGGCGCTTATGTGGAAACAACGTTACCGGTGAAAATACATGCAAAATATGTGATAATATAAAGAAACCTAATGGAGCCTTCATAGAATGAAGAAAATGTTGATACATCAATCCGTTGTAATTATGTTTTGTAAGTTAAATTTTAATTTCCGTTCAATCACTTTTTTCTATTTCTAAAGATCGTTCGTGTGAAATTTGAAAGCACAAAATTCAGGTTTTTTATCAATGTATTTCCAAACGTAATTTTTTTTTCGGCATTACCCCTGGCCTTGGTTCTATGACCATTAGCCATCTTCAATATATATACCGGGTGTTGACTTGGTGGACGCAACATAGGAAATCGCATGTTCATTTTGAAGTGTTCAAATATTGGCTAGATTTAGAATATTTGTAGAGGAAAAAATTCTGAATTTAATAATGTTCACACTTAGCACTTCACGTTTCTGTAAGTTGAAATAATTAAGAAAAAGTAACAAAAATTTTAGTTTTCTCTAAAAAGATCAGGGAAGATAATATCATATATCAAGAAATTAACATTGAAAAGCCAATGTTCCGTTTTGTTCATCATTTAATTAACAAAAATAAATTTAAACTAAAAAACTATCTGTAAAGAAAACGCTTGCATAAAAAAAAATTATCTATAAATTAAGATAATTAAAAATAAAATCATGTGCAAAATAGAATTTAATCGATAGAAAAATTTAGTTCACATTTTTTTACTAATAGTAAAATTGAATTAAGAGTAATTCATTTTTAGAAAGTAAATAGCAAATACTAATTTCATATTGTGTAAGGTAAAACGCAGGAAAAATTCCATAAAAAATCATCTTCAATGGCCAAATTATCGCTTATTCAAAATCAATTTGGTTTTTGTAAATTCAACCATTTTCAACAGAGATATGGATTTTTGAAAAAAATTATTTTAATTTTTTAGGCATCTAAACAAAAACATCGCAGAAAAAAATATAAAAAATGCAGGAAAAAATCCATAAAAAAACATCCTCAATGGCCGACGTATCGCTTATTTAAAATCAATTTGGTTTTTGTATATTTAACAATTTTCAATAGAGATATGGATTTTTGAAAATTTTCGTTATAACTTTTTGAGTATTTTAACGAAAACATCGCAGAAGAAAATATTAAGCATGCGGGAAAAATTACCCTCAATATCCGAAGTATCGCTTGTTTAAAATCCATTTGGTTTTTGTAAATTCAACCTTTTTCAATAGAGATATGGATTTTTGAAAATGTTCGTTTTAATTTTTTGAGCACTTTAACAAAAACATCGCAGAAGAAAATATAAAACATTCAGGCAAAATTCTATAAAAATTATCCTCAATGGCCGAAGTATCGCTTATTCAAAATTAGTTTGGTTTTTGTAAATTCAACCATTTTCAATAGGGATATGGATTTTTTGAAAATTTTTGTTTTAATTTCTTGAGCACCAAAACAAAGACATCGCAGAAAAAAATATAAAGAAAGCAGTAAAAATTCCATTAAAAATTACCCTCAATGTCCGAAGTATCGCTTATTCAAAATCAATTTGGTTTTTGTAAATTCAACCATTTTCAATAGAGATATGGATTTTTGAATTTTTTTAATTTTTTTGAGCACTTTAACAAATTCATCGCAGAAGAAAATATAAAACATGCAGGCAAAATTCTATAAAAATTATCCTCAATGGCCGAAGTACCGCTTATTCAAAATTAGTTTGGTTTTCATAAATTCAACAATTTTCAATAGAGATATGGATTTTTGAAAATTTTCGTTTTAATTTCTTGAGCACCTGAACATAAACATCGCAGAAAAAAATATAAAAGCTCAGGAAAAATTCCATAAAAAAATCTTTCTCAATGACCGAAGTATCGCTCATTCAAAATTAATTTGGTTTTTGTAAATCCAACAATTTTTAATAGAGATATGGATTTTTGAAAATTTTCTTTTAAATTTTTTGAGCACTTTAACCAAAATATCGCAGAAGAAAATATAAACATGCAGGCAAAATTCTATAAAGAATTATTCCCAATAGCCGGAGTACCTCTTATTCAAAATTAGTTTGGTTTTTATAAATTCAACCATTTTCAATAGAGATATGGATTATTGAAAATTTTTATTTTAATTTTTTGCGCATCTGAACAAAAACATCGCAGAAAAAAATATAAAGAGAGCAGGAAAAATTCCATAAAAAATCATTCTCAATGATCGAAGTGTCACTTATTCAAACCCAATTTGGTTTTTGTAAATCCAATAATTTTCAATAGAGATGTGGATTTTTGAAAATTTGTATTTTAATTGTTTGCGCATCTGAACAAAAACATCGCAGAAAAAAATATAAAAAACTCAGGAAAAATTCCATAAAAAATCATCCTCAATGGCCGAAGTATCGCTTATTTAAAATCAATTTGGTTTTTGTAAATTCTGCAATTTTCAATAAGAATATGGATTTTTGAGAAATTTTATTTTAATTTTTTGCGCATCTGAACAAAAACATCGCAGAAAAAAATATAAAAAACTCAGGAAAAATTCCATAAAAAATCATCCTCAATGGCCGAAGTGTCGCTTATTCAAAATCAATTTGGTTTTTGTAAATTCAACCATTTTCAATGGAGATATGGATTTTTGAAAATTTTCCTTTTAATTTTTTGAGCACTTTAACAAAAATATCGCAGAAGAAAATTGGCAAAATTCTATAAAAAAATATCCTCAATGGCCGAAGTACCGCGTATTCAAAATTCGTTTGGTTTTTGTATATTCAACCATTTTTAATAGAGATATGGATTTTTGAAAATTCTTGTTTTAATTATTTGAGCACCTGAAAAGAAACACCGAAAAAAAATACAAAAGCCCTGGAAAAATTCCATAAACAATCATCCTTAATGGCGGAAGTATCGCTTATTCAAAATCAATTAGGTTTTTGTAAATTCAACCATTTTTGGAAACTTTCGTTTTAATTTTTTGAGCACCTGAACAAAAACATCGCAGAAAAAAATATAAAAGCCCTGGAAAAATTCTATAAAAAATCATCCCTAACGGCCGATGTATCGGTTATTCAAAATCAATTTGGTTTTTGTAAATTTAACAATTTTCAATAGAGATATGGATTTTTGTAAATTTTCGTTTTAATTTTTTGAGCCCTTTAACAAAAACATCGCAGTAGAAAATATAAAACAGGCAGGCAAAATTCTTTAAAAATGATCATCAATGGCCGAAGTATCGCTTATTCAAAATTAGTTTGGTTTTTGTAAATTCAACCATTTTCAATGGAGATATGGATTTTTGAAAATTTTTGTTTCAATTTCTTGAGCACCTGAACAAAAATATCGCAGAAGAAAATTTAAAATATATAGGCAAAATTATATAAAAATTATCGTCAATGGCCAAAGTACTGCTTATTCAAAATTAGTTAGGTTTTTGTAAATTCAACCATTTTCAATAGAAATATGGTTTTTTGAAAATGTTTGTTTTTAGTTTTAAGGACTGTTTTTTTAATCCAGTGACAGATTCAAGAATTGACAGGGACACGTTGAGGGTTTCTTGAGAATTGGCAAATCTTCTACTTTAAATAAAGAGAGCTTTTTTGAATATGTGGATACAAAACTACGTCTTCATTTCCACACCTTTTAATTTCATCTTTATATTTATACGACTAATGATTTCGAAAATCATCTTGAGTGGAGATTGCGGGTAAAGCTGTGGTCTTTAATGTTCTATAAGAAGTAAAAGTGATCATCCTGTATATTAGCAATTTTTCAGAATACAATGTCTGTGGGAAATTATTCGTGGCGTGCCGATACCATCGAAACCTTAACATTTTCGCCATTCCATCAAACGTATTCCATTAAAGTCACGTTCACGTAACGCAATTCCAGTGATGCGAGTACGATAATAATTAATTTCTCTCTCTCTCTTTCTCTCTCTCTCGGTCCGAAAAAGCGCTGCCTTCCAAAGAGTCACGATTCGGTCCTGATTAACGTTCGTCAAAAAAAAAACCGTTACACAATGTTACATCTTAGATAACAAATTTAATTACGGGCCAATTATCCCGTGGATAATTAGCGGTCGGTGCGTGTGTTCCCTCGCCTATCCCGATGAAAGTGATCCGGATTTGCACGTGTGCACGATTTACATGCCGGCGGCGTTGCCGGTTAACATAAATCTTCCATTACGGTGACGTATACCGGTGCCCCGCTGAAATTTTAAATTGACGGATCGCCGACGTGCGGACAATTTGTTCAAATTTACATCTAAATGCTTTCATCGGCATTCTTTGCGGAGGCACTGGCAAAGAGACAGCTTTACGAGCTAATGAATGTGTTGAAACTGAATCAAAAGTTATTTGTCAATTTTATGCCTCCTTACATGCAGTGGCGGCTCGTGAACTTTTTGAGTGGTACAAAAATCTTGTACAACATATATTTATAAATTCAAAGCATAATTGAAAAACAGTGTGTCCTACATTTGGTAAGAAAACAAAACTATTTATAGTTACATTTGAATTGTTAGTAAAATATAAATGATTAGTCACTTTCAGAAGTTAAAAAATGGTGAAGTAGCCATCATGTTACTTTCTCCGATTTTGATGGTATAATGGTTATTTATATTTTTACTTCCAGTGTAAATCATATTTTAAATGTACAATTGCGGACAAAAAAGCTGAACTCTTTTTGTCGAGTGTGAATCAGTCATTGACGTTTTATGAATGGGCATTAAAGCCCAATTTTCACGAATACATTTTAGAGGAAAGTCGAAAGTGTTTTACTACTTTATTTTGTCCGCAATTGTATATCAAATGTTTTGCAGGATCAGATGATACTGACGTCTGACGTCTGAAACGTAAAAATTATGAAAGATGAAAATGACAGTTTTTCAAATTCTTATAATCTCTACAGTCAATTTGTTCAAAAACTAAAAAGATTATGTGCCAAATTTAATGCAATTAAAAAGTTGGTTAAGAAATATTTTCCAAAAATCAATGTAAACGTCAAAACTTCACGTTTTCAAAGTTCTAAATTGCGATTTTGATTTTTACATTCTAGAATGTAAAGTAATAAAAAAAAAAAGATTACGAATTTTTGTCGTTAAATTAACACAAAATGCAAAAAATTGCACTTTTTTACACTTCGCATATTTTAAAATCGCGATTTTGATTTTTGAAATAGCATAACTATCGAATGCATTTTCCGATTCTGATGATTCAAACGTCAAAATATGGCATGTTTAGTGTAATTTTAAAACGTATTTCGAAACTTTCTCGTAAAATTAAATGAATATGCAAAAATTGCACTTTGTTAAAGCTTGAATATTTTAAAATTCCGATTTTGATTTTTGAAACTACATAACTGCTGAACGCACTGTCTGATTTTTATTACTCCAACATCAAAATGTGTCAAATTCAGTGCAATAAAAAGTTAGTTAAGAAATATTTTCGTAAAATCAATGCAAAACGTCAAAGTTTCAAGTTTTTAAGATCACGATTTTGATTTTCTTAAATTATTATTATTATTTTAATTGCATAACTGCAGAACGCGTTGTTCGATTTTGATGACTCCAACGTCAAAATTTGGTGCAATTTAAAAGTTGGTTAAGTAATATTTTTCTCAAATCAACGCAAAATGTCAAAAGTTCACGTTTTCAAAGTTCGAAAATTTAAAAATGGGATTTTGATTTTTTTAAATTGCAGACCAGCCAAACCCGTCTGATTTTGATGATTCAAAAGTCAAAATATGGCGTGTTTAGTGTAATTTTAAAACGGATTATAAAACATTCTCTTAAAATTAAATCAAAATGCAAAATTGTTGCGTTGTCCGATTTTCATGACTCCAACGACAAAATGTGCCATATGTAGTGCAATTTAAAAGTTGATTAAGAAATGTTTTTGTAAAATCAATCAAATTTCGCGTTTTCAAAGTTCGAAGATTTTAAATATCGCTTTTGATTTCTTTTAAATTTCAGAGCAGTGATTTCGATAATTGATATGTCAAAATATGGTTGATTTAGTGTAACAATTTATAGAATGTTCTCGTAAAATTACATTTTTTCAAAGTTTAGATATTTTAAAATCTCGATTTTGTTTTTTTTTTCAAACTGCCGAACGCGTTGTCCGATTTTGATAATTCGAAAGACAAAATTGTAATAGACATTTTTGTAAAATCAACGCAAAACGTCAAAATTTCACGTTTTCGAAGTTCTAATATCTTTAATTTTGTTTTTTTTTATTGCAGAATGGGCAAACGTGATCTATGATTTGATAATTCAAATATCAAAATGTGGAAAATTCACTGTAATTTTAGCATGGATTACAAAATTTTATCGTTAAATAACACTTGCACTTTTTAAAGTGGGACGATTTTAAAATCTCAAATTTGATTTTTTACATTACACAACTACCGAACGCGTTGTCCGATTTTGATGGTTCCAATATCAAAATGTTGTAAATTGAGTGCAATTTAAAAACGTTTTTTAAAGATTTTCGTTACATGAAGGCAAAACTTCAAAATTTTATGTTTTTAATGTTCGTAGATTTTAAATAATAATTTTGATCTTTTAAATTCGAAAAAGCGTTCTCTAATTTTGCTGATTCAAATGACAACATATGGCAAATTTAATGTAATTTTGAAAAAGATTACGAATTTGTCTCGTTAGATTAACACAAAACGCAAAAATTGCACTTTTTGTACTTTCAATATTCTAAAATCGCGATTTTGATTTTTAAACTGCCGATTTTGATGATTCTAACTACAAAATGTACCAAATTTAGCACAATTGAAAAGTTGTTGAAGACATTTTTTTGTAAAATCAAATTTCACGTTTTCGGAATTATGTATTTTGATTTTAATTTTAATTACAGAACAGGTAAACGTGACCTCCGATTTGATAACTCAAAAGTCAAAATGTGGAAAATTTACTGTAATTCTAGAACGGATTATAAATTTTCTTGTTAAATTAACACATGCAAAAATTGCACTTTTTTTAAATTACAAATTTTGATGATTCTAATATCAAAATAATAATAATAGTAAGTTAAAAATTTCATAGTGGAAACATCATGTTACAGAATAAATTCAATGTGTACAGTTACGCATAAAAAAGCATAAAATAAATAAAAAAACAAATCAATAAAATAAAATTAAAAACAATTAAAATAAAATAGTTCTACAATAATAACACAACAATAAATTATAAATAAATTATCCAAGCATAAAATGTGGATAATTTAGTGCAATTTAAAAACTGGTGAAAAATGGCGATATTGCCATCATGTTACTTTCTCCGATTTGATGGTATCATTTATATTTACGCTTTTATAGTTAATTTTCAATTTAAATCGCATTTTAAATAAAGAGCGTTTTGTAGAATCGGTTGCAACTGACGTTTATGACGTCAAAATTATGAAAGATGAAAATGACAAATTATACTTTAAATCCTAATAGTCAGTTTACCAAAGAGATTTCGCAAAAAACTTATTCTTTATAAGTTGTTCATTTCGGCATTCTATACAATTATTATTCACATAAACTATCTGTAACTATTATCATAATAATTATAAACCAAAAATGAAACAAAAATTATTTTTTTTTTCTCGAATAAAAATCATTTTATGAAAAATATTTTTAAACAAAAGATTTTCATTCCATTGTTGTCTTCAATATTTGTTTATATGTTTTTGTGATATTTTTCATATTTAAAAAAATATTAGAAAAAACAAAAAAACAGTTAAGGTGAACACCCACTTCCGGTGGATGAAAGTAAAGGTGATGTTACTTTCTCCGATTTGATGGTATAGTTATTTAAATCATATTTCAAATGTACTTGAGCGTTTTTTTAGGATCGAATGATACTACGTTTCAATCATGAAAGATGAAAATTACAAATTACACTTCTAATAGTTAATTTACTCAAAAACTAAAGAGATTTCGAAAAAACGTATTCTTTATAAGTGGTCCATTTCGGTATTCTCTACAATTATTATGAATATAAATTTCATATAACTATTATAGTTTCATAATTATAAACCAAAAATGAAAAAGAAATAATGAAAATTGTTGAAATGGCATCCAGGGACCTCAAAACGGATATTTCCGTAAAAATATTTTTTTTAACGATCACAATACTTTCTCGTACTTATCCAGCTCTACTAGAAAATTGTCTACTGATAATAATAATAAATTTATTCATCCATAAAAATCAACCGATATTGGACAAGTCAAGATAAAGGTTCCTTACCACAAAATTACAAAAATCATCATCTATAATATAACATTACAAAAAATAATAAATAATAATCATCTATGCGATAATATACATTGCTATATAGATATATTTTTAGTTTTTTCTTAAACTCATTATATATGCTGATGTTTGTCTATTTGAATTCACAAAACTTAAAATGATTGTAAATAAATGTTAGTTATATGACGCCACAAAATACGTCTAATAAGTGCGCGTTGCGTTGGGGAAAAATTCATAGCGATTTTTCTCTGTTCATTCAAGTTATACAGGCGTTGTTTAACATTTAAACTGGCGAAAGAGTATTTTAAAAATTAATTATAAATTCTGGCTGAGCTTGAAACTACAGGTAGTGCCATGGCTCCTCGGCTCTACATAACGAGCCGCCCCTGCTTACACGTAAATACTATTTTTTGAATTAATCACCAATTTCAGGAAATAAATTGCAAGAAAAAAATTGCAAATCTCCATCCATCATCAATTGAGATTAAAGAAACTCGTTGGTTATATTTCCAAATCTGTTTTCGTCAACTTTCCACAATTCCGAAAATCGATACCATCCACAAATAATGTGGACGAAAAAAAAGTTAAACTTTTTCCCCTCTCGAATATCGTAAATTAACTCATTCCGGCCAAACCAGCATCGCACAACTAGCCCAGCCGAAGAGCAAGCGTAAAAAAGAAAAACATCCTCAGATAAATAACATAAATTTCAGCGAAAGAAAAGAACGCGCTTCGTCCCATCTAGCGGGAAATCCGCACGATAATTAATCATACACATTGAAAATTTGGAGGTCGGCCATCGACCCTCCTTCACGGCGTCCAGTTTTAGAACCACAAAGAGCGATGTCAATTATAGGGTCGCAGAAGATAAACGGGGGGAGATGAATTAACGCGGAACAAATTCGCAATAATGGCAAAATTGGCATTCCGGCGTCGAGGCGCCACCCCTACCAGTGGCTCTTAAACTGAGCAGGATTGTATCTTATCCTTCCTGTATTCCATACGCTCGTAAACTTAACAAAAGTGTGAAACATTAAAAAAAAACATTCAATAAAGAGTGGAAATGCAAAACCGCCAATTATACACGTTTATTAATTTTGTCTGGATTTCTCTACAAAACGGTCGCAGAAAAAAAATTGTGTGTAATTTCGCGCGCAAAGCGTGTTTGCCGATTTCAATAGATTGCCACGCCATCTCAATCGGCAAACACGCACGCTGCACACTTAATACAAAAATAGCTGTTATTACTATCCTCCGTTCACTTGGGATGAAAAAGTATTTCCACATCACAACCTGAAAATTTCATCAAACGCTTTAGAGCCCCCGTTTCGCCCAATCAACGGACGTGTTTATAAATAGGCGCAATATTGGCGAAGTAAACCGATTAACAGGCGTTCCGAAATCCATCAACCCTTTTTTTCCCATTTTAATTAAGCACCAGTCATCGGGAATTACCATCAAGATTTAATTTAAGCCCCGGGCGCGAGGAAATCGGAAAAAATATGTTTTGTTAGTGCGGAAAAGTTGGCCTGGAAAAGTTTGTTTGTTTTTTATGCCGTTCCAAGTTTCACTAAATTATGTGAAAAAATTAACATGCGGATGTGCCTCGCTGCCGAAATTTAACTCGATGTTGCAGAACTTTTACGAATCGATTTTCAATCTTTTTTTTTTCAAGGCTACATGGGGATTATGTATGCAAACGCAAACAGACTTGAATAAATGTTTTTAATGTTGCGGAAAGGGCTTATATCGATATGTAATTTCGTTGTATACATCGAGTATTCAGAAACGCGAATGGATTATTCGTACATTTAGGCTGCACGCTGGAGCCAGCTTAAATGATCAATATTTGAGGAAAGAGCTTGATGCTCAAAAAAATCTCCGTATTCTAGGTGAAAGCAAAATGGCGACAATCCAAACTTACACTGGAAAAACGAACAAATTACTTAATATTTTAAAAAAATTGTAAAAAATTCATCAATAAAGGAATTCGCTGTAGAAGCTCAAAATCCTTAAAACAATAATGCCTTTTCGATTTCGCGTGAAAAAAATCGCCGTATTCTAGGTGGAAACAAAATGCCGACAATCCAAACTTGCACTGGAAAAATGAAAAATGCATTCAATATTTTGAAAAATTGTAAAAAATTCATTAATTAAGGAATTCGCCGTAGAAGCTCAAAATCCTTAAAACAATAATGCCTTTTTGATTTCGCTTGAAAAAAATCGCCGTATTCTAGGTGGAAATAATCCAAACTTGCACTGGAAAAACGTAAATTGCATTTAATATTTTCAAAAATTGTAAAAAATTCATCAATTAAAAAATTTGCTGTAAAAGCACAAAATCCTTAAAATAATAATGCCGTTATGATTTTGCGTAAAAAAAATCGCCGTATTCTAGGTGGAAACAAAATGGCGACAATCCAAACTAGCACTGGAAAAACGAGAAATACATTCAATTTTTTTTTAATTGTAAGAAATTCATCAATTAAGGAATTCGCCGCAGGAGTTCAAAATCTTTTAAACAATAATCCCTTTTTGATTTCGCGTAAAAAAGTCGCCGTATTCTAGGTGGAAACAAAATGGCGACAATCCAAACTTGCACTGGAAAAACGAAAATTGCGTTCAATAGTTTAAAAAATTGTAAAAAATTCATCAATTAAGGAATTTGCCGTAGAAGCTCAAAATCCTTAAAACAATAATGTCTTTTTGATTTCGCGTGAAAAAAATCGCCGTGTTCTGGGTGCAAACAAAATGGCGACAAAGCAAACTTGCACTGGAAAAACGAAAAATGCATTCAATATTTTGAAAAATTGTAAAAAATTCATCAATTAAGGAATTCGCCGTAGAAGCTCAAAATCCTTAAAACAATAATGTCTTTTTGATTTCGCGTGAAAAAATCGCCGTATTCTTGGTGGAAGCAAAATGACGACTATCCTAACTTGCACTGAAAAAACGAAAAATGCTTTCAATATTTTGAAAAATTGTAAAAAATTCATCAATTAAGTAAGGAATTCGCCGTAGAAGCTCAAAATCCTTTAAACAATAACGCCTTTTTAATTTAGCGTGAAAAAAATTGCCGTATTCTAGGTGGAAACAAAATGGCGACAATCCAAATTTGCACTGGAAAAATGAAAAATGCGTTCAATATTTTGGAAATTTTTAAAAATTCCTCATTCAAGGAATTCGCCGTAGAAGCTCAAAATCGTTAAAACAATAATGCCTTTTTGATTTCGCGTGAAAAAAATCGCCGTATTCTAGGTGGAAACAAAATGGCGACAGCCCAAACTTGCACTGGAAAAACGAAAAATGCGTTCAATATTTTGAAAAATTGTAAAAAATTCATCAATTAAGGAATTTGCCGTAGAAGCTCAAAATCCTTAAAACAATAATGCCGTTTTGATTTCGCGTGAAAAAATTGCTGTATTCTAGGTAGAAACAAAATGGCGACAATCCAAACTTGCACTGGAAAAACGAAAAATGCGTTCAATATTTTAAAAAATTGTAAAAAATTCATCAATTAAGAAATTCGCTGTAGAAGCTCAAAATCCTTAAAATAATAATGCCTTTTTGATTTCGCGTGAAAAAAATTGCTGTATTCTAGGTAGAAACAAAATGGCGACAATCCAAACTTGCACTGGAAAAACGAAAAATGCGTTCAATATTTTAAAAAATTGTAAAAAATTCATCAATTAAGAAATTCGCTGTAGAAGCTCAAAATCCTTAAAATAATAATGCCTTTTTGATTTCGCGTGAAAAAAATTGCAGTATTCTAGATAGAAACAAAATGGCGACAATCCAAACTTGCACTGGAAAAACGGAAAATGCGTTCAATATTTTGAAAAATTGTAAAAACTTCATCAATTAAGGAATTCGCCGTAGAAGCTCAAAATCCTTAAAACAATAACGCCGCTTTGATTTCGCGTCAAAAAAACCGCAGTATTCTAGGTAGAAACAAAATGGCGACAATCCAAATTTGCACTGGAAAAACGAAAAATGCATTCAATATTTTGAAAAATTGTAAAAAATTCATCAATTAAGGAATTCGCCGTAGAAGCTCAAAATCCTTAAAGCAATAAAGCCTTTTTGATTTCGCGTGAAAAAAATCGCCGTATTCTAGGTAGAAACAAAATGGCAACAATCCAAACATGCACGGGCAAAACGAGAAATGCATTCAATATTTTAAAAAATTGTAAAAAATTCATCTATTAAAGAATTCGCCCTACAAGCTCAAAATCCTTAAAACAATACTGCCGTTTTGATTTTGCGTGAAAAAAATCGCCGTATTCTAGGTGGAAACAAAATGGCGACAATCCAAACTTGCACTGGAAAAACGAGAAATGCATTCAATATTTTGAAAAATTGTAAAAAATTCATCAATTAAGAAATTCGCTGTAGAAGCTGAAAATCCTTAAAATAATAATGCCGTTTTGATTTCGCGTGAAAAAAATCGCCGTATTCTAGGTGGAAACAAAATGGCGACAATCCAAACTTGCACTGGAAAACGAGAAATGCATTAAATATTTTGAAAAATTGTAAAAAATTCATCAATCAAGGAATTCGCCGTAGAAGCTCAAAATCCTTAAGCCAATAATGCCATTTTGATTTCGTGTTAAAAAAATCACCGTATTCTAGGTGGAAACAAAATGGCGACAATCCAAACTTGCACTGGAAAAACGAAAAATGCGTTCATTATTTTGAAAAATTGTAAAAAGTTCATTAATTAAGGAATTCGCTGTAGAAGCTCAAAATCCTTAAAACAATAATGCCGTTTTGATTTCGCGTGATAAAAATCGCCATATTCTGGGTGGAAACAAAATGGCGACAATCCAAACTTGCACTGGAAAAACGAAAAATGCGTCCAATATTTAAAAAAATTGTAAAAAATTCATCAATTAAGAAATTCGCTGTAGAAGCTGAAAATCCTTAAAATAATAATGCCGTTTTGATTTCGCGTGAAAAAAATCGCCGTATTCTGCGTGGAAACAAAATGGCGACAAACCAAACTTACACTGGAAAAACGAGAAATTCTTTCAATATTTTGAAAAATTGTAAAAAATTCACCAATTAAGGAATATAGCTCATCCAGAGTATCTTCAGGTAACTCTCTTAATGCAGTTATCAAGTCTTAAGCAGATGACTTTTTAGACAACAGGTCTGCTTATATCTTGACGGCACAAAGGAGACAAATACTTCACTGGCTTCTCGATGTGAGTTTATAAAAGTCTGACAACACCGCCTTTCCAACACTTAACCGAGTCTGAGTTTCTGCACCTATTAAGAACAATATTTTATTGGATAGGCTTTGAAATTTCCCACATCTACCAAAAATTATAGCCAAAAATCAAAAATATGACTAATTTTTGAGAGGCAAGTTCACCTGCTAAACATGTTTTTTTGCCAAAATAAAAAATACGTATCAAATATTTTGCACAAATTCACAAAAAATTCAAATTGGAGAACACTTGAGTTAGTTTCCTTGTTAGTTGGTACAAACTGATAAAATGATAATAATGTTTTTTTTTTAGTGTGGTAGTAATTAAAATATGTCGGGCATAAATATACAAATATAACGGGTTTCGCCCCTTCTGTTGTGCCATCCAATTTGTACGTTCATTTACAAAATTTTATATTGGCTTTCATATTTAAATTGAACGTACTTGTTTTACAAAGGGAATAATGTAATGTATTTTGTAAAAATGTAATGTAATGCCATAAAATTTAATTATTATATATTAGCTTTAGGCATATGTTTAACAATTAATTAGTAAATGTGTCGGGGCTTTTATTTATTAACTACCGCGGAAATTGCAGTGCCAGGAAAATTGTAATTACCGCCAGTTAATGAAGTATGGGCGTTTTGTGCGATTATGGGTACGTCACTTACTCAACTGAACAATAGAGAAATTTTGCGAAATCACAGTTTGCGCATTTGAATGAAAACGCTTATTGAAGTATTTCTATTATTATAATATATAACAGATATCTATTTAATTCGCCAGATTCGTATAAATGATTTTTCATTATGGGAAATTTTAATTACATTAGAACATTGTTATAATAATTACTAAACTCATGTGTAAAAAATGCCATTTGACAACAGTTTTGATGTCACTTTATCAGCGGATAAAAAGGTAAGATAACTTTAAGGCAAGTGGATATTGTGCTTGTTAATACTCAATGATGATGGCCAAGAGCAACGCAGATGACACGGATTAAAGTACAAAAGTTCGATCATACCATTACAACTCACAAGAAGAGACTACGAAACTGGTCATTTGGAAAAACCCTAGACCTGCTTGCATCCAATTCAGTTGCAATTTATTCACGAAACTACAGAATTAAGTTTGAACGAAGTGAAACACATTAAAAGATCAGATATCATCGTTCCAAGTCGTATAAGACGTTTACAGATGGGAAAGTAAATTGTTAATATCGTCTGATCAGGAAGGAAAGTATTGATATTTGAAGAGGTATAGTAGAGGATCTTGACTGAGGGGCTTTCATGTGCGAATATTTCAGAATTTTAAGAAGGGATATTTTAGAATTGTTATGTTATTACGTAGTAGCATCTATTCTAAATATCTCCCAAAAGTTTTATGCTTGTAGAAATTGTTTTTCTATTTTTTACCGAATTAAATAAAAAAATGTAACTATAGAAAAAAAACAGATAATCTTTCAGGTGCGATTATCTTAGAATTTGAAGAAGAGATGTTTTAGAACTATCATAGTATTACGAAGTAGCATCTATTCTGAACATTTCGTAGAGGTTTTTTGCTCATAGCAATTGTTTTTCTATTTTCTGCCGAATTAAATAAAAAATGTAACTACAGAAAAAAAAACAGAACGGCTTGCAGGTGCGATTATCTCAGAATTTGAAGAAGAGATATTTATAATTATTATGGCATTACGTAGTAGCATCTATTCTGAATATCTCCTGAAAGTTTCATGCTTGTACCAATTGTTTTTCTATTTTTTGCCGAATTAGAAAAATGTAACCACAGAAAAAAGCAGATGGGCTTTCAGGTGCGATTATCTCAGAATGTAGAGTATAGATATTTTATAATTATTATGGAATTATGTGGTAGCATCTATTTTGAATATCTCCTGAAAGTTTCATGCTTGTACCAATTATTTTTCTATTTTTTGCCGAATTAGAAAAATGTAACCACAGAAAAAAAGCAGATGGGCTTTCAGTTGCGATTATCTCAGAATTTAAAGAGAAGATATTTAATAATTATTATGGAATTAAGTAGTAGCATCTATTCTGAATATCTCCTGTAAGTTTCATCCTTGTAACAATTGGTTTTCTATTTTTTGCCAAATAAAAAAAAATGTAACCACAGAAAAACAAGCAGATGGGCTTTCAGGTGCGATTATTTCAGAATGTAGAGAATAGATATTTTATAATTATTATGGAAGTACGTAGTAGCATCTATTCTAAATATCTCCTGAAAGTTTCATGCTTGTAGCAATTGCTTTTCTATTTTTTGCCGAATTTAAAAAATGTAACCACAGAAAAAAAGCAGAGGGGCTTTCAGGTGCGGTTATCTCAGAATGTAGAGTATAGATATTTTATAATTATTATGGAATTATGTAGTAGCATCTATTCTGGATATCGCCTGAAAGTTTCATGCTTGTAGCAATTGCTTTTCTATTTTTTGCCGAATTAAAAAAATGTGACCACAGAAAAAAAAAAGATAGGCTTTCAGGTGCGATTATCTCAGAATGTAGAATATAAATATTTTATTATTATTATGTAATTATGTGGTAGCATCTATTTTGAATATCGCCTGAAAGTTTCATGCTTGTAGCAATTGTTTTTCTATTTTTTGCTGAATTAAAAAAAAATTAACCACAGAAAAAAGCAGATGGGCTTGCAGGTGCGATTATCTCAGAATGTAGAGTATAAATATTTTATAATTATTATGGAATTATGTAGTAGCATCTATTCTGAATATCGCCTGAAAGTTTCATGCTTGTAGCAATTGCTTTTCTATTTTTTGCCGAATTAAAAAAATGTGACCACAGAAAAAAAAGCAGATAGGCTTTCAGGTGCGATTATCTCAGAATGTAGAATATAAATATTTTATTATTATTATGGAATTATGTGGTAGCATCTACTTTGAATATCGCTTGAAAGTTTCATGCTTGTAGCAATTGTTTTTCTATTTTTTGCTGAATTAAAAAAAATTTAACCACAGAAAAAAGCAGATGGGCTTGCAGGTGCGATTATCTCAGAATGTAGAGTATAAATATTTTATAATTATTATGGAATTATGTAGTAGCATCTATTCTGAATATCGCCTGAAAGTTTCATGCTTGTAGCAATTGCTTTTCTATTTTTTGCCGAATTAAAAGAAAATGTAACCACATAAAAAAAAGCAGATGGGCTTGCAGGTGCGATTATCTCAGAATGTAGAGTACAGCTATTTAATAATTATTGTGGAATTATGTAGTAGCATCTATTTTGAATATCTCCTGAAAGTTTCATGCTTGTAGCAATTGTTTTTTTGTATTTTTTACCGAATTAAAGAAAACAGAAAACAACAGACGGGCTTTCAGGTGCGATTATATCAGAATTTGAAGAAGAGATGTTTTAGAATTATCATGGTATTACGTAGTAGCGTCTATTTTGAGTATCTCTTAAAAGTTTTGTACCAATTGCTGAGAAGAGATCACGTTACCAATGTGATAAATGCAACGTTGGTCTTTGTTTTGAAAAGGTTTATACTAAAAACTATTTGGTCGTTAAAAGTTAAATGAGGTTATTTGCATTATACATAAAACGATATACGATGCAGGCAAGGGTTTTGAAAATTTTGTTGTTTATTTAAAACGTCTAAATTTCTTTAAAAAAAAATAGTTTTGCCGACATTTCAAGATAACGTTTTAATTATTTTGCGGCCAAAATTTTCAAACAGAGCAAACATTGGCTATTAACCCTTAATAGTCACACCTCGGAAAAATGACGTAATAGTCATTCGGGGTGTGGTACACCCCACGCCTTTGAACTTCGGTCAATTAATGTTAAATTGACAAATAACAAAAAAAAAAACAATTTGCAATAAGTTTTGAACCTCTAGTTATAAGAATATGTGAACAGTTTTCCGAACCTGCAACTTTACATGTAAAAAAAAAATGTTGCAAAAAAAAGTCTGCAAAATTTGAGTTTTTTTGCAAAAAATACGGTAGTAATTTCAATTCTCAGCTAAAAAAAATAGTTTGAACCTGAAATAGTATCATTCCAAGTGGTATTAATATATTTTGCGACCTTTCCAAATCTTCCCAAAAAGTATATTTATTTTCACGATAGAAGGTCGCATTTTTTACGAAAAAATTATATTAGTATTTTTCTGATATAAAGTCAATTTCAGTTTTAGGGCCTTATTTAACGTCGACAAAAGGCTGGGGTGTATCACACCCCTAGTGACTATTAAAGGTTAATAACCTAACATTGAAATCCCAATCAGTAATACAGTGGATCTTATTTTTGTTTGTTTGATGTATTCAAAAATGATATTGTGTTAACAGCTGCGTGCCCCCTGACAATAATTTTATGCCTCCCCTAGGGGTGGGCGCCCCACTGGTTGGAAACCACTGGCAATGTGTCTTAAAACATCGAGAAAACTACAACTAAATAAACCATCTGACAAGGATGCTGATCAACGCCCAGTTGAGCAAACCACAATACCTACTTGAACGTAAGATTTCCAAAACTCAAAATATTGAAATTTTTCCTTCGTAGCTCAACATAATTAATGCTAAAGAAGTGTGCTACGCAACGGAAGAGACACTGAAAATCACACAATGTTCTGTTACAAGAAATATTATGCAAAAGGCAAGATATTGTCCTCGGTGCTCTTCCTAACACTTGAAATTAATTTTAGTTGGTCAGTAGATGGTGTTGCGTCGGGAGCTGTGGACGGAGCAAACTGTTTTGTCAAGAAAGCTGTGTTAGCATATGTGCCCCTCCAGTTGAAACATGTTATCCGGTCGTTATACTCCTCTTGCTTTTGTCACCCTATGAAATACCTTTTAGTCAAGGAGACTGATGATGTCATCAAAAATGAAGAACACATTACTCATCTCACTCCTACTTGGGAAAAATTAAAGCTACTGTTGAAGACCACTTAATAGATGGTAAGGTGTGCAACAGCGGCGGTTCGGGGATCTTCGTAGAGAAGGCTACGACGGAGACGCCGCTCGTGCTGCATTCTTATGGAGGAAGCAAATATTCCGTTGCTGTATTAGTCAATTTTTTTCCACACACGAGCCACTGCATCAACGCAATTGAGCAACATGTATAAAGCAAAACCTAAAGAAATGAATAGTATGGATAATATTTTATTAGGAACAACGCTCCTCTATATTCCTGGATCAGATTCATGGAATGTTGTCTGCACATCTGTTACCGACTGAAATTCAAAAAGTACTATGCAAGAGGTCCGGATAAATGAATTCTCGAACAAACAAAAAAATGTTCATCGATACAATGAGGCGAAAGCTATGAGTTTTGATTGATCGGCCAAAATCTGGTCATGAGTCGACCAATGAGAGTAACAGTTCTTAAACATTCTTCCGAGATCCAAAACTAAAACATTAGACACCGTCATTAACCGACCTTAATGAGAAACTTCTTCAGGACTTTCTTCCGAGACCCGAACTAAAACATTAAACATCGTCAATAACCGGCCTTGATGCGACACTTCGTCAGGACTCTCTTCCGAGACCAAAACAAATATCGTCAATGATCGGGCATGATGAGACACTTCTTTAAGACTCTCTACCGAGACCCAAAAGAAATATCGTCGATGATCGGCTGTGATGAGACACTTCTTCGTGGATTTAGTGTTATTTTGAAAACAATATCCAGTGGATTCAAAATCAATGCAGAAAAGTTCGACATCTGTACAAGAGATACTGCGATACTATTTGTCTTGATTCACGGAGGTGATGTCATTAAAAAAAAACCTATTCTGCCTAAAGTGAGGAGGGTCAGAAAGCGGAAAATTGTGACTTCGACGTCCACAATAATGAAATGACTCCGTTAAATGCCAGAAAATCACCGGCGGCCAAAGAACACATTGCCACCAGATGTTTTGAGCTTACTGGCCGAACTTAATTTAGACCTTTCTGAAACCGATGATGATGCAGATGGAAACTGACCCGCGCTTTATAAACTTGATGATTTCAATTAGAAAGCTTCTCCATTGGAGGAAATGGTATTTTTATTTTATCATCACAAGTGGATGTTATTTTATTGTATTTGCTTTATTTCCGTTATTTTCTTTATCCAATGTCGAAAACAAATAAGGGCTATAATGTTTTTTTCAGTTCATGATATAAATAATAAATATTTATTTAAAAAATGTGCGAGTTTTAAGGGCCGTAACGGTAGATTTTGCTGTTATAATGATTTAAAATGAATTGCTCAGTTATGCAAACCCTACGATCTAAATTAGACTGCACTCCGTATTTTAATTTCAATTCACGCACAGCTTATAAGCGAGAATTGCCCTCAAAGGGAAACTTCGGTTCGCCGGGTTGCAATTTACGAGAGACAAAATGCAAAAATAAAACGGAGTTAATTGACGCCATTGTCGATTTCCGGGTTTTAATAACGAACGAGAGCTTACTAATTCGTCCAACTACCACTCACTAACAGTTTCATTTGTAACAATAGGAGCCACCAGTTTTTTTTGCCCTAAATGCGACATGCCTTCTATTAACAGCACCGAGGCAAATGGGAAAATTCCATCCTTTATAAAATCTAGAGGCAATTTTTAACCACTCGTTCTCTGTGGTTGGTGTTTTCAGATATTCATCTTTGAGGATGTTATAAATGGCATTTATTGTCTCCGGAATTATGTTCCATAGTGAAGGAACAGAAATTCTAAATATAATAATTGAGCATCTAAATGTCCTGTAAAAGTACAGCATTCAGGCAATAGATTCCGCCACTTTGGCGTTTCTACCTTTAACGGTGTTTGGAATACTTATGTTTCAATAGTAATCTCCGTTTCCCCATCAGCAACTAACTACACTGATGAGACCTGAAAGGTCGAAACCAGTCTGTAGGTGTTCTGATGGGGGAATAATATTTAATGTTCACATTAATATTGTTATATTTGCCGCCGCTGGCAATGTCCATATCTTGTCGGTGTTAAAGCCACCCGGATTTGGTTCAGTACAGCATTCAGGCAACAGATTCCGCCACTTTGGCGTTTCTACCTTTTGTTTTTATTGGCTTTGGCTTATAAGCCATTCAGCCACTAACGGTTATAGTATTTGCAGGATAAAAGGGGGGCTGCAAAAGTTAAGTTTTTGAATTATATTTCATATACTAAAAGACATCCCCCTTTCCGTGGTCTTCCTGTTCGTCCACTTTACTCACTGGGAATAAACAGAAGCCATCTCCGCGTGGTACCCTTACCACCGGAAAAAACTAAATGACGCTCGGCAATACCATAAATCGCCTTCCTTAATATTTTTAATATTTTTTCAAGTCCCTGGATTTCGCCCACTTGATTATTTTTTATCATAATATATGAACCGATGTGTATTTCTCCTCGGTCGGGAACCCTTGCAACATTATTTAATTTATTGCCGTCCATAAAAATAATAACGTCCCCGCTGGGTCGTCTTTCTCATTTTTTTTTCTTCTTCCCCATATTTGCGTAATCCCGCTTTTAATCCGGTTCGGATTTAATACGGATTTTTTTTTACGCGAACGCGAAAAGTATGAGGAAAATTTTATTTTTTGTCCCGTGAGAATTTTCCTAAATTCCATTTCGAACCGCGAATTGCCGACGGCTTTGATCGCGCAAGGGGCCATCAAAAAGGGAGAATTGCCTATCGAAATACTTTCCATATTCGCTCTAATGGATTTGAAATGGATATTGACTTGTGTATACATTCTAATTTTCAACTGTAAATGTATTGAAATCTGCTAAGATATATATTTTTTCAGAAATCGTCCGTAATACCTATTCATGTCATTTAAGTAAAAAAAAAACATTTGGGGATGGTATATTTAAACTTTTTACAAAATCGTAAATAGTTTTAAGTCGTTGGCAATTCATTGTATATTTTTTTCGAGTTGCCAAAATTATTTAAATTTTCATAACCATTCATTTCATTTAAGTGAATTTAAACTGAAATTTGGGGATGATGTATTTAAACTTTTTACAAAATCGCAATTTGTTAAGCATTATGAACAAATTTTGTAACTTTCAAGTCGTTGGCAATTGTTTTTATATTTTTTTCGGGTTGCCAAAATTATTTAAATTTTCATCACTATTCATTTCATTTAAATGAACTTAATTGAAATTTGGGGATGATGTATTTAAACTTTTTACAAAATCGCAATTTTGTGTGTATTGTGAACAAATTTTGTAAATTTCAAGTCGTTGGCAATTGTTTTTATATTTTTTTCGGGTTGCCAAAATTATTTAAATTTTCATGACTATTCATTTCATTTAAATGAACTTAAACTGAAATTTGGGGATGATGTATTTAAACTTTTTACAAAATCGCAATTTTGTGTGCATTATGAACAAACTTTGTAAGTTTCAAGTCGTTGGCAATTGTTTTTATATTTTTTTCGGGTTGCCAAAATTATTTAAATTTTCATAACGGTTCATTTCATTTAAATGAACTTAAACTGAAATTTGGGGATGATGTATTTAAACTTTCTACAAAATCGCAATTTGTTGTGTATTATGAACAAATTTTGTAAGTTTCAAATCGTTGGCAATTGTTTTTATATTTTTTTTTCGGGTTGCCAAAATTATTTAAATTTTCACAACTATTTATTTCATTTACATGAACTTAAACTGAAATTTGGGGATGATGTATTTAAAAATTTTACAAAATCACAATTTGTTGTGCATTATGAACAAATTTTGTAACTTTGAAGTCGTTGGCAATTGTTTTTATATTTTTTTCGGGTTGCCAAAATTATTTAAATTTCCATGACTATTCATTTCATATAAATGAACTTAAACTGAAATTTGGGGATGATGTATTTAAACTTTTTACAAAATCACAATTTTGTGTGCATTATGAACAAATTTTGTAACTTTCAAGTCGTTGGCAATTGTTTTTATATTTTTTTTTCGGGTTGCCAAAATTATTTAAATTTTCATAACCATTCATTTCATTTAAGTGAATTTAAACTGAAATTTGGGGATGATGTATTTAAACTTTTTACAAAATCGCAATTTTGTGTGCATTATGAACAAACTTTGTAAGTTTCAAGTCGTTGGCAATTGTTTTTATATTTTTTTTTCGGGTTGCCAAAATTATTTAAATTTTCACAACTATTTATTTCATTTACATGAACTTAAACTGAAATTTGGGGATGATGTATTTAAAAATTTTACAAAATCACAATTTGTTGTGCATTATGAACAAATTTTGTAACTTTGAAGTCGTTGGCAATTGTTTTTATATTTTTTTCGGGTTGCCAAAATTATTTAAATTTCCATGACTATTCATTTCATATCAATGAACTTAAACTGAAATTTGGGGATGATGTATTTAAACTTTTTACAAAATCACAATTTTGTGTGCATTATGAACAAATTTTGTAACTTTCAAGTCGTTGGCAATTGTTTTTATATTTTTTTCGGGTTGCCAAAATTATTTAAATTTTCACAACTATTCATTTCATTTAAATGAACTTAAACTGAAATTTAGGGATGATGTATTTAAACTTTTTACAAAATCACAATTTTGTGTGCATTATGAACAAATTTTGTAACTTTCAAGTCGTTGGCAATTGTTTTTATATTTTTTTCGGGTTGCCAAAATTATTTAAATTTTCACAACTATTCATTTCTCCTCGAGGAATCCAAATAAAGTTCTCGGTTTTGTTTAAATTATTTATATAAATATGTTCTTACAAATTGTGTCGTCGTGTAACACTAATCGGTGCCTTAAAGTAATTATAGAGCTTTGTGATGGACAGCAAAGTCGGGTGTAATAAAATGTACCGAGAGAAGAGGTTGTGCAATCGCCGATGGAATATTAAACTCAATCCTGAGAGCCTTCAGGCGGACGAAACGGTCGAATTACAGAAACAATGTAATTACATTAACAATTGAAACAGACGGAATTGCCAGATTTCGACGGCGTTTCAACTGCAATCGTTTCGTGTTTTTGACAGCTTGGCTATTATTCGAGTTATAGTATTTACTGTTTACTAAACCTTTATTATTTTAATTGTATCATTGTTTGGACTCTATGCTAACGGATTTTAAAGCACTTTATAAAATTACACAGCTGTGTGGAAAATTTATTATTACACAATATTTGCTAATTTTATTTTCATTAAGTGCAATTTTTCTTGCATTTTGATATTTTCTTAATTTACCCCAGTTTTCCTAACAAATATTTTTGAGCGGGAAATTTAAACGATGCACAATAATTTCTGATCGCTCGTTACTAGGCGCATCTAAACATGCGAATAAATATTTTAACTCCGTATTAGAATACATTTACTTAGAATTTAGATCTAGTTGGCGTAGACGTCGCGACGCTGCATTTACTCTTCCCGAAAGCGCATGAATTTAGAGTAACATGCATCGAATCAAATGAATTGCACCGAGGAAACCGTTTACAAACAATTACGTGCTTAACGTGGAATTACGATAAAATCTCGCAAACGGGCGATCTCCTGCAGTTAATAAAGCAACATCGTACGCCATTACTTCATGCTGACATCTGTAATGCACTCAGAGGCCGCCACTGTAATTGATGTCCACCAGCGGACGGTTTAATTGGCGAGATTGGTTTTTATTTTTGTTTGTTTCATACAATTAAATAAACAATTACGCTTGCTCGATAAGTCAGTGTTTTACATTTTATATTTATACGGTCAGAAAACTCATAATTAAATTTCAATTTATTTACCTTACAAAACAATAATAATAATCTTTTACATATCAAAAATATAAATGAAGGTAAACGAAAAAGTAAATTTTAAACTAATAATAATAAAAGATTTTTCTGTTTGTATTAAATTATAACGAATAATTTTTCTATTTGGAAATTGTGGCAGTTCACTGACAAAAAACGAATCGTAACCATAGTAACAAGTAAACTGTTGGGCAATAAAACCGCTATCATTTGATTGGACGTCACCTGTGGAGAAAATGATTCGGCCGAATAATGGACAACTTTCTCAATCAAAAACGATTTAACAACGTTTATATTATTTAATAAGATGCGAAAAACAATATTTATTTGCAGGGAACAACTTTACGTGTTAGTTTAGCTCTGATAATAATAGTTTAGTTTACTACCAGCAAAGTTTCGTGATGACAAAAAAAGAAACAAATATTGTAACTTTCTTTATTATAAAACAATCTAGATCCGGGTTACCAATTCACTAAAACACACACACAGGGCCGTTTCTGGGTTGTTGAGCGCCCAGGTGCAAAAATGATATATTAAAAAAAGTTAATTCGATTCATATAAATATTTAGATTTTTTTTTAACAGAATTGGACATTTTCTCATCTACTGTTTTAAGAAGTTGCTTCGAAATTATTTTCAGCACAAAATGTTTCAAAATATTTTTGTTCGCCTGTTAGCGTTAGTTCTTTTTTTAATTCGGCATTCAATATTAACTTACTCAAATTTTGAAAAATTGATTTTTCAGATATAATTTCTTTTTTGCTTAAACAATATTAACTCTCAAATTATGAAACATTTGCTTCGAGATGAATCCTTCAGAAATACTTCCTTTGTCATTTTTTTATAGACATAATTCGGAATTTTCTCAATCTTAAATAAAATAGTTTTTAAAATACATTTTCTGTGAGTTTGAGAACAAAATGTTATTTTCGAAATATTTTTGTACGCTTCCAGCGTTAGTTTTTTTTTCAAAGAAAGTCTTCAGTATAAACATCCTTATCCGTAAAAATCACTTTCGAATTGTTTTTTTTTAGAAATATTTCATTGTTTTTTTAAACATAACTCTTTCAAATCATGAAAAATTTGCTTTCAAATAATTTAAGTAATATTTTCTTTGTCATTTCTCTTAAACAAATATTTTCTCAAATTCTACTCTTTTTAAGAAGTTTCTATTATGAAATTGTTTTGTTTAGGATTACTTTTACCACATCTTAGATAAAATAACTTTCAGAATATATTCTTTTGTAATTTTGAGGCCAAAATGTTCTTTTAGAAATAGTTTTGTATGCTTGTAGCGTTATTTTTTTTAAAGAATGTCAGCATTCGATATTACATCCCTCAAATTTGGGAAAAATACTTTCAAATTGATATTTTCAGAAATATTTCCTTGTTTTTTTTTTAACAAATAACATAATTAACTCTCTCGAATCATGAAAAATTTGCTTTCAAATTATTTAAGGCGAGTTAGTAGTTAAAAAAAGACTTATGGCTTCTGCAATTTTTTGTAATTTTTTTTTTAATTAGATTTTATACTGAGGATTATAGGATTTTCTGCAAATTAAAGGGCATATATTGTAGTATTAAAATCATTTTTTATTCATGAAATTACTAAATTATTTTTGTTGTTCAGCGGTCATCCAATCAGGGCGTGCGAAGACTGCAGCGTTGTTCGGTACCAGATGAATCTGAAATTCCGGTTATCTGAAATGAAAAACAAAACAAGCACCTTCAAATGTATTAAATTTTGCAGTCCCTTACAAATGGTTTTTTCGATTTTTCGATTCTGAACAAAATGGCGGACATTCAAATTTTGAGTTGTCGATTTTGTTGTGAATTTTCCGATTTAGATCGTTCAAAAATATACTTATAATTTGAAAATTGGAAAAAGCATTCGAGAGGGACTACAAAATTTAATACATTTTAAGGTCCTTGTTTCGTTTTTCGTTTCAGATAACCGGAATTCCAGATTCATCTGGTACCGAAAAACGTTGCAGTCTTCGCACGCCCTGATTGGATGACCGCTGAAGGATAAAAATAATTTAGTAATTTCATGAATAGAAAATAATTTTAATGCTACAATATACGCCCTTTCATTTGCAATATTTTCAGTATAAAATTTAATGCGAAAAATCACAAAAAAGTGCAGAAACCATAAGTCAATTTTTTTTTAAGTACTAACTCGCCTTAATTAATATTTTCTTTATCATTTTTCTTAAACATTTTCTCAAAATCTACTCTCTTTAAGAAGTTGCTGTTATGAAATGATTTTATTTCGAATTACTTTTACCACGTCTTAAATAAAATAACTTTCAGTATATATTTTTTTGTAAATTTGAGGCCAAAATGTCCTTTCAGAAAAATTTGTGTATGCCTTTAGCGTTAGTTTTTTTTTTTAAGAATATTGTCAGCATTCGATATTAAATCCTTCAAATTCGGGAAAAATACTTTCAAATTGATATTTTCAGAAATATTTCCTTGTTTTTTTTTTAACAAAAATGACTGCCACTGATTTTAAGAATGGGCTTTTAAATGTTTTGTTCGGAATTTTTAGCACATCTTAAACAACGCCGTTCTCAAAATTGTTTTTTAAATTCTTTTGAAAGTTTGACCATTTTTTCTAAATTTTGTACTATGAACCCTCTATTGCATGAATTATTTGAACATAAAAATATAAGTTTTTACATTAAATGGTTAAAGCAATAAGGTAAAATTTTATTTTTTATAAAATTTGTTAATTCTCTATTTGGTTTAGTACTGACGTAATTTTATTAGTATTTTCGGCAGCAACACAATTATCAAAGAAATTAAGAAAGCGTTTCAGTTCTTCAAACTTGTTTAGAGGCATAACATCCGTAATTTGAACCATTCTGATTTTCGCGGTACCATACCTGCTTGAGGAAAGTTGTCTGGTGGGAGACATCCAAATCAATATTCCTATGAATTGCTCCATTTCCTTAGGGTTACTTGTAATTGGTTTCTTTATTTTTTTTTCTGTGCGCTGTACGAACATGTTTGCTCTTCCAGTTGAGAAATAAAGGAAAAAAAATAAAGTCTTCTAAAAGATTTCCCCAAAAATAAAATTTTGTTGAGCATCTCTTACAGTTTTCGAATCTTTTTTATTCATTTTAGTAATTATTTATTATTGCAAGATAGCAACACTTTGCCTAGTAAAAATTATGTTCCCAATTAGAAACAGTATGCAATAGAGGGGTAATATTATTTGTGGCTTACATCCCTTGTTTTTTGTTCATTGTAATGTATTTTATGTGGTGAATTAAGAATTTTAATTTATTTAAAAAAACTCAGTTTTGCACAGTGGTACTTCAAATTCATTGAGATTGTTCTTAAAATTCGAAAATGTTCTTTTAAAAATATTTTTTATATGCTGTTTTTTTCAATATTAATTGTCTACAATTCTAAAAAATCCCTCTCAAATTTTTTATTTCGGAAATATTTTCTTTGACAAAATTAGACATTCTTTCAAAATCCACTGCTTTGAATTTTTTTCAAAATCTTGCTTAGCACGTGGCACAAATGTTGCTCTGAAATTAACTGTTAATTTTTTTTTTGAAGTCCTACATGCTTATCCTTAATGTTATCTTCATTATCATAGCCTTCTCCACGGATATTTTGAACGTCATGGCTAAATTTATGCAAGAATTAATTAATTGACTAATTAAATAAACAGCTATTTGAAGAAAATTCTTCAGTCTTGGGCGGAAAGACCTAAGGTCGATAGCCCTTATCGGGAAAGCAAAACAAACTAAATAAAAATTCTAACTGTAGGAATAAAAATTTATTAAATGCAATTACTGGCGAGTTTTTCGCCTTTTTCTAGAGTTTTATCAAAACATTCTTATAAAGCTCTTCTATTAGTTTCATCTGAAGGGAAGCTGTATGGGTAATTTCCTCACTGAACACTCAAAAAGTCGAGGTGTAATTAAATAAGGCCATGTCACTGAAGTGAATAGTTTGAGGGTTCCCCTTCAACACCATCCTTTTCTTCAGGTTTTTCCATTTTCGATTCCGATGATGAAGAAGATAATATATCAGCTGGTTGTCAACAGAACTAGACGACTTCAAATTTTCTAGTGACGCTTCAGGTGCATTAAGGAAAATTTCAGTAGTGGAACCGTCCTAAGTACATGCCACACAACCAAAAACTTTATCAGAGCTCCACTTAGCTCATTTATTTCTTTTGTTTTTGTTTTTAATTTTATTATTTTTCGGCAATAAGCACTAAATTGTCTTGTGGTTTTTCTTTATAACATCTAAGGGGTAAGATTATTTTCTTAATTACCGCAACATTCTTCAATAGATTGTAAATTAACTTATAAATTATGCACTGATAGTTCTCAACAATGAAAAATGAGCAAATAAGCACTAAAAATATGAAACATGCAGATTAATAGCACGGAAGTAAATAGCTGCTCACAAATAGAAAATATGCAGAAAATACACAAACTGCTACGTTTCTCTATTAGTTGTTCTTTAAGTACGAGAGGCGTTTGAAAAGTCCGTGAAAAAATAAAAACTACTAACGTATTTGGGGTAAACCTTTTTTTATTTTTCCACATAGTCTCCTTTTAGGCTTATACACTTCGTCCAACGATGTTCTAGTTTGTTGATCCCTTCCGAATAATAGGATTTGTCCATGTCTGCAAAATATCCATTAGTGTCCGCATTCACCTCCTCGTTTGAATAAAATCTTTGTCCCGCCAGCCATTTCTTCAAATTGGGGAACAAATAGTAGTCCGAGGGAGCTAAGTCTGGAGTATAGAGGGGATGTGAAACGAGTTGGAATCCTATTTCCATTAATTTTGCGACCACTACTGCTGAGGTGTGCTGGTGCGTTGTCGTGATGGAAAAGGACTTTCTTGTGGGCCAATCGTGGGCGTTTTTTTGCAGATTGGTCTGATAACGATAAATAATATTTACCTGTAATAGTTTTACCCTTCTCCAGATAGTCGATGAGGATTATCCCTTGCGAATCCCAAAAGACAGCCGCCATAACCTTTCCGGCCGAAGGAACGGTCTTCGCCTTTTTTGGTGCAGATTCCCCCTTGGTAACCCGTTGTTTAGATTGTTGTTTGGTCTCAGGAGTATAGTAACGTATGCATGTTTCATCCACAGTGACGAAACGATCACCACACGAAATTCTTTTTCGTCCATTTCTTGAAAATCATTCGACTTCCTTAATTCACACGAATGCCAAACACAAAGAAATAGACCAATATGGCTTCAACTTGGTGTGCGTTCATTCAAGAGATGCTACTAACTAAACATGACGTCAATACGCGCCGGTGGTGCCATCTCTCGGACTTTGCACTGACTTTTCAAACCACCCTCGTACATACAAAGTCAGTTTGATATGCCATTAGCTATAAATCCGAGCTCTCTTTATAAACTAAACGGAATCTGAGCAAGGACATAAATCCACGCAACTTTGCCCATTTAACTAAATCTCTGTCATTAATAGTAGAACAGTTACCCACACTTAATTTGGGATTGTCAGTGTAGATGTATACATTTTTTCTTATTAACATATCAATTTCAGACAAATTCTATACTCGACTACGAATAAAATAATCAAATAATCAATTACGAACACGATCCCAACTTAATTTACATACAAGAACTTAATTTATAAAATGACAGCTTAATTTGCTGCGATGATGCGCAAACTAACAGCCGCCGGCGAAATATTAATAAAAATGTTACATTTGCAAACTGTGATTGTTACAGGCGTACGTCGAGTTATTACTTTTGACGTTCAGAATGAGTTTGTTTAAATGATTGAACGAGAGTCGGAATGGAAACGCAACCGTTGATAATGTAATTATCAAGAGTGTCCGAAACGCAAACAAAAAAAAAAACGTTTCATGAAATTAATTCGTTGCGCTGTCCTATTTGAGTTCGTTTATTTACGAAATTACTGATTGATAATTACATTTATTAAGTGTTTTTTAGGATTGAACTTGTAATTTATTTTTATTTCAAAATCTTGCAAAAATACACTGGTGGGAAAAAAAATGAAACATTTGAAATTCGTGAAATCGTATTTTCAATCGATTTTGATGAGTCTTTAACGGCGAAAAACTTCGAAATGTCTTCTTTAAAGTTATGCATACGAACGTACGCGTAACCCCTTCCGTCTCCCTCTAGCACCCCTGTGAAAAAAAAATGTCCTTTTCAGGAAACCATGTCCAACTTTGACCATGTCTATGGAGTTGGAAAAATTTTGTCGACTCGATCAACCATAAAGGCATTAGAATTTGATCAATTCCCTATGCAGGACTCGAAGAACGAAGTTCCCACGACGATTTGGCACCAAGTTATGGGTGTTTGAAAAAATGTGCATTTTGAGATTATTCGCACATAACTAAGTGACTTTTCAACCAAATTTGATGTTTTCTTCGGGAAAAAATCCCATTTTGGCTCTATTTTAAGGGAGTAAACTTAGATTGAAATAATCCCCCGGGTAAAAACTTTGGCAACGTGTACCGAGTTGAAAAAAATGTGTCGACTCGATCCACCAAAAGGGCATTTAAATGTGTTCAATTACCTGTGCAGGACTCACCCATAACTTTGTGCCAAATCGTCGTAGGGACTTCGTTATTTGAGTGAGATCGAAAAAAATAGTCAAAGCAGGCCATGTCCAAAAAACAGCATGTATTTTCTCAGTTTCAAAAAAAACTACAAACTTTAAGTTTGACTTTGTCAGTAATAATAATTATTAACGATAATCCCGTGACATAAAAAAATAGTCAAAACAAGTCTTGAATAAAAAGTCGCATGTCTTTTCTTAGTTCCTAAAATTCAAACTTTAAGTTCGACTTTGTTAGTGACAATATTTTTTTTTCAAATTTAGGAGCTGAGAAAAGATATGCGGGTTTTATATTACGACCTGTTTCGGCTAATTTTTTTCGACCTATTATTATTAATAGTTACTTACAAACAATTATTCTTAATAAAAATTGTAGAGAATGTCAAAATAAGGAAGTAATAAACAAACGTTTTTAAAATAAAATTCAATGGACGAAATAAAAAAGACTTTAATTCCAGTAGAATTTCAGACGCCCCTCATAGCAAGCGTTTAGACGCAGCGCATCGACTGCTTGCCGCGTTGAGCCGGCCCTGAATCCAGTGGCGGCTCGTGGAACATGTTGATGGTAGTGCCACTTATACAATATACCCTCCCCCTCCTCCGTTTTAAAAGAAGGAACGATTTATCTTCCTAGACCAAAGTAACTGGTGAAAAAGTGTTTTAAGAATGCAATTAAAAATTCTTGCCGAGCTTGAAATTAGAGGTAGTGCCATGACTCCTTGGCTCTGTATAACCAGCCGCCCCTGCATCTAGAACTCAAATGTACTTATATTTTCAAGGAATTATTATTTTGTTTTTTGTTTCTTGGCATAGGTTTAACCATTCAGCCACTGGAATTATTTTGGAATACATTTTGAGTAAATCTGAAAAGTTTCTGGTTGGTGGCAATTATTTTATATTTATTTAGAGTCGCACAAATAATAAGAATTTTTCAAAAATTTTCGCTCTGATCATATAAAAATTTCTCAAAATCTAGAATTCCGATGTATCTACATATCAAAAAAAAATTAGAGTTCATTTTGAGTAAATCTGAAAAGTTTCAAGTCGGTTGCAATTGTTCCGAGATTTATTTCGAGTCTCCAAAATTATAAGAATTTTTCACAATTTTCCGCTCAGATCACATAAAAATCAAGAAGTCTGAAATGTCCAGATTTCAAAAGAATTAATTTAGAATATATTTCGAGTAAATCTGAAAAGTATCAAGTTGATGGCTATTGTTTTTGTACTTTCTCAAGTCGCCAAAATTATTGGAATTTTTATAATTTTTCACTCCGATCAAATCTTTTTTTTTTATTTAGTGTTCTGATGTATCTATATTTTCAAGGATTTAATTTAGAACACATTTTGAGTAAATCTGAGAAGTTTCAAATCGCTGGCAATTATTTTTATATTTATTTCGAGTCGTCAAATTTATAAAAAAAATTCACAATTCTCAGCTCCGATCACATAAAAAATTCTCAAAGTCTAGTATTCTGATGTATCTATATTTCCAAACAATTTATTTAGAATACATTCTGAGTAAATCCGAAACGTTTCAAGTCCGTGGCAATTGTTTTTATATTTATTTCAAGTCATCAAATTTATAAGAATTTTGGACAATTTTTCGCTCCGATCGCATTAAAATTTCTCAAAATTTAGAATTAACATGTATCTATATTTCCAAGGAATTAGTTAAGAATATATTCACAGTAAATCTGAAAAGTTTCAAGTGGGTGGCAATTGTTTTTATATTTATTTCGAGTCGCCAAAATGATAAGAATTTTTCACAATTTACCGCTCCGATCGCATTAAAATTTCACAAAATTTAGAATTCCGACATATCTATATGTCTAAGGAACTAATTTAGAATACATTTTGAGTAAATCTAAAAAGTTTCAAGTCGTTTTTAAATTTATTTCCAGTCACCAAAATTATACGAATTTTTCACAGTTTTTCGCTTCGATCGCATTAAATATCCTCAAAATCTGGAATTCGGATGTATTTAAATTTCCAATGAATTCATTTAGAATGCATTTTGAGGTAATTTGAAAAGTTTTAAGTCGGTGGAAATTGTTTTCATATTTATTTCGAGCTACCAAAATTATAAGAGTTTTTAACAATGTTTCGCTCCGATCGCATTAAAATTTCTCAAAATTCAGAATTCAGGTGTATCTATATTTCCAAGGAATAAATTAAGAATATGTTTTGAGTAAATCTGAAAAGTTTCAAGTCGGCAATTGTTTTTAAATTTATTTCGAGTCGCCAAAATTATAAGAATTTTTTTCAATTTACAATATGTCTAGATTTCAATACAATTAATTTAGTATATATTTCGAGTAAATCTGAAAAGTTTCAAGTCGATGGCAATTGTTTTTATATTTATTTCGAGTTGCCAAAATGATCAAAATTATTCACAGTTATCCGCTCTGATCACATAAAAATATCTCAAAATCTAGTAGTCTAGTGTAACTAGATTTCCAAGAAATTAACTTAGATTATATTTTGATTAAATGTGGAAAGTTTCAAGTCGAAGCAAATGTTAATATATTTTTTTCGAGTTGCCAAAACTATTTTTTCACAATTTTCCGCTCCGATCACATAAAAATATTTTAAAATTTAGAAGTCTGATATGTCTAGATTAAAAAAATAAAAATTTAGAATATAATTTGAGTAAATCTGTGAAGTTTCAAGTTTATGGCAATTGTTTTTATATTTATTTCGAGTCGACAAAATTATAAAAAAAAACACAGTTTTCTGCTCTGATCACATAAAAATATGTCAAAATCTAACAGTCTGGTGTATCCAGATTTCCAAGAAATTAATTTAGAATATATTTTGATTAAATCTGGAAAGTTTTAACTCGATGGCAATTCTTATAAAAAAATTTTAGTCCCAAAATTATAAGATTTTTTTACAATTTTCCGCTTACATCATATCACATAAAAATATCTTAAATTTCAAAAGAATTAATTTAGAATATATTTCGAATAAATTTGAAAAGTTTTAAGTGGATGGCAATTGTTTTTATATTTCTTTCGAGTCGCCCAATTGTAAGAATTTTTCTTAATTTTTCACTCTGATTATATAAAAAATTCTCAACATCTAGACAGTGGCGGCTCGTGGAACATGTTGATGGTAGTGCCACTTATACAATATACTCTCCCCCCCCTCCTTTTTTAAAAGTTCCTTCTTTCATTATCTTCCTAGACCAAAGTAACTGGTGAAAAAGTGTTTTAAGAATGAATTAAAAATTCTTGCCGAGTTTGAAACTACAGGTAGTGCCATGGCTTCTTGGCTCTATATAGCGAGTCGCCCCTGCCTGAATCATACTGATTACTTTTTGTTTTCGTTATTTTTAGTTTTATCATCGAAAATCAATTGACTTCTACTTTTCCAAATTTATCAGGATATATTTAACCTTACCCGTTAGTAACGCAAGCGGGGAAAGATCATTTTCATCTCTGGAAATAATTAAAACTTATCTCCGCAGTACAATAAATCAAGAAAAACAAATTTACAAATTTAGCTTTATTAAGTATTGAAAAACAGTTATTCAACAAAATTAACCAAGAATCTTTAATTGCCGATTTTGTAAACTCCAACGTAAGAAAAGCACCAATTTGATTTTGTGTTACTTACATTTGTGATTTTTGTATTTCAGTCTGTCATTACGATTTGAATTTTTTTTTTCTTTTGAAACCTTTACATCATGTTTAATTAGTTTGGATTCATTCTTAGAAGGGGCCCCAGGGATAAATTTGCCTAGGGCCCTATTGCATCTTAATATATCAATATATCCGGCCCTGGATATACGAGGGTCATTTTAAAAGTAAGTACCGTAATAGTTCAAAAGTATAAAACACTACCGTTTTTAAAATTCCATTATTTTTTAATAATCAACATCTTTTCGCTTTTTTTCAACATAATCCTCGTATCATCCAAACATGCGATTAGTTTGATGCCCTCGTCGTGGAAATCGGTCACAAGTCCATTCAACCAACGATTGGCTGTATTCATTTGTTTGCACTAGGGATTGCTAACTCATTAGTAAGTTGATTAAAAGAGTTGATTCTTAGAAATGAGTCGAGAGTCATCTCTAGTAAATGGGACGTACACTAGACATCCATGGACCCGCACGGCCACTTCTTCGTTCCGAAACGGATGGGATGGGATTCGAACCCACGACCACGAGGCCCAGAAGCAGGAAAGCTACCCACTAGGCCACCGCGGTCCCCCATCTCTAGTTTGCACTCATTTTTCGCCTAACAATTTTTAAAATTTTTTTTTGTTTGGAAAGTTGTAAGGCATAACATTAAATTGACCATATTCAATTTTTTTTTTCTGTTAACAATTTTCATAAAACGCATTTCAACTCGACGCTATAGCAAATGCCGGCCAGTAATACTCCCTTCAAGAATATGCCAAAATATGCGAAATTGAATGCACGATGGCTCTATTTATTTATTATTAAATCACCCGACCTTTACGATTGCGCCTTTCAAGCGAATAAAACAAATTCCCAAACTGCCGGAGCAAAAAACGCGCGCCCGCAATAGTATCCATAAACATGGCCAAGTCGTTCGGGGATTTAAGGGATGTTACTTCAATTTTCCCTTAACCCTACGCGTCGCTCCGGATGCGAGGGAACTCGAAAACATTTTAACTTTAATCCGATCCACAAAGGTGTTGTCTTAAACCGCGCTCGAGTAATTAAAAATTCTGCAATTAAATTAGAATGAAAGGCATGCATGTTTTTGTTTCAGTATGCATGCCTCTCGTTCTAATTTAATTGCAGAATTTTTAATTTGAGGTGAGGTGAAGTTTCATTAAACAACGGCCTCTTCCATTGCATTACTGAAAGGGATACGTTTCAGGATTTTAATTAAATAAATTAATAATTAAACTTGAGAGAACCTCACTTGTTGCAGATGCATTAAATAATTATTCAATTTAAATAAATTTAAACTGAATGGATGAAAGGAAATTATACAATTTATTTAAAATCAAATAAGTTTATTAATTTTTTCCGCTACCGACAACGTAAATGCGCATTGCATCCATGGTTACAGGTACCGTAAGTGACTGATAACATTCGTGGTATTTGTTGTCCATGGCGACGGAACTTAATTTTTAACTTACGGACCTAGGAAAATAATAAACAGAAACGAAACGCTCCAACATATGGGCGAGCAACACACTTTCGTCATCGGCATCCTTTTTACATAACCACTGCTTAAAAGAGTCGTAACGGGGCACATACCTTTTTCGATTTTGTCGGTAACAGTTTGTAACACGCAATATTCGCAGCTTCGTTTGCATCCATGCCCGCAAAAACTGTCACTGGAGTGACACAAACAAACAAAATTCGACATTGTTTTCTCGGTTGCTGGGTTGCCGTAGGACTCATAGGTGACTATAAAAATTTTAATCCCAAATGTTACAAGCCGTATTTTAGAATATTTTCCGATCTTTTTTAAGTATTATATTTCCGGTAGCGGAAAAAAATTAATAAGCAACACGGAACGCAATGACAATTAACATTTGAGGTAGGCGAATGCGCCTAATACGTTCCTTGTTGCTTAAATAACTATTTTAATCCAAGGTCAGGTATGGCTTAGTGGTCATAGCATCCGCAAGCAGGGTCACGTGTTTAGTTACCGCTTGCAGACATATTTTCCATTTATCATATATGGAGTAAATTAATTACATTAAAATCACTGAAAATGTTTACAGTGAAAATCACAAATATTCATTAAAAATAGATGCAGTAGATTTATTGCAACAAAAATTCATGAATCATTAATCGCTGCATGTTGTATATTCCATAAATAACGAATGAAGTACTGAGTTTTAAATCAATGTTATGTTTATGTTAATAAAGTTATTAAATAATAATTACAAAACTAGTCGTTATGTAAATACGCAACCGAACGCTATCTACAGTGATATATTTTTAATTAATGTAATGGAATTTCATTAATGAAATTGATTGGAAACATACATCTGATGTATCATAATTATGCGCATCGCATATTTTATGATTAAATGCATTTTTCAAAAACTCACTGCTGGCGTTATTATTGGTAATAATATAAATTTTTACTTATTATAAGTTTGCGTTTGACTTATTGCAACAAATGCATGTAAAATTACCTTACTTTATGGTATGAATAAATTTTGACAACTACAGTCAATCGCAGCTTGATTATAAATAGAATAATAATATTGAAAATTGGTGATAAGAACATCATGTTACTTTCTCCGATTTGATAGTGTAATAGATATTTATATTCATACTTTCATGGTTTATTTTTAATTTAAATGATACTTTAAACGTAGAACCTTACCAAAATGTCGTGACACTTGAGGTGTCCAACGCTTTAAAACATTGGAAAAGGATAGGGAGATTTCACGGAACAGGTGTGTGAGAGCGGAAGCACCAGTTTATTTATCCTTTTTTATTACCTCCCCTCCCCCCCCTAGGCTCGAAGGTTGGAAACGCCCTTAAGCCAGAGTTGCTGTTAATACAGCTCTCGTGGTTAAGGCTATATCTTGACGTTTCCTTTTAAAGGCAATTTTTTCTGTTATAAAATCTACGAATAACTGTGGAGAGCAAAATAGAACAAAAACAAAAAAGGTCCTTATCTCCAAAAATTATGTATTTTACCGAGAAAACAAAATGAAGAGCAAAAAGGCATTACTTCTAAAATTTAACTCAAATTGAGCGGCAATGGGTACCTACGGTTAACATAATCAAAATGCCCCTATCCCTAGATTTTTTTAATTTACCCGATAAGAGCGTGTTTTAAAATGTAAAAATAAGGTCCCCATGGTCAGTGTGCCGAGAACCCCCTCCGCCCTCTCTGGGGGTTAAAAAATGGGTTTCTCTAAACATATTTTTTTTACTGATAAACGAGTAAATAAAAAAATTTCACAAAAATCATTAAAACAGTCTACCCAAATACCTATTTGACAAATTTTTCCCAAGGCCATTCAAGGTCATTTAGATCCTTAAAAAAATTCGAAAAGTTTTAAAATCAATTTTCAACCTACAACGCCCTCTTGTACCCAGTTTTTGACATTTCCGTCATTTTTACCCCGTAAAAGTATACTAAAATATGTATCTGGACATATTTATATAATGTCGCGGCATCTTGAAAAATACATTTTTCAACTTTTTCAAGGGTTTTTACCATTTTTCGTAGAATTTCCCCACAAAAATGTCAACACTTTGTGGCAACAAGCGACAGCCTTTAAAAAGACGGACAATTTGGTTTTTATCTCATCTTTGTAACTGAAATATTCACAGAGATATCACATTTTGAAATTTTCGGAGCAAAATTAATTTTAAAAAAATTAATCAAATATTTAAAAAAATCAACGTGGCCTCCTAGATAATTATATTTTTAGGACCGCACCTTTCATTCATTTTTATCAAATAGAACGCCGTAACTTTTGTTCACAGTTTTTCGGAAAGTCAATCGTAACGTGTTATTTGCTGGAAATAACAGTACAAAAAAGAAAATATTCTGAATATATTTTAAATTCATTTATTTTCGATAAAAGCGCCGTATAAAACAGTAATTGGTGATTCTTTAGTGAAAAACAACAGTTTTTCATTGTTTTGATGCCTGAAACGAAATGTTCCGAAAATTTCAAAATGTGATATCTCAGCGAATATTTAAGTTACAGAGATGAAATAAAAATCAAAATGTCCGCCTTTTTGAAGGCTCTCGCCTGTTGATTGAAAATGCTGAAATATATATGGGCAACTCCACTAGAAATGCTAAAAACCTTTAAAAAAGTTGAAAAATTGTTTTTTTTAGATGCCGCTACATGATATAAATATGTCTTGATCCATATTTTAGTATATTTTTACGGGATAAAAACGATGCAAGTGTCGGGTACAAGTGGGCGCTGCAGGTTAAAAATGGATTTAAAAACTTTCTGAAATTTTTTAAGGATCTAAATAACCTTGAATGGCCTTGGGAAAAATTGGCCAAATAGGTAAGCTACTTTTATGATTTTTTTCAGAAATGTTCATTCGCTCGTTCGTCAGTAAAAAAAAAATGTTTAGGAAAACCCATTTTTTAACCCATTAAGAGGGCGAAATGGGTTCTCGGCCCACTGATAATGGGAACCTTATTTTTACACCCTTTTATCGGGTAAATTCAAAAATCTAGGGATTGGGGCATTTTGACTATCTTAACCGTAGGTACCCTTTACACAGGAGTATAATTTGATTCCTCTACTCATTTCTACGAGTGGACTCTTTGAACACATTTCAATGCCCTTTTGGTGAATATATTCGGCACATTTTTTCCAACTCGGTACACGTTGCCAAAGTTGGAGGTTTTTTTGCCCAAAAACGTGTTTTTTTTTGTTCGGGGGTTGAAGGGTTCGAAAAGGGATCATTCCAATTTAAGTTTACTTCCTTAAAGTAGAGCCAAAATGGGATTTTTTCCCGAAAGAATCATCAAATTTGGTTGAAAAGTCACTGAGTGCGAAAAACCGCAAAATGCACTTTTTCAAACACCCATAACTTTGTGCCAAATGGTCGTAGGAACTTCGTTCTTTGAGTCCTGCATAGGGAATTGATCACATTTTAATGCCTTTATGGGGGATCGAGTGGATGTTTCCAACTCCGTAGACATCATCAAAGTTGGTTTCCGGAAAAAACTTTTTTCTTTCACAGGGGCACTAGAGGGGGGGTGGAAGGGGTTACGTTTAGTTTCGCATACATGACTTTAAAGAGGACACTTCAAAGTTTTCATCAAAAGATTCATCAAAATCGATTGAAAACACACCGAGTTATGGCGGTTTGAAAATGGTCGAAATTTCAGGAATTTAATGTGTTTCATTTTTTTTCCTTCAGTATATAAATGTGGGTAATTTTCCGTGTGAGCATTTTTCAGTGTGAGCAATTTTCATGTGGGCAATTATCACTGTGCGTTATTTTCAGTGTGCGGAATTTTCCACGTGAGGAGTTTTCGTGTGCTGAGTTTTCGCTGTGAGCACTTTTCTGTGCGCATTTTTCGCGCGAGCATTCTTCCTATGCGGATGTGTCTGGTCACGGAAAAACCAATCTTGGTACTTTATGGCGGAGGTTTCGTTTTGTTTCACTTGTGGATTTTGCCGACGCGGAGAAGTTGTTGGAGTGAAGTGTTCGCGGCTGAAACCAAATTGTTGGTTGATGAGGATCGCGTGTTCGGTGGGGAATTTCAGAATACATATTTGAATGATTTTTTGTAGGATGGGTAGAAAGTTAATGGGGCGGCAGTTTTCAGAGATTATTGTTCTTTCTGCGGATGCGTTTGATGATATCAAGGAAAGTGGCGTGATTTATGCAGGTGGAGAAAATTGTGACGTTGACTGTGTTATAGCCTAAGCAGATATAATTTTTTAATGATTTAACTACTAATGTTTTTTCCCCCTTTTTTGTTAACATATTTACAGGGGAACGGTCGGGGGCGTCTCTCACCGATTGCGATGTACTTTTTAGAGCATCAAAAAGTAAGAGACTTTTATTTTTTATGTGCTTATCTCGAGGTTTAGGGGGTCAAACCACCTCTTGAAGAAAATGGCTTTTATATCTTCTAAAATACGAGATATATGAAAAAATGTTTCATATAAAACTTTTATAGTATTTTATGTTCTTTGCAACGATGTACTAAGTTTTTGAAAAATTTTAATTTGTCAATCTAGGCCGTTTTCTTTAAAAAAATACGGGTCTCTTACTTTTTGATGTTCTACAACAGGCGTCGCCAAAGTTTTAAACACTACGGGCGACCTCTTTTTAAATTATAAGCGGCGGTCTACCAACATCGTATGTGTTAAGTGATCATAAGAAAAGTAGTAAGTTGAAGCCAAATATAACTATGTATTTCAAATTTAATTTGAGGGTTATTTTGGGGTTATTAACTAGCAAAAATGAAAATTGTCTCTTGCTGCCTGCATCTGTGTCGAAAGCAAAGAAGATGAGGCATTCTACATCGCTAATTTTGTAAAAAAAACCATAAAAGTTTTCCAAAACGCATACCTTTGTGCACCTTTCTAATGTCAAAATCCGCAGACACGTTCAATCAAAATTTATATTGTCACTTGATGTGTTAAAACCCAACCAAATACTGATTTAAGTAGGGCTCGACGTTTACTCCGTTTTTCGTTTAAACGTTTAAACGTGTCAACGTTTACTGTTTATTTGTAACGAATAAAACACGTTTAGCTTAATAAACGTTTACAACACGTTTAAATCGAATAAACGTTTACACGTTTAGCTTAATAAACGTTCGCAATACGTTTAGCCTAATAAACGTTTACAACACGTTTAGCTTAACAAACGTTTACAACCTGTAAACTAGAAACGATTTCTCATATTTTTATACTCCATTTGGGGGTCCAAAAGTCATATCTCGGCGTTTCGTAAGATTCCAAATATTTTTACACATTTGATTCAAACAGGAACCATCTGGTCTATAGGGGGTTGAACCCTTCAAACTTCGGATGCCGACGTTTCGGATAGTTTTCGAGAAACATTTTACTTATTAAGATGTCACAAATAATAATTATTTATTCATTTTTTCCCGTTACCGGAAATATTGTAAAACACGGCGAGCGAACTTCGAAACAGATATTTGCAGGGTGGGTTATATGTTTCTATATTAAACGATTTTCGTCAACACGTTTAAACGAAGAAAACACGTTTAAACGCAAAAATCCGTGTAAACGTGTAAACGTGAATATCCGTTTATACGCGAATATCCGTTTAAACGTTTAAAACCCGCTTGCTAACTAAGAACACATTTATCCGTGTACACGTGTATCCGTGTATTAACGAGCCCAAGATTTAAGTAGACGAGATTTAATTTATTTAATACTTCTGCAATAAGTGAGTTTTCAATTTTAATTTAAAGAAAATGCTACTTTCAACATTTTGTTATTTTGATTAAAGAAATAATTTGCACTATTTGACATATGTCAAACTGCCGACTCGTTTCGGAGTTGTATAAGAGGAACAAAATTGTCTCTTGTGTCCAAAACAGATTAAATATTATTTTAGACATCTTTCAGTCCTTTTGCCTATAAATTATTATAACATCTTTTTAAGTGCATTATTTGACATTCAAAACTTGCAACAATTAATATTGTTACTTGATGTCTTAAAAACAAATAACATTCTACTTTTGCTTTGTTGCTTTGCTAATAACTGCCATAACACTTTGATGAAATAATTTTTGTGCACCTTTTGACGTTTAAGTTCTCAAAATCTGCCAACACGTTTCGGAGTTATCAGCTTTTAAAAACAAAAATTCTCCTGAGCCTTAAACTTTTGTTTGAACATATTGTCAAACTTTTCTAAACGCTATTTTTGGCAAATAATTTTTGTGCACATTTTGACATTCAAGTTCTCAAAATCTGCCAGCACGTTTCGGAGTTATCGGCTTTTAAAAATAAAAATTCTCCTGAGCCTTAAACTTGTGTAAAAAAAAAACTTTTCTAAACCCTATTTTTGGCAATCAATTTGTGCATCTTTAAACATTTCAATTGTTAAAATTAGATTCTTGGTTTCTGAAATCCGATAATAATACTTTTTTCAAGCACGCCAAATTCGCTTTATTTTGGCATATAAATTTTCAAAATCAAATAACGCGTTCGGAAGTTAAGCAATTTTTCAAAATCAAAAAAGGGATTTTGTTGATGATTTGTTTGTTTTAAAAAATGCTTTTAACACCTCAGCAATTTTTAAAAATTGAAAACGCTAATTTGTTGCCTGGAGGATTTTGGCAGTTTTCGTTAACCCATTATAAATATTTCTTAATACCCTTTAAAATTAAATAAATTCTTTAAATTTTAACAAATAAATCATTATAATCAAAAACACGTTCAATTCCTCAGCAATTTTTTAAAATCAAAAACGCGATTTTTTTCTTTGACACGATTTTTCTTTATATATTTTTGTTCACGAAAATGTTATAATGTGCGCATTATTTAATTCTATGGGCAGCATTAATGGGGTACGTTTCACACTCAATTTTTTAAACACGCATTTGCGTGTTTAGTATGCCTATTAAACACGCTCACGCATTTGCGTGTTTAATATGGTTATTAAACACGCTAATTCGCGCTTTAATTCTCAGAACGCGATTTATGATCATATTTTGTCTATCCTGTTTTTTACTGATTTTATTTTTTTTTTCAATTGTAATTGTAATTACAACTTTAATTTCGATTTTAATTTTGATTTTGCTTTTGTTTTTTCTTTTATTTTGATTTTGATTTTGATTTTAATTTTGATTTTAAGCATATAATAATGGCTATTAATTACTCAAACGATTTGCTCCAATCGCCTGCGGCTCGTTCCGCAAACATCGTTCTCGTGATTAATAGCCATCATTATATGCTCGTTGTACAATATACTATTGTGCACCTTTTGACTTTTAAGTTCTCAAAATCTGCTTTAAATCGGCTTTTAAAAATAAAAATTCTCCTGAGCCTTAAACTTGCGTCTAAAACAAATGCTACATTTAATATATTTTCAAACTTTTCTAAACCCTATTTTTGGCAATCAATTTGTGCATCTTTAAACATTTCAATTATTAAAATTAGATTCTTGGTTTCTGAAATCCGATGATAATACTTTTTTTAAGTACACCAAATTCGCTATACTTTGGCATTTAAATTTTCAAAATCAAATAACGCATTGGGAAGTTCAGCAATTTTTCAGGATTTTGTTGATTTCCCTACTTTGACATGAATATCTTTTATACTTTCTTAAAACACACTAAATTATCAATATTTTAACATAATCAAGAAATGCTTTCAACACCTCAGCAATTTTTAAAAATTGAAAACGCTAATTTGTTGCCTTTGAACTTGGAGTATTTTGGCAGTTTTCGTTAACCCATTATGAATATTTCTTAATGCCCTTTAAAATTAAATAAATTCTTTACATTTTAACAAATCAATAATCATAATCAAAAACACGTTCAATACCTCAGCAATTTTTTCAAATCAAAAACGCGATTTTTTTCTTTGACACGATATGTATTTTTCTTTATATATTTTTTACACACTAAATTCGCTACATTTTAGCATTTAAATGATCATGATCATATCATTAATCAATTTAAAATCCATCAAATTCTCTAAATTTGGCATTAATTCTAAAACTTCGAAAATTTCGGATTTTAGCAATTTTCGTTAACTCAACATTCGATCTTTCTTAATACCCCCTTAAAATAAAATAAATTCTTTAAATTTCAATATGCAAATCAAAATAATCAAAAACGTGTTCAAAACTTTAGCAATTTGAAAAAATCAAGAACACGATTCTGCCGAATTTAAACTTGGAAAATTTCGGATTTTGACAATTTTCGTTGACTTGAATATCACTTAATATTTTTTTTAAACACACTGTGTTCTCTACAATTTAGCATATGAATCATCATAATCGAAAAACGCATTCAACACCCCTGCAATTTTTAAAAATTGAAAATTTGTTGCCTTTGAATTTGGAGGATTTTGGCAGTTATCGTTAGCCCATTATGAATATTTTTTTAATACCCTTTAAAATAAAATAAATTCTTTGCATTTTAACAAATAAATCATTATAATTAAAAACACGTTCAATTCCTCAGCAATTTTTTCAAATCAAAAACGCGATTTTTTTCATTGGCACGATATGTATTTTTCTTTATATATTTTCTACATTGCATTTTTAAATTAGCATTTAAATGATCACAATCATATCATTAATCAATTTAAAATCCATCAAATTCTCTGAATTTGGTAATTTTGCAACATCTAAAACTCTATTTTTTAATTTGAATCTGGAATATTTCGGATTTTAGTAATTTTCATTACCTCAACATTCGATCTTTCTTAGTACTCTTTAAAAAAAAAAAAAAAATTCTTTACATTTCAATATGCAAATCATCATAATCAAAAACATGTTCAAAACTTTAGCAATTTTTAAAAATCAAGAAAACGATTTTGCCGACTTTAAACTTGGAAAATTTTGGATTTTGATCATTTTCGTTAACTTGAATATCACTTAATATTTTTTTAAAACACACTGTCTTCTTTACAATTTAGCATATGAATCATCATAATCAAAAAACGCGTTCAACACCCCTGCAATATTTAAAAATTGAAAATTTGTTGCCTTTGAACTTGGAGGATTTTGGCAGTTTTCGTTAGCCCATTATGAATAGTTTTTAATACCCTTTAAAATAAAATAAATTCTTTGCATTTTAACAAATAAATCATTATAATTAAAAACACGTTCAATTCCTTAGTAATTTTTTCAAATCAAAAACGCGATTTTTTTCATTGGTACGATATGTATTTTTCTTTATATATTTTTTACATTACATTTTTAAATTAGCATTTAAACTATCACAATCATATCATTAATCAATTTAAAATCCATCAAATTCTCTGAATTTGGCAATTTTGCAACATCTAAAACTCTATTTTTTAATTTGAATCTGGAATACTTCGGATTTTAGCAATTTCAGTTAATTCAAGATTCAATCTTTCATAATACTCTCTTAAAATAAAATAAATTCTTTAAATTTCAATATGCAAATCAAAATAATCAAAAACATGTTCAAAACTTTAGCAATTTTTAAAAATCAAGAACACGATTTTGCCGACTTTAAACTCGGAAAATTTCGGATTTTGATAATTTTCGTTGACTTTGATATCACTTAATATTTTTTTTAAATACGCTGTGTTCTCTACAATTTAGCATATGAATCATCATAATCAAAAAACGCATTCAACACCTCAGCAATTAAAAAAAAAATCAGAAACGGAATTTTGTTGCCTTTAAAACTTGAGTAATTCTTAGTACATTTTCTTGACCAGTTTTATCAGAAAAAAATATCAAAGCATATAGAAATGTCTTCAATTAAAAATTACATTTTGCTGATTTAACTAATTAGTTGTGGTTAAAACATTTTTAAAACGAAAAAGTCATGGCACACTTGAGGGTTTTTTTTAATGAACACGGTATATACATCGATTGACACCCCAGTCAATTTTCCAATTCATTTTAATTATCGATTTTTGATTTTACTTAAATTAAATCAACGGTACATTAAACAGAATTGAAAACTCCGTCACAACTAATTTAACTAATTAGTTGTTAAAACAAAGTGAATATTCCAATTCATTTTAGTTATGAATTATTAAATAGTAGCCGTCGCAACCATTGTTCCAAAAATTCCAAAATTAACTTTATTACATAAATTCAATTAACAGTACATTAAACTGAATTGAAAAATTTACCACAACTAATTTAACTAATTAGTTATGGTAGTTATTAGTATCACAAGCAAAAAATTAAAAACCCTTCTGATAAGTTTTTTTTTTTAATTGGATGACAATTCCTTGTTGTACTCACCGTGGTGAAACTTAAATCAGAAGCCGCGCGTTCACTTCAAGGGCACATGTCCAGGTAGTCACCACACACACCGCGAGAGTTGCGAGAGTTCCGAGTTACGAGACGGCACTGGCGCGACACACGGCGTCGTCGGTGGAGCGTCGGGACGCGCCTGGATCAGGCATCCCGCGCGCGCGGACTCGCCGTTCCAGACGCTGCTCGCTTATCAGACGCGCACACACACACACACAAACGCGCGCACGCACACGCACACGTACACGCACGCACAGTTCGGGCGCCGAAAGTGTTCCGTGTTTTCGGGCATACGACGACGCGCTCGCAGGATTCGAATCACGGTGTACTGCGGGATCGCGCCTGTCATCCGTAACACACCGAGGCTCTTCTCTCTCCCACCCAGAACTGTTATCCTTTGCAGCGTCCTTTTTCGCACCCACTCATTCATGCGCTCCGTGTATTCACCACGCGGATGTTAACTTTTTTTGAATTGTTTTTTTTTCTTCCTGCTGAAGGGGAGATTGTATGCGATACTAATACGGATAATTTGGTATGATGGTCGGTTTCAATTTGCAGGAAATACGTCGCTGATCATGTTTCGATTGTGAGAATTTTTAAAATTTATTAATACATTCTTTGGTCTATTTTTTTTCCTGCGAGTCAGTTTTAATTTGCAGGAAATATGTCGCGGATCATACTTGGATATTAAGAATTTTAAAAATTTATTAATACATTCTTTGGTCTATTTTTTTTTCTGCGAGTCAGTTTTAATTTGCAGGAAATATGTCGCGGATCATGCTTGGATTTTAAGAATTTTCAAAATTTATTAATACATTTTATAGTCTATTTTTTTCCTGCGAGTCAGTTTTAATTTGCAGGAAATATGTCGCGGATCATACTTGGATTTTAAGAATTTTCAAAATTTATTAATACATTCTTTGGTCTATTTTTTTTTTCTGCGAGTCAGTTTTAATTTGCAGGAAATATGTCGCTGATCATGCTTGGATTTTAAGAATTTTCAAAATTTATTAATACATTTTATGGTCTATTTTTTTTCCTGCGAGTCAGTTTTAATTTGCAGGAAATATGTCGCGGATCATGCTTGGATTTTAAGAATTTTAAAAATTTATTAATACATTCTTTGGTCTATTTTTTTTCTGCGAGTCAGTTTTAATTTGCAGGAAATATGTCGCGGATCATACTTGGATTTTAAAAATTTTAAAAATTTATTAATACATTCTTTGGTCTATTTTTTTTTCTGCGAGTCAGTTTTAATTTGCAGGAAATATGTCGCGGATCATACTTGGATTTTAAGAATTTAAAAAATTTATTAATACATTCTATGGTCTATTTTTTTTCCTGCGAGTCAGTTTTAATTTGCAGGAAATATGTCGCGGATCATGCTTGGATTTTAAGAATTTTCCAAATTTATTAATACATTCTTTGGTCTATTTTTTTTTCTGCGAGTCAGTTTTAATTTGCAGGAAATATGTCGCGGATCATGCTTGGATTTTAAGAATTTAAAAAATTTATTAATACATTCTTTGGTCTATTTTTTTTCTGAAAGTCAGTTTTAATTTGCAGAAAATATGTCGCGGATCATGCTTGGATTTTAAGAATTTTAAAAATTTATTAATACATTCTTTGGTCTATTTTTTTTTCTGCGAGTCAGTTTTAATTTGCAGGAAATATGTCGTGGATCATACTTGGATTTTAAGAATTTAAAAAATTTATTAATACATTCTATGGTCTATTTTTTTTCCTGCGAGTCAGTTTTATTTTGCAGGAAATATGTCGCGGATCATGCTTAGATTTTAAGAATTTTCAAAATTTATTAATTCATTTTATGGTCTATTTTTTTTCCTGCGAGTCAGTTTTAATTTGCAGGAAATATGTCGCGGATCATGCTTGGATTTTAAGAATTTTAAAAATTTATTAATACATTCTTTGGTCTATTTTTTTTTCTGCGAGTCAGTTTTAATTTGCAGGAAATATGTCGCGGATCATGCTTGGATTTTAAGAATTTTAAAAATTTATTAATACATTCTATGGTCTATTTTTTTCCTGCGAGTCAGTTTTAATTTGCAGGAAATATGTCGCGGATCATGCTTGAATTTTAAGAATTTTCCAAATTTATTAATACATTTTATGGTCTATTTTTTTCCTGCGAGTCAGTTTTAATTTGCAGGAAATATGTCGCGGATCATACTTGGATTTTAAGAATTTTAAAAATTTATTAATACATCCTTTGGTCTATTTTTTTTTTCTGCGAGTCAGTTTTAATTTGCAGGAAATATGTCGCGGATCATGCTTGGATTTTAAGAATTTTAAAAATTTATTTATACATTCTTTGGTCTATTTTTTTTTCTGCGAGTCAGTTTTAATTTGCAGGAAATATGTCGCGGATCATGCTTGGATTTTAAGAATTTTAAAAATTTATTAATACATCCTTTGGTCTATTTTTTTTTTCTGCGAGTCAGTTTTAATTTGCAGGAAATATGTCGCGGATCATACTTGGATTTTAAGAATTTTAAAAATTTATTAATACATTCTTTGGTCTATTTTTTTTTTCTGCGAGTCAGTTTTAATTTGCAGGAAATATGTCGCGGATCATGCTTGGATTTTAAGAATTTTAAAAATTTATTAATACATCCTTTGGTCTATTTTTTTTTCTGCGAGTCAGTTTTAATTTGCAGGAAATATGTCGCGGATCATACTTGGATTTTAAGAATTTTAAAAATTTATTAATACATTCTTTGGTCTATTTTTTTTTCTGCGAGTCAGTTTTAATTTGCAGGAAATATGTCGCGGATCATGCTTGGATTTTAAGAATTTTAAAAATTTATTAATACATCCTTTGGTCTATTTTTTTTTTCTGCGAGTCAGTTTTAATTTGCAGGAAATATGTCGCGGATCATACTTGGATTTTAAGAATTTTAAAAATTTATTAATACATTCTTTGGTCTATTTTTTTTTTCTGCGAGTCAGTTTTAATTTGCAGGAAATATGTCGCGGATCATACTTGGATTTTAAGAATTTTAAAAATTTATTAATACATCCTTTGGTCTATTTTTTTTTTTCTGCGAGTCAGTTTTAATTTGCAGGAAATATGTCGCGGATCATGCTTGGATTTTAAGAATTTTAAAAATTTATTAATACATTCTATGGTCTATTTTTTTCCTGCGAGTCAGTTTTAATTTGCAGGAAATATGTCGCGGATCATGCTTGAATTTTAAGAATTTTCCAAATTTATTAATACATTTTATGGTCTATTTTTTTCCTACGAGTCAGTTTTAATTTGCAGGAAATATGTCGCGGATCATGCTTGAATTTTAAGAATTTTCCAAATTTATTAATACATTTTATGGTCTATTTTTTTCCTGCGAGTCAGTTTTAATTTGCAGGAAATATGTCGCGGATCATACTTGGATTTTAAGAATTTTAAAAATTTATTAATACATTCTATGGTCTATTTTTTTTTCCTGCGAGTCAGTTTTAATTTGCAGGAAATATGTCGCGGATCATGCTTGGATTTTAAGAATTTTAAAAATTTATTAATACATTCTATGGTCTATTTTTTTTTTCTGCGAGTCAGTTTTAATTTGCAGGAAATATGTCGCGGATCATGCTTGGATTTTAAGAATTTTAAAAATTTATTAATACATTCTATGGTCTATTTTTTTTTTCTGCGAGTCAGTTTTAATTTGCAGGAAATATGTCGCGGATCATGCTTGGATTTTAAGAATTTAAAAAATTTATTAATACATTCTTTGGTCTATTTTTTTTTTCCCTGCGAGTCAGTTTTAATTTGCAGGAAATATGTCGCGGATCATGCTTGGATTTTAAGAATTTTAAAAATTTATTAATACATTCTATGGTCTATTTTTTTTTTCCCTGCGAGTCAGTTTTAATTTGCAGGAAATATGTCGCGGATCATGCTTGAATTTTAAGAATTTTCCAAATTTATTAATACATTTTATGGTCTATTTTTTTCCTGCGAGTCAGTTTTAATTTGCAGGAAATATGTCGCGGATCATGCTTGGATTTTAAGAATTTTAAAAATTTATTAATACATTCTATGGTCTATTTTTTTTTCCTGCGAGTCAGTTTTAATTTGCAGGAAATATGTCGCGGATCATGCTTGGATTTTAAGAATTTTAAAAATTTATTAATACATTCTATGGTCTATTTTTTTTTTCTGCGAGTCAGTTTTAATTTGCAGGAAATATGTCGCGGATCATGCTTGGATTTTAAGAATTTAAAAAATTTATTAATACATTCTTTGGTCTATTTTTTTTTCCCCTGCGAGTCAGTTTTAATTTGCAGGAAATATGTCGCGGATCATACTTGGATTTTAAGAATTTTAAAAATTTATTAATACATTCTTTGGTCTATTTTTTTTCTGAGAGTCAGTTTTAATTTGCAGGAAATATGTCGCGGATCATGCTTGGATTTTAAGAATTTTAAAAATTTATTAATACATTCTTTGGTCTATTTTTTTTTCTGCGAGTCAGTTTTAATTTGCAGGAAATATGTCGCGGATCATACTTGGATTTTAAGAATTTTAAAAATTTATTAATACATTCTTTGGTCTATTTTTTTTTCTGCGAGTCAGTTTTAATTTGCAGGAAATATGTCGCGGATCATACTTGGATTTTAAGAATTTTAAAAATTTATTAATACATTCTTTGGTCTATTTTTTTTTCTGCGAGTCAGTTTTAATTTGCAGGAAATATGTCGCGGATCATGCTTGGATTTTAAGAATTTTAAAAATTTATTAATACATTCTATGGTCTATTTTTTTTTTCTGCGAGTCAGTTTTAATTTGCAGGAAATATGTCGCGGATCATGCTTGGATTTTAAGAATTTAAAAAATTTATTAATACATTCTTTGGTCTATTTTTTTTCCCCTGCGAGTCAGTTTTAATTTGCAGGAAATATGTCGCGGATCATGCTTGGATTTTAAGAATTTTAAAAATTTATTAATACATTCTATGGTCTATTTTTTTTTTCTGCGAGTCAGTTTTAATTTGCAGGAAATATGTCGCGGATCATGCTTGAATTTTAAGAATTTTCCAAATTTATTAATACATTTTATGGTCTATTTTTTTTTTGCGAGTCAGTTTTAATTTGCAGGAAATATGTCGCGGATCATGCTTGGATTTTAAGAATTTTCAAAATTTATTAATACATTTTATGGTCTATTTTTTTTTTCCTGCGAGTCAGTTTTAATTTGCAGGAAATATGTCGCGGATCATGCTTGGATTTTAAGAATTTTCAAAATTTATTAATACATTTTATGGCCTATTTTTTTCCTGCGAGTCAGTTTTAATTTGCAGGAAATATGTCGCGGATCATACTTGGATTTTAAGAATTTTCAAAATTTATTAATACATTCTTTGGTCTATTTTTTTTTCCTGCGAGTCAGTTTTAATTTGCAGGAAATATGTCGCGGATCATACTTGGATTTTAAGAATTTAAAAAATTTATTAATACATTCTATGGTCTGTTTTTTTTTTCTGCGAGTCAGTTTTAATTTGCAGGAAATATGTCGCGGATCATGCTTGGATATTAAGAATTTTAAAAATTTATTAATACATTAGTCGGCTTAGAGATTTTGAATTTTTGATGAAATCGTGAAAAAAGACATGACTAACCCCCTTGGAAATTTTGTCAAAAAATGCAACTTTCTTAAAAATCATCGTAGACTATTGAATTTAACTTTATTTTCATCAGAAAGACGAGAGAAATTGATTGCCGTTAAAAAATTTCAGCTAACTTCAATAGCAAAAAAAATAGTCAGTCACCATGAGGATTTTGGAAAATTTAAGAAAATAATTGATTTTTCAGACTTTGATCGGCCGTAGCGGCCAAACGAAAACTCCAAATTGAACGCGGTTTGCAAATCTGAGTTCCTCGTACGTCAATTAGTCGGCTTAGAGATTTTGAATTTTTGATGAAATCGTGAAAAAAGACATGACTAACCCCCTTGGAAATTTTGTCAAAAAATGCAACTTTCTTAAAAATCATCGTAGACTATTGAATTTAACTGTATTTTGATCAGAAAGACGAGAGAAATTGATTGCCGTTAAAAAATTTCAGCTAACTTCAATAGCAAAAAAAATAGTCAGTCACCATGAGGATTTTGGAAAATTTAAGAAAATAATTGATTTTTCAGACTTTGATCGGCCGTAGCGGCCAAACGAAAACTCCAAATTGAACGCGGTTTGCAAATCTGAGTTCCTCGTACGTCAATTAGTCGGCTTAGAGATTTTGAATTTTTGATGAAATCGTGAAAAAAGACATGACTAACCCCCTTGGAAATTTTGTCAAAAAATGCAACTTTCTTGAAAATCATCGTAGACTATTGAATTTAACTTTATTTTCATCAGAAAGACGAGAGAAATTGATTGCCGTTAAAAAATTTCAGCTAACATCAATAGCAAAAAAAATAGTCAGTCACCATGAGGATTTTGGAAAATTTAAGAAAATAATTGATTTTTCAGACTTTGATCGGCCGTAGCGGCCAAACGAAAACTCCAAATTGAACGCGGTTTGCAAATCTGAGTTCCTCGTACGTCAATTAGTCGGCTTAGAGATTTTGAATTTTTGATGAAATCGTGAAAAAAGACATGACTAACCCCCTTGGAAATTTTGTCAAAAAATGCAACTTTCTTAAAAATCATCGTAGACTATTGAATTTAACTTTATTTTCATCAGAAAGACGAGAGAAATTGATTGCCGTTAAAAAATTTCAGCTAACTTCAATAGCAAAAAAAATAGTCAGTCACCATGAGGATTTTGGAAAATTTAAGAAAATAATTGATTTTTCAGACTTTGATCGGTCGTAGCGGCCAAACGAAAACTCCAAATTGAACGCGGTTTGCAAATCTGAGTTCCTCGTACGTCAATTAGTCGGCTTAGAGATTTTGAATTTTTGATGAAATCGTGAAAAAAGACATGACTAACCCCCTTGGAAATTTTGTCAAAAAATGCAACTTTCTTGAAAATCATCGTAGACTATTGAATTTAACTTTATTTTCATCAGAAAGACGAGAGAAATTGATTGCCGTTAAAAAATTTCAGCTAACTTCAATAGCAAAAAAATTAGTCAGTCACAGTGAACATTTTAGAAAATTTACGAAAATAATTGATTTTTCAGACTTTGATCGGCCGTAGCGGCCAAACGAAAACTCCAAATTGAACGCGGTTTGCAAATCTGAGTTCCTCGTACGTCAATTAGTCGGACTAGAGATTTTAAATTTTTGATGAAATCGTGAAAAAAGACATGACTAACCCCCTTGGAAATTTTGTCAAAAAATGCAACTTTCTTAAAAATCATCGTAGACTATTGAATTTAACTTTATTTTCATCAGAAAGACGAGAGAAATTGATTGCCGTTAAAAAATTTCAGCTAACTTCAATAGCAAAAAAATTAGTCAGTCACAGTGAACATTTTAGAAAATTTACGAAAAAAAATGATTTTTCAGACTTTGATCGGCCGTAGCGGCCAAACGAAAACTCAAAACTAAACGCGGTTTGCAAATCTGAGTTCCTCGTACGTCAATTAGTCGGATTGGAGATTTTGAATTTTTGATGAAATCGTGAAAAAAGACATGACTAACCCCCTTGGAAATTTTGTCAAAAAATGCAACTTTCTTAAAAATCATCGTAGACTATTGAATTTAACTTTATTTTCATCAGAAAGACGAGAGAAATTGATTGCCGTTAAAAAATTTCAGCTAACTTCAATAGCAAAAAAAATAGTCAGTCACCATGAGGATTTTGGAAAATTTAAGAAAATAATTGATTTTTCTGACTTTAATCGGCCGTAGCGGCCAAACGAAAACTCCAAATTGAACGCGGTTTGCAAATCTGAGTTCCTCGTACGTCAATTAGTCGGCTTAGAGATTTTGAATTTTTGATGAAATCGTGAAAAAAGACATGACTATCCCCTTCGGAAATTTTGTCAAAAAATGCAACTTTCTTAAAAATCATCGTAGACTATTGAATTTAACTTTAATTTGCAGGAAATATGTCGCGGATCATGCTTGGATTTTAAGAATTTTAAAAATTTATTAATACATTCTTTGGTCTATTTTTTTTCTGAGAGTCAGTTTTAATTTGCAGGAAATATGTCGCGGATCATGCTTGGATTTTAAGAATTTTAAAAATTTATTAATACATTCTTTGGTCTATTTTTTTTTCTGCGAGTCAGTTTTAATTTGCAGGAAATATGTCGCGGATCATACTTGGATTTTAAGAATTTTAAAAATTTATTAATACATTCTTTGGTCTATTTTTTTTTCTGCGAGTCAGTTTTAATTTGCAGGAAATATGTCGCGGATCATGCTTGGATTTTAAGAATTTTAAAAATTTATTAATACATTTTATGGTCTATTTTTTTCCTGCGAGTCAGTTTTAATTTGCAGGAAATATGTCGCGGATCATGCTTGGATTTTAAGAATTTTAAAAATTTATTAATACATTCTTTGGTCTATTTTTTTTTCTGCGAGTCAGTTTTAATTTGCAGGAAATATGTCGCGGATCATACTTGGATTTTAAGAATTTTAAAAATTTATTAATACATTCTTTGGTCTATTTTTTTTTCTGCGAGTCAGTTTTAATTTGCAGGAAATATGTCGCGGATCATGCTTGGATTTTAAGAATTTTCAAAATTTATTAATACATTTTATGGTCTATTTTTTTCCTGCGAGTCAGTTTTAATTTGCAGGAAATATGTCGCGGATCATGCTTGGATTTTAAGAATTTTAAAAATTTATTAATACATTCTTTGGTCTATTTTTTTTTCTGCGAGTCAGTTTTAATTTGCAGGAAATATGTCGCGGATCATACTTGGATTTTAAGAATTTTAAAAATTTATTAATACATTCTTTGGTCTATTTTTTTTTCTGCGAGTCAGTTTTAATTTGCAGGAAATATGTCGCGGATCATGCTTGGATTTTAAGAATTTTAAAAATTTATTAATACATTCTTTGGTCTATTTTTTTTTTCTGCGAGTCAGTTTTAATTTGCAGGAAATATGTCGCGGATCATACTTGGATTTTAAGAATTTTAAAAATTTATTAATACATTCTATGGTCTATTTTTTTTCCTGCGAGTCAGTTTTAATTTGCAGGAAATATGTCGCGGATCATACTTGGATTTTAAGAATTTTAAAAATTTATTAATACATTCTATGGTCTATTTTTTTTTCCTGCGAGTCAGTTTTAATTTGCAGGAAATATGTCGCGGATCATGCTTGGATTTTAAGAATTTTAAAAATTTATTAATACATTCTTTGGTCTATTTTTTTTCTGAGAGTCAGTTTTAATTTGCAGGAAATATGTCGCGGATCATGCTTGGATTTTAAGAATTTTAAAAATTTATTAATACATTCTTTGGTCTATTTTTTTTTCTGCGAGTCAGTTTTAATTTGCAGGAAATATGTCGCGGATCATACTTGGATTTTAAGAATTTTAAAAATTTATTAATACATTCTTTGGTCTATTTTTTTTCTGAGAGTCAGTTTTAATTTGCAGGAAATATGTCGCGGATCATGCTTGGATTTTAAGAATTTTAAAAATTTATTAATACATTCTTTGGTCTATTTTTTTTTCTGCGAGTCAGTTTTAATTTGCAGGAAATATGTCGCGGATCATACTTGGATTTTAAGAATTTTAAAAATTTATTAATACATTCTTTGGTCTATTTTTTTTTCTGCGAGTCAGTTTTAATTTGCAGGAAATATGTCGCGGATCATACTTGGATTTTAAGAATTTTAAAAATTTATTAATACATTCTTTGGTCTATTTTTTTTTCTGCGAGTCAGTTTTAATTTGCAGGAAATATGTCGCGGATCATGCTTGGATTTTAAGAATTTTCAAAATATATTAATACATTTTATGGTCTATTTTTTTTCCTGCGAGTCAGTTTTAATTTGCAGGAAACATGTCGCTGATCATGTTTGGATTTGAAGAATTTTCAGAAGGGTATAGCCGAATAAGGTGGTCTAAAGTGCCTCCAAAGCAAATCAATAATCGCGATGACTGGATGAAAGATTATTAAAAATGCGGTTGATTGCTCGAAATTTCAGCCTCCTGAAGCAATTTGTTGTCGAGATATCACCGAAAACGTGAATTTTACGTTTTATTTTTTTCTCCTTTTCTATGGCACGAATCAAGCTAAAACCACGTCTACCCAAAACAAAAAAAATTTTCAATTTTTTGGCGTCAAATTCAAATAGAAAAATGAAGTTAAAGTTTTCAAAATTCATTTTTGCAGTGAAGGCATTCGAGGACTGCCTCAGTTTTTTTTTTCTGTAAATGTGTTTTACCAAATTCCATAACATACATTTTTTTCAAAATTTTAAACAGTGTGGAAGATAGTTAAAATAATTAAAAACCACTTTTACCACTTTAAAAATTTTAATTTCGCGCCAAAATTGTAATAAAAAAAAGTTATTTTTACGAAATGATTATCTTTTTTTTTAAATTAGAGAGATACCCTTCACAATAATAACTTTTTTTATCACAATTTTGGCGCGAAATTCAAATTTTTAAGGTGGTAAAAGTGATTTTTAATTATTTTCACTATCTGTTTCACACACTGTTTAAAATTCTGAAAAAATGTATGTTATAGAATTTGGTAAAACGCATTTACAGAAAAAAAATTGAGACAGTCCTCGAATGCCTTCACTGCAAAAATGAATTTTGAAAACTTTAATTTCATTTTTCTATTTGAATTTGGCGCCAAAAAAATTGAAAAAAAATTCTGCGAGATATATTTTTTTTTGTTTTTGGTAGACGTGGTTTCAGCTTAAATTGTGCCATAGAAAAGGAGAAAAAAAATGAAACGTAAAATTCACGTTTTCAGTCATATCTCGACAACAAATTGCTTCAGGAGGCTGAAATTTCGAGCAATCAACGGCATTTTTAATTATCTTTCATCCAGTCATCGCGATTATTGATTTGTTTTGGGGGCACTTTTGATCATCTTATTCGCCTATACCCTTTATTAATACATTCTATAGTCTATTTTTTCCTGCGAGTCAGTTTCAATTTGTAGGAAATATGCCGTTGATCATGTCTACATTTTTTAAATTATCAAAATTTATTAATATATTCTACATTATCTATTTCTATGTATTGTAAACAATTTTTCAACTTGTATTTTATTTATCTTTTTAATTTTGACTTGTGTAAAAATTATCCATAATTTCTAGCACCAATAAAGTATTATATTCTATTCTATTCCATAGTCCATTTTTTTTCTGCGGTTAAAGATCGATAATTTTACAATATACAATTGAAATTTCAAAATTGATAAACCCTTGGCTTTGCTGTGTTCGTTATTTGATTCGCGTAGTTCCATCAAGTTCTTCTATTAGTTTTGTTTGCTTATATCTCAGTTAACTTTTGTCGGTGTGAGTGAAGCAGGAAAATGTAGACTACATTCATAAATATTTGCATCAATTTACATAATAATAATACACCAAGCAAAATTTACAGTTTTCGGTGATATTCAAATTCGTTCATAAATTTCGGTTTACTTACTCAAATACTGGTCACCAATTTAAAGAGAAATCTGTGGGGCTAGAAATTTTAATTTTCAACGCATCTATTTTATAAATAAATTTTACTATGGCAAACTTCATTAGTTGTTGCAGTGGCGTAACTACAGCTCCGCAGCACCCGCAACTGCGTCTTTTGAGAGGGGCGAAAAAATACAACGAATAAGGATTTGGCAACAAAGTAGTAAATTATGAACAGATAAGATATTGAAAAAACGAATATGGATTTGGCAACAAAGTAGTTAATAATTAATAAGATATTGAAAAAAATACAAATCAAGGAAGTGACAGCATTTTACTCAGTGGCGGCTCGTGGAACATGTTCATGGTGGAGCCACTTACACAATCCTCCTTTTCTGAAGAAGACAGAACTATTTATCTTCCTAGACCAAAGTAACTGGCCGATAAAGTGTTTTATGAATGAATAAAAAAATCTTGCTGAGCTTGAAACTGCAGGTAGTCCCAAGACTCCTTGGCTGTATATAACGAGCCGCCTCTAATTTTACTACGCTTATTTGGAACAAAATGCTTTTTAAACAGAACAATAAAATATCAAATTTAATTGTAACATTAGAACTATTGAAAGTTTATAGTCTTAGTAAGACTTAATTTTGCTTGCAGAGTAACGAACAGGTTGAATATTCATATATTCAGGCTACATTTCGTTTTATTGTATTTATTGAAAATTTCTTATTTTTTACAAAAAATCACAAAAATATTATGTTGCCGATACTGGGGAGTGTATGGCTAAATTCATTTGATTTGAACTCACCAATTTAATTTGATGAAATAATTGGGTAATATTCAATTCAGATTGAACTTTTTAAATCTGATATTAACTGAATAAAAAAATCTATAAAGTTACTATTTTTATTTTTGCAGAGCAATTGAGCTGGAACTGTCAAAGGGATTGACGAGCAGCATGGTATTGTTAGTGGTAAGTCAATAATTTCCAATCTCCTCTCTTTCAAATCATATGTCATTGAGACCTAAGGGAGTGGCCTGCAAGTAGGCACTATTTATATAGACTTCTCTAAGACCTTTAACAGAATAAATGATAAAGTTTTCTTGACAAAATGGGAAGCTATGGGATTTGGGCCCTCGGTTATTAAATGGCTGCAAAGTTATTTGATAGAATGACAACAATCTGTTCGAATACAAAACCATTCCTCAAATATTATCAATGTTATCTCAGGTCTGCCGCAAGGATCGCATTGCGGTCCTATTTTATTTATAAATGATATTGCTGAAATGTTTAAATCATCTCAGTGCCTTTTACATGTTGACGATTTAAAGTAGTGTTTCTCTACGTGGGCGATCGACATTTAAATTGGACGATTATCCGACAACCCGCTTTTGGGGGCGATGGTCATTTAGCATGGACAAGAATGCATTTTGAATACCCGCCTGCTTCGATGGCGCCTAAAAAATTATGAGCAAGTACTTAAGAAGTAGAAAAGGTTAAATATTCATCAATCAATTCAGGCTATTTTTCGTCTTTATTACACTTATTTAATGCATCTGCAAAGAGGAAAGTTGTCTCAAATTTATTTACTTAAGATTACATCTCTTGAAATTAGAACCAAATATTACTAAACTTTCCTAAGATTACCAAACTCAAAGTTTTTATTAAAATGTTTAATTTCATGTGGCTTATTATTTGCATGTTATGTTAAAATTATAGTAAATATTTTACTGTCATCTTTGTCTTTATTGTCTTCTTAAAATCTGTATGTGTTCATATCACATTTGTACGTTTACATAATATTGTTTACTTAATATTTACATCTTTTCTTATTTACTGCCAATCTTCTAGCTTTTGTGTGGTGAGATTATTCCTTGTAAGTCTGGATCTGGATTGTTCGGATAGGAGGGCAGAGGGGTCCGCTGTACGTAGGCCTCAATGGGCCCTTTTTACGTCCTCCCAAGTAAGTTCTCACTTCCCGGTGTCGTCCAGCCAACCCACGGCATTGCACCAAGAGGGACTCTTTGGATGTCTGCTGTTTGTAGACGTCCCTCTCCCATTATGGATTGTCTTATTGAGGAGATAGCCGTACACTCCAGGAGTACATGTTCAGCAGTCTCCTCTTCAGCTTCACACCCTCTACAGATGGGACTTGGGCAGAGGCCCATTCTGTTTAGGTGCATTCTTAGGTTACAGTGTCCAGTCAATAGTCCCACGATCTTTCGTGGGTTCCCCCTGGACAGTTGTATGCAGTATCTGGCAGTTTTGGGGTGCATCGAGATAAAGTCTGCAGCCAGGCTTGTCGTTCCATCGGTCTTGGTGATGTTTAGTGGATGTATCTTTTAGTAAGGATATTATGCCAGGTTCCGGCCCGCGTGGGGCGTCTGGAAGCCTTTCTTGCCAGCCCGTCACCTGATCAATTTATCGAGTCGTTTTACTCAGCCCAAGGTGACCTTGTTATAGTTTGCCACTTTTTCCAGGGCTATGCAGCATTTCATCGTTAGTGCTGAGGTGATTTTGCAGTTCTTAATTGCTGATATTGCTGCTCTGCAGTCTGTGATGATATGTATGGTTTTATCTTTGATATTTCTATCAGAGATTTCTCTTGCTGCATGTGTTATACCTTAATGGGGGTACTCATTGATACACCAAGTGCAGTACTCTTTTTCAGGGATAGGTTTTTGCAGTATATGCCAACTCCGACCCCCGTTTTTGGTAACGATCCTTCTGTATATATGCTGAAGGAAAAAAAAATTAAACACTTAAAATTCGTGAAATTTCGACCATTTTCAAACCGCTATAACACGGCGTATTTTCAATCGATTGTGATGAATCTTTGAGGACAAAAAACTTTAAAGTGTCTTCTTTAAAGTTATGCATGCGAAATTAAGTGTACCCCCTTCCGCCCCTCTCTAGCTCCCCTGTGAAAAAGAAAGTTTTTCCTGGAAACCATGTCCAACTTTGACGATGTCTACAGAGTTGGAAAAAATTTACTCAATCGACCATAAAGGCATTAAAATTTGATCAATTTCCTATGCAGGACTCAAGGACCGAAGTTCCTACGACGATTTGGCACCAAGTTATAAGCGTTGGTGATGGCGGCCTGCAGCGACTGTGTGGTGACTGATTGCAGAACTTCTTGTCGACTGAGTTGTAACTATACTGATGATCTGAGTCGAATGTTTGTGTCTCATCTGATCGATTGTTAAAAAATTACTGATATCTTGAGAGCGTTCCATGGCCTTTTACGGGGTCTATAGACATCGTCAAAGTTGGACATGGTTTCCTTAAAAAACTTTTTTTTCACAGGGGTGCTAGAGGGGGCGGAAACAGTTACGCTTAAGTTTGCTTGCATGACTTTAAAGAAGACACTTCAAAGTTTTTTTCCCTCAAAGATTAATCAAAATCGATTGAAAATACGCCGAGTTATGGCGGTGTGAAAATGGTCGAAATTTCACAAATTTCAAGTGTTTCATTTTTTTTTCCACCAGTGTATATATATATATAAATTTTCATTTTATAGTGTAATTTCCCTGAAGAAGGAATAAACGAATTCCGAAAGCTTGGTTTTATGATAAAGTAAATAGGACTCTTCTTGCCCCTTGGTCGAATCCCCGTTACGGAATAAGATTCCGAATTTTCACATTTAACTCCAACAAGTGACGACCGTTACTTCCCCTCGCCATATATATATAGATGTTATCCTATTTGTTGCCTTTGCCTGAATCCACGTGCTTCAGGTTTGCTTATAGCTTTCTGTTAAATATGTATTTTTGAGGGATTGTGTCTATCGGCATTTCAATCTTTGGGTTCTGGGCTCCAGAATTTTTCGGTGTTCGCCTCTTCGATTGTTTACAAGCCACATATTTTCTCTTACATACTTGTTTAGTTTGTCTATCTTCCTGCTTTCTTATTAGGTGAACATGCTATTTGTTTTTCTTTTTCTGAATTTGTAAGTTGCATCTCACTTGTGCGTTTCTAACTAAGTCAATTTTTGTTACTTCTTCTGCCTTTTTAAATGCCTCATCTTCGTCGCTTTTACTTTACTTTCATTTCTCTGCGTACATCTACGTTTCCCTCCCATGTATTAGAGTTTTACCACCTTCTCTATATTCTTGCTATTTAGGATCATGTCGGATATTTTTCCTGTATTTATAGTCATGCTGTGTATCTTTAGCTTTTCGTACCATACATGTATGTTTTGTTGCAAAACTTTTTCTGGGTTTGCTTGAATTGCTACGTCATCGGCGAATATGCACTCCTCTATAGACAATAGGTAACCACTATATAAAATTTAGGGTACTTACCTAAGCTAAACGAGCCGGTGCATAAATTAAAAAAAACTGTTACGAACTATATTTATAACTTCCCCTGATCGTGGCAGAACACCGACTGACTTCCCAGCGGACCCCCTCGACCTTTACTCATCAGCACAAAACTTATTGACAAGCAAATATCGAGGAAGTCCTTGAAACTCGCTGAGTACGCGGCTGGAGTACTCGCGAACCGGACATCCTGTGTCAAATAACGCCGGTTCGCGACAATATCCTCTTCTATGCATCGACTTATTTTATCTTTTATGTTCTTCGTGATATTATCTAAGAATATTAAAAATAGAATTGATCCTCCTTGCCTCATCCCTTGTGTGCTGAGAAATTTCTTCGATATCTCACTTGCTGTCCTTACGTAGTTAATCTTTTTCCTGTTGACAGTTTTGATTGCTTCTGCTAATTGGTCCTTTATGACTCTTTTCTACAATACTGCCCATATTCATTCTCATGAAACTCCATTGAAAGCCTTTTCTAAGTCCACAAATATGTATATTTTGTTATGTTGACGTATCTATTTTTTTTTTTTCGTGATAAATCTTGAGTTGTGTGCTCCTTCCTGACGCTGACGCTGTCTTAGCCTTCTCCATTTTTAGTTCTTCTCATTCTCTACAATTGCTTCAAATATATATTTTGCCGTTGTATATAGGAGAGAGTCATTATTGCAGTTCTTGCTGTTTTATGTACAGGTAAGATTACTGTCTGTAGGTATCCTACCTTCTTTCCATATTTTATTTCAGCTGCAATTGTTCTGCCTCTTCTTCTATATATTTCAATTGTTTAATCATATTATGTCCAGGTGCTTTTCCGGATTTCATTTTGTTAAGTACTGCCTTCAGTTTCTCTTCTGTTATATTTTCTAATTGGATGCCGTATCCCTTGCTTCTGGCTTGTTGTTTCTTATTGACTTTTTCTTCCGTTCCAGCGTCCTTCAAAATGTTCCCTCTGCCCCTCTAAAATCTCATTGCGATCTTTTATTGTTTTCTCCTGTTTGTCTTGGAGTATTTGTTTCCCTTGTCTGCAATTTTTTCGTGTCTTATAGCATCATTTAAATCAATTTGCGGCAACCTCACTTGTTGCAGAAGCATTAAATAAATTTAATAAAAGGAAATATTGTTACAGATTGCTCCAGATATAAGTGGTACCGCTTCAAACTCAGTGACAGTATTAGGTATTCTTGTTCACAATCAATTAAAGTGTTCTGTCTCGAATTTTTATTCTTAGGACAGCTGAACAGAATCCCACGGCTTGTGGTGATGCTGCCGCTTTGTATTTCAAACAATTTGAGCAGTTTTTCTTCTTCCTTCTCCGGATATCTTCCGCGGTGTGGCGGTGACCTTTGCAAAACTTACATCTTGAGTGGTTATTGCCGACAGTCCTGTTTCTCTTGCAGATGGACTTCTAGTGGTCATATCTGGTACAAGAGATCTCGAAAGGTTTTTACCATCAAATAATTGATTTTTCAGACTTTGAACGGCCGTATCGGCTAAACGAAAACTCCAAATTGAACGCGGTTTGCAAATCTGAGCTCCTCGTACGTCAATTGGTCGGATTAGGGATTTTTAATTTTTGACGAAAATATGAAAAAATAAACGAGTAAACTTCTTGGAACTTTTGTTAAAAAATGCAACTTTCTTAATAATTATCGTAGAATATTGAAGTATACCTTCTGACGAAGCAGTTTGCGTCTTTTGCGGTGATGGTAAACTTGACTCTTCATTGACACTTATAATATTTGTCGTTTTAATATCAGTACCACTAGTATCACCGAAGTTTGACCTTGAAGCTGAGTTTGTTCTTAGATGGAGGATTTCATCGCTATCGCGAAGTAAGTGAGCGAAAACAAAAATTCACTAGATAAATTACTGTGGGCGACAGGATTAGTCCTTCTACTACTAAAAAAATTCGTGGAAAGAAAAAATTACATTTAATTCAAAAACATACGGAAGCTGTTCCCAATAGGCAAAAACACTAGTGATACCACTATTAGAGCTTTAAAAGCAGTTTGCATTAATCCAAAACTAATGATTGGAACTATAATTTCGTGCATCGAAATGATACATCAGCTTTATTAAATATGTTGAACTCAGAGTTTGATTGAAACATTTTAAGTTGAGATTCTCCGAAAATAATATTGACCGTTTTTTAAATTAACGCTAGACAATTATTACGGTATGCATAACTGAACAGCTTTTGGTGCAATGTTTACATGATGGTCAAATCAAAATTTCAAATTTTAATTAAAGGCCAACACCATGAACTCATGTTTTTTTTTGTAACCAAACTTAGCTCATCCAACTCCATGCCGCTGCTTGTGATGCTCATTTCTGATGAATTGGCTCCATATTTAATAATTCTCCACAGTTGCCTTTTACAGTTTACTTTAATTTGCACTGCGACCATAATTTGAATTCTATATTACATAAGAGAAAAAAAACGAATCGTCCGCACACGAACACACGAACACACGAAACCAACAAGTGCGAATATTTTAATGGGGATAACCCACCGGGACCTCCGATACTACCATCTGTCCACTTAGCTACCGCTAATAGAGTCGTGCCGTGGTTCCACAGGATTCCACAATCGGGCCGGTAGTGAATCCGTGTTACAACATACCCGAAAAACAAGAGGAGACGCACGCCGTACCATCAATTATTTTCATCAATTAACCTGTCAAATCATTCCATTCCATCCGATATTTAATTTTGCTCTAAGCCTTAAGGCTCGAATTACAAAACTTATCGAAGAATTGGGTCAAAAATGATTACCACTAATTAAGGCACCACGTGGAATACCATAAACTATTATTGACATCGGATCTAAAAGGATGTTTCTATTACCCAAGACACGGTCACTGTTTGGAATATTAGCTTAATTTACGATTACTTTAGATAATAGTTAAAAACATGACGAGTAAGCGGTTTTGCAAGTGGATAAAAAACGTAGATAAAACTTAAAATGGTTATTTGTTTAACAAGGCAATAAAGTGGCAGATTTACTGACGCGTCAGTCAATAAATCAGCAGTCACTAAAATTTTAAATTTCATGTCAATGCGCGAAAAAAAAATTAACAACAATTTAAGCTTCCATGCCGGGCGCCAAGTCTGTGAGACCCGGTACGTTCGTTAATTTTCAGCAAACTGTTTTTTCGAGTTGTCTAGCCGATTACCTTAATCATTTCTTCTTTAGTTCACGTTTGGAAAGCGAAGAAATAAAAAAATAAAATTTAGTCAAATTTTATATAGGAGACCCAGCGCCCGCTACGGTGTCAAGATTTAGGGCGCCCCGTCTGGAAGGTTAAATAACTTTACGCGAGTATTTCACAAAGTTTCACTAACTAACATTATTTGTTACATTTAACTCTCCCTTAATACCCAATTTTACATATCTACCTGATGGAGATAAGATGGTAGCCAAGATGACAGTTTTTGTTCCCATTGGTGTGAACATGAATTTGCATTTTTTTTATACTTGGATGTACTGGTGGTAGCGAAGGGAAGATTAGATTATCTCCGTTGATCTTCTTGAGTCGTTTGAATGTGAAATGACGAACGGGTTGTTTAATTAACTGGGAATCAAATAATTAGGACTTTATCTCGACGTGAAATGTTTCTTTCCTTAAGTTATACGGGCTTAACAAGGCGGATTAATGTTGTTGGATTTCGTGCCCGGTAATTTGATGATATCTCACTCGGAGTAAAATAATAAAAATTTTAATCGAAACAATTTGCCGGAGCTGTTTGCTTATCGTAAATGAAGTTTATAAAATGCGATAAAAAGTAATGTACTTGTTAAATACGTTTCGGTCGGAATATGCATATTAATACCAGGAATAATTATCGATCGTCTTTACGTTCACTTATTGAACTCAATTTATGTTTTGATTGACGAAAAGAAATATTCCATTTATAGTCAAAAAATATTATTTACGATTATTTTAAATAATTCAACTCGAGCAGGCTGAAAGACCTCTGGTCAATTGCCTGTTGAGATCATTTGTAAAAGTGTCTCAATAGCTGTATTATTGCTTATGGTGGAGGCTTCTACTTCGTTATACATGTTGCATATATATAATAAAAACACTTTTAGTTTGTTGGTATAACACACATTTTTATTGTTGAATATAGTTTCGGCAACTCAACTTGCCATTATCAAAACATAAGGTCAAGCTATAGTCAACAATAAATATTTGTGTTATACCAACAAAATAATCTCTCAAAATCTCTCTCTAAGCTCATGTATAAACATGTGCATTTAAAATAGCAGAGTAATCGATTTTGCAAGCGGATAAAAACGTAGATAAAACTTTGCAAGTAGATAAAAAGGAAGTTACAAGTTTACATGTGGATAAAAAGGAAGATACAAGTTTGCATAGGGATAACCTTTATTTCCCTTCACCATGACAACGATCTGAACGATTTGAAATTATATACAGGTATACGTTTTGTTTGTCAATTCCTAACATGTGTGCCAACTTAAATTTAAAAAAAATAAAAAATCATGGCACACTTGAGGTTTTTTTTTTTAAATGAACATACGATATCTTACAAATGTAAATGTCATCAATTTGAAATTGATAAACCCTTAGCTTTACTGTGTTTGTTATTTGATTCGCGCAGTTCTATCAAGTTCTTCTCTTAGTTTTGTTTGCATAACTCAGTTAAACTTGGTCGGTTTGACAGGTATAGTTGCTTTATTCATGGTGATGGTTGTGACCGTTACTACGTGGTAATTCATTATAACATCACTGAATAAAACACTTACTATGTTTTTTACCACAATTTATGGTAAATTGTGCTAAAAAACATAGTAAGTGTTTTATTCAGTGAAATTGCTTTATTCGTTATATTATCTAAGCAAATTGCACTCGTGATTATAATTTTATTTTAAGCACTCTTAATTTCGTCGCCTCGAATTTATTGTCTTTGAGCAAAAAAATGTTCCATCTCAATTCTCGAAATTTGTATCCATTGACTCGTGCAAAATATAATTCGAAATTCTAACCTCTTCTAATATTACTCTCGAAATAATTAAAAATCCCTGAAAAAAAATCCTGAGAAAGAAAACCAACAAAAATTCCCGAAAAAAATTCCTAAAGGCAAATCCTGCTAAAAATTGCTGATAACGTACTGAAAACAAATTCCTGGACGATAATCCGAAAATAAATTGTTCTGAAAATAAATCCTGAAAAAGTACCGAAAAAAGACATTCCCGAATGAAAATTTCTGAAAAACGTCCTGAGAAAAAGTCCTAAAAAATCTCTGAAAAGAATAACTTGAAAAAAAAGTCCTAAAAAAATATCCCGAAAAAATCGGGAAAGAATCCTGATATAAATTCCTGAAAAAAAAAGTCCCGAGAAAAAGTGCTAAAAAACCTAGAAACAAATTTCTGAAATTAAAATCCTGAAAATAAATTCCAGAAGGAAAATTCACAAAAAAAGAATTCTGAAGGAAAATCCTGAGAGTTTTTTTTTAAACGTCCTGAAAAATATTCCTGGACGATAATACGAAAATAAATTGTTCTGAAAATAAATACCGAAAAAGATATTCCTGAATGAAAATTCCAGAAAAAAATCCTAAGAAAAAGTCCTAAAAAATCCTGGAAAAATCCCTAAAAAAATAATTTGAAAAAGAAAGTCCTAAAAAAATAACCCGAAAAGATCCGGAAAGAGTGCTGATATAAATTTCTGAAATAAATTCCTGAAAAAAAATCCCTGACAAGTCCCGAGAAAAGTGGTAAAAAAACCTGGAAACAAATTTCTGAAATTAAAATCCTGAAAATAAATTCCAGAAAGAAAATTCCCAAAAAAAGAATTCTGAAGGAAAATCCTGAGAATTATTTTTTAAAACGTCCTGAAGAATATTCCTGGACGATAATACGAAAATAAATTGTTCTGAAAATAAATCCCGAAAAAGACATTCCCGAATGAAAATTCCAGAAAAAAATCCTGAGAAAAAGTCCTAAGAAAATCCTGGAAAAATCTCTGAAAAGAATAACTTGAAAAAGAAAGTCCTAAAAAAATATCGTGAAAAAATCCGGAGAGTCCTGATATTTTCTGAAATAAATTCCTGAAAAAAAATCCCCGAAAACAAGTCCCGAGAAAAAGTGATAAAAAAAACCTGGAAACAAATTTCTGAAATTAAAATCCTGAAAATAAATTCCAGAAGGAAAATTCACAAAAAAAGAATTCTGAAGGAAAATCATAAGAATTTTTTTTAAAACGTCCTGAAAAATATTCCTGGACGATAATACGAAAATAAATTGTTCTGAAAATAAAGACAGAAAAAGTACCGAAAAAAAGACATTCCCGAATGAAAATTCCAGAAAAATATCCTGAGAAAAAGTCCTAAAAAAATACTGGAAAAATCTCTGAAAAGAATAACTTGAAAAAGAAAGTCCTAAAAGAATATTCCGAAAAAATCCGGAAAGAGTGCTGATATAAATTTCTGAAATAAATTTCTGAAAAAAAAAATCCCTGAAAAGAAGTTCCGAGAAAAAGTGATAAAAAAAACCTAGAAAGAGATCCTGAAAATAAATTCCAGAAAGAAAATTCCCAAAAAAAATTCTGAACGAAAATTCTTGGAGAAGAAATCCCTGAAATAATCGTGAAAATGAATTGTACAGAAAAAATCATGAAAAAAATTCCTGAATGAAAATTCCAGAAAAAAAATGCTGAAATAAGTATTTAAAAAAACCTTGAAACAATCCCTGAAACGTAAATCTTAAAAAAGAAAGTCCTGAAAAAAAAATACGAAAAAATCCTGAAAACTAGTCCCGAAAAAAGTGCTAAGAAAACCTTAAAACAAATTCCTGAAATAAAATCCCTGAAAATATATTCCAGAAAGAAAATTCAAAGAAAAATTCTCAAAAAAAATTCCTTAGAAATTTATTCATGTTTTACCGTTAGGTAAAGAAATATCCTGAGATAAATTCCTGAAAACGTAACGGAAAAAAATTCCTGGACAACAATCTGAAATTAAATTGTTCTGAAAAAAGTCTTGAAAATAAATCCCGTAAAAATCTCGAAAACATCAATCAATCAATTTATTCGTGTTAATAAACACTGCATCTTTACACAAGTCAATTAAATATTTTTTAATAAAATAAAATACAATTAAACAGTTTAAAATAAAATACAATTAAACAGTTTAAAATAAAATGTCAGGAAAAAAATCCTGAAATAATCATCCTGAAAAAAGTCCTAAAACAATTCCTGAAAAAAATCCCCGAAAAGAAAATCTTGAAAAAGAAAGTCCTAAAAAATATCCTGAAAAAATTCCTGAAAAAAATCACTGAAAACAAGTCCCGACAAAAGTGTTAAAAAACCTAATAACAAATTCCTGACATAAAAATCATGAAAATAAATTCCAGAAAGAGAATTCAAAGAAAACCTTCCCAAGGAAAATCCTGAGAAAAATTCCTGAAAACGTACTGAAAAAAAAATTCCTGGACGGCATTCCCCAAAATTCTGAAAATAAGTCCCAAAAAAGTAAAATAAAAATCTGAAAAATAAATTCCTTAAAAAAATTAATGTGAAAAAATGCCGAAAAAATTCTTAAAAAAATTTATGTGAAAAGATTCCTGAAATAAAAACCCTGAAGGTCTTAAAAAAAATTCTTGAAGAAGAAATTCCTGAAATAATCGTGAAAAAGAATTGTACAGAAAAAACCATGAAAAAAAATCCTGAATGGAAATTCCAGAAAAAAAATCCTGAATAAATATCCTGAAAAACAAAGTCCCGAAAAAGTTCCTGATAAAAATCCCTGGAAATAAGTCCCGACAAAAGTGCTAGAAAAAACCTAAAAATTAATTCCTGAAATAAAAATCCTGCAAATAAGTTCCAAAAAGAAAATTCAAAGAAAAAATTTAAAAAAAAACGAAAGTCCTGAGAAAAATTCTTCAAAACGTACTGCAAAAAATTCTAGACGACAATCCAAATATAAATTGTTCTGAAAACGTACTGAAAAAAAATTCCTGGACGACAATCTAAAAATTCTGAAAATAAGTCCCGAAAAAGTAAAGTAAAAATCTGAAAAAATAAATTCCTTAAAAAAATTAATGTGAAAAAATGCCGATAAGATTCTTTAAAAAAATTCATGAGAAAAATTTCTGAAAACGTACTGAAAAAAAATTCCTGGACGACAACCCGAAAATTCTGAAAATAAGTCCCGAAAAAGTAAAGTAAAAATCTGAAAAAATTAATTCCTTAAAAGAATACCAAAAAAAATTCTTAAAAAAATTAATGTGAAAAAATTCCTGAAATAAAAACCCCGAAGGTCTTGGAGAAAGTCCTGATAAAAAAATTTCTGATAGAAAATTCTGGAAGAAGAAATCCCTAAAAAATCGTGAAAAAGAATTGTACAGAAAAAGTCCCGAAAAAATCATGAAAAAAATTCCTGAATAAATATCCTAAAAAACAAAGTCCCGAAAAAGTTCCTGACAAAAATCTCTGGAAACAAGTCTCGACAAAAAGTGCTAAAAAACCTAAAAATAAATTCCTGAAATAAAAATCCTGCAAATAAGTTCCAAAAAGAAAATTCAAATAAAAAAGTCCTGAGAAAAATTCTTTAAAACGTACTGCAAAAAATTTCAGACTACAATCCAAATATGAATTGTTCTGAAATAAGTTCTGAAAGTAAGTACCGAAAAAATCCTGAAAAATAAATTCTTGAGAAAAAATATTGTGAAAAATCCCCCAAAAAATTCCTGAAATAAAAAACCTAAAAAAAGTTCTACAAAATACTAATAAATATTCCTGAAAGAAAAATCTGGAAAAAAAAATCCTAAAGAGAAATTCCCGAAAAAAATGAACGATTTCGCAGTGCACATTCAACTCCCCAGGTTAGCCATGGAGGAGGTTCGCTGATGATGTGGGCAGGAATATCAATGGAGGCCTGCACCGAATTTATCGTTATTGACATCGGAGAAAGTAACATGATGGCCACATCACCAATCTGAATGATATAAAGTACAACAATCAATGATAAAAGCAGATTGGTTATTGCTAATAAAATACTGGTTAAATATTTATTTTTGGCAAGGAATGCAAGTTTTTCTTAATCCCATCATGTTGATATATTAAAAAAGAAACATTAAACTTTGGCGTTCTTTTTCAAAAATGAATATTTAAGTGTTATGAATTTTGTGCGTTGCAATGTATAATTTAGCTCATTAGTACATGCTGTTATCGAAATAAATTCTATTCTATTCTAACTTATCATCGACCTAGAGATAATACTCAGTCATTAATATTAATTTTTTAGCGTCGTAAACGGCCATAACCAACAAAACAAAACTACCCAATCGTCCAGCACACTCGTAAAAATCCCAAGGCTAATGATAAAAATTATTGGCGATAACACTCTCCATAAATATTTCATATATTTACTCGTTCATTTCCATCGAATATTGGTTCATCGATTTCTTCTGCTCTGAACTTATGTTACATTTATGAAGATATTAGCACAATTGCGCGCAATACCGTTTGAATAAGTTATTAGGTTAGCAACGCTGTAGTCCATCTGGTGATTGATTAATGCTGCAAACATTACATTCATTACTATATATGGGATGTATAATTTGTTGCAACAATCGGCCATTTATCATTTCTCGTGCGATTTAAAGGAATCTATAGAAAGAAAGAAAAAAAACGTCTGCAATAAATCACGTCGTATAACGCGCCGAGAAATTGTTGAGGCGATTTTATCACGGTTTATAATTAAAAGGGAAGAATTTTAATTGTGTAAAAAAGGGTACGGGAATTTTGAAATTTGGGAATCATTCGCAAAGTTGAAGATGACGTATGAATAGATGACGTTTAGTAAAAATTGATGCGGTAAATGTTAAATGTAAAGAATTTTAATTGTATAAAAATTTTGAAATTTGGAAATCATTCGCAAAGTTGAAGATGGCGTATGAATGGATGACGTTTAATAAAAATGGATGCGGTAAATGTTTCTATTGTTATTTATTATTTATTTATAACATTGATTACTTTATTGTTAGATGTAGCCATACCACATGTTACTTAATTTAGAATACAATTATTCCGAGACAGGCCATCCTATTCAAACGTTATTAATCCAAACGTGAGATGAATGTAGAAACACGAATATGATTAAGGAAATACATATTTGCCTAATAGATCAAGTCAATCAGCATTTGGAAAACAAATGAAAGTCATTTGTTTACCCGATGTTTCTGATTATTATTCACTTAATATTTTTTTTTCTAGAGTGGAATGTCTTAGTCATTAGGGAGCGGCAATTAGAGTGTTAACACGGTCCGAAATTATTAGATTAGTGTCCGACCGTACCCATGCGGAACCACGGGGGATACCGGCGCGCTGCCCCTAAAACCTCGTAATTTATAATAATGACCGCCTAGAAAAGAAACACGAATTCCAAAGTACGCCATCAACATGCAAATTCATTCATTAACATCCTAATTTACTAGCGTAGACGAGAAACGGAACGATACGAGCTCACGAATTAAAACAAATCAAAATGGCGGATAATAAAACTGCCACCTATCGGAGGGCCTCGGATATTTTAATGGCGTCGTAAACCCCCCGTGCAATCAGTCCGCACCGCAATAAATAACGGATTTTATGCCCGAAATTAAAATTGAGAAAAAGGCGCCCACCGGGCACGGATCACCTGGATCAATAAGGACCGCTTTAATGCAAACTCCTTCAGGTATCATCTGATATAATTATTTTAACTCAAAATGTAAGATAAATCAAATTTGTTGTAATACAACGCGCCCCAGTTTGCGAAACAGATCTCTAGTCGGGAAATTTAATTAAGGTGGCTTAATCCGAGTCGATGCCGCCTTACAATTTAGGAAAGTATCGGATGCCGATAGAATCGTGACCCCGGGTCCCTTTAGGTCCTTTTCTTGGGCGGACAGGTGCCCGAAGAAAGGCATTTCTAATGGCATTGTTCCGTTTTCTCGCTCTCTATCCTCCTGAAAGCGTCCCGCGTGTTCTTTTTCTCATTTTCCCCCCTTTTCCGCCATTGTTTCCTTTACTTAAAACGGATTAATAGCACGACCCGATCGCACGCTCCGCACAAAGGGGCGATCTCCTAGGGCCTTAATTGAAAATTATCAGAAAAAATAGAGCGTAAATGGATAATCAGATTGTTGTACAAATTGTTTTTTATAAACGTAAAGGTATGAGTCTTAAGTGGCCTTAATAAACGAGAGCAGATGTTTGCAGGTGTTTATTAATATAAATAGCGTGTACATTTTCCTTTCAAAATTTCTCGTGGTTCTTCCAATTTTTTTAATGGGGCTTAAACAAATCAAGAAATATATACTGCACAACTACACATGTGTAATAATTTGGACATTACAGCAATACATATAGCCCGTTCCACGGAATTTGACGTAAAAGAGGGTCGGAGCTTGGTAAGTAGGGGACATAATATTTTCTATCTCAAACCAATCTTTCTTGAGAAGTATTGGTGTAAAAGTGCGTATACCAATCGGAGCGAAGGGCAATAATAAATGTATGGAATGCAATTAGACGAACCACCAACGACCTTGGCCGCCAGATTCCACCGAATAGGCTATACTTACAAATTCCTATTAGAAGAATGGTATGTTATTAAAAAAATGCGGATATAAATAATGCACATTTCGTATTGTTTCTCTTATCATAACTTATTAATATTGTCCAATGTTCCCATCGGCTGTTTTTGTAAATTACCATTCTTTGGGTAAAATAGTCAATAACCTTTCGGCATAATTCATTCAATAAATCGAGGAATGTTTTGCTTCAGGTTAATCGCCTGCAGATTGACAAAAAAAACTTTGTTCTTGCCCCTCAAGGTAAAGTCCAGGGGCGTTAGTTCGCCTGACCTTGCAGGCCACTGAATATCACATGTTTGAGGCCAAGAAAATGTGCCCAAAAATTCCCACACCGCACAAAGGAGCAGGTCGCCAATTTACGATCACTAAAAAACAATGTTAGATTTTATTTACTATTTAGCTTAGAAATTACCAAAATCATAAAGTACAAGGTGCGGCAAAACAGACGTGTGTTTTAAAGGGCTATTAAAAAAAATGGTCATGTGGCCATCATGTTACTTTCTCCGACTTGATGGTATCATTTATATTTACGCTTTCATGGTTTATTTTTAATTGAAATTATATTTTAAATATACATCGAGCGTTGTGTAAACTCTGATGAAACTGACGTTTAAAACGTCAAAATTATGAAAGATGGAAAAATTATACTTTAAATCCAAAAACTCGGTTTTCTCAAAAACTGACGAGGTTTCGAAAAAAAACTTATTCTTTAGAAGTTGTTCATTTTGGCATTCTCTACAATTATTGTTAACATAAATTTGCTGTAACTATTATCGTTTCATAATTATAAACCAAAAATTAAAAAAAAAATATTTTTTCTCGAATAGCAATGATTTTATGAAAAATATTTTTAAGCAAAAGATGTTCATTTCTTTGTTGTCTCTAATGCTTGTTTAAATATTTTTGCGATATTTTTCATATTTAAGAAAATATTGGCAAAAAACAAAAAACAGTTAAGGTAAACACCCACTTCCGGTGTACGAAATTTTACCAAAAGCTTTTCAGTTCTTCAGATTATCATGAGACGTATGTTCAAAGTTTCATATCAATAGCTCTATTAGTTTTTGAGATACAGCGCGCACAGACAAACACACAGAGGCAAAATTTTCAGGAAATTTTCTTTCAGGATGTTTTTCAGGAATTTTATTTGAGGATTTTTTAGAATGTTTTCGGGATTTTATTTTCAGGACTTTTTTTCGAGAATTTCTTTTTTGTAAGAAATTTCTTTCGGGAATTCTTTTACAGGATTTTTAAAACTTGTTTCGGATCTCTTTTCAGGAATACGTTTCGCTTTTTTTAGAATTCTTTCTTAGGTATTTTTGTTCAGGACACTTTTCTGGATTTTTTTTTTCAAGATTTTAATTTCAGGAATTCTTTTCAGGCCTTTGTAGAAACTTTTTTTCCGTATTTTGTTCTAGAAATATATTTTAGGATTTCTTTCGGGACTTATTTTCAGGACTTTTTCCTCGACAATTTTTTAAAGGAATTTTTGTCGACTTTTTCTGGAATTTTTTTCAAGAATTTTTCAGAATTTTCGCAGGATTTCATTCGGGACTTTTTATCAGAATTTTTTTTGGAGAATTTTTTCCAGAACTTTCTATTGCAGGAATTTTATTATGAGAATTTTCTTTAAGGAATTTATTTAATTTTCTTTCAGGAATGTTTTATGTCGTTCCTTTTTTTTAGCATTTTATTCGGGAATTCTTTTAAGAAATGTTTTTTAAGATTATTTTTAAAGGGTTTTTCAGAATTTCTTTCGGGTCACATTTGCACTACTTTTTTAGGAATATTGTGCGGTTTGTTTTAGAATTATTTTTTTTTGGGAATTTTTGTTCAGGACTTTTTTCGGAGATTTTAATTTTAGGAATTTTTTCAGGCTTATTTTAGAAACTTCTTTTCGGATTTCATTTTCTGGAATTTTCTTTTAGGATTTGTCGGGACTTATTTTTAAAACTTCTTTCTGGCCAATTTTTTTTCAGGAATTTTTAAAGAAAATTTTTCTTTCAGGATTTATTTGGGGATTTCTTAGGATGTTTTCAGGATTTTATTTTCAGGAATTTTTTTCGGAAATTTCTTTCGAGAATTCTTTTACAGGATTTTTAAAACTTTTTTCGGATCTCTTTTCACGAATACGTTTCACTTTTTTTAGAATTCTTTCTTACAACGAAATGTAGCCTGAATGTGTATTGAATTTATTTAATGCTTTCTGCACCAAGTAAAATTGTTTCTAATTTAAATTTTTTAGTAATAATTTATGTGATATCAATAAACAGATGACTTAAACGAAAACTACAGTAAAATTGCAACGGACAATTTTAGAAAAGTAGAGAAAAGTTTATGAGTTCTGTAGAGTTCTGCGACCAAATCTATTGTACGTTGTAGATCCAACTATTGTTTAACGAAAACAACAAAAACCTGCTGCTACTAGCTGCTACTCTGCTATTGGTGCAAGATTATTGTAATGGAAAAACAGTTTTTCTAAATTTTCAACATTCAAAATACAAAATAGGGTAAAAGTGTTTCTGATAAAAGTTGTATGGTTTTGAAATATATATGCAGGGGTGCACTCACATTTTGGGTCCGGGGCTTAATATGGGCCCGGTAAGGCCCAAGTCAAATTTTTCCCGGCAAACATAAACAATGGTTATTTGACGGTTTTTTGTTTGCTTACTATCTGTTTCAAAAAGGGAGTCTCCTGTGTTTCAGCATATATATTACAAAAACTAGTGCACTCTAAAATTGTAAAAAATTAGTGACCATTCTTTGTAGTATTATCTATAAGCTGCTATATAATTAAGGGTTTACGTTTGTTATTTGTCGAGATATTACTGAAAAAGTGTAAAAAAGTACCCGAAAATAATCGAGATAGCAGATATTTCGATTCTAGGCCTGAACTCTTAAAATAAAAAACAACAATTTTTTTTCTTTCGTTCTACGCCTTTAGAATAGAATATCGTTAGATATGTATTTTTTTCATGATTCATAAAAACTTACGACTACTGAGTTTCACCTAAATTGGAAATATTTTTGAAGAAATTGTCCGCCATATTGAATCCGCCATTTTGTTTTTTCAAATTTTTACTTCGGATTCGTAATCAGCGAGCTCAAAAACTTACGACTACTGAGTTTCATCTAAATTGGAAATATTTTTGAAGATATTGTCCGCCATATTGAATCCGCCATTTTGTTTTTTCAAATTTTTACTTCGGATTCGTAATCAGCGAGCCCAAAAACTTACGACTACTGAGTTTCACCTAAATTGGAAATATTTTTAAAGAAATTGTCCGCCAAATTGAATCCGACATTTCGTTTTTTCAAATTTTGACTTCGGATTCGTAATCAGTGAGCCCGAAAACTTACGACTACTGAGTTTCACCTAAATTGGAAATATTTTTAAAGAAATTGTTGGCCATATTGAATCCGCCATTTTGTTTTTTCAAATTTTGACTTCGGATTCGTAATCAGTGAGCCCGAAAACTTACGACTACTGAGTTTCACCTAAATTGGAAATATTTTTAAAGAAATTGTCCGCCAAATTGAATCCGCCATTTCGTTTTTTCAAATTTTGACTTCGGATTCGTAATCAGTGAGCCCGAAAACTTACGACTACTGAGTTTCACCTAAATTGGAAATATTTTTAAAGAAATTGTCCGCCAAATTGAATCCGCCATTTTGTTTTTTCAAATTTTTACTTCGGATTCGTAATCAGTGAGCCCGAAAACTTACGACTACTGAGTTTCACCTAAATTGGAAATATTTTTAAAGAAATTGTTGGCCATATTGAATCCGCCATTTTGTTTTTTCAAATTTTGACTTCGGATTCGTAATCAGTGAGCCCGAAAACTTACGACTACTGAGTTTCACCTAAATTGGAAATATTTTTAAAGAAATTGTCCGCCAAATTGAATCCGCCATTTCGTTTTTTCAAATTTTGACTTCGGATTCGTAATCAGTGAGCCCGAAAACTTACGACTACTGAGTTTCACCTAAATTGGAAATATTTTTAAAGAAATTGTCCGCCAAATTGAATCCGACATTTCGTTTTTTCAAATTTTGACTTCGGATTCGTAATCAGTGAGCCCGAAAACTTACGACTACTGAGTTTCACCTAAATTGGAAATATTTTTAAAGAAATTGTCCGCCAAATTGAATCCGACATTTCGTTTTTTCAAATTTTGACTTCGGATTCGTAATCAGTGAGCCCGAAAACTTACGACTACTGAGTTTCACCTAAATTGGAAATATTTTTAAAGAAATTGTCCGCCAAATTGAATCCGCCATTTTGTTTTTTCAAATTTTTACTTCGGATTCGTAATCAGTGAGCCCGAAAACTTACGACTACTGAGTTTCACCTAAATTGGAAATATTTTTAAAGAAATTGTTGGCCATATTGAATCCGCCATTTTGTTTTTTCAAATTTTGACTTCGGATTCGTAATCAGTGAGCCCGAAAACTTACGACTACTGAGTTTCACCTAAATTGGAAATATTTTTAAAGAAATTGTCCGCCAAATTGAATCCGCCATTTCGTTTTTTCAAATTTTGACTTCGGATTCGTAATCAGTGAGCCCGAAAACTTACGACTACTGAGTTTCACCTAAATTGGAAATATTTTTAAAGAAATTGTCCGCCAAATTGAATCCGACATTTCGTTTTTTCAAATTTTGACTTCGGATTCGTAATCAGTGAGCCCGAAAACTTACGACTACTGAGTTTCACCTAAATTGGAAATATTTTTAAAGAAATTGTTGGCCATATTGAATCCGCCATTTTGTTTTTTCAAATTTTGACTTCGGATTCGTAATCAGTGAGCCCAAAAACTTACGACTACTGAGTTTCACCTAAATTGGAAATATTTTTAAAGAAATTGTCCGCCAAATTGAATCCGCCATTTCGTTTTTTCAAATTTTGACTTCGGATTCGTAATCAGTGAGCCCGAAAACTTACGACTACTGAGTTTCACCTAAATTGGAAATATTTTTAAAGAAATTGTCCGCCAAATTGAATCCGCCATTTCGTTTTTTCAAATTTTGACTTCGGATTCGTAATCAGTGAGCCCGAAAACTTACGACTACTGAGTTTCACCTAAATTGGAAATATTTTTAAAGAAATTGTCCGCCATATTGAATCCGCCATTTTGTTTTTTCAAATTTTGACTTCGGATTCGTAATCAGTGAGCCCGAAAACTTACGACTACTGAGTTTCACCTAAATTGGAAATATTTTTAAAGAAATTGTCCGCCAAATTGAATCCGCCATTTCGTTTTTTCAAATTTTGACTTCGGATTCGTAATCAGTGAGCCCGAAAACTTACGACTACTGAGTTTCACCTAAATTGGAAATATTTTTAAAGAAATTGTCCGCCAAATTGAATCCGCCATTTTGTTTTTTCAAATTTTGACTTCGGATTCGTAATCAGTGAGCACGAAAACTTACGACTACTGAGTTTCACCTTAATTGGAAATATTTTTAAAGAAATTGTCCGCCAAATTGAATCCGCCATTTCGTTTTTTCAAATTTTGACTTCGGATTCGTAATCAGTGAGCCCGAAAACTTACGACTACTGAGTTTCACCTAAATTGGAAATATTTTTAAAGAAATTGTCCGCCATATTGAATCCGCCATTTTGTTTTTTCAAATTTTTACTTCGGATTCGTAATCAGTGAGCCCAAAAACTTACGACTACTGAGTTTCATCTAAATTGGAAATATTTTTAAAGAAATTGTCCGCCATATTAGATCCGCTATTTTATTTTTTCAAATATTTACTTCGGATTCGTAATCAGCGAGCCCAAAAACTTACGACTACTGAGTTTCATCTAAATTGGAAATATTTTTAAAGAAATTGTCCGCCATATTAGATCCGCCATTTTGTTTTTTCAAATTTTTACTTCGGATTCGTAATCAGTGAGCCCAAAAACTTGCGACTACTGAGTTTCACCTAAATTGGAAATATTTTTAAAGAAATTGTTGGCCATATTGAATCCGCCATTTTGTTTTTTCAAATTTTGACTTCGGATTCGTAATCAGTGAGCCCAAAAACTTACGACTACTGAGTTTCATCTAAATTGGAAATATTTTTAAAGAAATTGTCCGCCATATTAGATCCGCTATTTTATTTTTTCAAATATTTACTTCGGATTCGTAATCAGCGAGCCCAAAAACTTACGACTACTGAGTTTCACCTAAATTGGAAATATTTTTAAAGAAATTGTCCGCCATATTAGATCCGCCATTTTGTTTTTTCAAATTTTTACTTCGGATTCGTAATCAGTGAGCCCAAAAACTTACGACTACTGAGTTTCATCTAAATTGGAAATATTTTTAAAGAAATTGTCCGCCATATTAGATCCGCTATTTTATTTTTTCAAATATTTACTTCGGATTCGTAATCAGCGAGCCCAAAAACTTGCGACTACTGAGTTTCACCTAAATTGGAAATATTTTTAAAGAAATTGTTGGCCATATTGAATCCGCCATTTTGTTTTTTCAAATTTTGACTTCGGATTCGTAATCAACGAGCCCAAAAACTTACGATTACTGAGTTTCACGTAAATTGGAGATATTTTTAAAGAATTTGTCCGCCTTATTGAATCCGCCATTTTGTTTCTTCAAATTTTTACTTCGGATTCGTAATCAGCGAGCCCAAAAACTTACGACTACTGAGTTTCACCTAAATTGGAAATATTTTTAAAGAAATTGTTGGCCATATTGAATCCGCCATTTTGTTTTTTCAAATTTTGACTTCGGATTCGTAATCAACGAGCCCAAAAACTTACGATTACTGAGTTTCACGTAAATTGGAAATATTTTTAAAGAATTTGTCCGCCTTATTGAATCCGCCATTTTGTTTCTTCAAATTTTTACTTCGGATTCGTAATCAGCGAGCCCAAAAACTTACGACTACTGAGTTTCATCTAAATTGGAAATATTTTTAAAGAAATTGTCCGCCATATTAGATCCGCTATTTAATTTTTTCAAATATTTACTTCGGATTCGTAATCAGCGAGCCCAAAAACTTGCGACTACTGAGTTTCACCTAAATTGGAAATATTTTTAAAGAAATTGTTGGCCATATTGAATCCGCCATTTTGTTTTTTCAAATTTTGACTTCGGATTCGTAATCAACGAGCCCAAAAACTTACGATTACTGAGTTTCACGTAAATTGGAAATATTTTTAAAGAATTTGTCCGCCTTATTGAATCCGCCATTTTGTTTCTTCAAATTTTGACTTCAGATTCGTAATCAGTGAGCCCGAAAACTTACGACTACTGAGTTTCACCTAAATTGGAAATATTTTTAAAGAAATTGTCCGCCATATTGAATCCGCCATTTTGTTTTTTCAAATTTTTACTTCGGATTCGTAATCAGCGAGCCCAAAAACTTACGACTACTGAGTTTCATCTAAATTGGAAATATTTTTAAAGAAATTGTCCGCCATATTAGATCCGCTATTTTATTTTTTCAAATATTTACTTCGGATTCGTAATCAGCGAGCCCAAAAACTTGCGACTACTGAGTTTCACCTAAATTGGAAATATTTTTAAAGAAATTGTTGGCCATATTGAATCCGCCATTTTGTTTTTTCAAATTTTGACTTCGGATTCGTAATCAACGAGCCCAAAAACTTACGATTACTGAGTTTCACGTAAATTGGAAATATTTTTAAAGAATTTGTCCGCCTTATTGAATCCGCCATTTTGTTTCTTCAAATTTTGACTTCGGATTCGTAATCAGTGAGCCCGAAAACTTACGACTACTGAGTTTCACCTAAATTGGAAATATTTTTAAAGAAATTGTCCGCCATATTGAATCCGCCATTTTGTTTTTTCAAATTTTTACTTCGGATTCGTAATCAGCGAGCCCAAAAACTTACGACTACTGAGTTTCATCTAAATTGGAAATATTTTTAAAGAAATTGTCCGCCATATTAGATCCGCTATTTTATTTTTTCAAATTTTTACTTCGGATTCGTAATCAACGAGCCCAAAAACTTACGATTACTGAGTTTCACGTAAATTGGAAATATTTTTAAAGAATTTGTCCGCCTTATTGAATCCGCCATTTTGTTTCTTCAAATTTTGACTTCAGATTCGTAATCAGTGAGCCCGAAAACTTACGACTACTGAGTTTCACCTAAATTGGAAATATTTTTAAAGAAATTGTCCGCCATATTGAATCCGCCATTTTGTTTTTTCAAATTTTTACTTCGGATTCGTAATCAGCGAGCCCAAAAACTTACGACTACTGAGTTTCACCTAAATTGGAAATATTTTTGAAGACATTGCCCGCCATATTAGTCCCGCCATTTTGTTTTTTCAAATTTTGACTTTTCAAATTCGTAATCAGCGAGTCCGAGCTTCCAAGCAAACCAATTAGGTTGATGATCTACTCCGCCCAGTTTTTATCTTCCTTTATTTTATTGAAATGCTTCTGCAACAAGTAAAGGTCTTCAATTTGATCGTTTTTTCTTTCCTCAAAAATGAGACGGTGGGATATATTGTACGTAAATTGGTAAAGTGATAAATTTTAATTCCTGACCGGATTTAAGGTCGACTTTTCGAAAATATGATCAAACCATCATTCCTTATTATTCATTTTTTTAAATAATAACTTTTTAAGAAATGGATGAATACCTTTTATATTTATTCGATCTACATCACTGCATCTGCAGTTGGCAGAGAAAGTAGAAACCGGTCTGCGGTTTCAGTAATCGAAAATAAAATATCTTAATCATTCAGACCTAATTTACAAAAACCACAATGGTTTGATTATATTTTCGAATGCAAAACCCGATTAAGTTTATTCCCCTGTAATTAACGTCTTAATAACGACGGTTATTCCGCCGTGTAATTTCGATCGTGATTATCTCAAAAGCAATAACAACAATAAAACACGAAACGCTTCAAGTGCAATCGTTTCTAAAAGCCTGAAATATCGTAGTTGTTTTATCAACGTCTTACGGGCGTATTTTGCTTAATACTCGGCAATAAATAAGTCACTAATAGATGGCGCTCATAATTCCCATCGCTCGCGCGTTGCTCGTTAGCCTCTCCAGGTGAAAAAGTCACCTTATTAATCACGTTCGAGCCGGGGGGCGACACGAGAGCGTAATTAAATCGCCTAATTGCAACGGGGGCGCATCACTTACTGATAGTGTCGATAAATCAGCGGCGTGCGTAAATCATGCGGGACGAAAACACGCGATCGGCGAACGGAAAGGGCGAAGCGTGTGCGGCCGTATTAAATTAGGAACTTCATTCAGCTCCGGCGGTGGCCCGGATTTGGATTATCTTCATTGAATTAGCGCGCGATTCAGATCGTCCAAAAGCGGACACGGTAAAGGGGATGATGAATAACGCGCCCTTCTACCCAGACGTTTCGGTGCTGAGCAAAGTTTTAATAAGATTTGTATGTTAAATCATCTGATAACTGGATTATTAAAGTATATTTCCCCTTAAACCATACATACTAATTAACATTATTGTTGTGAGCGAAATTTGTGTTTGATATTTGATTAGTTGTTAATTAAAACTTAATTTCCGTCACATATGTAATAATAATAATAAGAATTTATTAAATGTATAGAAATACATATGAAAATACAAAATATTGATATAAATTTAAGTTTGTACACATTAACACATATATAAATGATTTATAAAAACAAAAGTAAACTACATAAAATAACACACAAACAATAATAATAAAAAGAAAATATCTCTAATCTATATACAAATGCAAAACTCTTGTTTTCTATGTACTCACGTAGAACATAAATAAAAAAAATGCACAATTTACTTAAGGATACTGAAGACCAGCTAATGACTTACACAGACAAGTTATATTACAAAAGCCTAGACACATATCACGTGACTTCTCTCACTTATGTCAAGTCAAGTTTTTATCACTACGAGACAAACAATTTAAATTATTCTTAGGTTTAAAAAACAGGATGGTGGTGACCGTTACTATGTCGTAACTTCATTCTTAGGGTTTGATGATTAAAGTTTTTTTCTGAATATAAGAACTCAATCATTTCTGAGGCAATATATAAAAATCGATATATGATTTTTACTTTCTCCCTTATGAAGTATGAGAAAGTATTGTGATCGTGAAATCTTTTTTTTTTACGGAAACATTCCGTTTGGCGTCCCTAGATGCCATTTCAACAATTTCTGGAAAAAAAAAATTATGTCTGTGTACATGTGGGTGTGTAAAGTCTGGCCGCGCTATGAAGGCATTTGAGGTAATCAACTTGGACAGCCCTCATGTGCCTGTTATGCGTCTTAAATGTCTGAGGTTCTCAATAAGCGAACACGAGATGTTGGCTTGCATGCACATTTATCTCCAAAGTTATCTGTAACCTTTTAAGAACCACTTCCGACCCTGCTTTATCTTCTTAGACGCCTTCATAGCGCGGGCAGAGTACATCTGTCTGTCTGGCTGTGCGCGCTGTATCTCAAAAACAGCGGCGGCTCGTGGATTTCCGTAGGGAGGGCAAAGACAAAGATGTCGCTAATATTTCGTTGCTGTTTCGGTCAAATTTTCTTCCGTTGCCCTGCCGCCGAACATCCACAAGCCGCCACTGCTCAAAAACTAATAGAGCAATTGATATGAAACTTTGAACATAAGTCTTATTTGATAATCCGAAGAACTAAAAAGCTTTTGGTAAAAAACCTTAACCATTTTTGTTTTTTTTTCCAATATTTTTTTTTAAGATGGAAAATATTACAAACTCATTCAAATAAATATTGAATGCAACTACTTTTGTTTGAAAATATTTTTTTTATAAAATCATTGTTTCGAGAAAAAAATTTTTTTTTCATTCTCGGTTTATAATTATGAAAAGGTAACAGTTACATCAAATTTATATTAATACTACTTGTAGAGAATACCAAAATGAACAATTTATGAAGAGTAACTTTTTTTCGAAATCTCTTTAGTTTTTGAGTAAATTTCAAGACAAGTTACCTCTTTTCGTTCCTAGTCTTCTGATACAAATTGTGAAAATTTGTCGAAATTAATAATGCCTGATGCAAATCGTAAAATTTCTCGTGAATCAACAAAACTGTTCAAAATGTCTTCCAAAAACCGATTTTGGATTCGCCTGTTCTTATGAATCTCATTCAACTGAAATTTCATCTGTTTAGCACAACTTTCAATTTTTGATTATAAGTGAAAGAGCAGTAATATTTAAAGTTCGTCCTTTGTTATAAATGTTATTCAACTGTAATTCCAATTGTTTTGCACAGTTTTCGATTTAACAAAACGTATCAAATGTGCCAAATGTCAAATATGGCATTTTTAACTGCCAACGATGACCATTTGCAACTGCCAAAAATGGAAACTTTTACCTGCCAAAAACTTCAGTTTTTAACTGTCTGCAATGGCCATTTTTCACTGCTAAAATCTAAAATTATCAACTGCCAAAAATGACAACTTCCAATTGCCAAAAACTAAATTTTTTACCTGTCAACGATAGCCATTTTAACAGCTAAAAACTACAATTTTCAACTGCCAAAAATGACAACCTGCAACTGCCAAAAACTACAATTTTTAACTAACGATTGCCATTTTAACCACTTAATACTAATTTTCAATTGCCAAAGATGATAACTTTCAACTGCCAAAAACTACAATTTTCAACTGCTAAAAATGATCAATTTCATCTGCCAAAAAGTTCAATTTTTAACTGGCAACTATGGCAATTTTAAATTGCCAAATGTGACCATTTCTGACTGTAAAAAATAACAATTTTAAACTGCCAAATATTAGAATTTTCAATTACCAAATTCTATAATTTTCAACTGCTAAAATGACGGTTTTCAACTGCCAACCTTAACAATTTTTAACTGTCAAAAAATTACAACTTTCAACTGCCAAAAAAAATCAATTTTTAACTGGCAACTATGACATTTTCAACTGCCTGAAATGACCATTTTTGACTGCCAAAAATAACAATTTTCAACCACTAAATATTAGAATTTTCAATAACAAATAACTATAATTTTTAACTGCCAAAATGGCGGTTTCCAATTGCTAACCATGACTATTTTTAACTGTCAAAAAATGACAACTTTCAACTGTCAAAAACTGCATTTTTTAACTGTCAACGATGATCATTTTTAACCTCTAAAAACTACAATCGAAAATAAAAATATATAGTGTATTCAAAAATGTTTAAAAATGTGTTTTTTTAATTTATCGAATATTTGAACAAAGAAAAAATAGAAAAAAATTACTGATATGATTGAATTCCTTAAAACTTTTTAATGCAATCATAATATATTTACTTTTAAAATTAACTTTGAGTTTTGAAAATGCGTGTTATGAATTTTTGAAAATTATTATTTAAAGTTGACGAAGACTTGAATTAAATATCATTTGTTTAATACACTCATAAAATATCTCTCTTTAAAACTTACTGTAATTTTTGAAAATGCGTCACTTTTTCCGTAAGTTATGAATTTTTGGAAATTACCGTTTTAAGTTGTCGAACAAAAAAAAACTGAATTTCTCAAAAATATTAGTAAGTATATTCACAAAACACCTGCCTTTAGAATCAACTTAGACTTTTGAAAATTTATTTATTTATTTATTTATTCAAATCACGTTGCCACCATATACAAATAGTATACTGCCTGAAATGACCATTTTTGACTGCCAAAAATAACAATTTTCAACCACTAAATATTAGAATTTTCAATAACAAATAACTATAATTTTTAACTGCCAAAATGGCGGTTTCCAATTGCTAACCATGACTATTTTTAACTGTCAAAAAATGACAACTTTCAACTGTCAAAAACTACATTTTTTAACTGTCAACGATGATCATTTTTAACCTCTAAAAACTACAATTTTCAACTGCCAAAGGTGATAACTTCCAACTGCCAAAAACTACAATTTTTAACAGGCTACTATGGCAATTTTCAACTGCCATATGTGACCATTTTTGACTGTAAAAAATAATAATTTTCAACTACCAAATATTAGAATTTTCTATAACCAAAAACTATAATTTTCAACTGCGAAAATGGCGGTTTTCAACTGCTAACCATGACTAGTCAAGAAATGACAACTTTCAACTGCCAAAAAGTACACTCTGTATTCTTCTACAAGGAATTGAACAATAATTTAATAATAATAATAATAACTTTATTTTCCCACTATCAAATAAACTATAAAAATGGTATATTATGTAACAAGGTTAGAATGGAAATTTGATGCGACTGGAATATTATAACCACGACCATCAGAATTTCCATTCTCATTTTTTGCAGTTGAAAATTGTCATTTTTGCAGTTGAAAATTGTCATTTTTTTGCAGTTAAAAATGGTCATTGCCGACTCTTGAAAATTGACCTTTTTTGCAGTTAAAATTTGTCATATTTTCCAGTTGAAAATTGTCATTTTTGGCAGTTGAAAATTGTCATTTTTTGCAGTTAAAAATTGTCATTTTTGGAGTTGAAAATTGTCATTTTTTGCAGTTAAAAATTGTCATTTTTGGAGTTGAAAACTGTCATTTTTTGCAGTTGAAAATTGTCATTTTTGCAGTTGAAAATTGTCATTTTTGGCAGTTGAAAATTGTCATTTTTTGCAGTTAAAATTGTCACTTTTGGCAGTTAAAAATCGGCATTTTTGGCAGTTAAAAATGGCCATTAATAATAATAATAATAATCTTTATTCGTGCTAAACAAAATGAATGCGTACACAAGTCAGAGGTGGCGAGAGAGCACATGCTATGTCGTAAAAAAAGACTTAATTGCCGACTCTTAAAAATTACCCTTTTTTGCAGTTGAAAATTTTAATTTTTGGCAGTTAAAAATTGTCATTTTTGGCAGTTAAAAATGGTCGTAGCCGACTCTTGAAAATTGGCCTTTTATACAGTTGAAAATTGTCATTTTTAGCAGTTGAAAATTGTCATTTTTGGCAGTTGAAAATTGTCGTTTTTGGCAGCTTAAAATGGTCATTTCCTACACTTGAAAATTGACCTTTTTTGCAGTTAAAAATTGTCATTTTTGGCAGTAGAAAATTGTCATTTTCGGCAGTTGAAAATTGTCATTTTTGGCAGTTAAAAATGGTCACTTTTGGCAGTTAAAAATCGTCATTTTGCAGTTAAAAATGGTCTTTACCGATTCTTGATAATTGGCCTCTTTTGCAGTTGAAAATTGTCATTTTTGGCAGTTGAAAATTGTCATTTTTTGCAGTTAAAAATTGTCACTTTTGGCAGTTAAAAATCGGCATTTTTGGCAGTTAAAAATGGTCATTGCCGACTCTTGAATATTAGCCTTTTTTGCAGTTGAAAATTGTCATTTTTGGCAGTTGAAAATTGTCATTTTTGACAGCTTAAAATGGTCGTTTCTGACACTTGAAAATTGACCTTTTTTGCAGTTGAAAATTATCATTTTTGGCAGCGTAAAATGGTCGTGTCCGACACTTGAAAATTGGCCTTTTTTGCAGTTGAAAATTGTCATTTTTGGCAGTAGAAAATTGTCATTTTCGGCAATTGATAATTGTCATTTTTTGTAGTTAAAAATTGTCACTTTTGGCAGTTAAAAAATGGCATTTTGGGCAGTTCAAAATGGCCATTGCCGTCTCTTGAAAATTGGCCTATTTTGCAGTTGAAAATTGTCATTTTTGGCAGTTGAAAATTGTCATTTTTGGCAGCTTAAAATGGTTGTTTCAGACACTTGAAAATTGACCTTTTTTTGTGGGTAAAAATTGTTTTGATTTTGGCAGTAGAAAATTGTCATTTTCGGCAGTTGAAAATTGTCATTTTTTTGGCAGGTAAAAATTGTCACTTTTGGCAGTTAAAAACTGTCATTTTTGGTAGTTAAAAATGGTCGTTTTTGACACTTGAAAATTGGCCTTTTTGGCAGTTAAAATTGTCATTTTTGTCAGTTAAAAATTGTCATTTTTTGTAGTTGAAAATTGTCATTTTTGGTAGTTGAAAATTGTCATTTTAGGCAGTTGAAAATTGTCATTTTTGGCAGCTGAAAATTGTCATTTTTGGCAGTTAAAAATGGTCATTTCCGACACTTGATATTTTACATGATGCTAAAATTTATCAAAAATAAAAAAATATAGTGTATTTAAAAATGTTTAAAAATGTTTTTTTTAATTTGTTGAATATTTGAACAAAGAAAAAATAGAAAAAAAAAATACTGATATGATTGAATTCCTCAAAACCTTTTAATGCAATCATAATATATTTACTTTTAAAATTAACTTTGAGTTTTGAAAATGCGTGTTATGAATTTTTGAAAATTATTATTTAAAGTTGTCGAAGACTTGAATAAAAAATCATTTTTCTAATACACTCACAAAACATCTCTCTTTAAAACTTACTGTAATCACTTTTTCCGTAAGTTATGAATATTTGGAAATTAGCGTTTTAAGTTGTCGAACAAAAAAAAAACTGATATAGAATTTCTCAAAAATTTTAGTAAGTATATTCACAAAACACCTGCCTTTAGAATCAACTTAGACTTTTAAAAATGTGTCAATTTTTGCGTGAGATTAATTTTGAAAATTAATATTTAAAGTTGTTGAAGACAAAAAAATCGATTTTTTTTTTCGTATATTCACAAACGATCTATTTAATTTAATTTATTTAATGTACCAATAACAATCGGTTTATACAGGTCAATATACATCATATAAATAAGTGGTTTCAATAAATAAAAAAAAAAAATTAATCAAGAGATATAAAAAAAAACTTAAACTTACAGGGTGTATAAATATAAAAAAGATGCGTTCACCCTAATAAATTATCACATCTAACATGTATGTACGATAATTTATTAATAAGTACGGTAATCCAGAGTACGCGGGTACGGTAATTCGTTTTCGAACGTGTGGCAACACTGCCTGAGACTCAAAGGGTTAAAGAAGTTTTTGTGTCGAAAAAAAAAATAAACCGTCCAGTCACGACAGTTCTGTATATTATTATAACTAAATTTAAATCTAATAAGTGAAAAAAAGTTAATAATCGCTCTCGACGCAAATCGATCCACAATTACTCAAAACTATCAAAGTTTTATAATTTTATTGAAAACCTGAGAACTCGTCGTTCATTGATTTGAAGATAATTGTAAACATCCACCGTATAATAAATTTGATGTCGAATTGTAATAAAACATTTCTTGAAATCACCAATCAACTATTGTGGGGGGCCGCGGTGGCCTAGTGAGTAGCGTTCCTGCTTCTGGGCCTCGTGGTCGTGGGTTCGAATCCCATCCGTGCGGTCACTTTTTTACATGGATGTGTAGTGTATGTCGTCCCATTCATTTAAAAAATGAAATCTTCAAAAACTTAGGTTAGTGGATGAACAGCAAATCGCTTACGCCAATTCCCTTATAGTCATTGACTCTCCTTAGCCCGCAATTCCATCAAACATCCTTCCTTAAAAAAAAACTATTGTGAGGAAAAACTTTTAAGTAATAACCGACGTCTTGTTTTCTCAAACTTAGAATAATAAATTTTACTGGACGGGCAATGAAACCTTAATTTAGGGATGCGCCTCGCCCTTTTGAGTTGGTAATTCAATTTCAGCTTAGTTACGACCGGGATAATATTCTCTTCGCGCGGCATAATTGCATTTTTCCAAAGGATAAACCTTGTGCAGCCCTCGGGGAATCTTGTTACGAGTGTAAAAGAAGCCTTCTGCATTTAACAACGTGAATGCAGTGTTACGGGGATTTACGTATTACATTCGCCGGGAATTCTACAGTGAGAATATACTTCCTTGTGCTGCTTATACACGGCTTGAACGCTTTTTATGTTAATGCGTTCACTTTCTCCGTTAGGAAATACGGGAAAGTATTGTAATCGTGAAAATTTGCTCATTTTTATATCCGTATTGAGGTCGTTAGAGGCGATTTAAACGATTTTTGGAAAGAAAAAAATTGTGCCTGTGCTGTGAGTGTTTGTCTGTACCTCAAAAAATTGAAGTTATAAAAGAAGATATTTTAGTTATTTTTTTGACGGAAAAAATTAATTGAAAATGTTTGTAATTAGAAAATGATAATATTTACATCAAATTTATGTTAATAATAATTGTAGAGAATACCGAAATAAACGATTTATAAACAATTGAGTAAACTGACGGTGAAGATGATTAGTATTATTTGCAGTGAATTTTAACTGCCTAATCCGTAAAAGTGATACTAGAAATGTTAAAATCTTACATTGTGTATCTAGAAAGATATGATTCAATATGAAACTAGTGGATGTGTGTCTAGTGCGATCTGACTATCAGGGTTTTAAGAAATTCATGGGTTTAGTTGTAGATTTATGTAAAGCTATGTGTATGCAATGTAAATGTTATATTTGCCTTTAGTTGACTGGGATAATAGTAGGTGGATAAATACGTTATTATACGGTACAAGACACAAACTTGATAATTGTTCTCTAAAATGATTAAATTGTACTAGAAATTCAATTCTAATGTGAAGAGAATGGTTGCGAAAATTACTACGTGATAATTCATAATTAAACTTTGCTTTAACCATAAGTGATTATTTTTATTCAACTCTAACAATTGCTACAAATATTTTTTTTAAATTTACTCAAATTATACTGGCCAATTCTGCTCCTCGACGTAAATTATTTTATTTAAGAATAATCCCTCGAGAACAGAGCAAATCGCCATTCTAAAGATGTGCGTTTTCAAAGGAAAAAATTGAAAAACATTAATGACGTACTTTAAACCTTCCAAAATGACTCAAAATGTATTCTACTTTACGATTCTGCAAACATTCTGGCACTGGTATCCTGTTACCGACTTAACCTAACATTACCATATAAATTGCTTCAAGCAGAAACAGTATGTAATTACAAGCGCCCTATTTGTGGTACAATGAATATCCGAAAGCGGGCGCACCCGCCAAAATTAATCTTTTCTTCCACGGAATTAATATTTCCTTTGTAAATATTATCCCGCACGTTGTACGCTCCTTTTGCGAGGTCCTCGGCGGAGGCGGCGGTTGTATGCACAAGTTTTCTAAGAAACCGTGCGGATCGTGAAGCTAATATTTCACGTTTTACGCTTTTTTTTTAAATTCATTCAAATTTATTACTTGTTGATCCTAGGATTATCGGGGGCGGAATGAATCCAGCCAGCCGGATGAAAGGGACCATGTTTATCTCGAGACGTCGCCGGTGGATTTATTAAAACCCACAAACTGTAACGTGCATTCCGCAGTGTGGGTTTTCTGGTCGGAGTGGATGAAATATGTGCACGACCAAGAGACCAGATATGAGTAATTGGTTGTGTTGTTCTTTTTTTCTTTTTAAATACGTCGAATGGTATTCTAGATAGATACGGCCATTGTTAGAACGTTTTATATCTTTCATGTTACACAGGAAGTAATGATAAGCTGTAAGGTGATTGATCGACACGTCTTGTACTTTTGCAACGACCTGAATTGCTTTCAAAAAACTTCCAAATCCACTTGAAAATAATATATCATTGGCATACTGCAAAAAAATTGATATGCCGCAACTGAAAACACAATGACAATACTTTAAACACCAATTAAGGAAAACGAAATTTGCATCTCGCAATTACTAAAATTCTAAAAAAAATAATCACATGCGGAATTGCCTTGAAAATATCAAAATTTACTTAACAATAATATATTATTGACATACTGTAAAAAAATTAATATCCCCCAACTGGAAACGCAATGCCGACACTCTAAACGCCAATTAAGAAAAACGAAATTTGCATCTCGCAATTACTAAAATTCTAAAAAAAATAATCGCATGCGGAACTGCCTTGAAAATTTCAAAATTCACTCAAAAATAATATATTATTGATATACTGCAAAATAAATTCATCCCCCAAACTGGAATCAAAATGGCGACACTCTAAAACTTGAATTGAAAGAAACGAAATTTGCATCTCGCGATTGTAAAAAATTTAAAAAAATAATCACTTGTAGAATTGCCTTCAGGACTTCCAAATCCACTCAAGAATAAGATATTATTGACATACTGCAAAATAAATTCATCCCCCAAACTGGAAACAAAATGCCGACACTCTAAAACTTGAATTGAAGGGAATGAAATTTGCATCTCGCGATTGTAAAAATTCTAAAAAAATCATAACTTGTAGAATTGCCTTCAGGACTTCCAAATCCACTCAAAAATAAGATATTGTTGACATACTGCAAAATAAATTCATACCCCCAAACTGGAAACAAAATGGCGACACTCTAAAACTTTATTTGAAGGGAACGAAGTTTGCATCTCGCGATTGTAAAAATTCTAAAAAAATAATCTCTTGTGGAATTGCCTTCAAAACTTCAAAATCCACTCAAAAATAATATATTATTGACATACTGCAAAATAAATTCATCCCCCAAACTGGAAACAAAATGGCGACACTCTAAAACTTGAATTGAAGGGAACGAAATTTGCATCTCGCGATTGTAAAAATTCTAAAAAAATAATTTCTTGTGGAATTGCCTTCAAAACTTCCAAATCCACTCAAAAATAATATATTATTGATATACTGCAAAATAAATTCATCCCCCAAACTGGAAACAAAATGGCGGCTCTCTAAAACTTGAATTGAAGGGAACGAAATTTGCATCTCGCGATTGTAAAAATTCTAAAAAAATAATCTCTTGTGGAATTGCCTTCAAAACTTCCAAATCCACTCAAAAATAATATATTATTGACATGCTGCAAAATAAATTCATCCCCCAAACTGGAAACAAAATGGCGACACTCTAAAACTTGAATTGAAGGGAACGAAATTTGCATCTCGCGATTGTAAAAATTCTAAAAAAATAATCTCTTGTGGAATTGCCTTCAAAACTTCCAAATCCACTCAAAAATAATATATTATTGATATACTGCAAAATAAATTCATCCCCCAAACTGGAAACAAAATGGCGGCTCTCTAAAACTTGAATTGAAGGGAACGAAATTTGCATCTCGCGATTGTAAAAATTCTAAAAAAATAATCTCTTGTGGAATTGCCTTCAAAACTTCCAAATCCACTCAAAAATAATATATTATTGACATGCTGCAAAATAAATTCATCCCCCAAACTGGAAACAAAATGGCGACACTATAAAACTTGAATTGAAGGGAACGAAATTTGCATCTCGCGATTGTAAAAATTCTAAAAAAATAATCTCTTGTGGAATTGCCTTCAAAACTTCCAAATCCACTCAAAAATAATATATTATTGACATGCTGCAAAATAAATTCATCCCCCAAACTGGAAACAAAATGGCGACACTCTAAAACTTGAATTGAAGGGAACGAAATTTGCATCTCGCGATTGTAAAAATTCTAAAAAAATAATCTCTTGTGGAATTGCCTTCAAAACTTCCAAATCCACTCAAAAATAATATATTATTGACATGCTGCAAAATAAATTCATCCCCCAAACTGGAAACAAAATGGCGACACTCTAAAACTTGAATTGAAGGGAACGAAATTTGCATCTCTCGATTGTAAAAATTCTAAAAAAATAATCTCTTGTGGAATTGCCTTCAAAACTTCCAAATCCACTCAAAAATAATATATTATTGACATACTGCAAAATAAATTCATACCCCCAAACTGGAAACAAAATGCCGACACTCTAAAACTTATATTGAAGGGAATGAAATTTGCATCTCGCGATTGTAAAAAATCTAAAAAAATAATCACTTGTAGAATTGCCTTCAAAACTTCCAAATCCACTCAAAAATAATATATTATTGACATGCTGCAAAATAAATTCATCCCCCAAACTGGAAACAAAATGGCGACACTCTAAAACTTTATTTGAAGGGAACGAAGTTTGCATCTCGCGATTGTAAAAATTCTAAAAAAATAATCTCTTGTGGAATTGCCTTCAAAACTTCCAAATCCACTCAAAAATAATATATTATTGATATACTGCAAAATAAATTCATCCCCCAAACTGGAAACAAAATGGCGGCTCTCTAAAACTTGAATTGAAGGGAACGAAATTTGCATCTCGCGATTGTAAAAATTCTAAAAAAATAATCTCTTGTGGAATTGCCTTCAAAACTTCCAAATCCACTCAAAAATAATATATTATTGACATACTGCAAAATAAATTCATACCCCCAAACTGGAAACAAAATGCCGACACTCTAAAACTTATATTGAAGGGAATGAAATTTGCATCTCGCGATTGTAAAAAATCTAAAAAAATAATCACTTGTAGAATTGCCTTCAAAACTTCCAAATCCACTCAAAAATAATATATTATTGATATACTGCAAAATAAATTCATCCCCCAAACTGGAAACAAAATGGCGGCTCTCTAAAACTTGAATTGAAGGGAACGAAATTTGCATCTCGCGATTGTAAAAATTCTAAAAAAATAATCTCTTGTGGAATTGCCTTCAAAACTTCCAAATCCACTCAAAAATAATATATTATTGACATGCTGCAAAATAAATTCATCCCCCAAACTGGAAACAAAATGGCGACACTCTAAAACTTTATTTGAAGGGAACGAAGTTTGCATCTCGCGATTGTAAAAATTCTAAAAAAATAATCTCTTGTGGAATTGCCTTCAAAACTTCCAAATCCACTCAAAAATAATATATTATTGACATGCTGCAAAATAAATTCATCCCCCAAACTGGAAACAAAATGGCGACACTCTAAAACTTTATTTGAAGGGAACGAAGTTTGCATCTCGCGATTGTAAAAATTCTAAAAAAATAATCTCTTGTGGAATTGCCTTCAAAACTTCCAAATCCACTCAAAAATAATATATTATTGATATACTGCAAAATAAATTCATCCCCCAAACTGGAAACAAAATGGCGGCTCTCTAAAACTTGAATTGAAGGGAACGAAATTTGCATCTCGCGATTGTAAAAATTCTAAAAAAATAATCACTTGTGGAATTGCCTTCAAAACTTCCAAATCCACTCAAAAATAATATATTATTGACATGCTGCAAAATAAATTCATCCCCCAAACTGGAAACAAAATGGCGACACTCTAAAACTTGAATTGAAGGGAACGAAATTTGCATCTCGCGATTGTAAAAATTCTAAAAAAATAATCTCTTGTGGAATTGCCTTCAAAACTTCCAAATCCACTCAAAAATAATATATTATTGACATGCTGCAAAATAAATTCATCCCCCAAACTGGAAACAAAATGGCGACACTCTAAAACTTGAATTGAAGGGAACGAAATTTGCATCTCGCGATTGTAAAAATTCTAAAAAAATAATCTCTTGTGGAATTGCCTTCAAAACTTCCAAATCCACTCAAAAATAATATATTATTGACATACTGCAAAATAAATTCATACCCCCAAACTGGAAACAAAATGCCGACACTCTAAAACTTATATTGAAGGGAATGAAATTTGCATCTCGCGATTGTAAAAAATCTAAAAAAATAATCACTTGTAGAATTGCCTTCAGGACTTCCAAATCCACTCAAGAATAAGATATTATTGATATACCCCCAAACTGGAAACAAAATGGCGACACTCTAAAACTTGAATTAAAGGGAACGAAATTTGCATCTCGCGATTGTAAAAATTCTAAAAAAATAATCTCTTGTGGAATTGCCTTCAAAACTTCAAAATCCACTCAAAAATAATATATTATTGACATACTGCAAAATAAATTCATCCCCCAAACTGGAAACAAAATGGCGACACTCTAAAACTTGAATTGAAGGGAACGAAATTTGCATCTCGCGATTGTAAAAATTCTAAAAAAATAATTTCTTGTGGAATTGCCTTCAAAACTTCCAAATCCACTCAAAAATAATATATTATTGATATACTGCAAAATAAATTCATCCCCCAAACTGGAAACAAAATGGCGGCTCTCTAAAACTTGAATTGAAGGGAACGAAATTTGCATCTCGCGATTGTAAAAATTCTAAAAAAATAATCACTTGTGGACTTGCCTTAAAAACTTCAAAATCCACTCAAAAATAATATATTATTGACATACTGCAAAATAAATTCATCCCCCAGACTGGAAACAAAATGGCGACACTCTAAAACTTGAATTGAAGGGAACGAAATTTGCATCTCGCGATTGTTAAAATTCTAAAAAATAATCTCTTGTGGAATTGCCTTCAAAACTTCCAAATCCACTCAAAAATAATATATTATTGATATACTGCAAAATAAATTAATATCTCCAAACTGGAAACAAAATGGCGGCACTCTAAAACTTGAATTGAAGGGAATGAAATTTACATCTCGCGATTGTAAAAAATCTAAAAAAATAATCACTTGTGGAATTGCCTTGAAAACTTCCAAATCCACTCAAAAATAATATATTATTGATATACTGCAAAATAAATTCATCCCCCAAACTGGAAACAAAATGGCGGCACTCTAAAACTTGAATTGAAGGGAACGAAATTTGCATCTCGCGATTGTAAAAATTCTAAAAAAATAATCACTTGTGGAATTGCCTTAAAAACTTCAAAATCCACTCAAAAATAATATATTATTGACATACTGCAAAATAAATTCATACCCCCAAACTGGAATCAAAATGGCGACACTCTAAAACTTGAATTGAAGGGAACGAAATTTGCATCTCGCGATTGTAAAAATTCTAAAAAAATAATCACTTGTGGAATTGCCTTCAAAACTTCCAAATCCACTCAAAAATAATATATTATTGATATACTGCAAAATAAATTAATATCTCCAAACTGGAAACAAAATGGCGGCACTCTAAAACTTGAATTGAAGGGAATGAAATTTACATCTCGCGATTGTAAAAAATCTAAAAAAATAATCACTTGTGGAATTGCCTTGAAAACTTCCAAATCCACTCAAAAATAATATATTATTGATATACTGCAAAATAAATTCATCCCCCAAACTGGAAACAAAATGGCGGCACTCTAAAACTTGAATTGAAGGGAACGAAATTTGCATCTCGCGATTGTAAAAATTCTAAAAAAATAATCACTTGTGGAATTGCCTTAAAAACTTCAAAATCCACTCAAAAATAATATATTATTGACATACTGCAAAATAAATTCATACCCCCAAACTGGAATCAAAATGGCGACACTCTAAAACTTGAATTGAAGGGAACGAAATTTGCATCTCGCGATTGTAAAAATTCTAAAAAAATAATCACTTGTGGAATTGCCTTCAAAACTTCCAAATCCACTCAAAAATAATATATTATTGACATACTGCAAAATAAATTCATCCCCCAAACTGGAAACAAAATGGCGACACTCTAAAACTTGAATTGAAGGGAACGAAATTTGCATCTCGCGATTGTAAAAATTCTAAAAAAATAATCACTTGTGGACTTGCCTTAAAAACTTCAAAATCCACTCAAAAATAATATATTATTGACATACTGCAAAATAAATTCATACCCCCAAACTGGAATCAAAATGGCGACACTCTAAAACTTGAATTGAAGGGAACGAAATTTGCATCTCGCGATTGTAAAAATTCTAAAAAAATAATCACTTGTGGAATTGCCTTCAAAACTTCAAAATCCACTCAAAAATAATATATTATTGACATACTGCAAAATAAATTCATCCCCCAAACTGGAAACAAAATGGCGACACTCTAAAACTTGAATTGAAGGGAACGAAATTTGCATCTCGCGATTGTTAAAATTCTAAAAAATAATCTCTTGTGGAATTGCCTTCAAAACTTCCAAATCCACTCAAAAATAATATATTATTGAAATACTGCAAAATAAATTCATCCCCCAAACTGGAAACAAAATGGCGGCTCTCTAAAACTTGAATTGAAGGGAACGAAATTTGCATCTCGCGATTGTAAAAATTCTAAAAAAATAATCTCTTGTGGAATTGCCTTCAAAACTTCAAAATCCACTCAAAAATAATATATTATTGACATACTGCAAAATAAATTCATCCCCCAAACTGGAATCAAAATGGCGACACTCTAAAACTTGAATTGAAGGGAACGAAATTTGCATCTCGCGATTGTAAAAATTCTAAAAAAATAATCACTTGTGGACTTGCCTTAAAAACTTCAAAATCCACTCAAAAATAATATATTATTGACATACTGCAAAATAAATTCATACCCCCAAACTGGAATCAAAATGGCGACACTCTAAAACTTGAATTGAAGGGAACGAAATTTGCATCTCGCGATTGTAAAAAATCTAAAAAAATAATCACTTGTGGAATTGCCTTGAAAACTTCCAAATCCACTCAAAAATAATATATTATTGACATACTGCAAAATAAATTCATCCCCCAAACTGGAAACAAAATGGCGACACTCTAAAACTTGAATTGAAGGGAACGAAATTTGCATCTCGCGATTGTAAAAATTCTAAAAAAATAATCTCTTGTGGAATTGCCTTCAAAACTTCAAAATCCACTCAAAAATAATATATTATTGACATACTGCAAAATAAATTCATCCCCCAAACTGGAATCAAAATGGCGACACTCTAAAACTTGAATTGAAGGGAACGAAATTTGCATCTCGCGATTGTAAAAATTCTAAAAAAATAATCACTTGTGGACTTGCCTTCAAAACTTCAAAATCCACTCAAAAATAATATATTATTGACATACTGCAAAATAAATTCATACCCCCAACCTGGAATCAAAATGGCGACACTCTAAAACTTGAATTGAAGGGAACGAAATTTGCATCTCGCGATTGTAAAAATTCTAAAAAAATAATCTCTTGTGGAATTGCCTTCAAAACTTCAAAATCCACTCAAAAATAATATATTATTGACATACTGCAAAATAAATTCATCCCCCAAACTGGAATCAAAATGGCGACACTCTAAAACTTGAATTGAAGGGAACGAAATTTGCATCTCGCGATTGTAAAAATTCTAAAAAAATAATCACTTGTGGACTTGCCTTAAAAACTTCAAAATCCACTCAAAAATAATATATTATTGACATACTGCAAAATAAATTCATACCCCCAAACTGGAATCAAAATGGCGACACTCTAAAACTTGAATTGAAGGGAACGAAATTTGCATCTCGCGATTGTAAAAAATCTAAAAAAATAATCACTTGTGGAATTGCCTTGAAAACTTCCAAATCCACTCAAAAATAATATATTATTGACATACTGCAAAATAAATTAATCCCCCAAACTGGAAACAAAATGGCGACACTCTAAAACTTGAATTGAAGGGAACGAAATTTGCATCTCGCGATTGTAAAAATTCTAAAAAAATAATCACTTGTGGACTTGCCTTAAAAACTTCAAAATCCACTCAAAAATAATATATTATTGACATACTGCAAAATAAATTCATCCCCCAAACTGGAATCAAAATGGCGACACTCTAAAACTTGAATTGAAGGGAACGAAATTTGCATCTCGCGATTGTAAAAATTCTAAAAAAATAATCACTTGTGGAATTGCCTTCAAAACTTCAAAATCCACTCAAAAATAATATATTATTGACATACTGCAAAATAAATTCATACCCCCAACCTGGAATCAAAATGGCGACACTCTAAAACTTGAATTGAAGGGAACGAAATTTGCATCTCGCGATTGTAAAAATTCTAAAAAAATAATCTCTTGTGGAATTGCCTTCAAAACTTCAAAATCCACTCAAAAATAATATATTATTGACATACTGCAAAATAAATTCATCCCCCAAACTGGAATCAAAATGGCGACACTCTAAAACTTGAATTGAAGGGAACGAAATTTGCATCTCGCGATTGTAAAAATTCTAAAAAAATAATCACTTGTGGAATTGCCTTCAAAACTTCAAAATCCACTCAAAAATAATATATTATTGACATACTGCAAAATAAATTCATCCCCCAAACTGGAAACAAAATGGCGACACTCTAAAACTTGAATTGAAGGGAACGAAATTTGCATCTCGCGATTGTTAAAATTCTAAAAAATAATCTCTTGTGGAATTGCCTTCAAAACTTCCAAATCCACTCAAAAATAATATATTATTGAAATACTGCAAAATAAATTCATCCCCCAAACTGGAAACAAAATGGCGGCTCTCTAAAACTTGAATTGAAGGGAACGAAATTTGCATCTCGCGATTGTAAAAATTCTAAAAAAATAATCTCTTGTGGAATTGCCTTCAAAACTTCAAAATCCACTCAAAAATAATATATTATTGACATACTGCAAAATAAATTCATCCCCCAAACTGGAATCAAAATGGCGACACTCTAAAACTTGAATTGAAGGGAACGAAATTTGCATCTCGCGATTGTAAAAATTCTAAAAAAATAATCACTTGTGGAATTGCCTTCAAAACTTCCAAATCCACTCAAAAATAATATATTATTGATATACTGCAAAATAAATTAATATCTCCAAACTGGAAACAAAATAGCGGCACTCTAAAACTTGAATTAAAGGGAACGAAATTTGCATCTCGCGATTGTAAAAATTCTAAAAAAATAATCTCTTGTGGAATTGCCTTCAAAACTTCAAAATCCACTCAAAAATAATATATTATTGACATACTGCAAAATAAATTCATCCCCCAAACTGGAAACAAAATGGCGACACTCTAAAACTTGAATTGAAGGGAACGAAATTTGCATCTCGCGATTGTTAAAATTCTAAAAAATAATCTCTTGTGGAATTGCCTTCAAAACTTCAAAATCCACTCAAAAATAATATATTATTGATATACTGCAAAATAAATTCATCCCCCAAACTGGAAACAAAATGGCGGCTCTCTAAAACTTGAATTGAAGGGAACGAAATTAGCATCTCGCGATTGTAAAAATTCTAAAAAAATAATCACTTGTGGACTTGCCTTAAAAACTTCAAAATCCACTCAAAAATAATATATTATTGACATACTGCAAAATAAATTCATACCCCCAAACTGGAATCAAAATGGCGACACTCTAAAACTTGAATTGAAGGGAACGAAATTTGCATCTCGCGATTGTAAAAATTCTAAAAAAATAATCACTTGTGGAATTGCCTTCAAAACTTCAAAATCCACTCAAAAATAATATATTATTGACATACTGCAAAATAAATTCATCCCCCAAACTGGAAACAAAATGGCGGCACTCTAAAACTTGAATTGAAGGGAACGAAATTTGCATCTCGCGATTGTAAAAATTCTAAAAAAATAATCACTTGTGGACTTGCCTTCAAAACTTCAAAATCCACTCAAAAATAATATATTATTGACATACTGCAAAATAAATTCATCCCCCAAACTGGAAACAAAATGGCGACACTCTAAAACTTGAATTGAAGGGAACGAAATTTGCATCTCGCGATTGTAAAAATTCTAAAAAAATAATCTCTTGTGGAATTGCCTTCAAAACTTCAAAATCCACTCAAAAATAATATATTATTGACATACTGCAAAATAAATTCATCCCCCAAACTGGAAACAAAATGGCGACACTCTAAAACTTGAATTGAAGGGAACGAAATTTGCATCTCGCGATTGTAAAAATTCTAAAAAAATAATCACTTGTGGAATTGCCTTCAAAACTTCAAAATCCACTCAAAAATAATATATTATTGACATACTGCAAAATAAATTCATACCCCCAACCTGGAATCAAAATGGCGACACTCTAAAACTTGAATTGAAGGGAACGAAATTTGCATCTCGCGATTGTAAAAATTCTAAAAAAATAATCTCTTGTGGAATTGCCTTCAAAACTTCAAAATCCACTCAAAAATAATATATTATTGACATACTGCAAAATAAATTCATCCCCCAAACTGGAATCAAAATGGCGACACTCTAAAACTTGAATTGAAGGGAACGAAATTTGCATCTCGCGATTGTAAAAATTCTAAAAAAATAATCACTTGTGGACTTGCCTTAAAAACTTCAAAATCCACTCAAAAATAATATATTATTGACATACTGCAAAATAAATTCATACCCCCAAACTGGAATCAAAATGGCGACACTCTAAAACTTGAATTGAAGGGAACGAAATTTGCATCTCGCGATTGTAAAAATTCTAAAAAAATAATCTCTTGTGGAATTGCCTTCAAAACTTCAAAATCCACTCAAAAATAATATATTATTGACATACTGCAAAATAAATTCATCCCCCAAACTGGAATCAAAATGGCGACACTCTAAAACTTGAATTGAAGGGAACGAAATTTGCATCTCGCGATTGTAAAAAATCTAAAAAAATAATCACTTGTGGAATTGCCTTGAAAACTTCCAAATCCACTCAAAAATAATATATTATTGACATACTGCAAAATAAATTAATCCCCCAAACTGGAAACAAAATGGCGACACTCTAAAACTTGAATTGAAGGGAACGAAATTTGCATCTCGCGATTGTAAAAATTCTAAAAAAATAATCACTTGTGGACTTGCCTTAAAAACTTCAAAATCCACTCAAAAATAATATATTATTGACATACTGCAAAATAAATTCATACCCCCAAACTGGAATCAAAATGGCGACACTCTAAAACTTGAATTGAAGGGAACGAAATTTGCATCTCGCGATTGTAAAAATTCTAAAAAAATAATCACTTGTGGAATTGCCTTCAAAACTTCAAAATCCACTCAAAAATAATATATTATTGACATACTGCAAAATAAATTCATCCCCCAAACTGGAAACAAAATGGCGACACTCTAAAACTTGAATTGAAGGGAACGAAATTTGCATCTCGCGATTGTTAAAATTCTAAAAAATAATCTCTTGTGGAATTGCCTTCAAAACTTCCAAATCCACTCAAAAATAATATATTATTGAAATACTGCAAAATAAATTCATCCCCCAAACTGGAAACAAAATGGCGGCTCTCTAAAACTTGAATTGAAGGGAACGAAATTTGCATCTCGCGATTGTAAAAATTCTAAAAAAATAATCTCTTGTGGAATTGCCTTCAAAACTTCAAAATCCACTCAAAAATAATATATTATTGACATACTGCAAAATAAATTCATCCCCCAAACTGGAATCAAAATGGCGACACTCTAAAACTTGAATTGAAGGGAACGAAATTTGCATCTCGCGATTGTAAAAATTCTAAAAAAATAATCACTTGTGGAATTGCCTTCAAAACTTCCAAATCCACTCAAAAATAATATATTATTGATATACTGCAAAATAAATTAATATCTCCAAACTGGAAACAAAATGGCGGCACTCTAAAACTTGAATTAAAGGGAACGAAATTTGCATCTCGCGATTGTAAAAATTCTAAAAAAATAATCTCTTGTGGAATTGCCTTCAAAACTTCAAAATCCACTCAAAAATAATATATTATTGACATACTGCAAAATAAATTCATCCCCCAAACTGGAAACAAAATGGCGACACTCTAAAACTTGAATTGAAGGGAACGAAATTTGCATCTCGCGATTGTTAAAATTCTAAAAAATAATCTCTTGTGGAATTGCCTTCAAAACTTCCAAATCCACTCAAAAATAATATATTATTGATATACTGCAAAATAAATTCATCCCCCAAACTGGAAACAAAATGGCGGCTCTCTAAAACTTGAATTGAAGGGAACGAAATTAGCATCTCGCGATTGTAAAAATTCTAAAAAAATAATCACTTGTGGACTTGCCTTAAAAACTTCAAAATCCACTCAAAAATAATATATTATTGACATACTGCAAAATAAATTCATACCCCCAAACTGGAATCAAAATGGCGACACTCTAAAACTTGAATTGAAGGGAACGAAATTTGCATCTCGCGATTGTAAAAATTCTAAAAAAATAATCACTTGTGGAATTGCCTTCAAAACTTCAAAATCCACTCAAAAATAATATATTATTGACATACTGCAAAATAAATTCATCCCCCAAACTGGAAACAAAATGGCGGCACTCTAAAACTTGAATTGAAGGGAACGAAATTTGCATCTCGCGATTGTAAAAATTCTAAAAAAATAATCACTTGTGGACTTGCCTTCAAAACTTCAAAATCCACTCAAAAATAATATATTATTGACATACTGCAAAATAAATTCATACCCCCAAACTGGAAACAAAATGGCGACACTCTAAAACTTGAATTGAAGGGAACGAAATTTGCATCTCGCGATTGTAAAAATTCTAAAAAAATAATCACTTGTGGACTTGCCTTCAAAACTTCAAAATCCACTCAAAAATAATATATTATTGACATACTGCAAAATAAATTCATACCCCAAACTGGAAACAAAATGGCGGCACTCTAAAACTTGAATTGAAGGGAACGAAATTAGCATCTCGCGATTGTAAAAATTCTAAAAAAATAATCACTTGTGGACTTGCCTTAAAAACTTCAAAATCCACTCAAAAATAATATATTATTGACATACTGCAAAATAAATTCATACCCCCAAACTGGAATCAAAATGGCGACACTCTAAAACTTGAATTGAAGGGAACGAAATTTGCATCTCGCGATTGTAAAAATTCTAAAAAAATAATCACTTGTGGAATTGCCTTGAAAACTTCCAAATCCACTCAAAAATAATATATTATTGACATACTGCAAAATAAATTCATCCCCCAAACTGGAAACAAAATGGCGGCACTCTAAAACTTGAATTGAAGGGAACGAAATTTGCATCTCGCGATTGTAAAAATTCTAAAAAAATAATCACTTGTGGACTTGCCTTCAAAACTTCAAAATCCACTCAAAAATAATATATTATTGACATACTGCAAAATAAATTCATACCCCCAAACTGGAAACAAAATGGCGACACTCTAAAACTTGAATTGAAGGGAACGAAATTTGCATCTCGCGATTGTAAAAATTCTAAAAAAATAATCACTTGTGGAATTGCCTTCAAAACTTCAAAATCCACTCAAAAATAATATATTATTGACATACTGCAAAATAAATTCATCCCCCAAACTGGAAACAAAATGGCGGCACTCTAAAACTTGAATTGAAGGGAACGAAATTTGCATCTCGCGATTGTAAAAATTCTAAAAAAATAATCACTTGTGGACTTGCCTTCAAAACTTCAAAATCCACTCAAAAATAATATATTATTGACATACTGCAAAATAAATTCATACCCCCAAACTGGAAACAAAATGGCGACACTCTAAAACTTGAATTGAAGGGAACGAAATTTGCATCTCGCGATTGTAAAAATTCTAAAAAAATAATCTCTTGTGGAATTGCCTTCAAAACTTCCAAATCCACTCAAAAATAATATATTATTGATATACTGCAAAATAAATTCATCCCCCAAACTGGAAACAAAATGGCGACACTCTAAAACTTGAATTGAAGGGAACGAAATTTGCATCTCGCGATTGTCAAAATTCTAAAAAAATAATCTCTTGTGGAATTGCCTTCAAAACTTCAAAATACACTCAAAAATAATATATTATTGATATACTGCAAAATAAATTCATCCCCCAAACTGGAAACAAAATGGCGGCACTCTAAAACTTGAATTGAAGGGAACGAAATTTGCATCTCGCGATTGTAAAAATTCTAAAAAAATAATCACTTGTGGAATTGCCTTCAAAACTTCAAAATCCACTCAAAAATAATATATTATTGACATACTGCAAAATAAATTCATCCCCCAAACTGGAAACAAAATGGCGGCACTCTAAAACTTGAATTGAAGGGAACGAAATTTGCATCTCGCGATTGTAAAAATTCTAAAAAAATAATCACTTGTGGACTTGCCTTCAAAACTTCCAAATCCACTCAAAAATAATATATTATTGACATACTGCAAAATAAATTCATACCCCCAAACTGGAATCAAAATGGCGACACTCTAAAACTTGAATTGAAGGGAACGAAATTTGCATCTCGCGATTGTAAAAATTCTAAAAAAATAATCACTTGTGGAATTGCCTTCAAAACTTCAAAATCCACTCAAAAATAATATATTATTGACATACTGCAAAATAAATTCATCCCCCAAACTGGAAACAAAATGGCGGCACTCTAAAACTTGAATTGAAGGGAACGAAATTTGCATCTCGCGATTGTAAAAATTCTAAAAAAATAATCACTTGTGGACTTGCCTTCAAAACTTCCAAATCCACTCAAAAATAATATATTATTGACATACTGCAAAATAAATTCATACCCCCAAACTGGAATCAAAATGGCGACACTCTAAAACTTGAATTGAAGGGAACGAAATTTGCATCTCGCGATTGTAAAAATTCTAAAAAAATAATCTCTTGTGGAATTGCCTTGAAAACTTCCAAATCCACTCAAAAATAATATATTATTGATATACTGAAAAATAAATTCATCCCCCAAACTGGAAACAAAATGGCGACACTCTAAAACTTGAATTGAAGGGAACGAAATTTGCATCTCGCGATTGTAAAAATTCTAAAAAAATAATCTCTTGTAGAATTGCCTTCTAAACTTCAAAATCCACTCAAAAATAATATATTATTGATATACTGCAAAATAAATTCATCCCCCAAACTGGAAACAAAATGGCGGCACTCTAAAACTTGAATTGAAGGGAACGAAATTTGCATCTCGCGATTGTAAAAATTCTAAAAAAATAATCTCTTGTGGAATTGCCTTGAAAACTTCCAAATCCACTCAAAAATAATATATTATTGATATACTGAAAAATAAATTCATCCCCCAAACTGGAAACAAAATGGCGACACTCTAAAACTTGAATTGAAGGGAACGAAATTTGCATCTCGCGATTGTAAAAATTCTAAAAAAATAATCTCTTGTGGAATTGCCTTCAAAACTTCAAAATCCACTCAAAAATAATATATTATTGATATACTGCAAAATAAATTCATCCCCCAAACTGGAAACAAAATGGCGGCACTCTAAAACTTGAATTGAAGGGAACGAAATTTGCATCTCGCGATTGTAAAAATTCTAAAAAAATAATCTCTTGTGGAATTGCCTTGAAAACTTCCAAATCCACTCAAAAATAATATATTATTGATATACTGAAAAATAAATTCATCCCCCAAACTGGAAACAAAATGGCGACACTCTAAATCTTGAATTGAAGGGAACGAAATTTGCATCTCGCGAGTGTAAAAATTCTAAAAAAATAATCTCTTGTGGAATTGCCTTCAAAACTTCCAAATCCACTCAAAAATAATATATTATTGATATACTGCAAAATAAATTCATCCCCCAAACTGGAAACAAAATGGCGACACTCTAAAACTTGAATTGAAGGGAACGAAATTTGCATCTCGCGATTGTAAAAATTCTAAAAAAATAATCTCTTGTGGAATTGCCTTCAAAACTTCAAAATCCACTCAAAAATAATATATTATTGATATACTGCAAAATAAATTCATCCCCCAAACTGGAAACAAAATGGCGGCACTCTAAAACTTGAATTGAAGGGAACGAAATTTGCATCTCGCGATTGTAAAAATTCTAAAAAAATAATCTCTTGTGGAATTGCCTTGAAAACTTCCAAATCCACTCAAAAATAATATATTATTGATATACTGAAAAATAAATTCATCCCCCAAACTGGAAACAAAATGGCGACACTCTAAAACTTGAATTGAAGGGAACGAAATTTGCATCTCGCGATTGTAAAAATTCTAAAAAAATAATCTCTTGTAGAATTGCCTTCTAAACTTCAAAATCCACTCAAAAATAATATATTATTGATATACTGCAAAATAAATTCATCCCCCAAACTGGAAACAAAATGGCGGCACTCTAAAACTTGAATTGAAGGGAACGAAATTTGCATCTCGCGATTGTAAAAATTCTAAAAAAATAATCTCTTGTGGAATTGCCTTGAAAACTTCCAAATCCACTCAAAAATAATATATTATTGATATACTGAAAAATAAATTCATCCCCCAAACTGGAAACAAAATGGCGACACTCTAAAACTTGAATTGAAGGGAACGAAATTTGCATCTCGCGATTGTAAAAATTCTAAAAAAATAATCTCTTGTGGAATTGCCTTCAAAACTTCAAAATCCACTCAAAAATAATATATTATTGATATACTGCAAAATAAATTCATCCCCCAAACTGGAAACAAAATGGCGGCACTCTAAAACTTGAATTGAAGGGAACGAAATTTGCATCTCGCGATTGTAAAAATTCTAAAAAAATAATCTCTTGTGGAATTGCCTTGAAAACTTCCAAATCCACTCAAAAATAATATATTATTGATATACTGAAAAATAAATTCATCCCCCAAACTGGAAACAAAATGGCGACACTCTAAAACTTGAATTGAAGGGAACGAAATTTGCATCTCGCGATTGTAAAAATTCTAAAAAAATAATCTCTTGTAGAATTGCCTTCTAAACTTCAAAATCCACTCAAAAATAATATATTATTGATATACTGCAAAATAAATTCATCCCCCAAACTGGAAACAAAATGGCGGCACTCTAAAACTTGAATTGAAGGGAACGAAATTTGCATCTCGCGATTGTAAAAATTCTAAAAAAATAATCTCTTGTAGAATTGCCTTCTAAACTTCAAAATCCACTCAAAAATAATATATTATTGATATACTGCAAAATAAATTCATCCCCCAAACTGGAAACAAAATGGCGACACTCTAAAACTTGAATTGAAGGGAACGAAATTTGCATCTCGCGATTGTAAAAATTCTAAAAAAATAATCTCTTGTGGAATTGCCTTAAAAACTTCAAAATCCACTCAAAAATAATATATTATTGACATACTGCAAAATAAATTCATACCCCCAAACTGGAATCAAAATGGCGACACTCTAAAACTTGAATTGAAGGGAACGAAATTTGCATCTCGCGATTGTAAAAATTCTAAAAAAATAATCACTTGTGGAATTGCCTTCAAAACTTCAAAATCCACTCAAAAATAATATATTATTGACATACTGCAAAATAAATTCATCCCCCAAACTGGAAACAAAATGGCGGCACTCTAAAACTTGAATTGAAGGGAACGAAATTTGCATCTCGCGATTGTAAAAATTCTAAAAAAATAATCACTTGTGGAATTGCCTTCTAAACTTCAAAATCCACTCAAAAATAATATATTATTGATATACTGCAAAATAAATTCATCCCCCAAACTGGAAACAAAATGGCGACACTCTAAAACTTGAATTGAAGGGAACGAAATTTGCATCTCGCGATTGTAAAAATTCTAAAAAAATAATCTCTTGTGGAATTGCCTTAAAAACTTCAAAATCCACTCAAAAATAATATATTATTGACATACTGCAAAATAAATTCATACCCCCAAACTGGAATCAAAATGGCGACACTCTAAAACTTGAATTGAAGGGAACGAAATTTGCATCTCGCGATTGTAAAAATTCTAAAAAAATAATCACTTGTGGAATTGCCTTCAAAACTTCAAAATCCACTCAAAAATAATATATTATTGACATACTGCAAAATAAATTCATCCCCCAAACTGGAAACAAAATGGCGACACTCTAAAACTTGAATTGAAGGGAACGAAATTTGCATCTCGCGATTGTAAAAATTCTAAAAAAATAATCACTTGTGGAATTGCCTTCAAAACTTCAAAATCCACTCAAAAATAATATATTATTGACATACTGCAAAATAAATTCATCCCCCAAACTGGAAACAAAATGGCGACACTCTAAAACTTGAATTGAAGGGAACGAAATTTGCATCTCGCGATTGTTAAAATTCTAAAAAAATAATCTCTTGTGGAATTGCCTTCAAAACTTCCAAATCCACTCAAAAATAATATATTATTGATATACTGCAAAATAAATTCATCCCCCAAACTGGAAACAAAATGGCGGCTCTCTAAAACTTGAATTGAAGGGAACGAAATTAGCATCTCGCGATTGTAAAAATTCTAAAAAAATAATCACTTGTGGACTTGCCTTAAAAACTTCAAAATCCACTCAAAAATAATATATTATTGACATACTGCAAAATAAATTCATACCCCCAAACTGGAATCAAAATGGCGACACTCTAAAACTTGAATTGAAGGGAACGAAATTTGCATCTCGCGATTGTAAAAATTCTAAAAAAATAATCACTTGTGGAATTGCCTTCAAAACTTCAAAATCCACTCAAAAATAATATATTATTGACATACTGCAAAATAAATTCATCCCCCAAACTGGAAACAAAATGGCGGCACTCTAAAACTTGAATTGAAGGGAACGAAATTTGCATCTCGCGATTGTAAAAATTCTAAAAAAATAATCACTTGTGGACTTGCCTTCAAAACTTCCAAATCCACTCAAAAATAATATATTATTGACATACTGCAAAATAAATTCATACCCCCAAACTGGAATCAAAATGGCGACACTCTAAAACTTGAATTGAAGGGAACGAAATTTGCATCTCGCGATTGTAAAAATTCTAAAAAAATAATCACTTGTGGAATTGCCTTCAAAACTTCAAAATCCACTCAAAAATAATATATTATTGACATACTGCAAAATAAATTCATCCCCCAAACTGGAAACAAAATGGCGACACTCTAAAACTTGAATTGAAGGGAACGAAATTTGCATCTCGCGATTGTAAAAATTCTAAAAAAATAATCACTTGTGGAATTGCCTTCAAAACTTCAAAATCCACTCAAAAATAATATATTATTGACATACTGCAAAATAAATTCATCCCCCAAACTGGAAACAAAATGGCGACACTCTAAAACTTGAATTGAAGGGAACGAAATTTGCATCTCGCGATTGTTAAAATTCTAAAAAATAATCACTTGTGGAATTGCCTTCAAAACTTCCAAATCCACTCAAAAATAATATATTATTGATATACTGCAAAATAAATTCATCCCCCAAACTGGAAACAAAATGGCGGCTCTCTAAAACTAGAATTGAAAGGAACGAAATTTGCATCTCGCGATTGTAAAAATTCTAAAAAAATAATCACTTGTGGACTTGCCTTAAAAACTTCAAAATCCACTCAAAAATAATATATTATTGACATACTTCAAAATAAATTCATCACCCCAAACTGGAAACAAAATGGCGACACTCTAAAACTCGAATTGAAGGAAACGAAATTTTCATCTCGCGATTCTACAAAATCTAAAAAAATGTGTGGAATTGCCTTCAAAATTTCAAAATTCACTTAAAAATAATATATTATTGATATACTATAAAAAAATGATATCACCCAACTGGAAACGCAATGGCGACACTCTAAACGCCAATTAAGAAAAACGAAATTTGCATCTCGCGATTAATAAAAAAAAAAAAAACACTTGCGGAATTGTCTTAAAAATTTACTCAGAAATAATATATTTTTTTGGTTAAAAGCGCCAGAATACAAACTGTTTTTTCAACTTCTGTGCATGCTTCAAGTGCGTCGTAGTAAGGTTTTTTTAATTATTTGTTAAGAGTTTATTTAAATAGTGATTTCTAGTGAAATAGTTTACTCCATCGAGCTACAAAAAAAAATACTGAAGAAAAACGAAGGAATAAAGTTAGTTATTAATAAACCCCTCTTTACCCTTATCTTTCGTCCAACGTACCAGCCATAAATAACATTAAAGAAGACACAATAAAACTCGCCACACCAACAATATTCATTATTAATTCAATAAATTGCCCAATATTTCATTTGTTCGCCCCCGCTCACACCGCGCGCCGTAAAAGCTTCCGTGTCTGCGCCGTCCATTACACCAGAAAATTAAGTCGAGCGCCATCTACGGGCGGGCGAATTAATGGCCCGCCGTCGGACAAACAGATGACGCTCGGGGACATTATTTACACTGCTAATGCGAAATTGATGGCGGATAGGTCGTATTTCTACCACACGGCAACAAGAAGGACGTCTTCATTCCGTACGGATAAATCAGATCAGGTTCTCTCCAATCGGGTATTTCATTCGAGCAGGTCGTTATTTTTCTTGTCCGTGTATCCGTTATAATTATAGTAGGCGATGCGTTAATTAAGGATGTTAATATTTATTGCTTCCCATCAACATAAAGATATGATGAAAACACTCTGCTGCCATATAAATCGTATCCTATGGTTATTATTCAAATACCAAAAGTGCTATATATACAGGGTGAGTTTTTTTTTTGAGATATTCTTTATGGGGATCTCGGGAAAAAAAATCAGTATTGAAGAGTAAACCAAATATTATCATAAATCGCCTTCTGTGAATTATAGCGCGAATTAGCGTGTTTAATAACCATATTAAACACGCAAATGCGTGTGAGTGTATAATAAGCATATTAAACACGCAAGTGCGTGTTTAAGAAATTGAGTGTTAAATGTACTCCATTAATGCTGGTGAGATTTCGTAAAATACTAATTACTTATAAATCGTTAATTTTGGCGTTTTCTACAAATGTTTATTAAAATTTCATGCAACTATTACAATGTCATAATTGTACCAAAACAAAATGTTATAATTTTTTGTTTATTCGGGAATTAAGGAGTTAATTTAAATAGTTATTGATTTGTTCATTTTTACTTTGCGTTAAACTTTTGTTAGAATGTTTTTGTAATATTTTTCATATTTAGAAAAATATCGGGAATAACAAAAAACTTGCTTAAAAAAATTATACGTCAATTTTGCAAAAAATAACAAGAATAGTGAATTCATCATCGAAGCCAACACTACGGAAATACTCTGAACAAGCGCGCTTGTAGCTGAGATTTTTCGAGAATGAATTTACACAAATCTCTCGTCACTTCAGATAAGACGGTCCCTCCCTTTTACAAACACACACAAGATTCTAATAGCCAGTCAAGTCAAATAAGTATAATAGTGCTGAGCGCCAATATTTCATTCAAGTTGCTGGTCCACTGTTGACGACCACATCCTTGTCTCGCTACATTAATATCCCATATGATGCTCTTCTAGGGGCTTCGCGGGTTAGATGCAAGAGCGAGGGGTTGGTTTGTTTATATTTATATTTCTTCGTCGGTATCCAATGCCCTTAAGGGGAATCTCCACACCCACGGTTTCGAATGAAAAGAGGACCTCTTCAAAATGTCTACAATTTATTCAAGGCGGGTGCTGTTTGCGGTGTTTGTTTACTACCATCAATTATGGAAACTATTCAGAGCCGTAGTGAATAGAAATTGAGATTTATGGGGAACCGATTTCCAGGCGACCAGCAGGTAGTCGCCAAGGGTCGCACCAGCAGGTAGTAGGGTTTGCTTTACCGCTTGCTGGAATAATGCGGATAATTGCCTCATGTTGTTGGTACTTTTTAATTATGCATAACGAGAGGATTATTTCCTTGTTTGAAAACTTCGGCGGATTCCCAAAGCTTCGCTCTTTGTGCCTTTCGTACAGGTATGTAAAAAAATTAGTTTTTGAATATTGGGGAATAAAAGTTTGCTTCTAAAGCTTGTTCGGAATATCTCCTTTCAAAACTACTAAAGAATTTGATAATTTGCAACTTGGTCTAAACGCGATTTAATGGTTATGTTTTTGGAGAATGTCTATTTTGTCTGTAATTTCACCAAAACCTGTTAATGTAATGGATTGATCTTTGTTCAGATTTTGACTTCTCTGATACATGTCGGTCATGGTATTTTGGTAACGTTGATTAAGAATAATAATTTTGAATAAGGTTAACTAATTTTTGCAATGTCCATAATTTTGTTCAATTCTGGTTTGTTTAATGAATTACCACGTTATATTCGTAATTTTTGTTTGATATACATACATATTTTTCATTATATTGATTGATTGAAATAAATATTAATTCTACTAAATAAAACTTGGTAGGCAGAAAGACCTTTGGTCAATAGCCATTAATTAGGCTGACGATAGCATCAAATTAATTACACACTATTGTAAAAATTAAACTGTTAATAAAGATATGATATACAGTATGTTTTTTTTTTATCGTGGGCCATAATTTTAAACTGGATATTATAAATGTTTTTATTCGGATATTCGGAATTTGTATGTCCAATTTTTTTATGTATAATCTGCATTTATATTATTCGTACTTTTTCTTAATCAATCAATGGATGATAATTAAAAATATCTACGTGTAACATTTATAATCACACAAGTTTTCTCGCTACCTAAAAAAGTAAGAGCACAATTAAATTACATCGACTAAAAAAAACAAAGAAGGAAAAGAACAAAGAAATTCAAGTGTCCCCCTAATAAATTCAGACCGTTAATAACAAGCTACGATAGTAATAATAATAGTACCGCGAAAACTTAAAGAATGTTATTAATTTAAACAGTAACTATGAAAATCTATTTTCAAATATTTGTAGGGCTGGCAACCTTGGCTTTTATATTTTCCAGATGTTCCCATTCTTCACCCTTAGTACCTGCGTTCGACCTTCCCTTTAAATTTTAAATGGAATTAGTTTAAATGAATGCAACACAACTCAATATCCGCTCCAAACTAACAATAAGAGATGCTAAATAAAACTGACTCATATTTAATTCATATTATCTCCTACAAAAAAATTACTTTTAAATGTAATATAGATCAATGAGATTATATTTATTCAGCAGGTTAGTTTACTTTCAGTAAAATAAGAATAAAAATATAATCATAACAAGAACAGTAGATAAATAATTTTTACACAGTTGGAAGGGCAAAATATACTGGATCTCAAAAGTAATGTAACACCCAGAAATAACAATGTTTTAAATGTGTTTGTATTAAATGTATGTTCAGTTATCGCGTCAGAACAAACAATTACAATTTGGTGCAGGTTGAACAAAAATTACTGACAAAAATTCAATAATGTGCCCCCCGCATTATTGTTGTATCATTATTAAATTTGCTTTATTTTTCGCATAAATGTAAAAATCGTACACAAAAAATTGATATAAAGCAGTAGAAACGTTATCGCTTTTTTTTCATTTTAATGTGAATAAATCGTACGTATTTGTTGCTGACTTAAACCACATCTAGGGAGTGTTGCATTACTTTTGAGCTCCAGTATACATCAAATTTATTTAAATAAGTGTTGTTTCATCAAAAACTTACTAAAACAGAGCGGGAGTGTTATTTTGAATGTTACATACATTTCAAAATGTAACTTTCTTTTGATTTTGAATAACCTGATATAAATATCTACTTATGATTTATATAGACGCTATTCATTTTCTTTCCGGATACTGTTTATTTATTGATTGATTTAAAAATAAACAGGCCATTCAGTATTCATTAACATCTGCAACAAATTGAAATCACTTCTGCATTTATGCATAATAATAATTAATATTTAAAAATAATTAGGGAACGAGTATCGATCAAACCCCTAATCAAATTAGATCGGCCAGGAATTAAGATTTTTAAAGTAATTTTTCTCCCTGGCAACATTCAAGTATTATCTACTTTCAATATGATAATATATAAACTAATTCAGTTACTTCCGCATTCTTATGGCCCTCAGAAAAGGGTCGGCTACCTGCATCCCAGACGACCAGAAACGCGACAAAAAACGGTTCCGCACGTGCCGGCAAAATGTCGGGTGTCGGGTGCTGACATTTTTATGATGATTATTACAACCGCAAACCCTCCCCGGCGGCCTGCTTTGATAGACAAAATGAAATGGTCGCATGAAAAGTAATACCGGCACATCTCGGACTCTATAGGTCATATTAAAAAAAAGAAAAATTGCAATGAATTCAGAAAATTCAGGAGCTTACCGATAGTTTAGTACTTTTTGTAATTTGTTAAATTTCAAAAATACCTAAATAATTACGCATATTTTTGGGCGATAAAGAAGCCGCGCTACGTGATTTATGTGACAGGCTCGCTCCGTTCGTATGAGTCAAGTGCCCTTGCCCTCTCGGCTTTCATAAACAAACACAGCTAGATAATTCAGTAAATGTATTTCAAATAGTTCCGAGCAGTTCTATTCTATAACATTATTTTCATTTCAGTTGACAGAGAGGTATTTGTGCGAAAACACTTTCGGGCGAAATAAATTGTGTAAAAATTCCACAAATAATTTCATCGAACTCTTCAGAACAATTTGGAACACATTAGAAATATGGAGCACCGCTTCCGTGAAGTCTTTTTTGCAATTTGATTTCAAAAGTACCTAAATAATGAGGCATATTTCTGGGCGATACAGGAGCCGCGCTACGTGATTTATGTGACTGGCTCAGTCTATTCGTGTGAGTCAGGTGCCCTTGCCCTCTCGGCTTTTATAAACAACAGTTAGATAATTTAGCAATGTAATCGTATTATTTATATTATAGCCCAGTGAAATTGTACCATAAAAAGGTGATCGAGTGAAATAAATCCCGGAAATTTGATATTTTTCGGCAAAGTTGTTCGTTGGTGTCTGCTGTAGTATAACATACTAAAAGTTCCAGAAATACCCATTGACAGCATCTAAATTTGGCACAATCTGCAAAAGGCGACTAAAAACAAAATGTGCGCCTCTAGTATCAAATCTACTTTATAAGGAGCCATTTTCAAATGAAGCCACGGTCTACGGACAAATAAATGAAAAAATGATGATGTGGCCATCATGTTACTTTCTCCGACTTGATGGTATCATAGCCATTTATATTTACGTTTTCATGGATTATTTTCCATTGAAATCATATTTTAAATCTATATCGAGCGTTGTGTAAACTCGGATGAAACTGACGTTTAAAACTTCAAAATTATGAAAGATGGAAAAATTATACTTCAAATTAAAAAAACTCAGTATGGTCAAAAACTAAAAAACAACTTATTCTTTATAAGTTGTTCATTTTAGCATTCTCTACAATTATTATTAACATAAATTTGCTGTAACTATTATCGTTTTATAATTATAAACCAAAAATAAAAAATAATTTTTTTTTCTCGAATAAAAATGATTTTATGAAAAATGTTTTCAAGGAAAAGATGTTCATTTCTTTGTTGTCTTCAATGTTTGTTTAATTGTTTTTGTGATATTTTTAATATTTAAGAACATATTGGCAAAAAACAAAAAACAGTTAAGGTAAACACCCACTTCCGGTGTACGAAATTTTACCAAAAACTTTTCAGTTCTTCAGATTATCATATAAGACGTATGTTCAAAGTTTCATATCAATTGTTTAATTATTTTTTGAGATACAGCGCGCACAGCAGACACACACACACACATATAGACACAAAAAAAATCCAGAAATTGTTGAAATGGCATCTAAGGGCCCCAAAACGGATATTTCCGTAAAAAAAATTTGAAAATAAAACATGTCACAATACTTTCTCATACTTCGTAACGGAGAAAGTAAAAAATGCCTTACGAAAGTACGAAGACATGACAAAAACTTCGGTGACACCGTGCGGCTTTTTTGAGGATGAGACGTATGGTTTTTTTGGTAGCATCTCCAGATGGGTTGATAGAAAATGGTCGCGGAATTATCGAGGTGAAGTGCCCAAAATCGATAGAAAAAATAACAACAGCAAAAGCAGCAATCGAAAAAAAAAATTCGTTTTGGATACGGATTTGAAATTAAAACGTAATCACAATTATTACTATCAAATCCAGGGCCAGATGCATATTGCAAAAGTCGACTTTTCTCATTTTGTCATATGGACGAAACAAGACCTGTCGATTGAGAGAGTTACCAGAGACGACGACAATTTTTGGGAAACAAAATGATTTCCTTCCGAACTTTGTCTGAACTATAGTGACGCATCTGTGATTTCTTTTGTGACTCTTCCATATTTATTTTTCTTGTGACCTTTTTAGTGTAAATCTTTTCCGATTGAACATGTTATTATGTCATTTGTGTCCAGTATATTGCACTTTGTGTAAATAACAGCGAAAAGGATTTCGCGCCAATCTGACTTTATCTGCCTCTCAACCCTCTCTCCTTTTGCGTATTGATAACATAAATATCGAATTCCATTGCATTGTACTAAATGAACACGCCTTTTTTAGCATTTTCAAAATTCAGTCACGAAATGAAAATATTGGCACACGTAACATTGACGTTTACTGAAACGGTAATTTTTTTTATGACTCAAATAATGCAACAAACCCACTATTATTATTGTAAAGGTTAAAAATGAGATATGAACATCATGTTATTTTCTGATAAATATTTTCAAACAAAAGATTTCTTTTATTGTCTTTAATATTTGTTTACATGTTTTTGTAATATTTTGCATATTCACAAAAAAACGATAAAAAAAGAAAGGTTAGGTAAACACCCACTTCCGGTGTACGAATTTGTACCAAAAGGTTGTAATTGTCAAGTAAAGCACGTGTTCGATGTTGCTTGTTGTTGTAATTTTTGAAATAATTTCACGATCACAATACTTTCCCGTACCTCGTAACGGAGAAAATACAAATTATAATTTTGTCGGAAATAAAATTTCGCCACGAAAATATTTCTTGAAAGTCGATCAGATCAGTATGTGTTCCCGACTGTCGGCTCAGAAACTCGAGTATCGAATTTCTTGTTATGTTTGTTTGTATTATGTAGATAATTTCGAGTCCACGTGGACTGGAAAGATGCATGTCGCGGCGTCAATCGCCAATCGGAGACGAGGGGTGCGATAAATTACAAGTTGAAAAATTACGACGACGTTTCATTTATCTATCCTCTTTCTTTGCACATAAAAATGTATTCGGACCGTTTCACGTTTGTGTTTATTTGACTAAGGCAAGAAGTATGTTAACGCCCATTTCACGTTGAATACAAACCCAAGCGGGTGTTTAGCCTACACTTTGTTTCATTATTTTCTTATAAATACTAATTTTTAGGAAAAAAATCTTAAACTTCCGGGAATTTCCTGACTGCACTAAACACGTTTCCGTTTTTTGTTTTCCTCTAGAAACCACAGTTGTCGAGAAAAAACTGTAAAACTTTTACATTATAAGTCCCATATAAAGCGGTGCCATCTACTGAGCCAGAAACACACCAAAGAGGTCTACCGATTCCCCTTATCATAGTTTTGGCATAGTCGCGATAAAGTAAGGCACACGTTGATCAGGCCACTGACCCAGCTCTCATCTAGTCAGTGTTGCCAACCCGAGAGATTTTTACAAGTGATATGAATGTTATAATACGCCCTGTCCCGCACAACGAATTGGGAATTTTAGTTTTCTTCTCGAAACATATTTAGTTTTACGGTGAAAACACTGTCTGTATGTAATGTTTCCCTTTCTGTTTCGATGCACATGCAGTCCATCTGGAATTGAATTTCATTTGTATTGCTTTCAATCCTTATATGTATTGCCTTCAGATAGAGATGGAGCTGGTTAGGAAAAAATAAACCGCGGTTCCTCGCACAGCTGTAGAAGCTTCTCGGTGGAAACATCATGTGTTTCTATGTCAAACGTGATGCGATTCCCGGTGTGAATAACTGGATTAAGATATTTGCGAAAACTTCATGTATTTCCCGGTGTGAATGGAAAAAAAATATCTGCGGAAACTTCAAGCGGTTCTCGGTGTAAAAAACAGCTTAAAGTTATCTGCGAAAACTTTATGCGGTCCCCGGTGCGTATGGCATGAAGTTTCTGCGGAAACTGCATGTAGTTTAAGATGTGAAACACATGCAGTTATCAAGGAACCGCGAGAAGTTATTCAGTGAGGATTGAATGAAGTTGCTGGCAGAAACTCCATGCGGTTATCAAACACCTGAAATAACTGCACGATGAATAGCGTAAAATTGCATTAAACTAGAATTGCGCAGATGGCTTGGGAAAACTCTTTCAATAAACAAGTTCTCCGAAAAAAATGCGTTTCCATAGTTCCGTAATACACGGATTTTTATTTTATTTTATTTTCGCGCTTCTATTAACCGAAATAAAATTTAAATTCAATCCGACGCTTTAAGCGCACAATTTACCAGGCATTAGCATTTCAAAACATAAGCAAACGCAAGATGACATTATGTAAACCTCTCGGTTCTCGGCATCAAAGAGGTCTCTTTGCTTTATGACAAATAAACCCGACGAGACGAAACTCTTTCTTTTCGTCCGACATCAAAAGGGTCCATTATACAATTTTTTTAAATAATAAACTCGCAACGCACCTCCCATGCGGCCGAAAGGACCGAGGTGTACGAGGCAGCTCGGACAACAATTTATATAATTTTTTTGACGTGAATGGAGTCAAAGGTCTCCGAATTCAATGGGGCCCACGTTCGTTTTAAAGAAATTATTAGCTTACTCTGTAAGGCCTTTTGAGCCCGATAAATATATACACAGGATGACCTTGTTATGATACGGAGACACATTGGAAAGGACCATATGGAAAATATATGTTAATTGGATGAATCAAATAATTATTCAATTTTAATCTGAAATGACGTAAATATGATATTTTAATCTTTAAATAAAACTTGTAGTCTAAAATAGTAGATTTATGAATTTATTTCGTGATATAATTGAATTAATAATTGTTTTTTTGCACTCTGACAAGGAGAGGATCAGATATGTGACTCACCGATTTGATCCATCTTTGGCACACGTATGGGCCATGACTAGGAGTGTAACAGGTGCAAGTAATAGGGTGCACTATTCAGCCGTTTTCGAGAAAAAAATTGATTGATTCTAAAATTAAGATATTTAAATACACGTGGATTTATAAAAACTATAAAAAAAAAAGAATGAACCCAACTTCAACAATGGGATTCGATCCTTCGACCTTCCGACTACGAATCGGAGGTTTTATCGATGCGCCAAAAGGTCGGTATATGTTTGTTAACGCAAAAGGTATATAAACATACGAATGAATAACAAATTAAAAAATCATTTTTTCTCGAAATTTTTCTCGGCTGAATAGTGCGCCCTATTACTTGCACCTGTTACACTCCTAGTTATGACCTGCACGTGTCCCAAAGATGGATCAAATCGGTGTCAAAATCTGATCCTCCCCTTGTGAGTATAAAACATTGTTGTATATGCGTTTTCTTTCAATTCAAGATGTAGTTTGTTATGTACGTATACACACATCTTTATTAAAGAATTGTTACAATATTAAATATACATACAATAACTTTTTTACTTTCTCCGTTACGAAGTAAATTTTTTTTTACAGAAATATCCGTTTTGGGGTCCCTAGATGCCATTTCAACAATTTCTGGGAAAAAAAAATTGTGTGTGTCTGTGCCTGTGTGTGTGTCTGTCTGTGATACAGCGCATCTCAAAAACTAATAGAGCAATTGATATAAAACTTTGAACATCCGTCTTATTTGATAATCTGAAGAACTGAAAAGCTTTTGGTAAAATTTCGTACACCGCAAGTGTAAAACCTTAACTGTTTTTTGTTTTTTGCCAATATTTTCTTAAATATAAAAAATATCACAAAAACATTTAAACAAACTTTGAAGACAATAAAGAAATGAACATCTTTTGCTCAAAACATTTTTCATAAAATCATTTTTATTCGAGGAAAGAATGTATTATTATTTTTTAATTTTTGGTTTATAATTATAAAACGATAATAGTTACAGCAAATTTATGTCAATAATAAATGTAGAGAATGTTAAAATGAACAACTTATAAGGAATAAGTTTTTTTCGAAATCCCTTTAGTTTTTGAGTAAACTGAGTTTTTGAATTTGAAGTTTAATTTTTCCATCTTTCATAATTTTGACGTTTTAAACGTCAGTTTCATCCGAGTTTACACAACGCTCGATGTACATTTAAAATATGATTTCAATTGAAAATAAACCATGAAAACGTAAATATGAATGGCTATGATACCATCAAATCGGAGAAAGTAACATGATAATAGAAATAGCCCTGTAAATTCCACACTTTCATCGACAGATGCTCGACATTTTGACAGATACATCCTTAATAACATATCTTTAGATTTGCTTAAAGAAAATTATCCGAACAAAACTGAAAGACAAATTTTGAAGACAAAACTGCACTTTTTCCAGAAATCGTCCTGTAAATTCCACAATTTTGTCGACAGATGCTTGAAATTTTGATAAATACATCTTAAATAATATATCTTTAGATATGTTTTAAAAAATCATCCGAACTTTCTTCTAACAAAAATGGCAGCACTAGAAGACAAATTTTGAAGACCGAAAATGCATTTTTTTCAGAAATCGTCCTGTAAATTCCAGATTTTTGTTGACAGATGTTTCAAATTTTGACAGATACATCCTAAATAACATATGTTTAAAACTGTTTAAAGAAAATTATCCGAATTTTGTTCTAATAAATCTGGAAGACAAATTCTGAAGACAAAACTTGCACTTTTTCCAGAAATGTCCCTTTAAGTTCCACAATTTTGTCGACAGATGCTTGAAATTTTGATAAATACATCATATATAAAATATCTTTAGAACCGCCTAAATAAAATTATCCAAACTTTGCGGTGACAAAAATGGTAGCCTTTAAAGGCAAATTTTGAAGACCGAAATCCAGAAATCGTCTTGTAAATTCCACAATTTTGTAGACAGATGCTTGAAATATTGACATATACATTCAAAGTAACATATCTTTAAAACTATCCAAAAAGAATTATCCGAACTTTGCTCTAACAAAACTGGAAAACAAATTTTGAAGACAAAATTGCATTTTTTCCAGAAATCGCCCTGCAAATTCCACAATTTTGTAGACAGATGCTTGAAATTTTACCACATACATTCCAAATAAAGCATCTTTAGAATTATCGAAATAAAATTATCCAAAGTTTGCGGTGACAAAAATGGCAGCGCTTGAAGACAAAGACCGAAAATGCACTTTTTCCAGAAATCGTCCTGTAAATTCCAGACTTTTGTTGACAGACGCTTGAAATTGTGACAGATACATCTTAAATAATATGTCTTAAGATATGTTTTAAAAAAATCATCCGAACTTTCTTCTAACAAAAATAGCAGCACTAGAAGACAAATTTTGAAGACCGAAAATGCATTTTTTTCAGAAATCGTCCTGTAAATTCCAGATTTTTGTTGACAGATGTTTCAAATTTTGACAGATACATCCTAAATAACATATGTTTAAAACTGTTCGAAGAAAATTATCCGAATTTTGCTCTAATAAATCTGGAAGACAAATTCTGAAGACAAAACTTACACTTTTTCCAGAAATGTTCCTTTAAGTTCCACCATTTTGTCAACAGATGCTTGAAATTTTGACAAATACATCATATATAAAATATCTTTAGAACCGCCTAAATAAAATTATCCAAACTTTGCGGTGACAAAAATGGCAGCCTTTAAAGGCAAATTTTGAAGACCGAAAATTCACTTTTTCCAGAAATCGTCTTGTAAATTCCACAATTTTGTAGACACATGCTTGAAATATTGACATATACATTCAAAGTAACATATCTTTAAAACTGTCCAAAAAGAATTATCCGAACTTTGCTCTAACAAAACTGGAAAACAAATTTTGAAGACAAAATTGCACTTTTTCCAGAAATCGCCCTGTAAATTCCACAATTTTGTAGACAGATGCTTGAAATTTTGACACATACATTCCAAATAAAGCATCTTTAGAATTATCGAAATAAAATTATCCAAAGTTTGCGGTGACAAAAATGGCAGCGCTTGAAGACAAAGACCGAAAATGCACTTTTTCCAAAAATCGTCCTGTAAATTCCAGACTTTTGTTGACAGACGCTTGAAATTGTGACAGATACATCTTAAATAATATAACTTAAGATATTTTTTAAAAAAATCATCCGAACTTTTTTCTAACAAAAATGGCAGCACTAGAAGACAAATTTTGAAGACCGAAAATGCATTTTTTTCCAGAAATCGTCCTGTAAATTCCAGATTTTTGTTGACAGATGTTTGAAATTTTGACAGATACATCCTAAATAACATATGTTTAAAACTGTTTAAAGAAAATTATCCGAATTTTGCTCTAATAAATCTGGAAGACAAATTCTGAAGACAAAACTTGCACTTTTTCCAGAAATGTCCCTTTAAGTTCCACAATTTTGTCGACAGATACTTGAAATTTTGACAAATACATCATATATAAAATATCTTTAAAACCGCCTAAATAAAATTATCCAAACTTTGCGGTGACAAAAATGGCAGCGTTTAAAGGCAAATTTTGAAGACCAAAAATTCACTTTTTCCAGAAATCGTCTTGTAAATTCCAGACGTTTGTTGACAGATGTTTGAAATATTGACAGATGCATTCAAAGTAACATATCTTTAAAACTGTCCAAAAAGAATTATCCGAACTTTGCTCTAACAAAACTGAAAAACAAATTTTGAAGACAAAATTGCACTTTTTCCAGAAATCGCCCTGTAAATTCCACAATTTTGTAGACAGATGCTTGAAATTTCGACACATACATTCCAAATCAAACATCTTTAGAATTGTCGAAATAAAATTATCCAAAGTTTGCGGTGACAAAAATGGCAGCGCTTGAAGACAAAGACCGAAAATGCACTTTTTCCAGAAATCGTCCTGTAAATTCCAGACTTTTGTTGACAGACGCTTGAAATTGTGACAGATACATCTTAACTTTCTTCTAACAAAAATGGCAGCCTAGAAGACAAATTTCGAAGACCGAAAATGCATTTTTTTCAGAAATCGTCCTGTAAATTCCAGATTTTTGTTGACAAATGTTTCAAATTTTGACAGATACATCCTAAATAACATATCTGTGAAACTGTTCAAAGAAAATTATCCGCTCTAATAAATCTGGAAGACAAATTCTGAAGACAAAACTTGCACTTTTTCCAGAAATGTCCCTTTAAGTTCCACAATTTTGTCGACAGATGCTTGAAATTTTGACAAATACATCATATATAAAATATCTTTAGAACCGCCTAAATAAAATTATCCAAACTTTGCGGTGACAAAAATGGCAGCCTTTAAAGGCAAATTTTGAAGACCGAAATCCAGAAATCGTCTTGTAAATTCCACAATTTTGTAGACAGATGCTTGAAATATTGACAGATACATTCAAAGTAACATATCTTTAAAACTGTCCAAAAAGAATTATCCGAACTTTGCTCTAACAAAACTGGAAAACAAATTTTGAAAACAAAATTGCACTTTTTCCAGAAATCGCCCTGTAAATTCCACAATTTTGTAGACAGATGCTTGAAATTTTGACACATACATTCCAAATCAAACATCTTTAGAATTATCAATTATCGAAATAAAATTATCCAAAGTTTGCGGTGACAAAAATGGCAGCGCTTGAAGACAAAGACCGAAAATGCACTTTTTCCAGAAATCGTCCTGTAAATTCCAGACTTTTGTTGACAGACGCTTGAAATTGTGACAGATACATCTTAAATAATATATCTTAAGATATGTTTTAAAAAAATCATCCGAACTTTCTTCTAACAAAAATGGCAGCCTAGAAGACAAATTTCGAAGACCGAAAATGCACTTTTGATTTAAATATGATTTAAATTTAAAATAAACCATGATAACATAAATACAAATATTGCCATCAAGTCGGAGAAAGTAACATGATGGCCACATCCCCATTTTTTCTGTAATTCTTAATGGGCTTGGTGCCGCGGTGGCCTAGTGAGTAGAGCTCCTGCTCACGGGCCTCGTGGTTGTGGGTTCGAATCCCATCCGGGCGGTCATTTTTTCGGAATGAAGAAGTAGCCGTTCGGGTTCTTGGATATTAGTGTATGTCCCATTCATTATTAAAAATGAAACATTTCAACTATATGTATCGTTAGTGGCCGAATAGCCTAGATGCTTACGCCAATTCCCAAATCATCCGCACTTCCTCAACCCGAATTCCTTCCTAAAAAAAAAATCTTAATGAGCTATAGACCAGAGGTCTACCAGACAGTCTTCTTCAATCTGTCAGTTCTGATGGTGTAAGATGTGAGGGTTAGTGGCAAATTTAGAGGATAAGGCGTTGTTCAATTGGAGTTATTTGGGATTTTTGATGGAGGTAGTTTGTTATTTTGTCATATCCTGATGTTTTGTTAACCAATGAATGTCTTATTATACTTTTTGTTATACTAGAAATCTCGCATTTGCCATTTTGTTATTGTTGTGTTTGACATTATTTCCGTAGTGTTTGTTTGTAACTGAAGTAATCGAAACTTCAACAATTTATTTCATTTCATTCAGGCATATAAATGAAGCAACATAAATAAAGTAGACGTTATCCTCTTTCAACCTTTCAACATGTAAATAGTCCCTGTGCATCGGAAGTAGGTCCTGTATCACGTGTGTATTACACACATACAGCGCAATGTTATTAAAAATGTAATGTGATATCAAGTATATGTGACATGGAGGCCGCAACGTAATGGCACACTCGACGTCTGGTGCAGCGACAGCATCCGCGCCCCCATTTATTTTTCCTGTTAAGTTGCCCTCGTAACGAGTGCACACCGTTGAAATATGGGCGAGGAAAATGCACGTCCAATATTTTTTGCTTGTTTATGTGTTCGCTGTTACAAATGCAAATGCCACGCTTTTCCCATATTGCGCTTTCGATACGTTCATCTTTCTCTAGAGCGAACGCCGCTTTTCTTTACGCAAGGGCGGCACATGTTTCTTGAACACTTCTTACACACAAATACTTTGCCATTAATGTATTATCGAAGTTGTTACAGTCACGGACTGAAAACCCCCAAAAAATGTTTACAAACTTTTGCTACATTACTTCTTCTGTGAAAAGAAAATGTCAGACCGGGTGTCACTTTAGCAGGGTAACAATTCGTCAATTGAAAATTTGCAATAGACTTAATATTCTATACAAGTATTATTTTTAAACTATTTAATTCTTCACTTAACAATTTTACTACATCGATTCTCACGTCCGTAGAAAATTCCCGGAAAGTCCTTCGCACCGGTGCGATGTGAACTGCATTAATTTTCAATAGAAGGGGGACAACATTGGAAAGCAGAGGCGCGCCCTTATAGAATATCAAAGGATTTGAATGGGAAAAGGCACGTACTCAGGTAGTTAGCGTGGAGCCGAGAATTGATGTCTTGTTAAACGACGCGCACTGGGAGTCCGTTGAATGGAAACGATCGTCTTGTCTACATCCAAGATTTTTATTTCGGCATCGCGGCTCGTGTAGTGCCCTACAAGGTGATTCCCTATAAGGGACGCTCGCACGTAATGAGCACTAGACGAGAGTTATGGCCGTTGTTGGTCGATCATTTTTTGCCGCCGCTCGAGGGAAGATGACCACCAGCCGAAGGATTGACGGCTCCGACGGACGAGCGCTTTGTGGCCGGGCTTTTACTTTAACGACGCCAGAGTGGAACCGTCCGCGAGATTAAACTATTTCCGGGTAGCTGTAGGCCTCCGGTGAATTTGTGTACAATGGGGAAATATATAGTGGGAAACTTCAAAAGAAAAAAACTTAATAGGTGTGAAGGGATTAGAGTTTTTCCTGTTATGGAATCAATAGATCCATGATCACCGTATCTTAGAGATAAAAAATGGTGATTATTATTATTATTATTCTATATACGGTAATCACCCTTTTACAATAAAAATACAATTATGAAGAGAGTACACATAATAGATAAATACAACTAGGTGGTATTGAACCTATAACTAAACATAATTCTTAAATTAAAATTTAGAAAAACATTTTGAATATTAATTAAATTACAAACATTAAACAATTAATGATCTCTACAATTGAGTTACTCTCTGTTACTCTCTCCGAATTGATGTTACCATAGTTATTTATTTTTACATTTTCAATTTAAATCGTATTTTAAATGTACATCGAGCGTTTTGTAGAAACGGACAAAATTATGAAAGATGAAAATCACAAATTTTATTTCAAACTCTAATAGTCTTTGACTGTTAGATTTTGTTGGCTCCCAGAATAATTTCAAAAATTCATGACGCGTGTAGAGTAATTATTTTTACGAAAAAAAATTTCTGGCCATTTCATGATTTTTGCCGTTTTTCCATAGTATTACTCAGAAAAAAAATGCATGCAAGAAATGATAAATCTCAGAAAAATTTGAAAAAATTCATGATGGTTTTTAAAGACGCATAAAAGCGTGTAGAGTAATTATTTTTCCGAAAAAAGAAAATTTTTGGGTAATTTCATGATTTTCTCCGTTTTTCTAACAAAGTATTACTCTGGAAAAAAATACAGGCAAAAAATGTAGAGTCTCAAAAAAAAATTTACGATTTGCGTCAGGAATTATGAATTTCGAAATTTTTTCACAATTTGTATCAAGTGAAAAGAAGTAGCTTGTCCTAATGTTTTAAGGAAGTTGTATGTCTTAAAATCCACTGTCTATGGATTTATTTCCCGTTTCAGAATGTCTACCCAAAATCGATTTTTGGAAGAGAATAGCCATGGTTAGCAGTTGAAAACCGCCATTTTGGCAGTTGAAAATTATAGTTTTTGGTTATTGAAAATTCTAATATTTGGTAGTTGAAAATTATTATTTTTGGCAGTTAAAAATGGTCATTTCTGGCAGTTAAAAAATGTCATAGTTGGCAGTTCAAAAATGAAATTTACAAGTTAAAATAGGGCAATAAATAAATAAAATACGTGTTCTAAAATAAATTACATAAGGCGTGATGAACATTTTAAAAATTATGTCACTATTGAATCAGCATAAGAAGTACAAATATAATGCCAAAGTTTTTGACAGTTGAAAATTGTCATTTTTGGCACTTGAAAATGGAAGTTTTTAGCTGTTTTTACCAGCTGAAAGTAGTCTATTTTGGCAGTTTGACAGTTAAAAATTGTAGTTTTTGGCAAGTTGAAAGTTATCATTTTTGACAGTTGAAAATAGTCATGGTTAGCAGTTGAAAACGATCATTTTGTCAGTTGAAAGTTTTTGGTTATTGAAAATTCCAATATTTCGTAGTTGAAAATTATTCTTTTTTACAGTCAAAAATGGTCACATCTGGCAGTTGAAAATTGTCATAGTTACCAGTTAAAAATTGTAGTTTTTGGCAGTTGGAGGTTGTCATTTTTGGCAATTGAAAATTGTAGTGTTTAGCAGTTAAAAATGGCCATCGTTAACAGTTAGAAATGGTAATTTTTGGCAGTTGAAAGTTGTAGTTTTTAGCGTGTAAAAATGGCCATCGTTGACAGTTAAAAATTGTACTTTTTGGCAGTTGAAAGTTGTCATTTTTTGACAGTTGAAAATAGTCATGGTTAGCAATTGAAACCCGCCATTTTGGCAGTTAAAGATTATAGTTTTTGGTTATTGAAAATTCTAATTTTTAGAGGTTGAAAATAGTTATTTTTTACAGTCAAAAATGGCCACATCTGACAGTTGGAAATTGTCATAGTTGCCAGGTAAAAATTGTATTTTTTGGCAGTTGAAAGTTATCATTTTTCACAGTTGAAAATTGTAGTTTTTAACATGTAAAAATGGCCATCGTTGACAGTTAAAAATTGTACTTTTTTGGCAGTTGAAAGTTGTCATTTTTTGGCAGTTAAAAATAGTCATGGTTAGCAGTTGAAAACCACCATTTTGGCAGTTGAAAATTATAGTTTTTAATTATTGAAAATTCTAATTTTTAGTGTTTGAAAATTGTTATTTTTTACAGTCAAAAATGGCCACATCTGGCAGTTGAAAATTGTCATAGGTGCCAGTTAAAAATTGTACTTTTCGGCAATTAAAAGTTGTCATTTTTGGCAGTTAAAAATAGTCATGGTTAGCAGTTGAAAACCACCATTTTGGCAGTTGAAAATTATAGTTTTTGGTTATTGAAAATTCTAATTTTTAGTGTTTGAAAATTGTTATTTTTTACAGTCAAAAATGGCCACATCTGGCAGTTGAAAATTGTCATAGGTGCCAGTTAAAAATTGTACTTTTCGGCAATTAAAAGTTGTCATTTTTTGGCAGTTAAAAATAGTCATGGTTAGCAGTTGAAAAACGCCATTTTGGCAGTTGAAAATGATAGTTTTTGGTTATTGAAAATTCTAATATTTAGTGTTTGACAATTGTTATTTTGGACAATCAAAAATGGCTACATCTGGCAGTTGAAAATTGTCATAGTTGCCAGTTAAAAATTGTAATTTTTGGCAGTTGAAAGTATTCATTTTTGACAGTTAAAAAATGTAGTTTTTAGCGGTTAAAAATAGTCATTGTTGTCAGTTAAAAATTGTACTTTTTAGAAGTTGAAAGTTGTCATTTTTTGGCAGTTAAAAATAGTCATGATTAGCAATTGAAAACCGCAATTTTGGCAGTTGAAAATGATAGTTTTTGGTTATTGAAAATTCTAATATTTAGTGTTTGACAATTGTTATTTTGGACAATCAAAAATGGCTACATCTGGCAGTTGAAAATTGTCATAGTTGCCAGTTAAAAATTGTAATTTTTGGCAGTTGAAAGTATTCATTTTTGACAGTTAAAAAATGTAGTTTTTAGCGGTTAAAAATAGTCATTGTTGTCAGTTAAAAATTGTACTTTTTAGAAGTTGAAAGTTGTCATTTTTTGGCAGTTAAAAATAGTCATGATTAGCAATTGAAAACCGCAATTTTGGCAGTTGAAAATGATAGTTTTTGGTTATTGAAAATTCTAATATTTAGTGTTTGACAATTGTTATTTTGGACAATCAAAAATGGCTACATCTGGCAGTTGAAAATTGTCATAGTTGCCAGTTAAAAATTGTAATTTTTGGCAGTTGAAAGTATTCATTTTTGACAGTTAAAAAATGTAGTTTTTAGCGGTTAAAAATAGCCATTGTTGTCAGTTAAAAATTGTACTTTTTAGAAGTTGAAAGTTGTCATTTTTTGGCAGTTAAAAATAGTCATGATTAGCAATTGAAAACCGCAATTTTGGCAGTTGAAAATGATAGTTTTTGGTTATTGAAAATTCTAATATTTAGTGGTTGAAAATGGTTATTTTTTACAGTCAAGAATGGCCCCACCTGGCAGTTGAAAATTGTCATAGGTGCCAGTTAAAAATTATAATTTTTGGCAGTTGAAAGTTATCATTTTTGACAGCTGGAAAATGTAGTTTTTAGCGGTTAAAAATAGCCATCGTTGACAGTTAAAAATTGTACTTTTTGGCAGTTGAAAGTTGTCATTTTTTGGCAGTTAAAAATAGTCATGGTTAGCAGTTGAAAACCGCCCTTTTGGCAGTTGAAAATGATAGTTTTTGGTTATTGAAAATTCTAATATTTAGTGTTTGAAAATTGTTATTTTTTACAGTCAAAAATGGCCACATCTGGCAGTTGAAAATTGTCATAGGTGCCAGTTAAAAATTATAATTTTTGGCAGTTGAAAGTTATCATTTTTGACAGCTGGAAAATGTAGTTTTTAGCGGTTAAAAATAGCCATCGTTGACAGTTAAAAATTGTACTTTTTGGCAGTTGAAAGTTGTCATTTTTTTGCAGTTAAAAATAGTCATGGTTAGCAGTTGAAAACCGCTGTTTTGGCAGTTGAAAATGATAGTTTTTGGTAATTGAAAATTCTAATATTTAGTGTTCGAAAATTGTTATTTTTTACAGTCAAAAATGGCCACATCTGGCAGTTGAAAATTGTCATAGGTGCCAGTTAAAAATTGTACTTTTCGGCAATTAAAAGTTGTCATTTTTTGGCAGTTAAAAATAGTCATGGTTAGCAGTTGAAAAACGCCATTTTGGCAGTTGAAAATGATAGTTTTTGGTTATTGAAAATTCTAATATTTAGTGTTTGAAAATTGTTATTTTTTACAGTCAAAAATGGCCACATCTGGCAGTTGAAAATTGTCATAGGTGCAGTTAAAATTTGTATTTTTTGGCAGTTGAAAGTTGTCATTTTTTGCCAGTTAAAAATAGTCATGGTTAGCAGTTGAAAACCGCCATTTTGGCAGTTGAAAATTATAGTTTTTGGTTATTGAAAATTCTAATATTTAGTGTTTGAAAATTGTTATTTTTTACAGTCAAAAATGGCCACATCTGGCAGTTGAAAATTGTCATAGGTACCAGTTAAGAATTGTATTTTTTGGCAGTTGAAAGTTATCATTTTTGACAGTTGAAAATTGTAGTTTTTAGCGGGTAAAAATGGCCATCGTTGACAGGTAAAAATTGTAGTTTTTGACAGTTGAAAGTTGTCATTTATTGACAGTTAGAAATAGTCATGGTTAGCAATTGAAAACCGCCATTTTTGGATTATTATATCTCTTATACATTAGCACTGCGTTTGATTAAACTTTGTCTTGATTCGAGGCGAAACTGAATGAACATTGTTTATTGCAATTACAAGGTAATTAATATATCAAACCTATAAAGTAAATCAATTTAATTTAATAATGCATGCCAGTTATCAATCTTATGATGCATATCAAGTGCCGTCGCCATAGATTTGATGAATGTCGTAAGAGTTCCTCTTGCGTATTGTTGCGAAACAGAAGGAAATTTCTGCGAACAAATAGGGGAAATTGGGTATTAACCTCTAGGGATTCCAGGTGAATTCAAATTAGGTCTCTACGTTCTACGGAAATGTTGGAATGCGTGACCTGTACTTGTAAATATCGGCAGTGATATTTAATCGTACGCGTTTAATTGCAGAGAGAGGGAGAGAGAAAGATAATTAATTTATTGAGACACATTTACATGTTCTCAAAAGGAAATTGCAACCCAAAATAACCATAAATGCAATGGTATAATACATCCAAATGTTTAATAGTATATTATTATACAAGTTTAATAAGGGGCACGAGTGCCCCAATGGAGCGAGTGCCACAATATCTCTTATTAAACAAATATAATATTTTTTTGTACTTTAGATTTATTATTTAAATAAAGAATAAGTTTAAACATTTAGTGAGTTTTGCCATGCATTGAGCACTAAAAAACAATTTTTCGTTTGAATATATTTAATATTTGACATATGAAAATATTTCTATGGTTTATTAAAACGACTAAAATATTATTTCTTGGCGAAATAAGACAAGTTGCTAAGGATATCCAATAAGTCTTCCTTATGTGCTTGCTTAAATTTTTATAAAAAATTCTATCGTTCTATGCCTATCGGCGTCAATATTTGTCACCGTTATTCCGAGATGCCGTGTGAAAGGCGTTCTCATAAAATCCGCACTAAGCAAAGACATTTTGTTCATCTACACCCTGTATGTTCCTTTTATTATAATCCCCTTTTAATAGTTAATTTCACAGATGAGCTGTTTAAATTACACGAAAATACAGACAATTACCTACATCTTTATTGCTACTAATTTATATATAACAATTAAGCGAAATCATTACAATTCAATATAAATTCATGCAAATTTATCCGGTGGCTATCAATTAGGAGGAAGGGTGCCGTCGCTGTCTAATTAAGGGATGTCAGTATAGCGGCGAGGGCGCGTTTAATTGCCGCTAGCGTTTTCGGTTAATTGACGGCGGTGGGAAAAAATGTGGTCGTGGCAGGAATGGGGGCGAGAGAGTGGTGAAAGTGGTGCGGAATATGCAAATCGGGTATTCACGAAAAGTTCGAAATTGGGAGAGCGCGCGGGACCTCTGGTGGTTTTAAAATTCAACAAGTGCATGCCTCGGCGAGTTGGTGGGCTTTTAAATAAAGGGAAGCGCCGAGACCGGACCAATTTAGAATACTGAACGAATTTCGTTGGCTTGGTAACTTTTTTGTATCGAAAAGTTTCTTTTTTAAATGTATTTATTTTTTATATAATCTTTCGTCCAGTGCGGAGATTAAGATTTAATAACTTTACGTGGACTAACTATGAAAATATATAAGCAAACATATTAAATAGATTATTAATTTTCTTCTTATTTCCTTTTTTGCGAGATAGAACCCTCTTGTACGATAATATTCTCACGACTTAAACTACTAATAGAGTCCAGTCAAATTAGAAAAAAAAACTTGAATCGGTAAAGATCTGAATTGCCGGCCCACTAGCCGCGTACGTTAGCGCGCCAATACTAATTCGGAGGGTCCCGGGTTCCAATCCCGGCGAGGGCATGGGTGTTCGTCGATGTCTATTTCATTTAATATGAATAATACGTAATCGATGTGACTGAAGGGTACCTGCCAAAGTCAAAAAAAAAGATCTGAATTTTGGTGTACAATCAGAGAAAATACAAATGCAAAACTCGCTCGGCGAGGGAATGCTGCCGCATGTCGGTGCTTAGTTCGGTCGAAACCCGTCCCCACTTAAAATACAATTATGAGGTAATAAAATTTACAAGCCTAGTTCACTTCTCGCCCTTAAGTGATCGACTGACGGAAAATATTATTTCGTTATATGATTTCAATCAATTAATGCCATATCTGTGATTTTATAAATCTTCCAATTTTTGGTGCGTCATCTTCAAAAATTCGAATAACTAAAATGTTTATTTTAATATTTTTTTATTATATTTATCAACAATTGAACAGTAATTTTAAATAAAATTATTGGTAACATTTCAGTATGTATAATTTTCCTCTCAGTTTCGTATAATTATGTAACCCAATTTTTGTCAAGATATGACCTTTGAAACCCTCGAAAAATAAGATTTTATTTTTTTAATCACCCGAATAAAAGTTTATTTAGGGTATTATTTTTTTTTAGTTTAACCATTTTTTTCGCCCTTTCTAACCTTGAAAAAATTTACTTAATTTGGTATTTAGGATAAAAATATTTATGATTTTTTTCAGATTTGTATAATAGTTAAAAACAAAAACCCAGTTTTCGAGGGTCATATCTTGACAAAAGAATGGGTTGTTTATACGAAATTGAAAAAAAAATAATACTAAAATACTAATAATAATTTTACATAAAATGACTGTTCAACTGTTGATAAATATACAAAATATATCGTAAAAATATTAGTTATTCGAATTTTTGAAGTTGTCGCACCAAACGTTGAAAGATAAAAAAATAACATAGATGGTATTTATTGATAGTAATCATATGACGAAATAAAATTTTCAATTACACTTTTTTAAGACTTTTTAGCACAATTTTTTCCAGTACACTTTTTGGCATTTTTTTCAAGACAATTTTTTCCAGTACTCTTTATTTATTTATTTATTTATTTATTGACGGACGAACCTTTTCACAAGAAAAAATTAAAATAAAGAATACAATAAATAAATCAAAATACAATATTGCACCATATAACTAATACATAACAATAACGATATATTACAAAAGTAGAATTACTATTATATAAACTATACAGATTTAATAATTAATAACAACATTATTATATACCAACAACATATGGTGATACATCAATATACTTTAAATGGCGTTTAAATTTATTGTAAAATGTATCATATAGGAAAAAATTAGGGGAAACACAAACCAGATTGCATAATCTGAACATTTTGCACAATGCGTTATTTCTAGCAAAAATTGATGTGTGAAAAGATTCTTTAAAAACAGTAATGTTTCTTGTTTTGAAGGGGATGTTGAAATTCAAATATGCGAGAAGCTCACAACAATTTATAAAACCGTTCACTAATTTATAAAATACACACAAATCTGCATGTATTCGCCTATCACGTAAAGTTGGTAGGTTCAGAAAAGAAAGCATATTGCTGCGACTATATTCAATTCTACTAATGCCAATTCTAAAAGAAATTGACATTAAGAATTTGTTTTGAACACGTTCTAGTTGATCAATCTTATTATTATATGCCGGCGACCAAATCCAAGAAGCATATTCAAGTTGTGGTCTTACTAAAGATGTGAATAGTATTTTCTGGGTACTGATAGAAAAGTTTCTGGCAAATCGATTAATATATCCAAGCATCTGTAAAGCTTTCGAACAAATGCAGTCAATGTGTTTCGAGAAGGAGAAATTACAGTCAAATAACACACCAAGATCTTTAACTTGCTTAACAGATGGTAATAGATGATCATCAATGATATATGCATTTTCAACTATACGAACCCTTCCGAACGAGATTGACATGCATTTTTTATAATTAAAATAAAGATTGTTAACACCATCTATAAATATTGTTTAAATCATCCTGCAAGTATGCTGAGTCTGAGATGGAATTTACCGCCCGAAATATTTTAAGATCATCTGCAAACAATAAAAATCTGCAATGCTTTGCATATGAACTGACATCATTAATGAATAATAAAAATAATACTGGGCCACAATGTGACCCCTGCGGCACCCCAGAAAACACAGATATTGGTTCAGAGACGAAATTATTGATTTTTACAAATTGTTGTCTATCAGACAAATAACTTCGGATCCATTCCGTTATACAGTCTCCAAAGCCCATATCGCGTAATTTGTTCACTAAAATTGAATGAGAAACACGATCGAAGGCTTTGGAGAAATCTGTATAAACTGCGTCAACTTGACCGTATTTCTCAAGAGCATTTATAATATATGATTGATAAACAAGTAGATTGGATACAGTAGATCTTCCATCGTAAAATCCATGTTGTTCGTTGCAGATAATGCTCTTACATGAAAACATTAATTGATCTGCAATAAGTTTGTCAAATAATTTCGGAAAGTAGATTGAATTGAAACTGCTCTATAGTCCTCGATGTTACTTCTACTACCACTTTTAAATATAGGCCGAATGAAACTAGTTTTCCATATCAAGGGAAATTCACATTTATGGAGAGAAACGTTAAAAATTTTGTTCAATGGTGTACAAAGTGAAAAAATACATCGTTTTACAAAAAAAATTGGTATACCATCAGGTCCTGGATTAAGGGTATCAGGTAAAGAGTTAATTGCTTCGAAGATGTCGGAAATACCAATTTTAAAATTACATACGTTAACAGAGTCCGAGCTAATAGAAAATTCTGGAGTTACGTTAATTAATAGGTTATCATCATTAATATAAGTGCTTGAAAAATGTTTAGCAAGTAGGTTAACACAGCTTTCACCAGAATTGCAAGATGTATCTTTGAAGTACATAGACTTAGGAAAGCCTAATGTTTTCCTTGACTCATTAACGTAGTTCCAGGATAAATTAGTGTTGGTACAGATATTAGATTCAATTTTATCCATATAGTTGGCAAATAATTGATTACATAGAATTGTACATTGAGCTCGAAGAGATTTAAACTGTTCATAATCTGAATAATTACCACTACATTTGTACTGGCTGTGAGCTTTCTTCTTCAGTTTAATTAAGTTTATTAATCTAGAACTGAACCATTTTGGATATGACGATGATTTTACAATTTTAATTGGTACATATTTTTCAATAGGATACGTACAAACCTGATAGAATTTATCCACAATAACATTTATATCATCATGCATGAGGTATTCTACCATAATCAGCAGCTTTAAAGTTATAAACAACATCATAATAATCTAGAGAGTCATGGATGTCGTTGGTGTTAACAGATAAGGTATAAGATACATGGTGAAAACTGTCACTGAAAAGAGGATCATCCGATATAGATACAACCGTACTAGATACATTTGAAAAACCAAATCAAGGAACACACCACGATTATTTGGTAGGGTATTAATTTGACGTAAGTTATGAAATTCAAATGATTCAGCTAAAGTTTGAGCATGTGAACAAATATTGGATGACGATAAAATACTCTTACAATCAAAACTCCACGATGCTCGCGGTAAGTTAAAGTCACCACAAAAAATGAACTTAAAATCGGGGTACGAATTACAAACATAATCAACTGAAGTACAATAATCAATATACAGTGTTGAATTTAATCCTGGAGGAATATAAACCGAAGATAATATCAAGTCATTTCCAATTTTAACAAATAATACCTCAAGACTGGATGGTACATTCACAATATTGCTAATTAAGTTTGAACGGATCGCAATCAATACACCACCACCCCGTGACTTAATACTATCAAATCAATCACACCTATATAAAGTAAAATCACGAAGGCCTAGTTCAATATCAGACACCGTCGAATTCAGCCATGTTTCCACAATAATTATAACATCATAATCTGTTCAATTAATATTAGAATTTAAATTAAAAATTTTTGAACGAATCCCACCAACATTTTGAAAATAAATTTTCAGTTTTTTAAATTAGAGTTTAAATTATTTTCGGAACCCCTTTCAAATATTTAATTGACAAATTTCGTTCACCCATCTCTCTACGTTTTTCCAATTCTTCTTTTAAAGATACTAGATGTTCACGCTGGAGTTTGGTCCGGTCATTAGAAAATCGTATGTTACCGGTATCAACTGATTTTGCTGCTTTGAGCACACTGACGACTGCTTCACGAGATAGAAAAGTAAGTTTTATGGGCCTTGGATTTTCAGATGGTTTCCCAATGCGAATAGCTCTGCGTGGATCAAATTAAATACATTTTGAACTTATAATAGATTTTATAGCTATTATATCCTTCTCGGCTTTTTCCTCTGATGAACCAGTAGATTCCGGAACGTTGTAAACCATTACATTTAAGGCACGTTGTTGACGCTCCTCTATTTCAGCCACAATAGTTGCTTCCATTAAAATATTAGTTGATTGATTAGGAGTAGCATTTTCGAGCATTGAAACACGCTGTTTCAATTCGCTAATTTCATTAGTAAAACTCTGCATCGCTGTTTGAAATTCTACTTTGAAAAGGGAAGCAAGTTCCTTTTTAAAAACATATTTTATTGTATCATTAATTGACGATGATGTGCCAATTTCGCGTAGTTTAGCGGAAGGATCGTTAGGTACACAGATATGGCACACCCAGTGGTCACCGTCTCGTTTTTTGCCTTCACTTATATAATAGTCAATTGACTAATATAATAGTCATTTAAATCGATAGTATAATTTGTTCACTTTTTTAAGACTTTTTAGCATTTTTTTGGGACAATTTTTTTAGTACTCTTAAGACTTTTTGGCATTTTTTCCAAGACAATTTTTTCCAGTACTCTTTTTGGCATTTTTTTCAGGACAATTTTTCAAGACTTTTTAGCATTTTTTGGGACATTTTTTTTAGTACTCTTAAGACTCTTTGGCATTTTTCCCAAGACAATTTTTTCCAGTACTCTTTTTGGCATTTTGTTCAGGACAATTTTTTCCGGTACTCTTTTTGGCATTTTCTTCAGTTCACTTTTTCAAGACTTTTTAGCATTTTTTTGGGACAATTTTTTTTGGACTCTTAAGACTCTTTGGCATTTTTTCGTAGACAATTTTTCCAGCACTCTTTTTGGCATTTTTTTCAGATCACTTTTTCAAGACTTTTTAGCATTTTTTTGGGACATTTTTTTTAGTACTCTTAAGACTCTAGCATTTTTTCCAAGAAAATTTTTTCCAGTACTCTTTTTGGCATTTTATTCAGGACAATTTTTTCAGTACTCTTTTTGGCATGTTTTTAAACAAATTTTTTCAGTGCTCAATTTGGCATTTTTTCAGGAAAAATTTTTCAGTACTCTTTTTCAAGACTACTGTCATTTTTTTTTTTCGAGACAATTTTCTTCAGTACTCTTTTCCAAAACTCTTTTTGGCATTTTTTTTTCAAGACAATTTTTTAGTACTCTTTCTTAAGACAAAATCGTTACTTCTACAGCAGGCTTTCTATAGCATAACATAATTCAAAAATTATATAATTACGTAAAACCAAGAATAAGAGTTTCTTTTAACCAAGTTATTTTAAATTGTTTTGTGAATACATGTTTGAATTTAACTTTATGTATTTTATACCTGACGTGTCCAATAAAGTCAATATAATGATCTAATAAAATTATATTTTATTCTATTCTATTCTTAAGACTCTTTGAGTCATTTTTTTAGACAATTTTTTTCGGTACTCTTTTTGGCATTTTTTTCTGGACAATTTTTTTCAGTACTCTTTTTCAAGACTACTTTTGGCATTTTTTTTTTCAAGACAATTTTTTGATTTTTCCATCTTTCATAACTTTGAGGTTTTTAACGTTAGTTTCATCCAAGTTGACAAAACGCTGGATGCACATTTAAATTGAAAATAAACCATGAAAGCGTAAATATAAATGATACTACCAAGTCGGTGAAAGTAACATGAAGGCCACATCACCATTTTTTTTTTCAAGACAATTTTTTTAGTACTCTTTTTCAAGACTCTTTTTAAAACTTTTTTCAAGACAATTTTTTCCAGTACTCTTTTTGGCATTTTTTTCGGGACAATTTTTTTCAATACTCTTTTTCAAGACTACTTTTGGCATTTTTGTGGGTAAATTTTCTTTTTTTCTTTTCAAACATTTTTTTAATATTTTAAATAACGTTCAATGACCTTGAAAAAATTCACCTAATTTGGTATTTGGGTCAATAATATATGTGATTTTTTCAGATTTTTAAAATAATTTTTTAGTGGTTAAAAAAATTATATTTGAAAGAATCTTATTTTGGGGCTTCCCGGGTTATGTAGGGTTTTTTTTGATATACGGCTACTTTGGTTTAAGGGCACAACTAATGATATTTTTATATTTATTTAAAATCTGTGTCGGGTGGCATTTTGAGCATCTTATCTCGGGATACCCTTTTATTACCTTATAAATGGATTTTAAGAAGGAACGGGATTCGACCGAACTAAGCACCGACATGCGGCAGCATCCCTCGCCGATCGAGTTTCGCATTTGTATTTTCTCTGACTGTACATGCTTATTGCGGCTTCCCATTGAATCGATGAGACACTTTCATCGAAAACACCCGGCGACCAAGAAACTCCTGACCTGAAAAATCGGTATCACAGATACTCCAAAAACCAAAAGTAATAAAATGGACAATCTAGTAGAAGCAGTAAAACAACTAAAAGGCAGTGAAAGTATTGGTAAAGACAAAACAAGTAATGAGCACAAAGCGTTTAGAAAGACGACGCAGCTAACATTGGGCGCGTTCATCAGACAAAACAGTTGGGACTTCACTGCCAACTGTTGAGGTATTTTCTGATGATCGTGAACATGTTCGTCCAGCGGTCGCCATTTCCCCAAGCATACAAATTAGACCCATTGTTGTTGAAATTACGCGTTGGGGTTGTCGAAGTCATGGAGATTACCAAAGTCTTCTGATAAAAATTTAATTTATCATGTAACTTAAATTGCTGATTTGCTTTTGTATCAATAGCTTAATTTAAATTATATTAAAAGTACACAAATAAAGCACTGCAATCGGAATGGCCAAAGCAGCGTAGTTATTAAAAATAATAATTTTTCAATACAATTTTATTTTTTGCTGATATTCCCTTAAAATTTTCAAAGCACACAATTACAATTTTATGAGGGTTATAAAACTCGTGAAGGTATGTGCATACTCACACTAAAAAAAAAATCACACCCTCCCCAATTTCCATATGTTTGCATATCTGCGGGGGAGGGACAATTCAAACAGCTCCAGTGGGACCTGTCGAAAACAAGGCGTGTAAAAACACTTCACCCGAAAGCGACGGACGTCCCAATTCCGTAGCCCTCGGGGGTGCGTTTTAATTTAACTCTCCCCCTCCCCCGTTCCCTTGTTAATTTTCGCTTTTCGCGGTTTCCGTTGAAATTTTAAAGCCGTCTTAATAACATCAATTGATTCGACATAAGGGCGTCGTTGAAGCCCCCAGACGGGACTACCCCATTCATCCCAAAAACCCGGAAATTAATATTTTAGATTAATTTCGGTCGGCGAACTTTTACTAATTGCAAAGGACTGGGGGGGGGGATGTATTGGAACTGTGAATTCTGTAATTTTGCATTCTGATGGTGTTTGGAAAATGAAACTTTGCTTTTTGTTTGGAATTATGGGTGTAATCATTCATCGTCAATTAAACGTGGTAATAATAAATTAAGTTCAAAAACATGCATCACATATTTGTGATTAAAATAAATAATCTTCACAATAATTTCGTCTCACTATTGCATATTCAGTTAAAAAAATAAATGAAAAAAAATGAACACTATTTGTCCATAAAGAAATTTTGTGGGACTTCCAGGAACCGAGATAAGCAAAATTACTTTTTTCGTAAATAGTGCTGAAATCGATTGGAAACGCCTAAAAATCGATTAAATTTACTTTTGTTTTGTTTTTTTCAAGTCTAAGAGACCAGTCTAAATGGAATTAAACATCACCCTGGCAAGATTCAGTTTCAATATGTCTTTAGTTTAAGCGAATAAATGTAAGGTCGAAGGTAAGGTATAGTACATAACGCGAGTCGTAACGCAATCAGTGGCGGCTCGTGGAACATGTTGGTGGTGGAGCCACTTATACAAGATCCCCCCCTCCTTTTTTGAAGACACAAAGAACCATTTACCTTCCAATCGAATATTTTGGCAAAAAAATAAAAATTTTGGAATAGCCGAAGATCTAAAATAAAAATCTTCGTTTAAAAATAAAAATGCAGAAAATACAAGCAAGAGAAAAATAATTTGCCATTTTCAACTCTTTTTAGCCTAAAATAAGTTCCAACGAGAAATTCGTAGATAAGAGCAAATATAAAAATTAAAAAAAAATCGCACAATAATTCAAGTTAAGAAAATCTAAAACATAGGACAAAAATTGAAAATTGAAACGAAAAATCTAAAATTCGTAATCATAGTGGTAGACCAAAAAATTAAAATTTTTAACAAACGAATCGAAAATTTAAGTCGAAATAAAGAAAATTTCGGCCAAAAGACCAATAATCAAAAATACAAAATATAGGCCAAAAATGTAAAGATCTACAATAGGGCCTAAAACGGTGAAAATTTAGACAAAACATCGAAATCGAGCGTAAAGTTAAAAATTGCAGACAAAAAAAAAATCGAAAATTTCTACAAACCAATCGAAAAAAATGGAACAAAAAAATCGAAAATGCAGAAATCTAAAGTATGGGCCAAAGAATCAAGAATCCTGATCTTAAAATAACAAACGCAGACAAAAATTCGAAAACTTAAGTAGAAGCAAAATGATTTGCCACTTTCAACCGCCAAAAATAAACTTCACTAAATAAAATGAATAATAGTTAAAAAATCTAAAATATACGATAAAAAATTGAGACCAAAAATCTAAAATTCTGGCCTAAAAATTAAAATAGTGGACCAAGGAAGGAAAAATTTTAACAGACAAATAAAAAAAAATAAAGAAAAATTTGGGGCAACGTCCACAATGTTGGTCAAAAAATCTAAAATTTAGACAAAACATCGAAAACTCGGACAATAAATGCAGACTAAACGAAAAATCAAAAATGGTGATGTGGTGGCCATCATGTTACTTTCTCCGACTTGATGGTATCATTTATATTTACGTTTTTATGGTTTATTTTCAATTGAAATCATAGTTTAAATGTACATCGAGCGGATGAAACTGACTTTTAAAACGTCAAAATTATGAAAGATGGAAAAATTATACTTCAAATTCAAAAACTTAGTTTACTCAAAAACTAAAGGGATTTCGAAGAAAACTTATTCTTTATAAGTTGTTCATTTTAGTATTATCTACAAGTATTATTAACATAAATTTGCTGTAACTATTATCGTTTTATAATTATAAACCAAAAATTTAAAAAAATTAATAAATTTTTTTCTTGAATAAAAATAATTTTATGAAAAATGTTTTCAAGCAAAAGATGTTCATTTCTTTGTTGTCTTGAAAGTTTGTTTAAATGTTTTTGTGGTATTTTGCATATTTAAGAAAATATTGGCAAAAAACAAAAAAACAGTTAAGGTAAACGCCCACTTTTGGTGTACGAAATTTTACCAAAAGCTTTTCAGTTCTTCAGATTATCAAATAAGACGGATGTTCAAAGTTTCATATCAATTGCTCTATTAGTTTTAGAGATACAGCGCGCACAGACAGACACACACAGACACACACACAGACACACACACAGACACACACACAGACACACACACAGACACACACACAGACACAAAAAAAAATTCCAGAAATTGTTGAAATGGCATCTAGGGACCCCAAAACGGATATTTCCGTAAAAAAGTCACGATCACAATACTTTCTCGTACTTCGTAACGGAGAAAGTAAAAATTGGGGCCAATCAAATCGAAAAGTTAGGTCAAAATAAAGAAGATTTTAAAAAAATAATAAAAATCTGTAGTGTTTTAACAGGACATCGTAAACTCGGGCCTAAAGATAATAAATGCAGACTAGAAAACCGAAAATTTCAACAAACAAAACTCGAAAATACCGAAAAAAAAATCGCATATAAATGAATCATTAAGGTTATAGATATTTTAACCAAAATCATATCAAAAACTTGGAACTAGAATTAAAAATTCGACCAGAAAAATCAAAATGTTTAACAATTAAATCGAAAATTTAGGTAAAAATAAAGAATATTTAGAGCAAATGATCAAAAATTTAGACAAAAAAAATCGAAAGTACAGTCTTAATAATAAAAATGCAGAATATTCTATAAAATTCTAATAAAAAATCGAAAATACTGTTTAAAAATTCGGCTCGAAAAATTAAAAATATGACTCAAAAAAAAAACGAAAATTTTAACAATTAAATAGAAAATTTAAGTCAAAAAAAAGAATATTTAGGTCAACGGATCGAACATTTAGTGCCAAAAGAATCTAAAATACAGGTCAAAAATCTAAAAATTAAAAATTCGCCGGGAAAATCAAAAATGCGGGCCGAAAAATCGAAAATTTAAACAATTAAATCGCAAAAGGTCAAAATAAAGAATATTTAGGGTAAAAGTTAAAATATTGTGACCAAAAATATCGAAAATACAGGTCAAAAATTTAAAACCTAAAAATTCGTCGGGAAAAAATGCGGACCAAATAGGCGAAAATTTTAACAATGAAATCGAAATTTTAGATCAAAATAAAGAAATGATCAAAAATTTAGTCAAAAAAAAAATCGAAAATACAGTTTTAATAATAAAAAATGCAGAATATTCTAGTAAGAAAATTGTTTAAATTAGTCTAAAAAAACACTCTATTGTTCAAAATAATTTTTCAATTTTTTTTTAATTTTCGCTTTAATCGTCCAAAAAAGTGAAACTAATTTGAAAAAAAAAAATTAAAATAAAACCATTAACTTTGTTGGAATCACCTTTTGTGCCGGCAGTTTCGACAACTTTAGATTTAGTAGATACATTTTGCTAGAGCTGGCCACATGGACATGCATCCCAGGCCAAAAAAAAAAATACATTTTGAATAATTCAAATAAAACAATTCACTTGGTTAGTATGACTCTCAGTAGCGGCTCGTGTAACATGTTGATGGTACTTTTACAATATGTGGAGGCCCTCGCCTCATTTTTCGAAAAATTAATCTTCGATTAATCTTCATGGTCCAAGATTATTTTGAGTTGTAAAGTAAAGTTTCATAATTTCAAACAGCCGAACAAGCTGAAAATATGATTATGTATACTTTCGATTTATCGTGCGTTTACATTTTGTCCCAAGACACGCAACATTCTTCGTCCACGTGACCTTACCATCAAACAAAAAGAATTTAAAAAATAATTGAAATTTCTTGGCGAGCTCAAAACTAGAGGTAGTGCCATGGCTCTATGTAACGAGCCGCCCCTGAACGCAATTACGCGGCTCGTTCGCAATATCTTTCACTTGCGCGTAATTTGCTACTTACAACTCTAGTTATGTAATATACCATTACTATACACTTTCTTTTTACTTTCTAGGGGAAGTGAATATTTTATCAAACATTTTTTAACGTAAATAAACGTCAGGTCCCTAGAGGCGATTTCAAAAATTATGTAAAAAATTTATTTATGTAATTTTTTTCTCCGATTTTAATGGTATAATGTTTTTTATACTTTTATGGTTGATTTCGATTTTAACAGTTTTTTTTTATTGAGACGAAATTATGTACACCAATAATTAATTATTAATTGTCAATCTTCTTAATTTTTCGAAAACAAACCAAAGTATTTTAATAAACTCCATCTCCATAAAAAAAGGTTTAATTCAATTACTTTCAGCTGGTGGAATATTTGAATGAAACTAGGTGTAAATTCATTTATCCTGAACAGAATTACCGTGCAATTTCATTTGAAACCGCGTATGCGGTAATTTATTTAAATTTTTTGTAATATATTACACGCGAATCCTCGTGAATTTCCAAATGAAATCTCATTACGGCATACCGATGCGCGCTATTTTTCCGCCTTTGATCCGTTCCCGCATCGACATCGATAAATTATTTTATAATTCGATTCGCCCAGAAAAAGGAAATTACAGATGCGAACCGATCGCACCGTAAATATTTGCACTTTTTTCACGTCGAGCCGAGCCTTTCATGTAAATTAAAAATGAAAACGTTTCTACAAATTCATGATTTCTCTTATATTTTAAATCTTCGGAAAACTCGGAAATTATAATTGTTATTTATGGACCAAGGGCATTAGGAAGATGGTTACGAGCAAATATACTGAAAGAAAAAACTAAACACTTGAAATTCGTGAAATTTCGTCCATTTTGAAATCGCCAGAACTCGGCGTATTTTCAATCGATTTTGATGAATCTTTGAGGGCGAAAAACTTTTAAGTGTCTTCTTTAAAGTCATACGTGCGAACATAAGCGTAACCCCTTATGCCTCCTCTAGCACCCCTGTGAAAAAAAAAAATGTTTTTTTCAGGCAACCATGTCCAACTTTAACGATGTCTATGGAGTTGGAAACCAGTGATGGGGTATTTTGAGTTTTTGGAGGTTTATTAAGATTAACATTTTTTGAGTAAATTTGAAAAGTTTCAAGTGTGTTGCACTTGTTTTTATATATTTTTTTTCACTCAGAAAAGTGAAACTTAAAATCTTGAAAACCAGTGGTGGGTTTTTTTGAGTTTTTTGGAAGATTGTTAAGATTAGGGTATTTTGAGTACATTTGGAAAATTTCAAGTGTGTTGCAGTTGTTTTAATTTATTTTTTTTCACTCGTGCAAATTAAAAAATCTGAAACGCTGTTCTCGGTCGGTTATCTTGAAAACCTGTGATGGAGTTTTTTGAGTTTTTAGAATATTATCAAGATTATTATATTTTAAGTAAATTTAGTAAGTTTCAAGTATTTTACAGCTGTTTTTATATTTTTTTCGCGTCAACAAAAAGTGATTATAATTTTTCATAAATTTACACGAAAAATCGCAAAAGCAATCGACGGAATGTATTTGAATTTTCTAACAAATCACTCTTGAATTAATATAGAGTGATTTTGCGAAGTTTCAAGTGGATGGCAATTACTTTTATATTTTTTTCGTGTCGACGAATTTATTGAATTTTTTTTCTAAATTTTATCTGCGTTCATATTGAAATATTCTAAAATTTAGAAACAATGCATTTCTAATTTTTACGGAAATGTGGAAGCACATGTGATGCCAGTTGTTTTGGAAAGATTCAAGTTGATGGCAATTGTTTTTATATTTTTTTCGCGTCGACGATTTTGTTGCATTTTTTTTTAAATTTCATCTCCGTTCACATTGAAATATTCTAAAATTTAGAAAAAATGCATTTCTAATTTTTACGGAAATGTGGAATCACATGTGTTGTCAGTTGTTTTGGAAAGTTTCAAGTCGATGGCAATTGTTTTTATATTTTTTTCGCGTCGACGAATTTGTTGCAATTTTTTTTTAATTTCATCTCCGTTTACATTGAAATATTCTAAAATTTAGAAACAATGCATTTCTAATTTTTACGTAAATATATAATCACATGTGTTGACAGTTGTTTTGGAAAGTTTCAAGTCGATGGAAATTGTTTTTATATTTTTTTCGAGTCGACGATTTTTTTGCAATTTTTTTAAAATTTAATCTCCGTCCACATTGACATATTCTAAAATTTAGAAACAATGCGTTTCCAATTTTTACGGAAATGTAGAATCACATGTGTTGTCAGTTGTTTTGGAAAGTTTCAAGTCGATGGTAATTGTTTTTATATTTTTTTCGCGTCGACGAATTTGTTGCATTTTTTTTTAAATTTCATCTCCGTTCACATTGAAATAATTTTAAATTTAGAAACAATGCATTTCTAATTTTTACGGAAATGTAGAATCACATGTGTTGTCAGTTGTTTCTGAAAGTTTCAAGTCGATGGTAATTGTTTTTATATTTTTTTCGCGTCGACGAATTTGTTGCAATTTTTTTTTAATTTCATCTCCGTTCACATTGAAATATTCTAAAAATTTAGAAACAATGCATTTCTAATTTTTACGGAAATGTAGAATCACATGTGTTGTCAGTTGTTTTGGAAAGTTTCAAGTCGATGGCAATTGTTTTTATATTTTTTTCGCGTCGACGAATTTGTTGCAATTTTTTTTAAATTTCATCTCCGTTCACATTGAAGTATTCTAAAATTTAGAAACAATGCATTTCTAATTTTTACGGAAATGTAGAATCACATGTGTTGTCAGTTGTTTTGGAAAGTTTCAAGTCGATGGTAATTGTTTTTATATTTTTTTCGCGTCGACGAATTTGTTGCAATTTTTTTTAAATTTCATCTCCGTTCGCATTGAAATATTCTAAAATTTAGAAACAATGCATTTCTAATTTTTACGGAAATGTAGAATCACATGTGTTGTCAGTTGTTTCTGAAAGTTTCAAGTCGATGGTAATTGTTTTTATATTTTTTTCGCGTCGACGAATTTGTTGCAATTTTTTTTAAATTTCATCTCCGTTCACATTGAAATATTCTAAAATTTAGAAACAATGCATTTCTAATTTTTACGGAAATGTAGAATCACATGTGTTGTCAGTTGTTTCTGAAAGTTTCAAGTCGATGGTAATTGTTTTTATATTTTTTTCGCGTCGACGAATTTGTTGCAATTTTTTTTAAATTTCATCTCCGTTCACATTGAAATATTCTAAAATTTAGAAACAATGCATTTCTAATTTTTACGGAAATATAGAATCACATGTGTTGTCAGTTGTTTTGGAAAGTTTCAAGTCGATGGCAATTGTTTTTATATTTTTTTCGCGTCGACGAATTTGTTGCAATTTTTTTTAAATTTCATCTCCGTTCACATTGAAATATTCTAAAATTTAGAAACAATGCATTTCTAATTTTTACGGAAATGTAGAATCACATGTGTTGTCAGTTGTTTTGGAAAGTTTCAAGTCGATGGTAATTGTTTTTATATTTTTTTCGCGTCGACGAATTTGTTGCATTTTTTTTTAAATTTCATCTCCGTTCACATTGAAATAATTTTAAATTTAGAAACAATGCATTTCTAATTTTTACGGAAATGTAGAATCACATGTGATGCCAGTTGTTTTGGAAAGATTCAAGTTGATGGCAATTGTTTTTATATTTTTTTCGCGTCGACGAATTTGTTGCAATTTTTTTTAAATTTCATCTCCGTTCACATTGAAATATTCTAAAATTTAGAAACAATGCATTTCTAATTTTTACGGAAATGTAGAATCACATGTGTTGTCAGTTGTTTTGGAAAGTTTCAAGTCGATGGTAATTGTTTTTATATTTTTTTCGCGTCGACGAATTTGTTGCAATTTTTTTTAAATTTCATCTCCGTTCACATTGAAATATTCTAAAATTTAGAAACAATGCATTTCTAATTTTTACGGAAATATAGAATCACATGTGTTGTCAGTTGTTTTGGAAAGTTTCAAGTCGATGGCAATTGTTTTTATATTTTTTTCGCGTCGACGAATTTGTTGCAATTTTTTTTAAATTTCATCTCCGTTCACATTGAAATATTCTAAAATTTAGAAACAATGCATTTCTAATTTTTACGGAAATGTAGAATCACATGTGTTGTCAGTTGTTTCTGAAAGTTTCAAGTCGATGGTAATTGTTTTTATATTTTTTTCGCGTCGACGAATTTGTTGCATTTTTTTTAAAATTTCATCTCTATTCACATTGAAATATTCTAAAAATTTAGAAACAATGCATTTCTAATTTTTACGGTAATGTAGAATCACATGTGTTGTCAGTTGTTTTGGAAAGTTTCAAGTCGATGGTAATTGTTTTTATATTTTTTTCGCGTCGACGAATTTGTTGCAATTTTTTTTAAATTTCATCTCCGTTCGCATTGAAATATTCTAAAATTTAGAAACAATGCATTTCTAATTTTTACGGAAATGTAGAATCACATGTGTTGTCAGTTGTTTCTGAAAGTTTCAAGTCGATGGTAATTTTTTTATATTTTTTTCACGTCGACGAATTTGTTGCAATTTTTTTTAAATTTCATCTCCGTTCACATTGAAATATTCTAAAATTTAGAAACAATGCATTTCTAATTTTTACGGAAATGTAGAATCACAGCTGTTGCCCGTTGTTTTGGAAAGTTTCAAGTCGATGGTAATTGTTTTTATATTTTTTTCACGTCGACGAATTTGTTGCAATTTTTTTTAAATTTCATCTCCGTTCACATTGAAATATTCTAAAATTTAGAAACAATGCATTTCTAATTTTTACGGAAATGTAGAATCACAGCTGTTGCCCGTTGTTTTGGAGAGTTTCAAGTCGATGGCAATTGTTTTTATATTTTTTTCGCGTCGGCGAATTTACTGCAATGTTTTTTTTTTATTTCATCTCCGTTCACATTGAAATATTGTAAAATTGAGAAAAACGCATTTCTAATTTTTCCACCGAAAAATCCTTAGTATTCTTTTTGTAGAAGACTGTACCAAGTCGTAAAAAAAATTTCTAGTGGAACTTTTATAATCATCCAAATCTCAACTTTATAATTAAATATTAAGTTTCAAATTACTTTTACAGAATCACTTCCATAGGATCTCACATTCAACACGTGTGGCCAATTAAAATATCGAAACTAATTAGTTTTTGCGCCGGCAATAGACTAATCGAAAAGCCAGATAAAAATTTGATGACGTTGCAACTTGGCGATATTCCGTTAATGCGGATTAATTGGGACGAACAAAAAAAAAGATTGATATAAAAAAAACAACGACCGCGGCTATAAATAAAGTGAATAAAATTCGTCCGTTTAAAAATATCCGATGCCCAATTTTAAATGCAGTTTATCATTTTTATTTATATTTAGATGGCGCCGGCATTTTTCTGGTTCTGTAAACTCGATTAATAACGTCAATCAACCTTGTTTCGGAGATAACACGTGTAGTTGTTGTGTAGATATTTTTGTGTTCTTCATAATTTATTGTTTTACACGGATGAAAAAATATTTCTTTCCGAGTTGAAAATATATGCAACAAAAATCTTGAAGTTTTTTCTGAAATGGTTTTGGTTTTTGAAAATCTTTCGAGTTTTGCGCGAGTTGTTAATTTTTGTGAAAATGTTTGTAAACGCGAAAAATAAAATAAAAATAAATATGAATCGCGAGTTGTAAAATTATACAAAAATTAAATTCAGTTTCCCCCTGAAATTATTTCGATTTTTGAAAATCTTTTGAAAATTTACGTTCTCATTTGATTTCGACGCAAATTTAAATGCCAAAGATTGCTCGATTGATGAATGCTGAATACGGATTTTTTTTGTTTTTTGTTTTTTTGATGCGAGGAGAGAAACTCTTTTATAGACTCCCCTGTAGTGGGGTGGTGTTGGACTCCTCCCCCTGAAGGGCGCGGAGTGTACCAACTAAAAACTCTCCTCGATGGACTGGTTACGATACGAGAATTTATATGGAGATGCCCAAAAGACTTTATGCGTAGACGCCGGAAATTTAAAATTAATTACTGCAGAGATGTTAAATTCAGGCGTTCTTTTTAATACGAGCATTCATGAAACACTGGATATACCTAACTCCTTGCAGGCAACAACTATGTTTTCAATCTAGGATTACGATCACCAAGAGTCGATACTTAACCCTCGTAAGAGTTACAGTGACTGTTTCGTGCAGGTAAAATAGTTGCCGTTCATAAAACACCTCTGTAATTACCAAAATTACGTTCCGATCCGTCACCTCACAAATTTTTTTTCAGGGGCGATTTTAGAACAATTTTTTTCAGACTATTTCAGTAGTTTTTTAGGTATTTTTTTAAAGAATGAGAGATTTTTTGAAGACTTTATTTTGATGGTTTTTTCTTAAATCTTTTTAGGGTCATTTTTCCGATTTTTTTTTAGGACCTCTTTCTAGACTTATTTCAGAACCTTTTTAAGGAATTTTTTGAAATTTTCTACAGCTACTGAAACAACGTATTACTCCACGATACTGCAAAAATCTGTAAACATCCCTTACCTACATTTCGAAATAATTCCTCGAGAACAAAATTTGTAATTATCTAAAGCTGCACTTTTTCTCGAGCGCTTAAAAAATATAAAAAGAATTGCCAGACACTTGAAATTTTCCATAGTTTCTGAAACAACGTATTGCTGCATTAGAATTTGAAGTGTAATTTGTCGTTTTCATAATTTCATAATCCGCGGCGTACCTGTTGATCAGAGGCCTGCCCGACGTCGGGCCGGGCCCGGCCGGGCTTTTCGATGGATAATTTAACCCAGGCCGGGCCGGGCTTGGATAAATTTAATTTTATTATATTTGGAAAGCAACAACTAAGTGAATTAAAAAAAAGTTATTAACACGAATTTAATGTATTTTAAGAATTTCAAGGAATACATGAGTCCAGTAATTTTATTTATTTAATTCAACATTTTTCGGGGACGGGCCGGGCTTTGAATATTCAGCTCCGGGTCGGGCCACGCCGGGCCCGCAGAACATTTTCGTTTCATCGGGCCGGGCTGGGCCGGGTTTTAAATTTTCACTCTCGGGCCGGGCCGGGCCGGGCTTTCGAAAACCCGCTTCTGCAGGGCTCTGATTGTGGTGTCCGCATTTTGCCGGTTTGCGCGGTGCACACACTTATAATCAATCATAGACAGTGCTTCCGGTAACAAATTAACTCAGTCAGAGATTGGAGAAGCGGCAAGGAATATAAAAACCTAACAAATAATCATGAATTTGTAAGTGACATGTAATGAATATTTAAATATAATGGACCGTAAAGTCTCATCTCATTCGTAAACCGTGAAGTCACACTTGATTGGCGCATTACTTTAACAGCCTAGGCATTAGCTTGGTCCGTAAAATTGACACTTCACGGCCAATCGAAAGTCACACAAATCTTACATTATATATCAATCGGCGAAAAAATCTATTACCTTGGAAATATTTGTTCGAAGGTTTGTTTTTTCAACGTAGGACTTGCCCTTTAAAGGCTTCAAACGCACGCGTGCCACCCACGCCGCTCCGTCACTCGGCAGCACTAATGGGACAGCCGATTTATGTCTAATTAACGATTGTTTGTTGATCCACTCACCGGCATCGATGAAAACACATCACCGAATACAAATATTTGCACTAATTAAACGTGGTCAGTATGCAGGAAAATGTGTACCGGCGTACCTTTTAATTCAATGTTTCTCTTCAAATTATTGTTATAATACAAAATATATTTAATTATATTAACATTACAATTTTATTTCGCCATTATTCGAATCATGTACAAAAATGTGCATTTTAAACAGCCGGGTAAGCGGATAAAAAGGTAAATAACACTTTATAAGTGGATAATAATTTCTTTATCTTCACGATGGTCCAACGATCTTGACAATTTTTACAATTTTATTTAACATTTAACGTCAGTTGAATGGTGATAATTCTGAATAACTGTACGATAAAATTTCTTTGAAAATCGTTACGGACATTTGAAAATAATTTCCACGATTGTTATCCCGTATTATGTACTATGTAAGTAAGTATTGTTCTTTTGCCAATTATAAAAAAAAACATTTTTTCATATAATTAGCAAAAATAAAATGGGTCCGCAATGGGAACCTTGCGGAATACCTGATGTAACCTTGATTGGTTCAGAAACGTAATTATTTATTTTCAATTAATATTAAAAGAATCTCTTATTTACCTTTATAATGTTATGATGACCGCATGAATATTTTTTATTATTATCTAATTCAACACTCAAAACTTGTGTACTGTTTTAAATTTTTTTATTATTAACACGTTCGCTGCCACCGACGCGCTAGTGCGTCCGACTTTATACTTGCGTAAATGCAATCCCAATTGCGGTGGCAGCGAACGTGTTAATAATTTTTTTTAATTTTCATTTGGTTTTACGTTTTTACTATTCTGTTGATTGTTCATCACTCTTTATATTAGTCCAGTACAAATACAATAACTGATGTGACTTAAGGGCACCTGCCAAAGTAAAAAAAAAAATGTTTTTACGTGAAATCAGAAATGTATTGTTTTTGTGTGGATTTCGAGCTCTTCGGACGATTTTTGAAGTGGATACCAAGAAGAATTTGTGACCGTCACGAGAACCGCCTCCCGAGAAGTCGACCACACCATCATCTGAAGATATGACGACGGTAAATTATCGCCAACCCTACTCCAAAAAAACGGCCCTTTTAAGGGCCATCAAAACTAATTAATTCTATTGATTCTTCTACATTGTCAATGACGAATGAATGAATGAATGCATGTGGAATTAGAATTTGGAATTTTTAGAATAGATCTCTTTTCATTTCTGCGATCCTGTTACTCCTGATGGTAATTTTTGTGTGAAAATTTTGTTAAAAATGAATTAAAATGTGAAATTATTTCCGCGCCCAAATTACTCTTTTAATTTCTGCGATCCTGTTACTCCTGATGGAAATTTTTGGGTGAAAATTTTGTTAAAAATGAATTAAAACGTGAATTATTTTCCCGCCCAAATTACTCTTTTCGTTTCTGCGATCCAGTTACTCCTGATGGTAATTCTTGTGTGAAAAATTTGTTAAAAATTAATTAAAATATGAATTATTTTCGCGCTCAAATTACTCTTTTCATTTCTGCGATCCTGTTACTCCTGATGGAAATTTTTGTGTGAAAATTTTGTTAAAAATTAATTAAAACGTGAATTATTTTCCCGCCCAAATTACTCTTTTCATTTCTGCGATCCTGTTACTCCTGATGGTAATTTTTGTGTGAAAATTTTGTTAAAAATGAATTAAACTATGAATTATTTTCGCGCTCAAATTACTCTTTTCATTTCTGCGATCCTGTTACTCCTGATGGAAATTTTTCTGTGAAAATTTTGTGAAAAATGAATTAAAATGTGAAATTATTTTCGCGCCCAAATTACTCTTTTCATTTCTGCGATCCTGTTACTCCTGATGGTAATTTTCGTGTGAAATTTTGTTAAAAATGAATTAAAATGTGAAATTATTTTCCCGCCCAAATTACTCTTTTCATTTCTGCGATCCTGTTACTCCTGATGGAAATTTTGGAGTGAAAATTTTGTTAAAAATGAATTAAAATGTGAAATTATTTTCCCGCCCAAATTACTCTTTTCATTTCTGCGATCCTGTTACTCCTGATGGAAATTTTGGAGTGAAAATTTTGTTAAAAATGAATTAAAATGTGAAATTATTTTCCCGCCCAAATTACTCTTTTCATTTCTGCGATCCTGTTACTCCTGATGGAAATTTTTGTGTGTAAATTTTGTTAAAAATTAATTAAAATGTGAAATTATTTTCCCGCCCAAATTACTCTTTTCATTTCTGCGATCCTGTTACTCCTGATGGTAATTTTTGTGTGTAAATTTTGTTAAAAATTAATTAAAATGTGAAATTATTTTCCCGCCCAAATTACTCTTTTTATTTCTGCGATCCTGTTACTCCTGATGGTAATTTTTGTGTGTAAATTTTGTTAAAAGTTAATTAAAATGTGAAATTATTTTCCCGCCCAAATTACTCTTTTTATTTCTGTGATCCTGTTACTCCAGATGGTAATTTTTGTGTGTAAATTTTGTTAAAAATTAATTAAAATGTGAAATTATTTTCCCGCCCAAATTACTCTTTTTATTTCTGCGATCCTGTTACTCCTGATGGTAATTTTTGTGTGTAAATTTTGTTAAAAATTAATTAAAATGTGAAATTATTTTCCCGCCCAAATTACTCTTTTCATTTCTGCGATCCTGTTACTCCTGATGGTAATTTTTGTGTGTAAATTTTGTTAAAAATTAATTAAAATGTGAAATTATTTTCCCGCCCAAATTACTCTTTTTATTTCTGCGATCCTGTTACTCCTGATGGTAATTTTTGTGTGTAAATTTTGTTAAAAATTAATTCAAATGTGAAAATATTTTCCCGCCCAAATTACTCTTTTTATTTCTGCGATCCTGTTACTCCTGATGGTAATTTTTGTTTGTAAATTTTGTTAAAAATTAATTAAAATGTGAAATTATTTTCCCGCCCAAATTACTCTTTTCATTTCTGCGATCCTGTTACTCCTGATGGTAATTTTTGTGTGTAAATTTTGTTAAAAATTAATTGAAATGTGAAATTATTTTCCCGCCCAAATTACTCTTTTCATTTCTGCGATCCTGTTACTCCTGATGGTAATTTTTGTGTGTAAATTTTGTTAAAAATTAATTAAAATGTGAAATTATTTTCCCGCCCAAATTACTCTTTTTATTTCTGCGATCCTGTTACTCCTGATGGTAATTTTTGTTTGTAAATTTTGTTAAAAATTAATTAAAATGTGAAATTATTTTCCCGCCCAAATTACTCTTTTCATTTCTGCGATCCTGTTACTCCTGATGGTAATTTTTGTGTGTAAATTTTGTTAAAAATTAATTAAAATGTGAAATTATTTTCCCGCCCAAATTACTCTTTTTATTTCTGCGATCCTGTTACTCCTGATGGTAATTTTTGTTTGTAAATTTTGTTAAAAATTAATTAAAATGTGAAATTATTTTCCCGCCCAAATTACTCTTTTCATTTCTGCGATCCTGTTACTTCTGATGGTAATTTTTGTGTGTAAATTTTGTTAAAAATTAATTAAAATGTGAAATTATTTTCCCGCCCAAATTACTCTTTTTATTTCTGCGATCCTGTTACTCCTGATGGTAATTTTTGTTTGTAAATTTTGTTAAAAATTAATTAAAATGTGAAATTATTTTCCCGCCCAAATTACTCTTTTCATTTCTGCGATCCTGTTACTCCTGATGGTAATTTTTGTGTGTAAATTTTGTTAAAAATTAATTGAAATGTGAAATTATTTTCCCGCCCAAATTACTCTTTTCATTTCTGCGATCCTGTTACTCCTGATGGTAATTTTTGTGTGTAAATTTTGTCAAAAATGAAATAAAAGTGTGAATTATTTTCCCGCCCAAATTACTCTTTTTATTTCTGCGATCCTGTTACTCCTGATGGTAATTTTTGTGTGAAAATTTTGTCAAAAATGAAATAAAAGTGTGAATTATTTTCCCGCCCAAATTACTCTTTTCATTTCTGCGATCCTGTTACTCCTGATGGTAATTTTTGTGTGAAAATTTTGTTAAAAATTAATTAAAATGTGAAATTATTTTCCCGCCCAAATTACTCTTTTCATTTCTGCGATCCTGTTACTCCTGATGGTAATTTTTGTGTGTAAATTTTGTTAAAAATTAATTAAAATGTGAAATTATTTTCCCGCCCAAATTACTCTTTTTATTTCTGCGATCCTGTTACTCCTGATGGTAATTTTTGTGTGAAAATTTTGTCAAAAATGAAATAAAAGTGTGAATTATTTTCCCGCCCAAATTACTCTTTTTATTTCTGCGATCCTGTTACTCCTGATGGTAATTTTTGTGTGAAAATTTTGTCAAAAATGAAATAAAAGTGTGAATTATTTTCCCGCCCAAATTACTCTTTTTATTTCTGCGATCCTGTTACTCCTGATGGTAATTTTTGTGTGAAAATTTTGTCAAAAATGAAATAAAAGTGTGAATTATTTTCCCGCCCAAATTACTCTTTTTATTTCTGCCATCCTGTTACTCCTGATGGTAATTTTTGTGTGAAAATTTTGTCAAAAATGAAATAAAAGTGTGAATTATTTTCCCGCCCAAATTACTCTTTTTATTTCTGCGATCCTGTTACTCCTGATGGTAATTTTTGTGTGAAAATTTTGTCAAAAATTAATTCAAATGTGAAATTATTTTCCCGCCCAAATTACTCTTTTCATTTCTGCGATCCTGTTACTCCTGATGGTAATTTTTGTGTGTAAATTTTGTTAAAAATTAATTAAAATGTGAAATTATTTTCCCGCCCAAATTACTCTTTTTATTTCTGCGATCCTGTTACTCCTGATGGAAATTTTTGTGTGTAAATTTTGTTAAAAATTAATTCAAATGTGAAATTATTTTCCCGCCCAAATTACTCTTTTTATTTCTGCGATCCTGTTACTCCTGATGGAAATTTTTGTGTGTAAATTTTGTTAAAAATTAATTCAAATGTGAAATTATTTTCCCGCCCAAATTACTCTTTTTATTTCTGCGATCCTGTTACTCCTGATGGTAATTTTTGTGTGTAAATTTTGTTAAAAATTAATTAAAATGTGAAATTATTTTCCCGCCCAAATTACTCTTTTTATTTCTGCGATCCTGTTACTCCTGATGGTAATTTTTGTGTGTAAATTTTGTTAAAAATTAATTAAAATGTGAAATTATTTTCCCGCCCAAATTACTCTTTTTATTTCTGCGATCCTGTTACTCCTGATGGTAATTTTTGTGTGTAAATTTTGTTAAAAATTAATTAAAATGTGAAATTATTTTCCCGCCCAAATTACTCTTTTTATTTCTGCGATCCTGTTACTCCTGATGGTAATTTTTGTGTGTAAATTTTGTTAAAAATTAATTAAAATGTGAAATTATTTTCCCGCCCAAATTACTCTTTTTATTTCTGCGATCCTGTTACTCCTGATGGTAATTTTTGTGTGTAAATTTTGTTAAAAATTAATTAAAATGTGAAATTATTTTCCCGCCCAAATTACTCTTTTTATTTCTGCGATCCTGTTACTCCTGATGGTAATTTTTGTGTGTAAATTTTGTTAAAAATTAATTAAAATGTGAAATTATTTTCCCGCCCAAATTACTCTTTTTATTTCTGCGATCCTGTTACTCCTGATGGTAATTTTTGTGTGTAAATTTTGTTAAAAATTAATTAAAATGTGAAATTATTTTCCCGCCCAAATTACTCTTTTTATTTCTGCGATCCTGTTACTCCTGTTGGTAATTTTTGTGTGTAAATTTTGTTAAAAATTAATTAAAATGTGAAATTATTTTCCCGCCCAAATTACTCTTTTTATTTCTGCGATCCTGTTACTCCTGATGGAAATTTTTGTGTGTAAATTTTGTTAAAAATTAATTAAAATGTGAAATTATTTTCCCGCCCAAATTACTCTTTTTATTTCTGCGATCCTGTTACTCCTGATGGAAATTTTTGTGTGTAAATTTTGTTAAAAATTAATTAAAATGTGAAATTATTTTCCCGCCCAAATTACTCTTTTTATTTCTGCGATCCTGTTACTCCTGATGGAAATTTTTGTGTGTAAATTTTGTTAAAAATTAATTCTAATGTGAAATTATTTTCCCGCCCAAATTACTCTTTTTATTTCTGCGATCCTGTTACTCCTGATGGTAATTTTTGTTTGTAAATTTTGTTAAAAATTAATTCAAATGTGAAATTATTTTCCCGCCCAAATTACTCTTTTTATTTCTGCGATCCTGTTACTCCTGATGGTAATTTTTGTGTGTAAATTTTGTTAAAAATTAATTCAAATGTGAAATTATTTTCCCGCCCAAATTACTCTTTTCATTTCTGTGATCCTGTTACTCCTGATGGTAATTTTTGTGTGTAAATTTTGTTAAAAATTAATTAAAATGTGAAATTATTTTCCCGCCCAAATTACTCTTTTTATTTCTGCGATCCTGTTACTCCTGATGGTAATTTTTGTGTGTAAATTTTGTTAAAAATTAATTAAAATGTGAAATTATTTTCCCGCCCAAATTACTCTTTTTATTTCTGCGATCCTGTTACTCCTGATGGTAATTTTTGTGTGTAAATTTTGTTAAAAATTAATTAAAATGTGAAATTATTTTCCCGCCCAAATTACTCTTTTTATTTCTGCGATCCTGTTACTCCTGATGGTAATTTTTGTGTGTAAATTTTGTTAAAAATTAATTAAAATGTGAAATTATTTTCCCGCCCAAATTACTCTTTTTATTTCTGCGATCCTGTTACTCCTGATGGTAATTTTTGTGTGTAAATTTTGTTAAAAATTAATTAAAATGTGAAATTATTTTCCCGCCCAAATTACTCTTTTTATTTCTGCGATCCTGTTACTCCTGATGGTAATTTTTGTGTGTAAATTTTGTTAAAAATTAATTAAAATGTGAAATTATTTTCCCGCCCAAATTACTCTTTTTATTTCTGCGATCCTGTTACTCCTGATGGTAATTTTTGTGTGTAAATTTTGTTAAAAATTAATTAAAATGTGAAATTATTTTCCCGCCCAAATTACTCTTTTTATTTCTGCGATCCTGTTACTCCTGATGGTAATTTTTGTTTGTAAATTTTGTTAAAAATTTATTTATTTATTTATTTATTTATTTATTTATTTATTAACGGGAATTCCCTTTATACATATAATATATATACAAAAATTATAAAATATTTGCTTAAATCTAAACTTAAAACTATTGTATATCACAGAGGTATATAGTGTGTACAAATCATACATAATTGAATTTGCAAAAAACCAAAATATTGTAGATAACAATAGTATAATAAAATTGAAAAGAAAAGAAAATAGTAGTGCAAAGATAATAATTAATCAATTCAAATTCAAATATAAGGCCTTTTTAAAACTGACAAAAGAGGAATTGAATAATTGAAACCAAGGCAAGTTACATAAATTATTTGCAGAGCTCATCATTCTATGCAATGCGTTGTTGTTGGTAAAGTTGGTGCGAGTCAACTGCACTTTAAACAGAGGTCTATTTCTGGTGATAACTGTACTAGCTGGCACATAAAAATGAATCTTTTCTAGTAAACTACTACAGTCAATGGTATTATTTAAAATTTTATGTAAAAGTCCCAGATCGTTTACAGTTCTGCGTTTTTCTAACGAACATATGTTCAAATCATATAGTACTTGATCATATTCACCTCTAACGTGTCTTTTCCCCATTTTGAATTGAGCGGCTCTTAAGAATTTCAATTGGATTCGTTCAATTTGTTTAATGTCTCCTAACAAATAAGGAGACCAAATAGGAGATGCATACTCCAAAGTTGGACGAAGGAGAGAACAATACAGAGTCTTAAGAGACAATATTCCAAGAGGCAAAGATGACCGCCATATGTAACCCCACAACCTGCGACTCTTGCTACATAAATAGTTAATGTGATCCTTAAAACTTAATTTTGAATCAAAAATCACTCCCAGGTCTTTTATGGAAGTGACACGTTGCAATTCGCAGTTATTAATCAGGTAATTGTTATTAATAATATGTTTACTGCGAGAGAAAGATATAATTGAACACTTACTTAAATTAAGAAAAAGTCTATTATTGTCACACCAGTCTATTAAACCATTAATATCTCTCTGAATTTCAATGCAGTCACCTATGTTCTTTATCACCTTGTACAATTTAAGATCATCAGCGAATAACAAGAAATTACAATGTTTTATGTGTTTTGATATGTCATTAATGAATAGTAAGAACAAAATTGGGCCACAGTGGGACCCTTGCGGAACACCCGAAACTACAGAAATTTCATCCGATATAAAATTATTAACTCGCACATATTGTACCCTATTATTCAAAAATGACGATATCCACCGAATTATACCGTTATTTAGACCCAACTGAACCAATTTCAACAATAAAGTCCTATGATTTACACGATCAAACGCTTTGGAGAAATCAGTGTATATACTATCGACTTGATAATTATTCTCCAAAGCGTTTGACAAGTATGTTCGGTACTCCATTAAATTAGTTACCGTTGACCGCCCTGGCATAAATCCATGTTGCTCCACTGAAATTATGTTATTACACATTTTCCCGATTTTACCAGCAACAAAGCTGTCCAAAAGTTTAGGTAAGACGGACTGAATACAGACACCTCGGTAATTATCCACATTATCCCGTGCCCCCGCTTTAAAAATGGGCGTAAGATAGCTAGATTTCCACAGGTCGGGTACAAATCCCGATTTCAGGGACTGGGAAAACAAACAGAATACTGGTCTAGCCAATGAACAAACACACTTTCTTAAAATTATACTAGGTAAGCCATCTGGTCCAATTGAACACGATTCACGCAATCCCGCTAATGCATCGAAAGTCTCCTCCAAAGTAATATCCAACTCAAAATTTTGTATTGATCCTTCCATATCCAGCAAAATATCGTCCGGCGCCTGAAGATCATCATCAGAGTCTTTAACGTACACTGATGAAAAGTATTCCGCAAACATGTCTACTATTTCCTTGCCCGAGTTAGCACTCCTGTCATTATATTTCATTGTACTGGGAAGTCCATTTTCCTTCTTGGTTTCTCTTACATACTTCCAGAAATGCTTGGGATTATTTCTAATGGAGTACTCAGTTTTATTTAAATACTCTTTATACAAATTATTACTTAAAACTTTACATTCCATACGTATGTTACTAAATGTTATATAGTCTTCGTAGTTGTGTGATAATTTATATTTTTTATGGGAAGTTTTCTTTCTTCTAATGCGATCGATTAAGTCCCCATTGAACCAACAAGGAAACGTTCTGTGTCCGCTTTTTATTATTTTTGAAGGTATAAATAGTTCCATGCCTTCCTTTATGACTGTGTAGAATTAGTCTACAATGTTATTAAAATCATCGCCATTTAAAATCAGATTCCAATTCACCAGGGAGTAATATGTATTCAAATTAATATAATCACCCTGATAAAACATATACATTGTTTCTTCAGTGTGTATTGTCTTGAATGGCACTATATTTATAATTTCAAAGTTATAAGCAACATGGTGATGGCTTTCATTGGAAATAGCATCTTGGGCTTTCTGAACCCTTAACGAGGGCAAATGACTGAATATTAAGTCAAGAAATACACCATTATTATTGGGAATGGTATTTATTTGAGTTAAATTTAAAAATTCAAATGCTTCCAAAACAGTTTGAGCTTGTGATGATAATTGATCAATGGGTGCTAAGCCATTGTTGTTACTTCCCCAATCTATATTGGGTAAATTATAATCCCCGCATATTAGAAAATAATGATTATTAAATTTATTACATGAATTCTCTATGGTTGCACAATGACGCATATATAAGTTATTATCAGAAGCAGGTGGGATATAAATGCTGCCAACAACATAATTAGTATTTTCGAAAGTAACAGACACAAATACTTGTTCAATTGAAATTTCTTCTATTGTTATCGCACGTGATGTAATGTTTTTATTTATTGCTATCAGAACACCCCCTCCACCTTTTTTATTGCTAGTATTAGGATTACGATCGCACCGGAAGATGTTGAAACTCGACCACTTTAATTCAGTATTTTTTACATCATCTACAAGCCATGTTTCCGTTAAAATAATAACATCATAAACACTACAATTAACATTTAACATAATATCATTAATCTTAGTTTTCATGCCACCCACATTCTGATAATAAATATTTAAGAGTTTTTTGCATTGCGATTTTCAATGGGCATAGATGAAGCTACATGCGGAACCAAATATGGAATGTTGTTACGATACTTGATGATCCAGTTAGCGTCACCATTATCCTTTTTAGCCTGAAGATCCTGGAATATTTCCTTCGCGTGCAGCCTTTGTTTGAAGGTTAAATCGGCTTTGAAGTGATTTTTCCGATTATTGATGAATTTATTAGATTGTAATATCTTTCTGGTCATTTCTTCATCATTTAGTGAAATTTTTATCGGTCTCTGGTAGTTTTCTTTAAATTTACCAATTCTCATAACCTTTTTTGGCTTGTTGTTAATGCCCAAATTAGTTAGTATTTTTTCAATATTTTTCCTATCTTCAGCGGTTGCAGCGTCAATTGACTCTGCTATCGGTTCCGTCTGATTGAACAAGAGTACATTGGTTTTCCGTCTATTCCTTTCTTCCATTTCAGATAGAACTTCTTCAAATTGCACACTGTCTTGTGTAGAAGCCTCATTAAGCAAGTCCTTGGATCGAGCACCCTCAAGTTTGGCCAAACGACATTCAATGTCCACGAATCTTTTTTCTATAGAGAGTTTCAGGTCTGATATTATTTCCTTGATTTTCAGGATCATTTGGATGAGAGGCGTTTGATTCACAATTACTACAATTCCATTTAGTATTATATTTTATGATAAACGACATTTCCGCTTCATCGAGCTTAGAGCATTTGATGTGAATATATTTCCCGCATTTATTACATTTTATGGATGGCGTATTGGGCGTAACTCCCTTATCACACACACCGCATTTGTTTGGCATTCTTAAAATTTTTCGAGGTTTATTAAATTGAATTTAAAATATATATTTTCTATGGAATATACTGTTATTGAAATTAATTCACTAATATTAATTTATTGTATTTTATTGAAATTAATTTGTTTTATTTTATTTTGCAAAGGGGATACACAAAGGACACTCTCTTCACACCACCCGGCCTATCGTGGTGACTAACAGACAAACAAATACAGGAAAAGTAGGCCACGGCAGGTTAAATAATTGAACAGAAGGTCGAGATGGGATTAAATATAAAATAAAATATAACTTCTAACAGAATTTAATTTAATGCGAACGATTTCGAAAAGAAACAGCTAACTTTTTGTGCAGCAAAAATACGCGGCCACACTCGATAAAAAAAAATCCAAGAGCATTAATAGTGTGGCCCGGAGATTCAGTTAAAATAACAAATTGTGGGTGATTCGAGCAAAGTACAGATGTGTTTTCACAGTAACATTCGCCCTACCTTAGATTGTGTATTCACCAAATTTCATTAATTTTCACAAAGTATTTCCAAAGGAAAACAGCAAAATTTGAGGAGGTGGTCGTTGCACACTACACACTCTCGATTGTTCGAGAACAAAGTTCCCACATTTACTGTGGGAATTAATTAATTAATTAAAATGTGAAATTATTTTCCCGCCCAAATTACTCTTTTCATTTCTGCGATCCTGTTACTCCTGATGGTAATTTTTGTGTGTAAATTTTGTTAAAAATTAATTGAAATGTGAAATTATTTTCCCGCCCAAATTACTCTTTTCATTTCTGCGATCCTGTTACTCCTGATGGAAATTTTTGTGTGAAAATTTTGTCAAAAGTGAAATAAAAGTGTGAATTATTTTCCCGCCCAAATTACTCTTTTCATTTCTGCGATCCTGTTACTCTTGATGGTAATTTTTGTGTGTAAATTTTGTTAAAAATTAATTAAAATGTGAAATTATTTTCCCGCCCAAATTACTCTTTTTATTTCTGCGATCCTGTTACTCCTGATGGTAATTTTTGTGTGAAAATTTTGTCAAAAATGAAATAAAAGTGTGAATTATTTTCCCGCCCAAATTACTCTTTTCATTTCTGCGATCCTGTTACTCCTGATGGTAATTTTTGTGTGTAAATTTTGTTAAAAATTAATTAAAATGTGAAATTATTTTCCCGCCCAAATTACTCTTTTTATTTCTGCGATCCTGTTACTCCTGATGGTAATTTTTGTGTGAAAATTTTGTCAAAAATGAAATAAAAGTGTGAATTATTTTCCCGCCCAAATTACTCTTTTCATTTCTGCGATCCTGTTACTCCTGATGGTAATTTTTGTGTGTAAATTTTGTTAAAAATTAATTAAAATGTGAAATTATTTTCCCGCCCAAATTACTCTTTTTATTTCTGCGATCCTGTTACTCCTGATGGTAATTTTTGTGTGAAAATTTTGTCAAAAATGAAATAAAAGTGTGAATTATTTTCCCGCCCAAATTACTCTTTTTATTTCTGCGATCCTGTTACTCCTGATGGTAATTTTTGTGTGAAAATTTTGTCAAAAATGAAATAAAAGTGTGAATTATTTTCCCGCCCAAATTACTCTTTTTATTTCTGCGATCCTGTTACTCCTGATGGTAATTTTTGTGTGAAAATTTTGTCAAAAATGAAATAAAAGTGTGAATTATTTTCCCGCCCAAATTACTCTTTTTATTTCTGCGATCCTGTTACTCCTGATGGAAATTTTTGTGTGAAAATTTTGTCAAAAGTGAAATAAAAGTGTGAATTATTTTCCCGCCCAAATTACTCTTTTCATTTCTGCGATCCTGTTACTCTTGATGGTAATTTTTGTGTGTAAATTTTGTTAAAAATTAATTAAAATGTGAAATTATTTTCCCGCCCAAATTACTCTTTTTATTTCTGCGATCCTGTTACTCCTGATGGTAATTTTTGTGTGAAAATTTTGTCAAAAATGAAATAAAAGTGTGAATTATTTTCCCGCCCAAATTACTCTTTTCATTTCTGCGATCCTGTTACTCCTGATGGTAATTTTTGTGTGTAAATTTTGTTAAAAATTAATTAAAATGTGAAATTATTTTCCCGCCCAAATTACTCTTTTTATTTCTGCGATCCTGTTACTCCTGATGGTAATTTTTGTGTGAAAATTTTGTCAAAAATGAAATAAAAGTGTGAATTATTTTCCCGCCCAAATTACTCTTTTCATTTCTGCGATCCTGTTACTCCTGATGGTAATTTTTGTGTGTAAATTTTGTTAAAAATTAATTAAAATGTGAAATTATTTTCCCGCCCAAATTACTCTTTTTATTTCTGCGATCCTGTTACTCCTGATGGTAATTTTTGTGTGAAAATTTTGTCAAAAATGAAATAAAAGTGTGAATTATTTTCCCGCCCAAATTACTCTTTTTATTTCTGCGATCCTGTTACTCCTGATGGTAATTTTTGTGTGAAAATTTTGTCAAAAATGAAATAAAAGTGTGAATTATTTTCCCGCCCAAATTACTCTTTTTATTTCTGCGATCCTGTTACTCCTGATGGTAATTTTTGTGTGAAAATTTTGTCAAAAATGAAATAAAAGTGTGAATTATTTTCCCGCCCAAATTACTCTTTTTATTTCTGCGATCCTGTTACTCCTGATGGTAATTTTTGTGTGAAAATTTTGTCAAAAATGAAATAAAAGTGTGAATTATTTTCCCGCCCAAATTACTCTTTTTATTTCTGCGATCCTGTTACTCCTGATGGTAATTTTTGTGTGTAAATTTTGTTAAAAATTAATTAAAATGTGAAATTATTTTCCCGCCCAAATTACTCTTTTTATTTCTGCGATCCTGTTACTCCTGATGGAAATTTTTGTGTGTAAATTTTGTTAAAAATTAATTAAAATGTGAAATTATTTTCCCGCCCAAATTACTCTTTTTATTTCTGCGATCCTGTTACTCCTGATGGTAATTTTTGTGTGAAAATTTTGTCAAAAATGAAATAAAAGTGTGAATTATTTTCCCGCCCAAATTACTCTTTTTATTTCTGCGATCCTGTTACTACTGATGGTAATTTTTGTGTGAAAATTTTGTCAAAAATGAAATAAAAGTGTGAATTATTTTCCCGCCCAAATTACTCTTTCCATTTCTGCGATCCTGTTGCTCCTGATGGAAATTTTTGTGTGAAAATTTTGTTAAAAATTAATTAAAATGTGAAATTATTTTCCCGCCCAAATTACTCTTTTCATTTCTGCGATCCTGTTACTCCTGATGGTAATTTTTGTGTGAAAATTTTGTCAAAAATGAAATAAAAGTGTGAATTATTTTCCCGCCCAAATTACTCTTTTTATTTCTGCGATCCTGTTACTCCTGATGGTAATTTTTGTGTGAAAATTTTGTCAAAAATGAAATAAAAGTGTGAATTATTTTCCCGCCCAAATTACTCTTTTTATTTCTGCGATCCTGTTACTACTGATGGTAATTTTTGTGTGAAAATTTTGTCAAAAATGAAATAAAAGTGTGAATTATTTTCCCGCCCAAATTACTCTTTCCATTTCTGCGATCCTGTTGCTCCTGATGGAAATTTTTGTGTGAAAATTTTGTTAAAAATTAATTAAAATGTGAAATTATTTTCCCGCCCAAATTACTCTTTTCATTTCTGCGATCCTGTTACTCCTGATGGTAATTTTTGTGTGAAAATTTTGTCAAAAATGAAATAAAAGTGTGAATTATTTTCCCGCCCAAATTACTCTTTTTATTTCTGCGATCCTGTTACTCCTGATGGTAATTTTTGTGTGAAAATTTTGTCAAAAATGAAATAAAAGTGTGAATTATTTTCCCGCCCAAATTACTCTTTTTATTTCTGCGATCCTGTTACTACTGATGGTAATTTTTGTGTGAAAATTTTGTCAAAAATGAAATAAAAGTGTGAATTATTTTCCCGCCCAAATTACTCTTTCCATTTCTGCGATCCTGTTGCTCCTGATGGAAATTTTTGTGTGAAAATTTTGTCAAAAATGAAATAAAAGTGTGAATTATTTTCCCGCCCAAATTACTCTTTTTATTTCTGCGATCCTGTTACTCCTGATGGAAATTTTTGTGTGTAAATTTTGTTAAAAATTAATTAAAATGTGAAATTATTTTCCCGCCCAAATTACTCTTTTCATTTCTGCGATCCTGTTACTCCTGATGGAAATTTTTGTGTGTAAATTTTGTTAAAAATTAATTAAAATGTGAAATTATTTTCCCGCCCAAATTACTCTTTTCATTTCTGCGATCCTGTTACTCCTGATGGTAATTTTTGGGTGAGAAATTTGTTAAAAATGAAATAAAACGCGAATTATTTTCCCGCCCAAATTTCACTTTTCATTTCTGCGTTCCTGTTACTCCTGATGGAAATTTTTGTGTGAAAATTTTGTCAAAAATGAAATAAAAGTGTGAATTATTTTCCCGCCCAAATTACTCTTTCCATTTCTGCGATCCTGTTGCTCCTGATGGAAATTTTTGTGTGAAAATTTTGTCAAAAATGAAATAAAAGTGTGAATTATTTTCCCGCCCAAATTACTCTTTTTATTTCTGCGATCCTGTTACTCCTGATGGAAATTTTTGTGTGAAAATTTTGTCAAAAGTGAAATAAAAGTGTGAATTATTTTCCCGCCCAAATTACTCTTTTCATTTCTGCGATCCTGTTACTCTTGATGGTAATTTTTGTGTGTAAATTTTGTTAAAAATTAATTAAAATGTGAAATTATTTTCCCGCCCAAATTACTCTTTTTATTTCTGCGATCCTGTTACTCCTGATGGTAATTTTTGTGTGAAAATTTTGTCAAAAATGAAATAAAAGTGTGAATTATTTTCCCTCCCAAATTACTCTTTTCATTTCTGCGATCCTGTTACTCCTGATGGTAATTTTTGTGTGTAAATTTTGTTAAAAATTAATTAAAATGTGAAATTATTTTCCCGCCCAAATTACTCTTTTTATTTCTGCGATCCTGTTACTCCTGATGGTAATTTTTGTGTGAAAATTTTGTCAAAAATGAAATAAAAGTGTGAATTATTTTCCCGCCCAAATTACTCTTTTCATTTCTGCGATCCTGTTACTCCTGATGGTAATTTTTGTGTGTAAATTTTGTTAAAAATTAATTAAAATGTGAAATTATTTTCCCGCCCAAATTACTCTTTTTATTTCTGCGATCCTGTTACTCCTGATGGTAATTTTTGTGTGAAAATTTTGTCAAAAATGAAATAAAAGTGTGAATTATTTTCCCGCCCAAATTACTCTTTTTATTTCTGCGATCCTGTTACTCCTGATGGTAATTTTTGTGTGAAAATTTTGTCAAAAATGAAATAAAAGTGTGAATTATTTTCCCGCCCAAATTACTCTTTTTATTTCTGCGATCGTGTTACTCCTGATGGTAATTTTTGTGTGAAAATTTTGTCAAAAATGAAATAAAAGTGTGAATTATTTTCCCGCCCAAATTACTCTTTTTATTTCTGCGATCCTGTTACTCCTGATGGTAATTTTTGTGTGAAAATTTTGTCAAAAATGAAATAAAAGTGTGAATTATTTTCCCGCCCAAATTACTCTTTTCATTTCTGCGATCCTGTTACTCCTGATGGTAATTTTTGTGTGAAAATTTTGTCAAAAATGAAATAAAAGTGTGAATTATTTTCCCGCCCAAATTACTCTTTTTATTTCTGCGATCCTGTTACTCCTGATGGAAATTTTTGTGTGTAAATTTTGTTAAAAATTAATTAAAATGTGAAATTATTTTCCCGCCCAAATTACTCTTTTTATTTCTGCGATCCTGTTACTCCTGATGGAAATTTTTGTGTGTAAATTTTGTTAAAAATTAATTAAAATGTGAAATTATTTTCCCGCCCAAATTACTCTTTTTATTTCTGCGATCCTGTTACTCCTGATGGTAATTTTTGTGTGAAAATTTTGTCAAAAATGAAATAAAAGTGTGAATTATTTTCCCGCCCAAATTACTCTTTTTATTTCTGCGGTCCTGTTACTACTGATGGTAATTTTTGTGTGAAAATTTTGTCAAAAATGAAATAAAAGTGTGAATTATTTTCCCGCCCAAATTACTCTTTCCATTTCTGCGATCCTGTTGCTCCTGATGGAAATTTTTGTGTGAAAATTTTGTTAAAAATTAATTAAAATGTGAAATTATTTTCCCGCCCAAATTACTCTTTTCATTTCTGCGATCCTGTTACTCCTGATGGTAATTTTTGTGTGAAAATTTTGTCAAAAATGAAATAAAAGTGTGAATTATTTTCCCGCCCAAATTACTCTTTTTATTTCTGCGATCCTGTTACTCCTGATGGTAATTTTTGTGTGAAAATTTTGTCAAAAATGAAATAAAAGTGTGAATTATTTTCCCGCCCAAATTACTCTTTTTATTTCTGCGATCCTGTTACTACTGATGGTAATTTTTGTGTGAAAATTTTGTCAAAAATGAAATAAAAGTGTGAATTATTTTCCCGCCCAAATTACTCTTTCCATTTCTGCGATCCTGTTGCTCCTGATGGAAATTTTTGTGTGAAAATTTTGTTAAAAATTAATTAAAATGTGAAATTATTTTCCCGCCCAAATTACTCTTTTCATTTCTGCGATCCTGTTACTCCTGATGGTAATTTTTGTGTGAAAATTTTGTCAAAAATGAAATAAAAGTGTGAATTATTTTCCCGCCCAAATTACTCTTTTTATTTCTGCGATCCTGTTACTCCTGATGGTAATTTTTGTGTGAAAATTTTGTCAAAAATGAAATAAAAGTGTGAATTATTTTCCCGCCCAAATTACTCTTTTTATTTCTGCGATCCTGTTACTACTGATGGTAATTTTTGTGTGAAAATTTTGTCAAAAATGAAATAAAAGTGTGAATTATTTTCCCGCCCAAATTACTCTTTCCATTTCTGCGATCCTGTTGCTCCTGATGGAAATTTTTGTGTGAAAATTTTGTCAAAAATGAAATAAAAGTGTGAATTATTTTCCCGCCCAAATTACTCTTTTTATTTCTGCGATCCTGTTACTCCTGATGGAAATTTTTGTGTGTAAATTTTGTTAAAAATTAATTAAAATGTGAAATTATTTTCCCGCCCAAATTACTCTTTTCATTTCTGCGATCCTGTTACTCCTGATGGAAATTTTTGTGTGTAAATTTTGTTAAAAATTAATTAAAATGTGAAATTATTTTCCCGCCCAAATTACTCTTTTCATTTCTGCGATCCTGTTACTCCTGATGGTAATTTTTGGGTGAGAAATTTGTTAAAAATGAAATAAAACGCGAATTATTTTCCCGCCCAAATTTCACTTTTCATTTCTGCGTTCCTGTTACTCCTGATGGAAATTTTTGTGTGAAAATTTTGTCAAAAATGAAATAAAAGTGTGAATTATTTTCCCGCCCAAATTACTCTTTCCATTTCTGCGATCCTGTTGCTCCTGATGGAAATTTTTGTGTGAAAATTTTGTCAAAAATGAAATAAAAGTGTGAATTATTTTCCCGCCCAAATTACTCTTTTTATTTCTGCGATCCTGTTACTCCTGATGGAAATTTTTGTGTGTAAATTTTGTTAAAAATTAATTAAAATGTGAAATTATTTTCCCGCCCAAATTACTCTTTTCATTTCTGCGATCCTGTTACTCCTGATGGTAATTTTTGGGTGAGAAATTTGTTAAAAATGAAATAAAACGCGAATTATTTTCCCGCCCAAATTTCACTTTTCATTTCTGCGTTCCTGTTACTCCTGATGGAAATTTTTGTGTGAAAATTTTGTCAAAAATGAAATAAAAGTGTGAATTATTTTCCCGCCCAAATTACTCTTTCCATTTCTGCGATCCTGTTGCTCCTGATGGTAATTTTTGTGTGAAAATTTTGTTAAAAATTAATTAAAATGTGAAATTATTTTCCCGCCCAAATTACTCTTTTCATTTCTGCGATCCTGTTACTCCTGATGGTAATTTTTGGGTGAGAAATTTGTTAAAAATGAAATAAAACGCGAATTATTTTCCCGCCCAAATTTCACTTTTCATTTCTGCGTTCCTGTTACTCCTGATGGAAATTTTTGTGTGAAAATTTTGTCAAAAATGAAATAAAAGTGTGAATTATTTTCCCGCCCAAATTACTCTTTTTATTTCTGCGATCCTGTTACTCCTGATGGAAATTTTTGTGTGTAAATTTTGTTAAAAATTAATTAAAATGTGAAATTATTTTCCCGCCCAAATTACTCTTTTCATTTCTGCGATCCTGTTACTCCTGATGGTAATTTTTGTGTGTAAATTTTGTTAAAAATTAATTAAAATGTGAAATTATTTTCCCGCCCAAATTACTCTTTTTATTTCTGCGATCCTGTTACTCCTGATGGAAATTTTTGTGTGTAAATTTTGTTAAAAATTAATTAAAATGTGAAATTATTTTCCCGCCCAAATTACTCTTTTCATTTCTGCGATCCTGTTACTCCTGATGGTAATTTTTGTGTGAAAATTTTGTTAAAAATTAATTAAAATGTGAAATTATTTTCCCGCCCAAATTACTCTTTTCATTTCTGCGATCCTGTTACTCCTGATGGTAATTTTTGTGTGTAAATTTTGTTAAAAATTAATTAAAATGTGAAATTATTTTCCCGCCCAAATTACTCTTTTCATTTCTGCGATCCTGTTACTCCTGATGGTAATTTTTGTGTGAAAATTTTGTTAAAAATGAATAAAAATGTGAAATTATTTTCCCGCCCAAATTACTCTTTTCATTTCTGCGATCCTGTTACTCCTGATGGAAATTTTTGTGTGTAAATTTTGTTAAAAAATAATTAAAACGTGAAATTATTTTCCCGCCCAAATTACTCTTTTCATTTCTGCGATCCTGTTACTCCTGATGGTAATTTTTGTGTGTAAATTTTGTTAAAAATTAATTAAAATGTGAAATTATTTTCCCGCCCAAATTACTCTTTTCATTTCTGCGATCCTGTTACTCCTGATGGAAATTTTTGTGTGAAAATTTTGTCAAAAGTGAAATAAAAGTGTGAATTATTTTCCCGCCCAAATTACTCTTTTCATTTCTGCGATCCTGTTACTCCTGATGGTAATTTTTGTGTGAAAATTTTGTTAAAAATTAATAAAAATGTGAAATTATTTTCCCGCCCAAATTACTCTTTTCATTTCTGCGATCCTGTTACTCCTGATGGAAATTTTTGTGTGTAAATTTTGTTAAAAATTAATTAAAATGTGAAATTATTTTCCCGCCCAAATTACTCTTTTCATTTCTGCGATCCTGTTACTCCTGATGGTAATTTTTGGGTGAGAAATTTGTTAAAAATGAAATAAAACGCGAATTATTTTCCCGCCCAAATTTCACTTTTCATATCTGCGTTCCTGTTACTCCTGATGGTAATTTTTGTGTGTAAATTTTGTCAAAAGTGAAATAAAAGTGTGAATTATTTTCCCGCCCAAATTACTCTTTTCGTTTCTGCGATCCTGTTACTCCTGATGGTAATTTTTGTGTGAAAATTTTGTTAAAAATTAATTAAAATGTGAAATTATTTTCCCGCCCAAATTACTCTTTTCATTTCTGCGATCCTGTTACTCCTGATGGTAATTTTTGTGTGTAAATTTTGTTAAAAATTAATTAAAATGTGAAATTATTTTCCCGCCCAAATTACTCTTTTCATTTCTGCGATCCTGTTACTCCTGATGGTAATTTTTGTGTGAAAATTTTGTTAAAAATGAATAAAAATGTGAAATTATTTTCCCGCCCAAATTACTCTTTTCATTTCTGCGATCCTGTTACTCCTGATGGAAATTTTTGTGTGTAAATTTTGTTAAAAAATAATTAAAACGTGAAATTATTTTCCCGCCCAAATTACTCTTTTCATTTCTGCGATCCTGTTACTCCTGATGGTAATTTTTGGGTGAGAAATTTGTTAAAAATGAAATAAAACGCGAATTATTTTCCCGCCCAAATTTCACTTTTCATATCTGCGTTCCTGTTACTCCTGATGGTAATTTTTGTGTGAAAATTTTGTCAAAAGTGAAATAAAAGTGTGAATTATTTTCCCGCCCAAATTACTCTTTTCGTTTCTGCGATCCTGTTACTCCTGATGGTAATTTTTGTGTGAAAATTTTGTTAAAAATTAATTAAAATGTGAAATTATTTTCCCGCCCAAATTACTCTTTTCATTTCTGCGATCCTGTTACTCCTGATGGTAATTTTTGTGTGTAAATTTTGTTAAAAATTAATTAAAATGTGAAATTATTTTCCCGCCCAAATTACTCTTTTCATTTCTGCGATCCTGTTACTCCTGATGGAAATTTTTGTGTGAAAATTTTGTCAAAAGTGAAATAAAAGTGTGAATTATTTTCCCGCCCAAATTACTCTTTTCATTTCTGCGATCCTGTTACTCCTGATGGTAATTTTTGTGTGTAAATTTTGTTAAAAATTAATTAAAATGTGAAATTATTTTCCCGCCCAAATTACTCTTTTCATTTCTGCGATCCTGTTACTCCTGATGGAAATTTTTGTGTGAAAATTTTGTCAAAAGTGAAATAAAAGTGTGAATTATTTTCCCGCCCAAATTACTCTTTTCATTTCTGCGATCCTGTTACTCCTGATGGAAATTTTTGTGTGAAAATTTTGTCAAAAGTGAAATAAAAGTGTGAATTATTTTCCCGCCCAAATTACTCTTTTCATTTCTGCGATCCTGTTACTCCTGATGGTAATTTTTGTGTGAAAATTTTGTTAAAAATGAATAAAAATGTGAAATTATTTTCCCGCCCAAATTACTCTTTTCATTTCTGCGATCCTGTTACTCCTGATGGAAATTTTTGTGTGTAAATTTTGTTAAAAAATAATTAAAACGTGAAATTATTTTCCCGCCCAAATTACTCTTTTCATTTCTGCGATCCTGTTACTCCTGATGGAAATTTTTGTGTGTAAATTTTGTTAAAAAATAATTAAAACGTGAAATTATTTTCCCGCCCAAATTACTCTTTTCATTTCTGCGATCCTGTTACTCCTGATGGAAATTTTTGTGTGTAAATTTTGTTAAAAATTAATTAAAATGTGAAATTATTTTCCCGCCCAAATTACTCTTTTCATTTCTGCGATCCTGTTACTCCTGATGGTAATTTTTGGGTGAGAAATTTGTTAAAAATGAAATAAAACGCGAATTATTTTCCCGCCCAAATTTCACTTTTCATATCTGCGTTCCTGTTACTCCTGATGGAAATTTTTGAGTGAAAATTTTGTTAAAAATGAATTAAAATGTGAAATTATTTTCCCGCCCAAATTACTCTTTTCATTTCTGCGATCCTGTTACTCCTGATGGAAATTTTTGTGTGAAAATTTTGTTAAAAATGAATTAAAACGTGAAATTATTTTCCCGCCCAAATTACTCTTTTCATTTCTGCGATCCTGTTACTCCTGATGGTAATTTTTGTGTGAAAATTTTGTTAAAAATGAATTAAAACGTGAAATTATTTTCCCGCCCAAATTACTCTTTTCATTTCTGCGATCCTGTTACTCCTGATGGTAATTTTTGGGTGAGAAATTTGTTAAAAATGAAATCAAACGCGAATTATTTTCCCGCCCAAATTTCACTTTTCATATCTGCGTTCCTGTTACTCCTGATGGAAATTTTTGAGTGAAAATTTTGTTAAAAATGAATTAAAATGTGAAATTATTTTCCCGCCCAAATTACTCTTTTCATTTCTGCGATCCTGTTACTCCTGATGGAAATTTTTGTGTGAAAATTTTGTTAAAAATGAATTAAAACGTGAAATTATTTTCCCGCCCAAATTACTCTTTTCATTTCTGCGATCCTGTTACTCCTGATGGTAATTTTTGGGTGAGAAATTTGTTAAAAATGAAATCAAACGCGAATTATTTTCCCGCCCAAATTTCACTTTTCATATCTGCGTTCCTGTTACTCCTGATGGAAATTTTTGAGTGAAAATTTTGTTAAAAATGAATTAAAATGTGAAATTATTTTCCCGCCCAAATTACTCTTTTCATTTCTGCGATCCTGTTACTCCTGATGGAAATTTTTGTGTGTAAATTTTGTTAAAAAATAATTAAAACGTGAAATTATTTTCCCGCCCAAATTACTCTTTTCATTTCTGCGATCCTGTTACTCCTGATGGAAATTTTTGTGTGTAAATTTTGTTAAAAAATAATTAAAACGTGAAATTATTTTCCCGCCCAAATTACTCTTTTCATTTCTGCGATCCTGTTACTCCTGATGGAAATTTTTGTGTGTAAATTTTGTTAAAAATTAATTAAAATGTGAAATTATTTTCCCGCCCAAATTACTCTTTTCATTTCTGCGATCCTGTTACTCCTGATGGTAATTTTTGGGTGAGAAATTTGTTAAAAATGAAATAAAACGCGAATTATTTTCCCGCCCAAATTTCACTTTTCATATCTGCGTTCCTGTTACTCCTGATGGAAATTTTTGAGTGAAAATTTTGTTAAAAATGAATTAAAATGTGAAATTATTTTCCCGCCCAAATTACTCTTTTCATTTCTGCGATCCTGTTACTCCTGATGGAAATTTTTGTGTGAAAATTTTGTTAAAAATGAATTAAAACGTGAAATTATTTTCCCGCCCAAATTACTCTTTTCATTTCTGCGATCCTGTTACTCCTGATGGTAATTTTTGTGTGAAAATTTTGTTAAAAATGAATTAAAACGTGAAATTATTTTCCCGCCCAAATTACTCTTTTCATTTCTGCGATCCTGTTACTCCTGATGGTAATTTTTGGGTGAGAAACTTGTTAAAAATGAAATAAAACGCGAATTATTTTCCCGCCCAAATTTCACTTTTCATATCTGCGTTCCTGTTACTCCTGATGGAAATTTTTGAGTGAAAATTTTGTTAAAAATGAATTAAAATGTGAAATTATTTTCCCGCCCAAATTACTCTTTTCATTTCTGCGATCCTGTTACTCCTGATGGAAATTTTTGTGTGAAAATTTTGTTAAAAATGAATTAAAACGTGAAATTATTTTCCCGCCCAAATTACTCTTTTCATTTCTGCGATCCTGTTACTCCTGATGGAAATTTTTGTGTGTAAATTTTGTTAAAAATTAATTAAAATGTGAAATTATTTTCCCGCCCAAATTACTCTTTTCATTTCTGCGATCCTGTTACTCCTGATGGTAATTTTTGGGTGAGAAATTTGTTAAAAATGAAATAAAACGCGAATTATTTTCCCGCCCAAATTTCACTTTTCATATCTGCGTTCCTGTTACTCCTGATGGAAATTTTTGAGTGAAAATTTTGTTAAAAATGAATTAAAATGTGAAATTATTTTCCCGCCCAAATTACTCTTTTCATTTCTGCGATCCTGTTACTCCTGATGGAAATTTTTGTGTGAAAATTTTGTTAAAAATGAATTAAAACGTGAAATTATTTTCCCGCCCAAATTACTCTTTTCATTTCTGCGATCCTGTTACTCCTGATGGAAATTTTTGTGTGTAAATTTTGTTAAAAATTAATTAAAATGTGAAATTATTTTCCCGCCCAAATTACTCTTTTCATTTCTGCGATCCTGTTACTCCTGATGGTAATTTTTGGGTGAGAAATTTGTTAAAAATGAAATAAAACGCGAATTATTTTCCCGCCCAAATTTCACTTTTCATATCTGCGTTCCTGTTACTCCTGATGGAAATTTTTGAGTGAAAATTTTGTTAAAAATGAATTAAAATGTGAAATTATTTTCCCGCCCAAATTACTCTTTTCATTTCTGCGATCCTGTTACTCCTGATGGAAATTTTGGTGTGAAAATTTTGTTAAAAATGAATTAAAACGTGAAATTATTTTCCCGCCCAAATTACTCTTTTCATTTCTGCGATCCTGTTACTCCTGATGGTAATTTTTGTGTGAAAATTTTGTTAAAAATGAATTAAAACGTGAAATTATTTTCCCGCCCAAATTACTCTTTTCATTTCTGCGATCCTGTTACTCCTGATGGAAATTTTTGAGTGAAAATTTTGTTAAAAATGAATTAAAATGTGAAATTATTTTCCCGCCCAAATTACTCTTTTCATTTCTGCGATCCTGTTACTCCTGATGGAAATTTTTGTGTGTAAATTTTGTTAAAAAATAATTAAAACGTGAAATTATTTTCCCGCCCAAATTACTCTTTTCATTTCTGCGATCCTGTTACTCCTGATGGAAATTTTTGTGTGTAAATTTTGTTAAAAATTAATTAAAATGTGAAATTATTTTCCCGCCCAAATTACTCTTTTCATTTCTGCGATCCTGTTACTCCTGATGGTAATTTTTGGGTGAGAAATTTGTTAAAAATGAAATAAAACGCGAATTATTTTCCCGCCCAAATTTCACTTTTCATATCTGCGTTCCTGTTACTCCTGATGGAAATTTTTGAGTGAAAATTTTGTTAAAAATGAATTAAAATGTGAAATTATTTTCCCGCCCAAATTACTCTTTTCATTTCTGCGTTCCTGTTACTCCTGATGGAAATTTTTGAGTGAAAATTTTGTTAAAAATGAATTAAAATGTGAAATTATTTTCCCGCCCAAATTACTCTTTTCATTTCTGCGATCCTGTTACTCCTGATGGAAATTTTTGTGTGTAAATTTTGTTAAAAATGAATTAAAATGTGAAATTATTTTCCCGCCCAAATTACTCTTTTCATTTCTGCGATCCTGTTACTCCTGATGGAAATTTTTGAGTGAAAATTTTGTTAAAAATGAATTAAAATGTGAAATTATTTTCCCGCCCAAATTACTCTTTTCATTTCTGCGATCCTGTTACTCCTGATGGAAATTTTTGTGTGAAAATTTTGTTAAAAATGAATTAAAATGTGAAATTATTTTCCCGCCCAAATTACTCTTTTCATTTCTGCGATCCTGTTACTCCTGATGGAAATTTTTGTGTGAAAATTTTGTTAAAAATTAATTAAAATGTGAAATTATTTTCCCGCCCAAATTACTCTTTTCATTTCTGCGATCCTGTTACTCCTGATGGTAATTTTTGTGTGAAAATTTTGTTAAAAATGAATTAAAACGTGAAATTATTTTCCCGCCCAAATTACTCTTTTCATTTCTGCGATCCTGTTACTCCTGATGGTAATTTTTGTGTGAAAATTTTGTTAAAAATGAAATAAAACGTGAATGTTTTTCGCGCCCAAATTACTCTTTTCATTTCTGCGATCCTGTTACTCCTGATGGTAATTTTTGTGTAAAAATTTTGTTAAAAATGAATAAAATGTGAAATTATTTTCGCGCTCAAATTACTCTTTTCATTTCTGCGATCCTGTTACTCCTGATGGTAATTTTTGGGTGAGAAATTTGTTAAAAATGAAATAAAACGCGAATTATTTTCCCGCCCAAATTACACTTTTCATTTCTGCGATCCTGTTACTCCTGATGGAAATTTTTGTGTGAAAATTTTGTTAAAAATGAATTAAAATGTGAAATTATTTTCCCGCCCAAATTACTCTTTTCATTTCTGCGATCCTGTTACTCCTGATGGTAATTTTTGTGTGAAAATTTTGTTAAAAATGAATTAAAATGTGAAATTATTTTCCCGCCCAAATTACTCTTTTCATTTCTGCGATCCTGTTACTCCTGATGGTAATTTTTGTGTGAAAATTTTGTTAAAAATGAATTAAAATGTGAAATTATTTTCCCGCCCAAATTACTCTTTTCATTTCTGCGATCCTGTTACTCCTGATGGAAATTTTTGTGTGTAAATTTTGTTGAAAATTAATTAAAATGTGAAATTATTTTCCCGCCCAAATTACTCTTTTCATTTCTGCGATCCTGTTACTCCTGATGGTAATTTTTGTGTGTAAATTTTGTTAAAAATGAATTAAAATGTGAAATAATTTTCCCGCCCAAATTACTCTTTTCATTTCTGCGATCCTGTTACTCCTGATAGAAATTTTTGTGTGTAAATTTTGTTAAAAATTAATTAAAATGTGAAATTATTTTCCCGCACAAATTACTCTTTTCATTTCTGCGATCCTGTTACTCCTGATGGTAATTTTTGTGTGTAAATTTTGTTAAAAATGAATTAAAATGTGAAATAATTTTCCCGCCCAAATTACTCTTTTCATTTCTGCGATCCTGTTACTCCTGATGGAAATTTTTGTGTGTAAATTTTGTTGAAAATTAATTAAAATGTGAAATTATTTTCCCGCCCAAATTACTCTTTTCATTTCTGCGATCCTGTTACTCCTGATGGAAATTTTTGTGTGTAAATTTTGTTAAAAATTAATTAAAATGTGAAATTATTTTCCCGCCCAAATTACTCTTTTCATTTCTGCGATCCTGTTACTCCTGATGAAAATTTTTGAGTGAAAATTTTGTTAAAAATGAAATAAAACGTCAATTATTTTCCCGCCCAAATTACTCTTTTCATTTCTGCAATCCTGTTACTCCTGATGAAAATTTTTGAGTGAAAATTTTGTTAAAAATGAAATAAAACGTCAATTATTTTCCCGCCCAAATTACTCTTTTCATTTCTGCGATCCTGTTACTCCTGATCGTAATTTTTGTGTGAATATTTTGTTAAAAATGAATTAAAATGTGAAATAATTTTCCCGCCCAAATTACTCTTTTCATTTCTGCGATCCTGTTACTCCTGAAGGTAATTTTTGTGTGAAAATTTTGTTAAAAATGAATTAAAATTTGAAATTATTTTCGCGCACAAATTACTCTTTTCATTTCTGCGATCCTGTTACTCTTGATGGAAATTTTTGTGTGTAAATTTTGTTAAAAATTAATTAAAATGTGAAATTATTTTCCCGCACAAATTACTCTTTTCATTTCTGCGATCCTGTTACTCCTGATGGAAATTTTTGTGTGTAAATTTTGTTGAAAATTAATTAAAATGTGAAATTATTTTCCCGCCCAAATTACTCTTTTCATTTCTGCGATCCTGTTACTCCTGATGGTAATTTTTGGGTGAGAAATTTGTTAAAAATGAAATAAAACGCGAATTATTTTCCCGCCCAAATTTCACTTTTCATATCTGCGTTCCTGTTACTCCTGATGGAAATTTTTGAGTGAAAATTTTGTTAAAAATGAATTAAAATGTGAAATTATTTTCCCGCCCAAATTACTCTTTTCATTTCTGCGATCCTGTTACTCCTGATGGAAATTTTTGTGTGAAAATTTTGTTAAAAATGAATTAAAACGTGAAATTATTTTCCCGCCCAAATTACTCTTTTCATTTCTGCGATCCTGTTACTCCTGATGGTAATTTTTGTGTGAAAATTTTGTTAAAAATGAATTAAAACGTGAAATTATTTTCCCGCCCAAATTACTCTTTTCATTTCTGCGATCCTGTTACTCCTGATGGTAATTTTTGGGTGAGAAACTTGTTAAAAATGAAATAAAACGCGAATTATTTTCCCGCCCAAATTTCACTTTTCATATCTGCGTTCCTGTTACTCCTGATGGAAATTTTTGAGTGAAAATTTTGTTAAAAATGAATTAAAATGTGAAATTATTTTCCCGCCCAAATTACTCTTTTCATTTCTGCGATCCTGTTACTCCTGATGGAAATTTTTGTGTGAAAATTTTGTTAAAAATGAATTAAAACGTGAAATTATTTTCCCGCCCAAATTACTCTTTTCATTTCTGCGATCCTGTTACTCCTGATGGAAATTTTTGTGTGTAAATTTTGTTAAAAAATAATTAAAATGTGAAATTATTTTCCCGCCCAAATTACTCTTTTCATTTCTGCGATCCTGTTACTCCTGATGGTAATTTTTGGGTGAGAAATTTGTTAAAAATGAAATAAAACGCGAATTATTTTCCCGCCCAAATTTCACTTTTCATATCTGCGTTCCTGTTACTCCTGATGGAAATTTTTGAGTGAAAATTTTGTTAAAAATGAATTAAAATGTGAAATTATTTTCCCGCCCAAATTACTCTTTTCATTTCTGCGATCCTGTTACTCCTGATGGAAATTTTTGTGTGAAAATTTTGTTAAAAATGAATTAAAACGTGAAATTATTTTCCCGCCCAAATTACTCTTTTCATTTCTGCGATCCTGTTACTCCTGATGGAAATTTTTGTGTGTAAATTTTGTTAAAAATTAATTAAAATGTGAAATTATTTTCCCGCCCAAATTACTCTTTTCATTTCTGCGATCCTGTTACTCCTGATGGTAATTTTTGGGTGAGAAATTTGTTAAAAATGAAATAAAACGCGAATTATTTTCCCGCCCAAATTTCACTTTTCATATCTGCGTTCCTGTTACTCCTGATGGAAATTTTTGAGTGAAAATTTTGTTAAAAATGAATTAAAATGTGAAATTATTTTCCCGCCCAAATTACTCTTTTCATTTCTGCGATCCTGTTACTCCTGATGGAAATTTTTGTGTGAAAATTTTGTTAAAAATGAATTAAAACGTGAAATTATTTTCCCGCCCAAATTACTCTTTTCATTTCTGCGATCCTGTTACTCCTGATGGTAATTTTTGTGTGAAAATTTTGTTAAAAATGAATTAAAACGTGAAATTATTTTCCCGCCCAAATTACTCTTTTCATTTCTGCGATCCTGTTACTCCTGATGGAAATTTTTGAGTGAAAATTTTGTTAAAAATGAATTAAAATGTGAAATTATTTTCCCGCCCAAATTACTCTTTTCATTTCTGCGATCCTGTTACTCCTGATGGAAATTTTTGTGTGTAAATTTTGTTAAAAAATAATTAAAACGTGAAATTATTTTCCCGCCCAAATTACTCTTTTCATTTCTGCGATCCTGTTACTCCTGATGGAAATTTTTGTGTGTAAATTTTGTTAAAAATTAATTAAAATGTGAAATTATTTTCCCGCCCAAATTACTCTTTTCATTTCTGCGATCCTGTTACTCCTGATGGTAATTTTTGGGTGAGAAATTTGTTAAAAATGAAATAAAACGCGAATTATTTTCCCGCCCAAATTTCACTTTTCATATCTGCGTTCCTGTTACTCCTGATGGAAATTTTTGAGTGAAAATTTTGTTAAAAATGAATTAAAATGTGAAATTATTTTCCCGCCCAAATTACTCTTTTCATTTCTGCGTTCCTGTTACTCCTGATGGAAATTTTTGAGTGAAAATTTTGTTAAAAATGAATTAAAATGTGAAATTATTTTCCCGCCCAAATTACTCTTTTCATTTCTGCGATCCTGTTACTCCTGATGGAAATTTTTGTGTGTAAATTTTGTTAAAAATGAATTAAAATGTGAAATTATTTTCCCGCCCAAATTACTCTTTTCATTTCTGCGATCCTGTTACTCCTGATGGAAATTTTTGAGTGAAAATTTTGTTAAAAATGAATTAAAATGTGAAATTATTTTCCCGCCCAAATTACTCTTTTCATTTCTGCGATCCTGTTACTCCTGATGGAAATTTTTGTGTGAAAATTTTGTTAAAAATGAATTAAAATGTGAAATTATTTTCCCGCCCAAATTACTCTTTTCATTTCTGCGATCCTGTTACTCCTGATGGAAATTTTTGTGTGAAAATTTTGTTAAAAATTAATTAAAATGTGAAATTATTTTCCCGCCCAAATTACTCTTTTCATTTCTGCGATCCTGTTACTCCTGATGGTAATTTTTGTGTGAAAATTTTGTTAAAAATGAATTAAAACGTGAAATTATTTTCCCGCCCAAATTACTCTTTTCATTTCTGCGATCCTGTTACTCCTGATGGTAATTTTTGTGTGAAAATTTTGTTAAAAATGAAATAAAACGTGAATGTTTTTCGCGCCCAAATTACTCTTTTCATTTCTGCGATCCTGTTACTCCTGATGGTAATTTTTGTGTAAAAATTTTGTTAAAAATGAATAAAATGTGAAATTATTTTCGCGCTCAAATTACTCTTTTCATTTCTGCGATCCTGTTACTCCTGATGGTAATTTTTGGGTGAGAAATTTGTTAAAAATGAAATAAAACGCGAATTATTTTCCCGCCCAAATTACACTTTTCATTTCTGCGATCCTGTTACTCCTGATGGAAATTTTTGAGTGAAAATTTTGTTAAAAATGAATTAAAATGTGAAATTATTTTCCCGCCCAAATTACTCTTTTCATTTCTGCGATCCTGTTACTCCTGATGGTAATTTTTGTGTGAAAATTTTGTTAAAAATGAATTAAAATGTGAAATTATTTTCCCGCCCAAATTACTCTTTTCATTTCTGCGATCCTGTTACTCCTGATGGTAATTTTTGTGTGAAAATTTTGTTAAAAATGAATTAAAATGTGAAATTATTTTCCCGCCCAAATTACTCTTTTCATTTCTGCGATCCTGTTACTCCTGATGGAAATTTTTGTGTGTAAATTTTGTTGAAAATTAATTAAAATGTGAAATTATTTTCCCGCCCAAATTACTCTTTTCATTTCTGCGATCCTGTTACTCCTGATGGTAATTTTTGTGTGTAAATTTTGTTAAAAATGAATTAAAATGTGAAATAATTTTCCCGCCCAAATTACTCTTTTCATTTCTGCGATCCTGTTACTCCTGATGGAAATTTTTGTGTGTAAATTTTGTTAAAAATTAATTAAAATGTGAAATTATTTTCCCGCACAAATTACTCTTTTCATTTCTGCGATCCTGTTACTCCTGATGGTAATTTTTGTGTGTAAATTTTGTTAAAAATGAATTAAAATGTGAAATAATTTTCCCGCCCAAATTACTCTTTTCATTTCTGCGATCCTGTTACTCCTGATGGAAATTTTTGTGTGTAAATTTTGTTGAAAATTAATTAAAATGTGAAATTATTTTCCCGCCCAAATTACTCTTTTCATTTCTGCGATCCTGTTACTCCTGATGGAAATTTTTGTGTGTAAATTTTGTTAAAAATTAATTAAAATGTGAAATTATTTTCCCGCCCAAATTACTCTTTTCATTTCTGCGATCCTGTTACTCCTGATGAAAATTTTTGAGTGAAAATTTTGTTAAAAATGAAATAAAACGTCAATTATTTTCCCGCCCAAATTACTCTTTTCATTTCTGCAATCCTGTTACTCCTGATGAAAATTTTTGAGTGAAAATTTTGTTAAAAATGAAATAAAACGTCAATTATTTTCCCGCCCAAATTACTCTTTTCATTTCTGCGATCCTGTTACTCCTGATCGTAATTTTTGTGTGAATATTTTGTTAAAAATGAATTAAAATGTGAAATAATTTTCCCGCCCAAATTACTCTTTTCATTTCTGCGATCCTGTTACTCCTGAAGGTAATTTTTGTGTGAAAATTTTGTTAAAAATGAATTAAAATTTGAAATTATTTTCGCGCACAAATTACTCTTTTCATTTCTGCGATCCTGTTACTCTTGATGGAAATTTTTGTGTGTAAATTTTGTTAAAAATTAATTAAAATGTGAAATTATTTTCCCGCACAAATTACTCTTTTCATTTCTGCGATCCTGTTACTCCTGATGGAAATTTTTGTGTGTAAATTTTGTTGAAAATTAATTAAAATGTGAAATTATTTTCCCGCCCAAATTACTCTTTTCATTTCTGCGATCCTGTTACTCCTGACCGTAATTTTTGTGTGAATATTTTGTTAAAAATGAATTAAAATGTGAAATAATTTTCCCGCCCAAATTACTCTTTTCATTTCTGCGATCCTGTTACTCCTGATGGTAATTTTTGTGTGAAAATTTTGTTAAAAATGAATTAAAATTTGAAATTATTTTCGCGCACAAATTACTCTTTTCATTTCTGCGATCCTGTTACTCTTGATGGAAATTTTTGTGTGTAAATTTTGTTAAAAATTAATTAAAATGTGAAATTATTTTCCCGCACAAATTACTCTTTTCATTTCTGCGATCCTGTTACTCCTGATGGAAATTTTTGTGTGTAAATTTTGTTGAAAATTAATTAAAATGTGAAATTATTTTCCCGCCCAAATTACTCTTTTCATTTCTGCGATCCTGTTACTCCTGATCGTAATTTTTGTGTGAATATTTTGTTAAAAATGAATTAAAATGTGAAATAATTTTCCCGCCCAAATTACTCTTTTCATTTCTGCGATCCTGTTACTCCTGATCGTAATTTTTGTGTGAATATTTTGTTAAAAATGAATAAAAATGTGAAATTATTTTCCCGCCCAAATTACTCTTTTCATTTCTGCGATCCTGTTACTCCTGATCGTAATTTTTGTGTGAATATTTTGTTAAAAATGAATTAAAATGTGAAATTATTTTCCCGCCCAAATTACTCTTTTCATTTCTGCGATCCTGTTACTCCTGGTGGAAATTTTTATGTGAAAATTGGGTAAAAATAAAATAGAATAGAATTAGAATATAATTTTTTTATTGGTCCATCACATAGTAGATTTACAACATTAGACAAGTCAAGTAAAGTAAATATAAATACACAATAAAAAATACAAAAAAAAACATTATAAAACATACAAAATACAAAATCACATTGATACAATTAAAAAAATTAAAACAATTAAAAAAATTACAAACATTTTAACAAGATAGTTATCTAACAGAATAAGATACAAAAGTATAAATTAAAAATTAAAAATTAAAAGGTAACCGGTATCGTACCGTTTTTAAAATATCTGATAATATAAAATGCTTTCTTGTTTTTACAGAAATATCCGTTTTGAGGTCCCTAGATGCCATTTCAACAATTTCTGGAAAAAAAAATTGTGTCTGTGTGTGTGTGTATGTCTGTGTGTCTTTGCGCGCTGTATCTTAAAAACTAATATAGCAATTTATATGAAACTTTGAACATACGTCTTATTTGATAATGTGAAGAACCGAAAAGCTTTTGGTAAAATTTCGTACACCGAAAGTGGGTGTTTACCTTAACTGTTTTTTGCCAATATTTTCTTAAATATGAAAAATATCACAAAAACATTTAAACAAACATCTAAAACAACAAAGAAATAAACATATTTTGCTTCAAACATTTTTCATAAAATCATTTTTAAACGAGAAAAAAAATTATTATTATTTTTTTAATTTTTGGTTTACAACTATAAAACGATAATAGTTACAGCAAATTTATGTTAATAATAATGGTAGAGAATGCTAAAATGAACAACTTATAACGAATAAGTTTTTTTGTAAATCCCTTTAGTTTTTGAGTAAATTGAGTTTTTGGATTTGAAGTATAATTTTTCCATCTTTCATAATTTTGACGTTTTAAACGTCAGTTTCATCCGAGGTTACCCAATGCTCGATGTATACTTAAAGTATGATTTAAATTGAAAATTAACCATGAAAGCGTAAATATAAATGATTCCAGTAACATGATAATCACATCACCATTTTTAAGCAAATATTTGGTTCTGTAGAGTATGCTGCATATGCAGTGACGGTTCGCGGGTTTTTTCTGGTACGGCCGAGGAACAAGAGGTGGTAATACAGATAGGTGCGGTCATGCAGCCAGCCGTCTCTGCAACTGCCACCTCTTGATCCTCGGCCGTACCAGAAAAAACTCCGCGAACCGTCACAGTGTATATGACAATACACTTATCCTGTGTTAAGTCGGAATATTTGCGTATTCTTTGTATACACCGCATAACATCAATATTACCAAAAGCCCTATTTAACTTGCAGTAAGTAAATAACTCGTAAATTGAAAAAAAAGCCGTTTTAATAGATTGTAATAATTTTTTTAATGAAATAATTAAATCTTCAAAGAAAATTTATAGCAAACAGACGTTTCCGTTTCCATTTCTCGGGCAGTATATTTTTTATGGCCAATATAAATGCAAAGAATAACAAAATATATAAATGTTCTACGGGGGGGCTGTACAGCATAAATTGAAATAAATTTCGGGTCGGATAAGGCGGTCGCTAATAATTTGCTTAATTATCTTTTCGCCCGAAATTACTTGCCATTCCGTTCTATTCAAGCAAACGCACAATACAATGGAAAATTGTGCCCCAATTACCATTTTGTCGTTTCTGGCATTTTTCATCATTTCACCCATTTTGAAATGCAAATGTGTTTTAATTCAAAGTTATTATGGAGTGCTTTCGGTTGGTCGACAGAAGTTTCGGGAGCGCCACAGCAATGGAAATTCAGGAATTTATTTTCAAAGCTGCCATGCAAGAGTTTCTGACCTTGAAAACAAGAAAACAAACTAATTATACACTGTGTACATAAAGTAAGGAATAAATTCGATTAAAATTCAGAGCATTTTCTTTCAGAAAAATGCTCGGACATGTGTATTATTATTTTTTAACGCGCATTTTTTGAGATAAAATTCAAATGTACAGCATGTCCCTAAATTGAGATACGACCCCTAAGTTAAAATTTTCAAAAGTGAACCCCCATTTTTTGTTGCATTTATGGATTCTACGTAAAATTCTGAGTATTTTTCATGTAGCATACCCTGTTTTCGAAGAAATGGCTATTACAAAAGTACGACTACTATTTTATTTCTGGTAAAATATAACATGGTTTCATCGAAACATTGGAATTAATAAGGAAAAATCATTTAATTAAGTAAATAATGATTTTTGTTTACTAATTCCAATGTTTCGATGAAACCATGTTAACTTTTCAGCAGATATTTTGTAATTTTTTTTTTCAAACGAGTTATTACTTCGCGTAGGGAACAAGTATTAAATAGATTATTTAATCTCTTCAATTCCCAACTTTCCGAGGCACAACACTTGAAAGGATTTATCTGTTTTTGCGAGGGAAAATCCGCCGTAATTTACATTCCAACTTAAACTTAGTTTATAATTCATAAAGCCGAGCCAATTTCGTCTCGTCTACGAGGAAATTATATGAGCATCTGCACTGCAAGTATTCGCCTCATATGGTTAAAATTTCTACTTCGTTTATTAACAACTTTAAAGAAAATCCAACTATTCGCTTCTGGAATATCTTGTAAACTACATACAAGCGGATGCAAAGGGCTCACCCTTCGCCTCCACCGGAATGGTATATTATAATACACGTTTAATAAGAGGATAGGAGTACTCCAATGAAACCAGTTCCAAAATACTAATAATAAATTATTATTATTATTATTAAATATAAATAAAAAATCACAAAACTTTTTTTAATTTTCTTTCGAAAATCAAAACGTTCACGAAAAACATTTATTAACTATTTTGTTATATATACCGGGTGTAACTTTTTGGACTTAAATATTTAAGATATAAAAATATGATTTATATAAAAGTTGTAAATTATCGACTCTATAATCCGAAAATATGTTTTTATGTATACAGGGTGCCCGACAACGAAGAGCCAACACAAACTTATTTTTTTTTTTTTTTGATGAAACACTAGGTATATTTTTCCTTTTTAATTCTTCGTTACGAAGTACGAGAAAGTATTGAGATCGTGATTTTTTTTTCAAAAATTTTTTTTACGGAAATATCCGTTTTGGGGTCCCTAGATGCTATTTCAACAATTTCTGGAAATTTTTTTGTGCGTCTGTGTGTGTGTGTCTGTGTGTGTGTGTGCGTGCGTGCTGCTGTGTGCGCTGTATCTCAAAAACGAATGGAGATATTGATATAAAAGATTGAACATACGTCTTATTTGATAATCTGAAAAACTGAAAAGCTTTTGGTAAAACTTCGTACACCAGAAGTGGGCGTTTACCTTAACTGTTTTTTGTTTTTTGCCAATATTTTCTTAAATATGAAAAATATCACAAAAACATTTAAACAAACTTTGAAGACAACAAAGAAATGAAAATCTTTTGCTTGAAAATATTTTTCATAAAATCATTTTTATTCGAGAAAAAAAATTATTATCTTTTTTTCAATTTTTGGTTTATAATTATAAAACGATAATAATTACACCAAATTTATATTAATAATAATTGTAGAGAATGCTAAAGTTTTTTTCGAAATCCCTTTAGTTTTTGAGTAAACTGAGTTTTTGAATTTGAAGTATAATTTTTCCAAAATTATGAAAGAATTTTGACGTTTTAAACGTCAGTTTCATCCGAGTTTACACAACGCTCGATGTACATTTAAAATATGATTATAAATATGAAAACGTAAATATAAATGACTATGATACCATCCAGTCGGAGAAAGTAACATGATGGCCACATCGCCATTTTTTAAATTTTCTTTCGAAAACAAAAAGTTCATGAAAAACCTTTTTTAACTAAAGATTATCACCTTTTTGTTACATATACCACCGGGTATCTCACTGAAGCATTAAAGTAACTTTTTGGCCTTAAATATTTAAGATATAAAAATATGATTTATATAAAAGTTGTAAATAATTATCGACTCTAAAATCCGAAAATATGTAAATACCAAGAGCCAACACAAACTTATTATTTTTTTAATGAAACACTAGGTATATTTTTGCTTTTTTATCCGTAGATTTTAATACAAATTAAACTAACAATAACTTTTATTGACCTAAATTTAAGCATTTCTGAGTTATTCTGGATTTTAAGACAAACAAAAGTAATATTTAAACAGTCGCAGAAAATTAATAACCTGTTATTTTAGAATTATCAAAGTGTTTAAAAAAAAGAAATATTACATTTTAGATGATTAGGTTTTGTTTAAGTAATTAAATGCTATTTTGATGAAGTAAGAATGTAAAGAAACTTTTTTTAAATTGAACATCCAGTATATTTTGAAGGAAGGTTAAAGTTCTTTAGCAAGGTTTATAAATAATACTTTGAAAGTTATTATTATTATTTATAAACCTAGGAGATGTTATAAGTGATGTTTAACGTTAGGCAACTCTATGTGCATCGTTGCATGCATAGGCAAATGTATTGACATGTATTCACCATAGAGAGGAGTCTATAAGACTGCAGTTCAATGTGTAATCGTGGTTATTATCACATATATTAACATTAATAATAGATTATAAATCAAGAGAAAGAACTGCTTGATTTTTCCAGATATATAACGCACCGAGGGAAAAATAGCATTATCTCACAAGATACCGGGTGACCCAGAGATCTGTAAAAGCCCATAACTCATTTGCTATTTGAGATATTGACTGAATGTAAATTCAGATGTCAGGAATTCCGTTCACGCGAACTTCAATTCCAAATATTCATGACTCGACGTGGACGTGGAGCAAGCGAAAATATGTTCTGAAAAGTCACTTGACAGTCAAGTGAGGTACTTCTGCAAGACTTTTAAGTCAGATATATTTGCAAAGATAAATATACAAATTAATTCTGTATCTAAAATAATGTGTCTCTTCGGCAGTACTTTATTTTCCAAAATGAATAACTCAACTATCTCAAAAAACAGATCAAGGATTATTGTTATTAATTTGGAAACCTCTTACGCGTAGCAGGGGCGGCTCGTTATGCCATGGCACTACCACTAATTTCAAGCTCAGCAAGGATTTTATTTGATTTATTTAATGCTTCTGTAAAGGTTTTCAACTTCAATTATCGTTCGTTTTTTTTCCTCAAAACAAAGGCATATATTGTAGGCTAAGTGGCTCTACCATCCAAATGTTCCACCAGCCGCCACTGACGCGTAGGAACATCATTTTCACCAGATGTTGAACTTCTTGTAAAAGAAAGACAATCTCAGGTTTTTTTTTAGTTCGAGTAACCATGAGTAGTTATTTTTTGTTGGTTTATCAGTTTAAGTTTTATTATAATAAAAACGTTAGGTTTGCTTATATATCTATACCTTGTCTTTTTTACTTTCTCCGTTACGAAGTACGAGAAAGTATTGTGATCGTGATTTTTTTTTCAAAAATTTTCTTTTACGGAAATATCCGTTTTGGGGTCCCTAGATGCTATTTCAATAATTTCTGAAAAAAAAAATGTGTCTATCTGTCTGTGCACGCTGTATCTCAAAAACTAATAGAGCAATTGATATGAAACTTTAAACATCTGTCTTATTTGATAATCTGAAGAACTGAAAAGCTTTTGGTAAAATTTCGTACACCGGAAGTGGGCGTTTACCTTAACTGTTTTTTTTTGTTTTTTGCCAATATTTTCTTAAATATGAAAAATACTACAAAAACATTTAAACAAACTTTGAAGACAATAAATAAATGAACATCTTTTGCTTGAAAACATTTTTCATAAAATCATTTTTATTCGAGAAAAAAATTTATTATTATTTTTTTAATTTTTGGTTTATAATTATAAAACGATAATAGTTACAGCAAATTTATTTTAATAATAATTGTAGATAATACTAAAATGAACAACTTATAAGGAATAAGTTTTTTTCAAAATCCTTTTAGTTTTTGAGTAAACTGAGTACATTTAAAATATGATTTCAATTAAAAATAAACCACGAAAGCGTAAATATAAATGATAGAATCAAGTCGGAGAAAGTAACATGATGGCCACATCACCATTTTTTCTAATAAATATTATTACTATTATTATTAATTGTTTTGTTTCGGCCCATGACCCACATTAAATTTTTCTATTCGGCCCTGTACATAAAAAATCTTGCCCATGCCTGTCTTACAAAGACTAAAATAAATTTGCATGTTATTGATAGTACTACCGTTATTTTTAGATATTAAAGTTAGTCAACTTCGGTTAGTACATTGCCGGGGTTCCTAGGGGCCGAGCTTTCTAGTTGTAGCCCCATTGGTTTAAGATATTGAAATACGCCTATTCGTATGAATTATAATTATAACTACTGTTTATTAACTGATTTAAGAGATCTTATATCAGTTTTTCCTAAAATATTTCAATATGAATTTAAATGAGCAGCGTACAATACAGTCTGTTCACTGGAATCTGGCGGCTGTGGTCGTAAAACGGTCGGTTTGCCCTGAGGATCGACGCACCCGCGAAGAAAAGGTATTGGTGGTTCGTCTAATTGCATCCCATACATTTATTACTGTCCTTCGATCCTATTGGTATTCGCACTTTTACACCAGTACGTCTCAACAAAGATTGGTTTGAGATAACAAATATTAGCTCCCCTACTTACCGATCTACGAACCTCTTTTACGACCACAGCCGCCAGATTCCAGAGAACGGGCTATATGCAACTCCTTTAACGCAATACAAAACTCTCCCTCTAGGGAGGTGGTTGGCTATAATGTCTAAAAACAATACTTTAAATAAATAAACTTTATTTATTATTAATATTATTATTAAGTTCGTTTATTTCTCCGAAAAACAAGCCTAACTTTGGCGATTTATTTTGGGAGGAGGATTTATTTTTGGAGGGTTTATTTAATACTTATTGAGGTATAAAACAAAACATTTGTATTATCATTTTAATGCAAATTGGCGGCGACAGAGCCAATCTTTGAAATCGCCCTTTTTTTAAAACTTCTAAACGGGGCGACAGATTTCTCGTAAATTATAAGATCTGGCACAAAAAAACATTTTTTTAAATTAAGTTACCATTGGCCATGGAAATACGAGGGTGTTTTATTCTGAATCAAATTTTGTAGAAATGGAGCACGTTAGAAAAAAATTATCGATTTTTGGCCAAAAAATAAGCAGTAAATTGTTTACAAAATAAAACGTACACATTAAATTTAAAAAAAAAAACTACTTCCATTGAGACTGTAGTATTAAAGCTACTGTCAAAATTTTAAATCGATCCATGCGACGGTTTTCAAGTAATCTGTCCTCCCAGTTCGAAAAAAGTGGTTTCGAGAAAAAAAGTTTAACGAGCACATAAATCCTAACAGCATTCGCGCACTTTGGTGGACGCCCGAGGAACTCTAAGAGATTTTCTCACTATAGGACCAACTGGATATTGTTTATAAGACTCTGACATATTGTTTAAGCAAAAAAAAAACGAATTTTCCAATATCCCAGAGTGGTGTTACCCCTTAAGTATAAACTCCATACTTTTACGATCATCATCCGTGAACTCTATTGAACTGAACATTATTCACGCCAATGCAATATTTACTGAATCATTAAGCGCGTGCACAAACGAATCATATAAATATTATACTTTTCATTTAAAAAAAAAAACATTGAGGAGCGTATACTGTCCATCATGGGCAAATTTGCTTCAAATGAATCGAACGGAGCACTTTTAAATAAGTTCTGCTTACCTCGAAATCCTACTATCCTTCCCAAATTCAAAAATCCCCAGATCGAAAGGCTGTTGGTCGATAGCCCTTACACAGTATAGAGTTGTAAATTGTTGTACTATGTAAATATTAACTCTATGTGTGTTTATTGTAAATAAAGATATAAAAAAAGCTCAGTTTCCACGCGCTGTATTTTTAAAAGAATCAATCTTAGACAAAAAAGTGTAAAATAAAAATTATAGGGAATCATCTTAATAATTGTATCAAGCAAAGATAATGAGATGATCTAGAAATAGCGCCTTCCCACCCCTATAATCCAACATGACCTCCTCGAGTCCTCAATGTCGGAAATTTCGAAATTTTAATAACTCACCTAATTGAACAATCATGCCAGTTATAAATTTTCCTGTTGTGGCTACACATATGCAGAAGCACTCTCATCAGAAAAAGCACAGAACGGGATTTTGAGTACCTATGTGTGGGAAACTTTGGTAAAGAAAGGAATTTTATGCCCAAACTTTAATCTCTTGCCATTCGTGACTAGTTCGATGTATCGACCTGAGATGAACGTTAATAATTGTTTTTTTTACTTTCTCCGTTACGAAATACGAGAAAGTATTGTGATCGTGATTTTTTTTCAAAAAATTTTTTTACGGAAATAACCGTTTTGGGGTCCCTAGCTACCATTTCAACAATTTCTGGAAAAAAATATTTTGTGTCTGTGTGTGTGTGTGTCTGGCTGTATGCGCTGTATCTCAAAAACTAATAGAGCAATTCATATGAAACTTTGAACATACGTCTTATTTGATAATCTGAAGAACTGAAAAGCTTTTGGTAAAATTTCGTACACCGGAAGTGGATTTTTACCTTAACTGTTTTTTGTTTTTTGCCAATATTTTCTTAAATATGAAAAATATCACAAAAACATTTAAACAAACATTAAAGACAACAAAGAAATGAACATCTTTTGCTTGAAAACATTTTTCATAAAATCATTTTTATTCGAGAAAATAATTTATTATTATTTTTTAAATTTTTGGTTTATAATTATAAAACAATAATAGTTACAGCAAATTTAGGTTGATAATAATTGTAGAGAATGCTAAAATGAACAACTTATAAAGAAAAAGTTTTTATCTAAATCCCTTTAGTTTTCGAGTAAACTGAGTTTTTGAATTTGAAGTATAATTTTTCCATCTTTCATAATTTTGACGTTTTAAACGTCAGTTTCATCCGAGTTTACTCGATGTACATTTAAAATATGATTTCAATTGAAAATAAACTATGAAAACGTAAATATAAATGGCTATGATACCATCAAGTCGGAGAAAGTAACATGATGGCCACATCACAATTTTTTTTTCTTCAAAATAAATCTTGCAAGCATTGCGTACATGGCTGCTTAAAACTGAATAGGTAAGGTGTCTGATTAAATTCACTTACAATGCGCTTTTGTGGTATTCGTAAAAAAAAATTCCTAACTGGAAATCGATCACGAGATCCTTACGCCATGTATTATATTTATTACTGAACTTGTTACATGAAGCTCACTCTAAAGAGCCATTAACTCAGTCCTAGTGGCTAATGGTGCCGGTCGCTTATCCAAGAAGAAATGCCATATTTAAATTGCCCGCCATATTCGCCTATGTAATCGCGGTCGATCTAAAATCTGTTTTTAGCAAAAAATACACATACAACTACACACCTCTACCAACATGTTGCTTGACTCTCGCAATGACTGGTAACTGAATGCATCAACCATCGGCGTTATATGGAGATATGTAAATAAGCAAACCGTCGAGTCGCAGCAAAATGTGCGCGCCGCTGTATTAGACGATATACATGGTGCGTGCATAATCCTAAAACGCACTAGTTGATTGACTCTGATCGTAATCGATTTGCAAGACCGTATCAGTAAATCTTTCTTAATGGATAATTTACCATAATGGATGCGATGGCCGAGCTACTTATCGTTAGTAATGTTTATGGCAGGGTTGAATGGTGAATTTTTGCGCCACATTTCTACCTTTTTTAATCCAGGAAGGAGATGGTTTTGGCGCATTCTTGTGCAAGCGACTTTTAAACATTCGCCTACAAGACTGGGTGCGAGATAAAGGTTTGAGGCTGAATAGATGTCTGCAGGAGGTCGCCACCTGTCTGATTATGACACAAATTTGGCGGGGTAAAAAATAGGGGGAGGAAATTTATATTGTGAAGAGGATGAAGCTGGCGATTTTTTTTTCTTCGATCATTTGGATTTCTAGTGAAAATTTCAGATTTGTAACAATTTCCGTTCTCGAGATATTGCCGTTTCGGGTTTATCCGTTTAGTAGGTACACATTATTTCATTCTAATGCGAGATTTTGTTTTTTCTGGCCTGATTGTTAAGACTTGCTACATAAACAACTGTTCATTACCGGAAAGGTAAGGTAAGGAGCTTTGACTATGTTCTAATGGACTGCTATTCCCCCTCCATTTCCCATATGATCACTGATACAAAAGTTGTCCACGAGCTGGAGCCCGATATAAGTCCCGCCTCGGAGCCGAAAATGGAGCGTAATTTAAAAACCGGAAAGCAAAAAAAATTTCTCGATATATTCATCAACAACGTGGATAATGCAAATGCGAGCATATTTCGGCAACTCGGGTCCACTTTCCTGTCTGTTCTTTACAAGCAAAGCATCAACCCATAATTTGCGAAGTTCCGGATTTGATGGAAATCTCATACAGAATTTTAGGTTATAAGTCAAAAGTCAACTGACGTGTACATCAGCTGACGAGTATTATAACCGCGTTGGCATATATACGTGGACGTATTGCAGCCTTTCGCATAGCAATATTTTGACATAGTGTGAATATTTGACAATATAAATGTTTATATATTCAAAGGTGTGAATAAATTGCAGGGTATCACAATATGCAATGCGAGCTTATAGAGTCATATGTCATAGACACAAAATAGCTACGAATTAAGTAACATACCGCAACCATTTAGGGTCCCGCCGCGCCACCGTTGCTTGGAGACACACATGAAGTTGGCGCTAGCAGTCCATAAGTATATAGTCAAAGGTAAGGAGCATAAATTACATATTAAAATTAAAATTATTGGTTATTATTTGTTATTAAAAATTGACTGGGAAGTTTGTCAATTTTAACCTAAATATAACTTCGATAAACGCTGGATAATAAATTCAGTGTATTTATTTCTTTGTGTCAAAACATTTTTATAAAATACTAACGATAATAAGTCACTATTACCAAATTAAGTATAACATCCCTGAACAACAATAACAAACCTAAAAACATAAACTCGTTAAATTAATTGAATTAAAAATAATTTTCTTCTTGTTCGTTCAAATGCAACACGGCGGCTCGCTTTAAAATTCCGGGTCGGCCAGAGCGCGCTTAGATGGGGCAGTAGCCCACATCTGTACACCTTTGACCGACCAATTATTAAAGTGAGCCGTTACTAATATATTAAATTAAAGATAAACGAAATATTTAAAAAGGTAAATTCAAATATGAAATTTAAAAAAATTATATTAACCACTTCGCGCAAATGCTACTATGATTGGATTTTGTTTGTCGCCACATGTGGCGAACCTGGGCGTGAAGAGGTTAATAGAAACAATATTTGCCCGTATCATCCATTTAAATTTGAAATAAATGTTGTATTAGATAAAGTTCAAAATTAATTCCGTGCAATTTTTAACATGTATATAATTTATAAACATAACAGAACATCTTCCTACTAAAATATGTACGAAATTCTTTGCTTGTTGAAGAGTGACCAATCTCCGAAGTTATGAAAGTTACAACATATGATACAGCCATCCCAAAATGTGATACCTGTGAGTAAAGTTTATGCAGAGTGAGAAAGTATTCGGAGAGAACGCGATAACAAATCTACGCATGGCCGCATCACCGCATTCATTTCACGACCGATTCTGTATCTACATTTACATCAGTGACGGTTCGCGGGGTTTTTTTCTGGTACGGCCGAGGTAACAAGAGGTGGTAATACAGATAGGTAGGGTCAGTTGCAAAGACCGCACCTATCTTCCTAACTGAACATGCTTTCTATTCTTTCAATGAATACATAGCCAACCGTGCAAACTCGTAAGAACACTTTTAATTTCAATTTTCATTTTAATTTGGATGTAAAGTCTAATTTTAATTATAATTGTAATTGTAATTATAAGTGTATTTATAATTGTGGTTGTAATTTAAATTTTAATTTTGAATTTTAATTTTGAATTTTAATTTTGAATTTTAAATTGTAGTTTTAAATTTTAAATTTTAAGTTTTAATGTTTAATTTTAATTTTAATTTTGATCTTATTTGTAATGTTATTTCTCCTCTTGTGACTTGTGTAAAACTGGGTAGGTTATTGGCACTAAATAAATTATTATTATTATTATTATTATTATCTGTATTACCACCTCTTGTTCCTCGGCCGTACCAGAAAAAAACCCGCGAACCGTCACTGCTGCGACACATGTTTCATTAATCATCTGGCTGATGAAGCCACCGCGTGGCGAAACATATGTCGCAGTGTTTCGACATTAAAAATTTGTGAAAATTCTCAACACACGTGTTTTACTTACCACATAGATCCTATAACAACATATCGAAAATGGTCACCCTGTACATACCAAAATAAAAAGACATACTAAAACATTTTTTTTTTCGTAAATTAAATCATCTCATTCTGTCTTACATTAATAAATACAAAAATAATTTCTGTTAGTCCCTGCTCTAAAAAACAAACGTAGATCCTGGACCGCGCGCTACGTTGATATAAAAATATTGAAGAGGAAAAGGTCCTTTTCCAATTTCAAGGTTCTCCTATCTAGAGCCAAAAAATAAGTGCCCGAACTTTACATTTACTGTACAGCTAAACATATTGCCGCTGATGGTGTGCAAACTTACATCCCTGTCTCCGTTAGTGTGTGTGTGTGTGTCTATAAATTATGGCTGGCAGTTTTTCACTTTTCATTATTGCTTAATTTTGGTTCTTCAGAAAATCACAAATGATGCACTAAGTTATCCGGGAAATATGTAGAGGTTGGTAAGGTTGAACAGCATCTTCTCCAGTATTTCGTGCACGGCATCAGTGAAGCCCGTGCTTCCGCAAGCAAGCATGTACAGCGAGTGTCGTTCCTCCTCTTCTGCTAGACCGGTTCTGTTCATGGTGTTTCTGATCAGTTCCTCCCTGACGATTCCTCGGAGACCGCTCCAGTATGCTGATCCCTGCGAGAGTATGAAGTCTATGTGGAATCTAAGCATGGGAGAGAGAAAGACAATACATTAATTGAGACCCATTCAACAGGCAGTTGATCAAAACATGAATATTTATTCAGCTGCAACAACTGCTGATTTAGCAATCATATTAGGCGAAAAATTGAATGTGCAGGGTGCGACCATTTTTGAAATCAAAAAATCTTTTCGCCTGCCTCTACCGAAACCATTTATTTCGGCCATAAAAATCGGGCCGAAACTACGATTTAGAGTATCTAGGGCCGAAAAAATCATATGCATAATCTAGACAACCTTCCGCAGAATATGAGCAGGCTATGCAAAAATCTGACAGTGACAGTTCAATGGTGCGCGATATAAAATTTCCTGAAACACTGTTTTTACTTAAGGCAGGCGAATAAATATCGAATGTAACTCATGCCAAAATGCTATAGCAACCCTTCACTTTTAACAGCGGCGGGTTGCTAAAGCCTATTTTCGGCCCTTGATACACTATATACTATATAGAATACCATTCAATAATATTAGGTGCCAAAAATTATGTCTATGAGGTGACGACCCTTATCTGGAATACACATTTGAAGCTAGTATCATCTCATATCGTATTGCGGTTCTGTTTCACCTAATAAGCACGCAAGTCGCAGGTTGGCATGTCTGGCGAGCGAAGAGGCCACAAAACATCGCTCTCGATTTGGAAGGTCGGGCTTTACTGGCAGTGCCCCGTCCTATTGGAACCACAAATTATTTCTCTGTGTGAATCCGGCACAAAAACGTTGTTCATTTCGCATTTCTTTCGAAACGATTTGTAAGGCCTGGGCAAACGCAAATCTTTGTGGGTTACGGCTACCTAAAGGCATGTATTAAGCAGGAGAAATCGAGAAAACTAGAAGAGTTAAAGGCCGGAACTAGGGCTGTGCAAAATAATCGATTAATCGATTAATCATTTGTTTGTTTATTTCTTGAAAAATAATCAATTGATTGATTAATCGATCATTTGATTTTTTATTCGTCGCTGATTTGATTATTTCACTAATTAATCTATTAATCAAATTGTCAATTAATTGATTCTTTTTCGAGTAATAATCAAACCAGTGACGGTTCACGGGTTTTTTCTGGTACGGCCGAGGTGGTAATACAGATAGGTAGGGTCAGTTGCAGAGACGGCTGGCTGCATGACCGCACCTATCTATATTACCACCTCTTGTTCCTCGGCCGTACTAGAAAAAACCCGCGAACCGTCACTGAATCAAACAGTTTATTAATCGATTATTTTGCACAGCCCTACTGTCTGGGCTAAAATAATTTTGAAAGATCGACGGATTGTGAAGTGAACTGAATTTTGTAGGATTATATCCCTGCGTTGATTTTTGATTTTTTGCACTAGAGTGTGCGTCATTGAAAAAAGTACATTTTCAAAAATTCATAACTCATCTGAAAATAGCAGCACATTCAAAAATCAAAATTATTTTGAAAGATCTGCGTCTTGTGAAGTAAACAGAATTTTTGTAGGATTTAAACCCTGAGTTTCATGTTACTTTTTAATTTTTTGAGCTCGAATGTTCGTCATTGAAAAAAATACATATTCAAAAATTCATAGCTCGACTGAAAATTGCTGCACATTCAAAAACCAAATATATTTTGAAAGATCGACGTCTTGTGAAGTGAACTGAATTTTTGTAGAATTTTATCCGTGCGTTACATATTGATTTTGAATTTTTTGCTCTCGAGTGAAAAAAATTGTTTTCAAAAATTCATAACTCAACTGAAAATTGCAGCACATTCAAAAACCAAAATTATTTTGAAAGATTGGCATCCTGTGAAGTGAACTGAATTTTTGTAGGATTTTATTTCTGCGTTTCATATTGATTTTTAATTTTTGCAGTCGAGTGTTCGTCATTGAAAAAAATACATTTTAAAAATTCATAACTCGACTGAAAATTGCAGCATATTCAAAAACCAAAATTATTTTGAAAGATCGACGTCTTGTAGAGTGGACTCAATGTTTGTAAGATTTCATCCCTGCGTTACATATTAATTTTTAATTTTTCGCTCTCGAGTGAAAAAAAAAATCGTTTTCAAAAATTCATAACTCGACTAAAAATTGAAGCACATTCAAAAACCAAAATTATTTTGAAAGATCAACGTCTTGTTAAGTGAACTGATTTTTTGTACGATTTTATCTCTATGCTTAATAGTGTTTTTTTTTTATTTTTTTGCGCTTGAGTGTGCGTGATTGAAGAAATACATTTTCAAAAATTCATAACCTGGCCGAAGATTGCTGCGTATTCAAAAAACAAAATTATTTTGAAAGATCGACGTCTTGTGAAGTGAACTGAATTTTTTTAGAATTTTATCCCTGCGTTACATATTAATTTTTAATTTTTTACTCCCGAGTGGAAAAAATACGTTTTGAAAAATTCATAACTCGACTAAAAACTGCAGCGCATTCAAAAATCAAAATTATTTTGAAAGATCGACGTTTTATAAAGTGAACTGAATTTTTGTAGAATTTTATCCCTGCGTTACATATTAATTTTTAATTTTTTGCTCCCGAGTGAAAAAAATACGTTTTGAAAAATTCATAACTCGACAGAAAATTGCCGCACATTTAAAAACCAAAATTATTTTGAAAGATCTACGTCTTGTACAGTGAACTAAATTTTTGTAGGATTTCATCCCTGCGTTACATATTAATTTTTGTTTTTTTGTGCTCGAATGTTCGCCATTGAAAAAAAAATCCATTTTAAAAAATTTATAAATGAAACTGAAATTTGCTGCACATTAAAAAACTAAAATGTTTTTGAAAGATTGCCGTCTTGTGAAGTGATTTTAATTTTTGTAGAATTTTACCCCTGCGTTACATAATGATTTTGAATTTTTTGCTCACCAGTGAAAAAAAATACATTTTCAAAAATTCATAATTCGACTGAAAATTGCAGCACATTCAAAAACCAAAATTATTCTGAAAGATCGACGTCTTGTAAAGTGAACTGAATTTTTGTAGGATTTCATCCCTGCGTTACATATTATTTTTTTATTTTTTTGCGCTCGAGTGTGCCTCATTGAAAAAAATACATTTTCAAAAATTCATAACTCAACAGAAAATTTCCGCACATTCAAAAACAAAAATGATTTTGAAATATCTACGTCTTGTGAAGTAAACTGATTTTTTCTAGAATTTTATCCCTCCGTTTCACATTAATTTTTATTTTTTTGGGCTCCAGTGTGCCTCATTGAAAAAAATACATTTTCATAAATTCATAGCTCGACTGAAATTTGCTGCACATTCAAAAACCAAAATGATTTTGAAAGATTGGCGTCTTGTGATGTGAACTGAATTTTCGTAGAATTTTATCAGTGTGTTACATATTGATTTTGAATTTTTTGCTCACCAGTGAAAAAAATACGTTTTCAAAAATTCATAAATCGACTGAAATTTGCTGCACTTACAAAACCCAAAATGATTTTGAAAGATTGGCGTCTTGTGAAGTAAACTGAAATTTGTGGGATTTTATCCCTGCGTTACATATTGATTTTGAATTTTTTGCTCTCGAGTGAAAAAAATTCATTACTCGACTAAAAATTGAAGCACATTCAAAAATCAAAATTATTTTCAAAGATCGGTGTTTTGTGAAGTGAACTGAATTTTTGTAGGATTTTATCCCTGCATTTCATATTGATTTTTATTTTTTGGCACTCGAGTGTTCGTCATTGAAAAAAAATACATTTTCAAAAATTCATAAATCGACTGAAATTTGCTGAACTTTGAAAAACCAAAATGATTTTGAAAGATTGGCGTCTTGTGAAATGAACTGAATATTTGTAGGATTTTATCGTTGCGTTACATAATGATTTTGAATGTTTTGCACTCGAGTGTTAGTCATTGCAAAAAATACATTTTTAAAAATTCATAACTCGACTAAAAATTGAAGCGCATTAAAAAAAAAACGAAATTATTTAGAAAGATCGGCGTCTTGTGAAGTAAACTGAATTTTTGTAGGATTGTATCCCTGCGTTTCATATTAATTTTTAATTTTTTGCACTCGAGTATTAGTCATTGAAAAAAATACATTTTTAAAAATTCATAACTCGACTGAAAATTGCTGCATATTCAAAAATCAAAATTATTTTGAAATATCGACGTCTTGTAAAGTGAACTGAAATTTTGTAAAATTTTATCCCCGCGTTTCATATTAATTTTTATTTTTGTGAGCTCGAATGTTCGTCATTGAAAAAAAAAAAATTTTCAAAAATTCATAGCTCAACTGAAATTTGCTGCACGTTTAAAAACCAAAATTATTTTGAAAGGTAGACGTCTTGTGAAGTAAACAGAATTTTTATAGGATTTTATTTCTGCGTTTCGTATTAATTTTTAATTTTTTAAGCTAGAATGTTCGTCGTTGAAAAAAAAAATACATTTTCAAAAATTTATAACTCGACTGAAAAATGCTGCACATTTAAAAACGAAAATGATTTTGAAAGATCGACGTCTTGTAAAGTGAACTGAATTTTTGTATGATTTTATCCCTGCATTTCATATTAATTTTTTATTTTTTGCGCTCGAGTGTGTGTCATAGAAAAAATACGTTTTCAAAAATTCATAACTCGACTGAAAATTGCTGCACATTCAAAAACCAAAATTATTTTGAAAGATCTACGTCTTGTGAAGTAAACTGAATTTTTGTAAGATTTCATCCGTGCGTTACATATTAATTTTTAATTTCTTGCACTCGAGTGTGCCTCGTAGAAAAAAATACATTTTTAAAAATTCATGACTCGATTGAAAATTGCTGAACATTGAAAAACCAAATATATTTTGAAAGATCGACGTCTTATGAAGTGAACTGAATTTTTGTAGGATTTTATCCTTGAGTTTCATATTATTTTTTTAATTTTTTGCAATCGAGAGCGTCATTGAAAAAAATACATTTTCAAAAATTCATAACTCGACTGAAAATTGCTGCACATTCAAAAACCAAAATTAGTTTGAAAGATAGACGTCTTGTGAAATGAACTGAATATTTATAGGACTTTATCCCTGCGTTTCATATTATTTTTTATTTTTTTACACTCGAGTGTTCGTGATTGAAAAAAAATACATTTTCAAAAATTCATAACTCGACTGAAACTTGCACCACATTCAAAAACAAAATCATTTTGAAAGATCGGCGTTTTGTGAAGTAATCTGAATTTTTGTAGGATTTTATCCGTGCGCTACATATTAGATTTTATTTTTTTGCCCTTGAGTGAAAAAAATACATTTTCAAAAATTCATGACAACTGAAAATTGCTGCACATTCAAAAAACAAAATTATTTTGAAAGATCGATGTCTTGTGATGTACACTGAATTTATGTGGGATTTAATCTCCACGCTTCACATTCATTTTTAATTGTTTGCACTCGAGTGTTTGTCATCGAAAAAAATACATTTTCAAAAACTCATAAATCGACTGAAATTTGCTGCACATTCAAAAACCAAAATTATTCTGAACGATTGGCGTCTTATGAAGTGAACTGAATTTTTGTAGAATTTTATCCCTGCGTTACATATAAATTTTTATTTTTTTGCTCTCGGGTGAAAACATTACATTTAAAAAAATGCACAACTCGATTGAAAATTGCTGCACATTCAAAAACCAAAATAATTTTGAAAGATCAACGTCTTGTGAAGTCAACTTAATTGTGGTAGGATTTTATCCTTGCGTTTAATATTGAATTTTAATTTTTTTCACTCTAGTGTGCATCATTGAAAAAATACGTTTTCAAAAATTCATAACTCGACTGAAAATTTGCATTTGTGCTGCGTGATTTGGACGTGCGGTTTGTTAAAAGAAAAAAAAAGGAAGGGTAGTTGACGGGAATTCGGGTTGAGGAAGGATTATTTAGGAATTGGCGTAAGCAACTACGCTGTTCGGCCATTAACGAAATATCATTTGAAATTTCATTTTAATAATGAATGGGACACACTAAACACCACACACGACTGTTGATATTTTGTAACTGTAAATCTAAAATTAAGTTTGATGTTGATTTTAATTGTATTTTAATTTAATTTAATATTAATTTTCATGTTTGAAGTTCTGTTTAGTATGATGATGACGTGATATATTTATATCTTACATTTGGCGGTACGACAATTGTATAACCTTTACGTTGATAACAATAAATAAATATTATTATTGTTATAAATATTATTGTTATAAAAAATATTATTATTCATGGACCGCTCGGCTGGGATTCGAACCCACGACCACGAGGCCCGTTAGCAGGAGCTCTACTCACTAGGCCACCGCGACAGACGTGCGGTTTTCTTGCAATTTTTCGAATCGGCCAGTAAGAATGACGCATTGGCGATTGTGGGCGTTTTACTTCTCTATTTATATAATAAATAGATCATGGTTTGAATGTAATTTTGAAATAATTCTTCAAAAAAATCGAAAACTTGGATACTCGAAGTGCATTTGATTTCTTCGGATACGTACGTATAGTACTTGATAATGACAGTAAAACGTCGAAACTTAAGTCGTGATGTGTATGTATATGTAATATTTGTACATACATCAAATAAATTGTGGTAAAAAACATAGTAAGTATTTTATTCAGTGTTTCTATAATGAATTATCACGTAGTAACGGTCGCAACCATCACCATAAATAGTAGGAATTATTAGCACCCCTAATTCAAACTGAAAACAATTTGAAATTTCATGGCTAATTCCAGCCAAGACGTCAAAACTTAATTAATTCCTGATGTATTTTGAAAATCTAAAGCTAATTCCAGCGGAAAATATTTATTTATAATTTAATTCATCTTCTTCTCTGACGGGATATTAAAATTAGCTTCATTCTATGAAGATTTTAGAATTTTGAAATTCTAAGATACATCTAGAATTCATTTATTACAGCTCTTTTTTACAGTTCAGGTCTTTAGTATCGCCATTTTGTTTAAGGCTATGATATGCTAATTCTTACAATGGGATGCCAAATCGAAATACATTCTGGATCAATTTTGAAACTAATTCCAGCGGGGATTAATTTTTTACAATATTTACCATCACTTCATGCTTCATTTGAAATTTCTGGGTCACTATTTAACATTGTAGGCTTCTTGTAGAGATTTTTTTGTCTCTTATTGTAGTAATGCAGAATTGGAATTTTTTGCAATTTTTATTATTTATTTGTACAGTTTTGAGGGTTACCGTTGTGCTTCATTCTGTGATATGTCAATTGTTATAGTGGAATATCAAAATTAGATTAATTTTGGATGGATTTTAAAATTTTGAAGCTAATTCCTGTGGATATTACTTTTTTTACAATTTTTATTATCGCTGAATTTCAAATCAAGTTTCAAGTGTTGCCATTTTATGTGTCAATTCTTGTAGTTTAATGTTAAAATTTAGTCCACTAATCTATTAATCGATTGTTTAATTATAACTCGAAAAATATTCAATTAATTGATAATTTGATTTTTCAATTAATCCATTATTTGATTAATCAATCATTTGATTATTCTATTAACCGATCATTTGATTATTTGATTAATCGATCATTTGATTATTTGATTGATCGATAATTTGATTAATCGATCATTTGTTAATTTGATTAACCAATCATTTGATTATTCGATTAATCGATCATTTGATTATTTGATTAACCAATCATTTTATTATTCGATTAATCGATCATTTGATTAATTGATTATTTTTATTAATCGATATAATCGATTATTAAAAATAATTAATAATCGGTTATTCATTTCCATAATCGAACACCTATAGCCGCAATACGAAAGAAAGAAACACTTCCAGTAAAGTCCTGTATCTGAGAAAAAAGGTCGTCACTTCACCTACATATTTTTTCGCACCTAATATTTTTCATAATACTAATATTTTCATTTTCTCAAAAATTGACCGTCTTGTGCACGTTCCAAAATTGACCATACCCTAGATGCACCCTGTATATACATAAATATACAATTACCTGGGATCCCTTTCACTAAGATTTATTAGGTCATTCTTGAAGAACAAATCCACTTCATTCCGGTTGAAGAATAACAGTTGGACGTTCTTCCTGAAACACACAAATAACCAATATTCGAAACCATTAATTTAGAAACAAACACACGATTAAATATTGTCGTTCACTTTCAGAAATAAATTACGCAACCACGGTGCTCCGATCCCACTCGTGCCACATATACCCTCTTATTAAACTTGTATCGTATGTTCATTAAAAAAAAAAACCTCAAGTGTGCCATGACTTTTTCGTTTTAAAATTTCAGTTGGTACACTTGACACCTGTTGGGAATTGACATATAAACGTCAGATCTATCTAGAAGTCACAATTATTCCGTGCTTACAACCAGCAAAAAACTGAAAAGCTTTTAGTAAAATTTCGTATTTCCGAAAATTTACCTTACAGTTTTTTGTTCTTTTAGCCTTTTTGGGACTTCAGGACAAAGTTTTCAGAACTTTTTTCAGGTCATTTTAAGGGACATTTTTAAAAGACCTTTCTTTGAGGATTCTTTTTAGGACTTTTTCAAGACTTATTTTTAGGACTTTTTCTTACAGGAAAAAAAAATCAGAATTTTCTTCATGACATTTTTTAGAATTTCGCTTTTCCTAATCTCTTTTGGACTTTTTTAAGGACTTTTCCAGATATTTTTAACTTTTTTTAATACTATTTTCAAAACTTTTTATTTGAGGAATTTTGTCAAGGACTTATAAAAATTGTCCTATAAAAACTTGCCCTCAAAATAACATTTTTAAAAACTATTCAAAGAAAAGCATTGTAAGTAAAAAGTCCTTAAAATTGTCCTTAAAAAGATTTGAAGAAATCCCAAAGAGTCTTGAAAAAAGTCCTGCAAATAGATCTTTTTGTGGGACTTTTTTCAAGACTCTTTGGGATTTCTTTTTCAGGACAATTTCTTCAAATCTTTTTAAGAGCCATTTTAAGGACTTTTTACTTACAATGCTTTTCTTTGTTTATTTGTTAAAGATGTTATTTTGAGGGCAATTTTTCTTTTTCTGAACTTACTTCAGGACTTATTTTATGACTTATTTTATGACTTTTTAGGACTCTTTTTCGGGACATTTATTTCTGGTATTTTGTATGAAGATTATTTTTCAGGACTTTTTTTCACGGCTTTTTTCAATACTCTATTTTCTCGACTTTATTTCCAGGACTATTCCTCCAGGACTTTTTTTCAGGGCTTTTTCGAGACTTTGTTAAGAACCAATTCAGGACTTCTTTTCAGAATTTTCTTCATTACATTTTTTTAGAATTATTTTTTCGGGTTTTTTTTTCAAGCCTTTTTTAAATTTTCAAGGACTTTGTTCAGTACGACATTTTTTACAGGATTAATTTTTAGGACTTCTTGTTCCGGACTTTTTTTCAAGACTTTTCGGGATTATTTTCAGGACAAATTCCTCAGAGTTTTTTTTCAGAAATTTTTTTTTTAAATTGTTTACGATGTTATTTTCATAACTCTTTTTGAAGACCGTTATTAAAGAAATTTTTTTCAGAATATTTTATCAGGACTTTTTTTCGGGACTTCTTCATGACTTTTTTCAGGACTTGGTTTAGGACTTTCCTTCGCGATTTTTTAGGACTCTTTTTCGGACTCCTTTCAGGATTTTTTTAAGGATATTTATTTCTGTTTTATATGAAGACTACATTTTTCAGGACTCTTTTTACAGTACTCTTTTCAGGACTATTTTCACGTCACTTTCCCACAACTTTTTTTTTCAAGACTTTATTTCCAAAACTGTTTATCCAGGACTTTTTTTGTAAGAACTTTTTTTTCAGGACTTTATTTCTGGTATTTTTGAAGAACCTGCTTTTTTTGTCAGGACGTTTTTCAAGACTTCCATGTTCAGGACTTTTATTAGTTTTTTAAGACTGTTTAATTAGGACTATTCTTAGAAATCTTTTTCAGGACTTTATTTCTGGTCTTTTTGAAGGACCTGCTTTTTTTGTCAGGACTTTTTTATCGGAACTTTTTTTCAAGACTTTCATGTTCAGGACTTTTATTAGTTTTTGAGGACTTTTAAATCAGGACTATTTTTAGAAATTTTTTTCAAGACTTTCTTGTTCAGGATATTTTTTAGATTTTTTAGGACTTTTCAATCAGGACTTTTTTGGCATTTTTTTTTTAATTTTTCAGTAAACTTTTCGGTAAAGATTATTAGAATTTGAAACATTATTTGTCATTTTTTCCTTTCATAATTTTGACCTTTCAAACGTCATTACCGATCATATGAAATGCTCGATTTAAAATATGATTCAAATTGAAAATATTGAATGAAACTATAAATATAAATAACTATTATACCTTAATAATAATCGGAGAAAGTAACATGATGGCCTCATCACCATTTTTTCTTGTGGCCATATCCAAAAATTGTATTTATGCACAACCAGTACCCAATCGAGAAAATATGCGGCAACGAAATCGAGAAATTTTTTTAGAAATTAACATTAATCCAGTGTTATTGCGGAGCGTAATGGAGGGTGTGCGACGAAGAGTTCAGGCTTGTGTTCAAGAACAAGGAAGGCACATACAACATTTAACATAATTTTATAGTGAAAAATTTAACGTAAGTATCTATAAATTGACTACAGTTTATTGTTTAATCTTGAGAAGTAACGTAACCTCAATATGTGTTACCAACTTAAATTTTTAAAATTAAAAAATCATGGCACAATTGAGGTTTTTTTCTTAATGAACATATTTTACTATTTCTATACTAAGTAATCCTCTTGAGTTAATGCACCATTTTAACAGCACTCTATACTAATTATACTTACACGGGCCTCATCTTCCTGTCCAGTAATGCCAAAATCAGTGACAGTAATGGATTCAATCCCGTGCCGGCCACTAACACAATAAAATGCGACATATTAGTCACTTTAGCAAAGTCGAACGACCCGGCCGGATCGGAAATCAAGATTTCATCGTTCAGTTTCTTGTTCGTGATGTACGTGCTGAGAAGACCGTGTTCGTAACGCTTCACCAAAAGGCAGATTTTCGCGGTGGTGAACTTTTCCTGTGCGAAATTCTCTCGTAAACCGCACGGGATCGGGCTGTAGCTGCGCCACTGGCCTTCATCTGAAACACGACGCCACCGTTAATTGTGTACAAAAAAATTAAAATATAACTTACTGTTAAATATTTTCACATGTTTCCCTAATGGCACATTGGATACCGCTCTATCCTTTCTGGTGATTTCATAAAAGAAACAATTGTAGTTGATCCGCTTAGCAAAGGTGACCAAACCCTCATGCTGCTTTTGGACTGTATTGTGTACCTCCGCAACGGTGGTTGCAATTGTCCCGAAAGTGGTCCACACTGCCTTTTTCTCTTTAAGGATGATCACCTCGAGTTTTCCCGTTTCGTAGTTCATCTTAAACGTAACCGGCCACAAAATCTGATGCAAGAAGTCTATTACATACACATGGGAGGTGCGTTGGGCGATGATCGTGATGGTGAGCACCTTGCCCACCGGTGGCAGAATTTCCACGAACGGATTCGAGCCGACTCCGGTGTAGAAGTAAAGGAACAGCGTTTCCGCTTTTTGGATCCAGTCGAAGTTGACGGTGAGTCTCTGCGAATTGGTCGTGGGCGTAGAGACAAGTGACGTTTTTTGTTCTATCTGCTGGGATCCTGGGACGTTCGCCGAGTTTCCAGCCAGGCCGTGCAGGCCCGCGATCACGTTTTCGAGTGTCTTCTTTGGCGGCTGCTGAGACGTTGAGGCTTCTGTGGTTACGATGATTTCGTCGGTTATGTTGGCAGACAGCACACCGATGTAGCATTTCATGAGAATTTTTTCGAAATTCACCCATGGATGTATCTGCAATGCCAGGCACAAACATTATACTGCATCTTGGTGTTGGGTAATTATGAATAATAAATAACAGAGGCCGAAACCACTAGAACAATGTTGCTCATCTTCATTTGATCGGAGGGTCCGGGACCAGCGGCGGCTCGTGGATTTCCGTAGGTGAGGACAAGGATGCCGTTCGTGTTGCACTACTTTAATAGAGGAAGCAAATATTCCATTGCTTTTTCGGTCTAATTTTCTTCCGTTGCCTCACCGCCGAACATCCACGAGCCGCCGCTGTCCGGGGCAAAGTGCCAAATCGATATTTTGCCCAAAGTGCCGAATTTCATACTACCACCATACCCAAAGTGCCGAACGACGCCAAGCAACATCGCATCGTTCGTAAACAAAGCGTCGGACCAATCAGCCTCACGTCTTTTCTTCTGAAAACCCTAGAGAGGCTGTGCGACAACTACATCAGGGAGCAGTGCTGCTTGAACAGCAAACTGCACCCAAGCCAACACGCCTACAGGCCAGGCAAATCGACTGAGTCGGCCCTTCATCATGTGGTATGCAGGATTGAAGGATCGCTGGCTAACAAACAGTCAGCCCTAGGAGCCTTCATAGATATCGAGGGGGCTTTTGACAAAGTCTCCTACGCCAACATAGAACAGGGTCTAAACAAACACGCGGTCCCCACAACCATCATTGGATGGGTCGGGGCCATGCTAAGGAATAGAACTGTAACTGCCTCAATAGGTAAAGAAAGCCAAACAGTAGCTGCCACAAAAGGATGTCCACAGGGTGGGGTGCTATCCCCGCTTCTGTGGAACGTCGTTGCGGACGGCCTACTACGGCAACTGAACAACGCAGGATACCATGCTGTGGGTTACGCAGATGACGTGGTAATCCTACTTATCGGAAAACACGAGAGCATTCTGTATAGCCTTATGCAGAATGCCCTCAAAATCATAGAGGATTGGTGCGAAAAAACGTCTCTCTCGGTTAACCCCAAGAAGACAGAGTTAGTACTATTCACAAGAAAAAGGAAGATCAACACAGGTAGACTTCCCAAACTTTTCAACAACCAGCTATGCTTGGCAGACGAGGCGAAATACCTCGGTATTATACTGGACTCCAAGCTTAACTGGAAGAACCACCTAGAACACAAGCTGAAAAAAGCATGTGTCATCTTCTGGCAGTGTAGGGGCGCGCTAGGACCAACCTGGGGCTTCAAACCAAAGGTGGCCCGGTGGCTCTACACTGCAATTGTCAGACCAGCTCTGACATACGGAGCGATAACCTGGTGGCCGAGAACAGACCAATCGGTAACCAGGAAGAAGCTAAACCATCTACAACGATTGGCGTGCCTGGCCATGACGGGCGCAATGCGCACAACACCCACGGCTGCAATCGAAACTCTACTGAACCTGACGCCCCTTCACATACATGTAAAGGAGGTGGCAGTAAGCACAGCCTTAAGACTAAAGGCAAATGGCACGTGGAGCCCGACAGCAAACGGTGTGAGACACGGGAAAATATTGAGAGAGGCGGGGTTAACCATGCCTGAACTCAAAGAATCCCTCGACAGTGTCCCACCGAGACACCTGTTTAAACGGCAATACGAAATAAAAGATCAGATTAATGACAAACCAGAAATCACCGTCTATACCGACGGGGCCAAGAACCATGAAGGCGCAGGGGCAGGCATCTATTGCCAGGAACCTGACCTCAGCCTCAGCATCCCCCTAGGTAGGAATGCGACGATCACTCAAACGGAACTTTTCGGGATACTTGAAGGTGCTCGGAAACTATCGGAACTGGCAGTCTCGAACAAATCCATTTTGTTCCTCACTGACAGCAAATCAAGCATAGCTGCGCTTTCGAGACCGAGGGTGGCCAGCAGTATAATATTGGAGTGCAAGCAAGCCTTAGACAAACTCGCCGCAACCAACAGAGTCACAATTTCCTGGATTAAGGGACATTCAAATAATGAAGGGAACGACCGGGCCGATAGGCTTGCCAAAAGGGCTGCCCTGAAAAGGGAAGGCTCTAAGGCTTTGCCACTGGCACCACTCACTGTCTCCCAAATACTTAAAGGAAACTCTCTTGAAGAACACAAAAAGGAATGGCTACAGACTGACAAATATGTGGTCGCCAAAAAATTCATCCACTCACCAATACCGAAGCTGAGCAGGAAATACATTGAATTACCAAGAAGTAGCTTGCGGTTGCTAGTCGGTACACTTACTGGGCACTGCAAACTAAAAAAGCACCTCCACAACATAGGGGTGGTAAAAGACCCCCTATGTCGGAAATGCGAGCAAGAAGAGGAGACACTAAGACACATCATGTGTGAATGCGAGTCACTCAAACAACTTAGGTGGTCCGTTTTCGGAGAGGAGTGGCCAGATTGGTCACAACTGGGCAACACTCCACACGGCCAACTACTTGACTTCACAAGAAGTTTAGGTTGGCTTGAGGAGTAGGGCCCAGGAGGCGGCACAAAGGACCAACGTATGGTCTAAGCGCTGCGACAATTTGGTCGCCCTCCACAAACCATCAATCATCAAGCGTCGGAGCCGAATGCGAATCGGCAGTTTGGATATTCGGTACTTTGTCCTCGCGCCGACCTCTCAGAAAGGCCCAAACTACCCAATGCACGCCGATTCGGCACTTTGGTCGCACGCACGTACGCGTAAATATACGTTTAAAAACGTTTAAAACAAAAATACAATTTGTTTTATTTTAAATTAAAAAAAAAACATTATCCAAGCCTGAAACCAACAGCTGATACTCACGTTATCGAATAAGTCTGTGGCGTCTTTTCCGCACCCTTGCAACATTTGATCGATTCCTCCGGGATGAAATGGTAGATAATCGGTAACGTTGAAGACTTTCCCCCTGATTGCTAACCACGCGTCGTTTTCTGTTCTGTGTTTCGCTAGTTCCCGTGTGGCTACCTGAAAAATAATTCATTAAGTATCAGGATGGCGGCGACTGTATTTTTTCGTGATAAATAGAATAGTAGAAAAAAATATTGTTGGGTTCGTTAATATTGCAATCTGCGTTTATTTTATCCCAACAACGTCATCCCCATGAAATCCCAACTGGACAGTCTATAACTTTCAAAAACTTTATCAAATAAAACTCCACCGATAGACTGATCCCAAACTCAGTTGGTACATATTTGGCCTCAAGCAGTGATTCCAATACCATCCCACAGTGGGGGTGTCTTTTGTTGAAGATCAATCATAAAAAATGCATAACCAAATGAATACACATTTTTCAAAACTGGTCGGAATCGTCTCGGAGCTGATATGACCGTTGAAATTTTCAATTCGAAAAAATCACGATTACAATTCTTTCTGCAACTCCGTACGTAGAAAGTAAAAACAGACAAAAAACACATTGAAAAGTTAGACCAAGAAATCTTAAATATAAATTTAAGCACCCCAGCACACAAATTTGGCAGCAAAAATTAAAAATCGAATAAAACATTCCCACAAATATAATTTTTATTGCTGACTATAGTTTCGGCAACTCAAAACATTGTGTTATACCAAAAAAAGGAAAAGTGTTTTTTATTATATTCACAACATGTATAACGAAGTAGCCTCCACCATAAACAATATTTGAAAATTAAGTAATACCTTAAACATAAATCCCGCAGACTATATTTTCCAGATAAATATCAAAGTACATTAATTTTCGTCTTAAAACAACTCCTATATTAAAATGAAAACAAAAAATATCAAATTAAATAACCTGAAATGAATTCAAAAACTTTGAAAATACAGGCCAAAAAAATCAAAAATTCAATCTGCAAATCTATATTACAAGAGAAAAAATCAAAAACTTGGAATCAAAAACCCGAAAATACCCTTAAAAATCAAAAATTCTCTCATAAAAATGAATAATTTTTAATAAGGTTTAGCCCAAAAATTTAGACCAAAAAAAATTAAATTTAGACAAAAATGAAGAACATTTCAGACCTAAAAAATCTAAAATTTAGGCCAAAAATCTTAAATATAAGCAAAAAAAAAAATAACTTGTAGACCAAAAAACCCAAAAATTCTAAATGAAGGGCAAAAAATCAGAACAGACAAAAAAATTTAAATTTTTAACAAGCAAATCGAAAGTTTTGACCAATATGAAGAAAATCCCAGACCAAAAAAATATAGTCCAAAAATCCAAAATATAAGCCAAAAAAATACTTTTACAAAAAAATGCAGGCCAAAAACCGAAAACTTCCACAAACAAATCGAAATTTTTAGCCAAAATAGACAATATTGAGGCCAAAAATTCAAAAAATTGGAACAAACAAAACGAATATACAGACGAAACATCTAAAATATAGCCCCAAAAATCGAAAATTCTGGTCTAAAAATAAAAAGTGCAGACCTAAAAATTGAAAATTCAAGCAAAAGAAAAGTAATTTGCACTTTTCCGCTCAAAAATAACAGCTCAAAATAAGTTTCCGATTAGATACTCGATAATAGTAAAAAAAAATCGGCAATAAAAACCAATAGTTCAGGTTAAAAAATACAAAATGAAGGGCAAAATATCAGAAAAGAAAATCTCAAAACTGCAAAAAAATGCAAGCATAAAAATCAACAATTCAGGTTAAAAAAAAATTCGGACCTAAAAAATTAAAAATGCGGGCCAAAAAAATCGAAAATTTTGGTCTGAATTTTCAATTTTTTTGAATGAAGAATGAAGAAAATTTCAGACTAAAAAATCGAAAATATAGGCCTAAAATCTAAAATATAAAGGGGGAAAAAAACTGCAGACCAAAAAACCGAAAAGTTCCACAAACAAATCGAAAATTTTGGCCAAAATAGACTATAGTTAGGCCAAAAACTCTAAAATTTGAAACAAAGAAAACGAATGAACGGGCCAAACATTTAAAATATATTCCCAAAAATCAAAAATTCTGGTCTAAAAATAAAAAATGCAGACCTAAAAATTGAAAATTCAAGCAAATAAAAAATAATTTGCCATTTTCCGCCCAAAAATTCTCAAAATAAGTTGTCTATCAGATACTCGATAATAGTAAAAAAATCCGACAATGAAAACCAACAGTTCAGGTTAAAGATTTCGAAATGAAGGGCAAAAAAACAGAAAAGAAAATCTCAAACATGCAAAAAAGATTCACGCATGAAAATCAACAATTTACGTTAAAAAATCTAAAAATTTAGTCCAAAAATTCTGACCTAAAAATTAAAAATGCGGACAAAATAATCAAAAATTTTAACAAACAAATCGAAAGTTGACAGAAATTAAGTAAATTTCAGATCAACAAAAAAAGAAAATATAGGCCAAAAAGCTAAAATATAAGCCAAAAAGGAAAACTTTTACAAAAAAAAAATGCAGACCAAAGAACCAAAAAGTTCCACAAACAAATCGAACATTTTGACCAAAATTAACTATATTTAGGCCAAACACTCTAAAGATTGAAACCCCTCAAAAATAAAAAATTCTGGTCTAAAAATAAAAAATGCAGACCAAAAAATTGAAAATTCAAACAAAAGAAAAATTTTCCGCCCAAAAATAACAGCTTAAAATAAGTCACCGATCAGATACTCGATAATAGTTAAAAAAATCGTTTAGGTTAAAAAATACAAAATAAAGGGCAAAAAATCAGAACAGAAAATCTCAAAACTGCAAAAAAAATTCACGCATAAAATCAACAATTCAGGTTAAAAAATTTAAAAATTTAGCCCAAAAATTCGGACCTTAAAAATTAAAAATGCGGGCCAAAAAACCGAAAAATCAAAAAATTTTACAAACAAATCGAAAATTTAGACGTAAATGAAAAAAATTTCAGACTAAAAAAAATTGAAAATATAGGCCAAAAATCTAAAATATAAGCCAGAAAAAAAAATTGTACAAAAAAAATGTAGAGCAAAAAACCGAAAACTTTGACAAACAAGTCGAAATTTTTGGCCAACATAGAAAATATTTAGTCCAAAAACTCTAAAAAAAAAAATTGAACAAAAAACCCAAATATACAGGCCAAACAACTAAAATAAAGCCCCAAAAATCGGAAATTTTGGTCTAAAAATAAAAAATGCAGACAAAAAAAATTGAAAATTCAAGCAAAAGAAAAATAATTTGTCATTTTCCGCCCAATAATAACAGCTCTCAAAATAAGTCACCGATCAGATACTCGATAATAGTAGAAAAAATCGGCAAAAAAAAAACAATAGTTAAACAGGTTAAACAATACAAAATGAAGGGCAAAAAATCAGAACCGAAAATCTCAAAACTGCAAAAAAATATCACGAATGGCCAGTTAGACAATATTTAGGTCAAAAACTCTAAAAAAAAAATTGAAAAAAAAAACGAATATACAGGCCAAACATCTAAAATATAGTCCCAAAAATCAAAAATTCTGGTCCACAAGGAAAAAATGCAGACAAAAAAATTGAAAATTCAAGAAAAATAATTTGCTCCGCCCAATAATAACAGCTCTCAAAATAAGTTGCCGACCAGATACTCGATTATAATTAAAATCCGGCAATAAAAACCAAGAGTTCAGGTTAAAAAATCCAAAATACAGGCCAAAAAATCTAAAATATATGCCAAAATTTTTTTTAAAAAAAGCAGACCAACAAACCGAAAAGTTCGCCAAACAAATTGAAATTTTTGGCTAAAATAGACATTATTTAGGCCAAAACATGGAACAAAGGAAACGAATATACAGGCCAACCATCTAAAATATAGCCCCAAAAATCGAAAAATCAAAAAATCCAAAATTATAGTCTAAAAATTAAAAATGCAGATAAAGAAATTGGAAATTCAAGCAAAAGAAAAATAATTTGCCATTTTCCGCTGAAAAATTACAGCTCAAAATAAGTTACCGATCAGATACTCGATAATAGCAAAAAAAATCGGCAATAAATCCAATAGTTCAGGTTTAAAAATCCAAAATGAAGGGCAAAAAATCAGAACAGAAAATCTAAAAAAATGTTAAAAAAATCACGCATAAAAATAAACAATTTATGTTAAAAATTCTAAAAATTTAGCCTAAAACTCGGACCTAAAAATTAAAAATGCGGACAAAAAAATCGAAAACTTGAACAAACAAATCGAAACTTTAGATCGAAATGAAGAAAATTTCAGATCAAAAAAAATCGAAAATATAAGCTAAATATCTAAAATATAAGCAAAACAAAATTTTACAAAAAATGCAGACAAAAAAAACAGAAAAGTTCGACAAACAAATCGTAAATTTTGGCTAAAATAGACTATATTTAGGCCAAAAACTCTAAAAAAATTGGAACAAAGAAAACGAATATACAGGCCAAACATCTAAAATATAGCCCCAAAAATCAAAAATTCTGACCCAAAAATAAAAAATGCAGACAAAAAAATTGAAAATCCAAGAAAAATAATTTGCCATTTTCCGGCCAATAATAAGAGCTCTCAAAATAAGTTGCCGACCAGATACTCGATTATAATAAAAAATCCGTTTAGTACAGCCCAAAAATCTAAAATATATGCCAAAAAAAAACAAATTCCAAAAAAAAGCAGACCAAAAAACCGAAAAGTTTGCCAAACAAATTGAAACTCTTGGCTACAATAAACAATATTTAGGCCAAAAACTCTGAAAAAATTGGAAGAAAGAAAACGAATATACAGGCCAACCATCTAAAATATAGCCCCAAAAATCGAAAAATTGAAAATTCTGGTCTAAAAATTAAAAATGCAGACAAAAAATGTAAATTCAAGCAAAAGAAAAAAAAAATGCAAAAGAAAAATAATTTGCCATTTTCCGCTGAAAAATAACAGCTAAAAATAAGTTACCGATCAGATACTCGGTAACAGTAAAAAAAAATCGGCAATAAAATCAATAGTTCAGGTTAAAAAATACAAAATGAAGGGCAAAAAATCAGAACAGAAAATCTCAAAAATGCAAAAAAAATCACGCATAAAAATCAACAATTCATGTAAAAATTCTAAAAATTTAGCCTAAAAACTCGGACCTAAAAATTAAAATTGCGGACAAACAAATCGAAACTTTGGACCGAAATAAAAAAAATTTCTGATAAAAAAACTGAAAATATAGGCCAAAAATCTAAAATATATAAGCCAAAAAAAAAACTTTTTGAAAAACATGCAGACCAAAAAACCAAAAAGTTCGACAAACAAATAGTAAAAAAATCGGCAATAAAAACCAATAGTTCAGTGTAAAAAATCCAAAACTAAGGGCAGAAAATCAGAACAGAAAATCTCAAAACTGCAAAAAAAAATCACGCATAAAAATAAACAATTTAGGTTAAAAAATCTAAAAATTTGGCCCAAAAAATTCGGACCTAAAATTAAAAAATGCGGACAAAAAAATCGAAAACTTTAACAAACAAATCGAATGTTTAGACCAAACTGAAGAAAGTAAAGACCAAAAAATCGAAAATACAGGCAAAAAATTTAAAATTAAAGCCAAAAAAATGCAGCCACAAAAACCGAAAATGGCAAAAAATAGATAATATAAGGCCAAAAAATAGACAATATGAAGCCAAAAACTTAAAAAAAAAATTGGAGCAAAGAATACGAATTTACAGGCCAAACTTCTAAAATATAGCCCCAAAAATCAAAAATTCTGGTCTAAAAATACATTTTGTCAAAAATAAATCATGTTCACTTACATTAGCTGCCAAGATTTTCTGTCTATATAGATAGCAAAAATCATCAGTCAGAAACTGATACACCCCAAGAAGATAAATTATTGATAACATTATTATCTGTTGGAGGCGTTCACGTGAAGATTATTTTGCGTCGGCTACGAGGTCTTCTGCCACTACCGTTTATTAAGGTAATTTCTTATTTCTATATAAACTCTACACATAGTAAAAGGAATCAGGAATGTGAGGATTTGAAACTACACTTTTTAGAACTATGTCTAGTGATCTAACAAAGTTTTAAAAAGAGTTCAATAAATGTAATAAAGAGGAAACATAGCCTAACCTGTTCGTGACTGCATTTTAAAAGCATTATATCCCAAGAAATAAGAAGTAGAAGAGATTATATTTATTGGACTATTATCCGAAAAATTCGCGCTGGTCGAATAGTCGAGGTATGAAAGGCATGTGTTAAGCTTACAAACCTTCTCCGAAGGATCTTCCTTTTTATTTGCGTTTTTGGTTATTTGGAGTGAGTTCATCATTTTGTCGGCTAATTTGATACTGGAAAGTGAAGATCAAATGGTGTTGTTTTTTACGTCGGATTTTCAAAAGAAGCCCGAAACGCTTAAATTTATAAAAAGACATTGTCAATCCCAAATGACAAACTTTGACGGATATTCTTTTCTGACACTACCATAGAAACATGATTAATGCAGGAAGCCATTACTTTGGGATACGTCTTGAAACAGAAAAAGTATGATGTTTTATTGAACGTTACAATCGTGGAAATTTTAATCCAAATGGAAACCCCAAACGTCAATCACGTAATAAATGATTTATTATACATAATATTTATATCAAACAATTATGTAGAAGTCTCATCTTTAACAACTAAATCAAATATTTTGCATCTATGAGTCCTAAGAATACCATACTGAAGTTTCATAAAAATCAATGCACGGATTCGCCTCTGAGTGATCAAAAAAATCATAATGAATATTTTCAAGATTTTTTTAAAAGTTTGAGTGAAAATTCCGAGAAAACTATCAATGACGTAATTTTGGGTTATTTACTAATTTTGCATCTATGAGTCCTTAGAATACCATCCTGAAGTTTCATAAAAATCAATTCACAGATTCGCCTCTGAATGATAAAAAATTCAAAAGGATTATTTTCAAATTTTTGAAAAGTTTGAGTGATAATTCCGGGAGAACTATCAATGACGTAATTTTGGGTTATTGACTATTTTGCATCTATGAGTCCTTAGAATACCATCCTGAAGTTTCATAAAAATCAATGCATGGATTCGCCTCTAGTTGATAAAAAAAATCCAAATTCAAAAAGATTATTTTCAAATTTTTGAAAAGTTTGAGTGATAATTCCGGGAGAACTATCAATGACGTAATTTTGGATTATTGATTAATTTTGCATCTATGAGTCCTTAGAATACCATCCTAAAGTTTCATAAAAATCAATGCACGGATTCGCCTCTGAATGATAAAAAAAATCAAAATTAATATTGTCAAGTTTTTTTAAAGTTTGAGTCAAAATTCCGAGAAAAGTATTAATGACGTAATTTTGAGTTATTGACTAATTTTTCATCTATGAGTCCTTAGAATACCATCCTAAAGTTTCATAAAAATCAATGCACAGATTCGCCTCTGAATGATAAAAAAATTCAAAAGGATTATTTTCAAATTTTTGAAAAGTTTGAGTGATAATTCCGGGAGAACTATCAATGACGTAATTTTGAATTATTGATTAATTTCGCATCTATGAGTCCTTAGAATACCATCCTGAAGTTTCATAAAAATCAATTCACGGATTCGCCTCTGAATGATAAAAAAATTCAAAAGGGTTATTTTCAAATTTTGAAAAGTTTGAGTGAACATTCCGAGAAAACTAACAACGACGTAATTTTGGCTTATTGATTAATTTTGCATCTATGAGTCCTTAGAATACCATCCTGAAGTTTCATAAAAATCAATTCACGGATTCGCCTCTGAATGATAAAAAAATTCAAAAGGGTTATTTTCAAATTTTGAAAAGTTTGAGTGAACATTCCGAGAAAACTAACAACGACGTAATTTTGGCTTATTGATTAATTTTGCATCTATGAGTCCTTGGAATACCATCCTGAAGTTTCATAAAAATTAATGCACGGATTCGCCTCTGAATGATAAAAAAATTTCAAAAGGATTATTTTCAAATTTTTGAAAAGTTTTAGTGATAATTCCGGGAGAACTATCAATGACGTAATTTTGGATTATTGATTAATTTTGCATCTTTGAATTCTTTGAATACCATCCTGAAGTTTTATAAAAATCAATGAACGGATTCGCCTCTGAATGATAAAAAAAAATTCAAAAGGATTATTTTCAAATTTTTGAAAAGTTTGAGTGATAATTCCGGGAGAACTATCAATGATGTAATTTCGAATTATTGACTTATTTTGCAACGATGAGTCCTTAGAATACCATCCTGAAGTTTCATAAAAATCAATGCACAGATTCGCCTCTGAATGATAAAAAAATTCAAAAGGATTTTTTTCAAATTTTTGAAAAGTTTGAGTGAAAATTCGGAGAAAACTATCAATGACGTAATTTTGGGTTATTAACTAATTTTGCATCTATGAGTCCTTAGAATACCATCCTGAAGTTTTATAAAAATCAATTCGCAGATTTGTCTCTGAATGATAAAAAAAAATCGAAATGAATATTTTCAAGATTTTTTTTAAAGTTTGAGTGAAAATTCCGAGAAAACTATCAATGGCGTAATTTTGGGTTATTGACTAATTTTGCATTTGTGAGTCCTCTGAATACCATCCTGAAATTTCATAAAAATCAATTTACGAATTCGCGTCTGAATGTTAAAAAAAAGTTCAGAATGATTATTTTCAACTTCCGAAAAGTTTGAGTGAAAATTCCGGGAAACTATCAATGACATATTTTCGGATTATCGACTCATTTTACACCTACAAGTCTCTGGAATATTTTCCTGAAGTTTCATAAAAATCTATCCTTGAAATAAAAATTAGAACCAGAATGATTTTTTAATTAAATTTTCAAAACTTTTGAGTGAAAATTTCAGATAAACCACCCATGACATATTTTCGGATTATTGATTAATTTTACACCTACAAGTCTCTGGAATATTTTCCTGAAGTTTTACAAAAATCAATCCTGGGATTTGCATTGAAATACAAATTAGAATCAGAATGAATTTTTAATTAAATTTTCAAAACTTTTGAGTGAAAATTTCAGATAAACTACTCATGACATATTTTCGGATTATCGACTAATTTTACACCTACAAGTCTCTGGAATATTTTCCTGAAGTTTCATAAAAATCTACCTTTTAAATAAAAATTAGAACCAGAATGAATTTTTAATTAAATTTTCAAAACTTTTGAGTGAAAATTTCAGATAAATTATGCATGACATATTTTCGAATTATAGACTCATTTTACACCTACAAGTCTCTAGAATATTTTCCTGAAGTTTCGTAAAAATCTATCCTGGGATTTGCCTTGAAATAAAAATTAGAACCAGAATGAATTTTTAATTAAATTTTCAAAACTTTTGAGTGAAAATTTCAGATAAATTACTCATGACATATTTTCGGATTATCGACTAATTTTACACCTACAAGTCTCTGGAATATTTTCCTGAAGTTTCATAAAAATCTATCCTTGAAATAAAAATTAGAATCAGAATGAATTTTTAATTAAATTTTCAAAACTTTTGAGTGAAAATTTCAGATAAACTACTCATGACATATTTTCGGATTATCGACTCATTTTACACCTACAAGTCTCTAGAATATTTTCCTGAAGTTTCATAAAAAACTATCCTTGAAATAAAAATTAGAACCAGAATGAATTTTTAATTAAATTTTCAAAACTTTTGAGTGAAAATTTCAGATAAACTACACATGACATATTTTCGGATTATCGACTAATTTTACACCAACAAGTCTCTGGAATATTTTCCTGAAGTTTCATAAAAATCTATCCTTGAAATAAAAATTAGAATCAGAATGAATTTTTAATTAAATTTTCAAAACTTTTGAGTGAAAATTTCAGATAAACTACACATGACATATTTTCGGATTATCGACTAATTTTATACCAACAAGTCTCTGGAATATTTTCCTGAAGTTTCATAAAAATCTATCCTTGAAATAAAAATTAGAATCAGAATGAATTTTTAATTAAATTTTCAAAACTTTTGAGTGAAAATTTCAGATAAACTACACATGACATATTTTCGGATTATCGACTAATTTTACACCTACAAGTCTCTGGAATATTTTCCTGAAGTTTCATAAAAATCTATCCTTGAAATAAAAATTAGAATCAGAATGAATTTTCAATTAAATTTTCAAAAATTTTGAGTGAAAATTTCAGATAAACTACTCATGACATATTTTCGGATTATCGACTAATTTTACACCTACAAGTCTCTGGAATATTTTCCTGAAGTTTCATAAAAATCCATCCTTGAAATAAAAATTAGAACCAGAATTAATTTTAAATCAAATTTTCAAAACTTTTGAGTGAACATTTCAGATAAACTACTCATGACATACTTTCGGATTATTGACTAATTTTACACCTACAAGTCTCTAGAATATTTTCCTACGTCTCAAAATGTTTTTTTTTTCTTAATAACTCCATAACAGCGGACTAGCGGAATTCGATTAGTTTTTCCATTTAGAACTTACATTTAACTTTCCGGCCATTGGTCCGACATGTGTTAAGTCTTTGCCACTGGATCCTAGGCGGATCCAGTCCATCAATGAATGTCCCGGTTGGAGTGCACATTTGTTTCTTGGATTTCCTGCAACAACATACCGAAGTCAACAATAACATATTTTTTGATTAGCAATTTGTTGTTTCTAAATACATTTCGACAAGTCTCCGTTCTCTGTCGGTCGAACATAATGAAACGAGAATTCTCGTCGAAGACGCATTATAGAAAACAAAAATTCTCGTTTCGTGTAATAACACGAGAATTTTCGTTTAACATGCATTTTGAAAACGAGAATTCTCGTTTCTCGTCGGTGGCACATTTTAATACACCGTGAATTTTCGTCTGCGACGCATTATGGAAAACGAGAAATATTATTTCTTGTCGGCAGCACGAGAATTTTTGTCGAAGAGTTATTGTCGAAGGCAAAAATTCTCGTTTCTCGTCAGCAGCACATCGTAACAACACGAGAACTTTCGTCTAAGACGCATTGTTAAAAACGAGAATTCTTGTTTCTCGTCGATGGCACATTTTAATACAACGTGAATTTTCGTCTGAGACGCATTATGGAAAACGAGAAATATTATTTCTCGTCGGCAGCACGTTTTAATACAACGAGAATTTTTGTCGAAGAGTCTTTATCGAAGGCAAAAATTTTCGTTTCTCGGCAGCAGCACATAAAACGAGATTTTCATCTAAGACGCATTATTGAAAACGAGAATTCTTGTTTCTCGTCGGTGGCCCATTTTAATACAACGTGAATTTTCGTCTGAGACGCATTATGGAAAACGAGAAATATTATTTCTCGTCGGCAGCATATTTTAATACAACGAGAATTTTTGTCGAAGAGTCATTGTCGAAGGCAAAAATTCTCGTTTCTCGTCAGCAGCACATTGTAACAAAATGAGAATTTTCGTCTAAGACGCATTGTTAAAAACGAGAATTCTTGTTTTTCGTCGGTGGCACATTTTAATACAACGTGAATTTTCGTCTGAGACGCATTATGGAAAACGAGAAGTATTATTTCTCGTCGGTAGCACATTTTAATACAACGAGAATTTTTGTCGAAGAGTCTTTACCGAAGGCAAAAATTCTCGTTTCTCGTCAGCAGCACATTGTAACAAAATGAGAATTTTCGTCTGAGACGCATTGTTGAAAACGAGAATTTTTCTTTCTCGTCGGTGGCACATTTTAATACAACGTGAATTTTCGTCTGAGACGCAACATGGAAAACGATAAATATTATTTCTCGTCGGCAGCACATTTTAATACAACGTGAATTTTCGTCTGAGGCGCATTATGGAAAACGAGAAATATAATTTCTCGTCGGCAGCACATTTTAATACAACGAGAATTTTTGTCGAAGGGTCTTTATCGAAAGTAAAAATTCTCGTTTCTCGTCAACAGCACATTGTAACAATACGAGATTTTCGTCTAAGACGAGAATTCTTGTTTTTCGTCGGCGGCACATTTTAATACAACGTGAATTTTCGTGTGAGACGCAATATGGAAAACGAGAAATATTATTTCTCGTCGGCAACACATTTTAATACAACGAGAATTTTTGTCGAAGAGTCTTTATCGAAGACAAAAATTCTCGTTTCTCGTCAGCAGCACATTGTAACAAAATGAGAATTTTCGTCTGAGACGCATTGTTGAAAACGAGAATTTTTCTTTCTCGTCGGTGGCACATTTTAATACAACGTGAATTTTCGTCTGAGACGCAACATGGAAAACGATAAATATTATTTCTCGTCGGCAGCACATTTTAATACAACGAGAATTTTTGTCGAAGAGTCTATATCGAAGGCAAAAATTCTCGTGTCTCGTCAGCAGTACATTGTAACAAAGCGAGAATTTTCGTCTAAGACGCATTGTTGAAAACGAGAATTCTTGTTTCTCGTCGGTGGCACATTTTAATACAACGTGAATTTTTGTATGAGACGCATTATGGAAAACGAGAAATATTATTTCTCGTCGGCAGCACGTTTTAATACAACAAGAATTTTTGTCGAAGTCATTGTCGAAGGCAAAAATTCTCGTTTCTTGTCAGCAGTACATTGTAACAAAACGAGAATTTTCGTGTAAGATGCATTGTTGAAAACGAGAATTTTTGTTTCTTGTCGGTGGCACATTTTAATACAACGTGAATTTTTGTCTGAGACGCATTATGGAAAACGAGAAATATTATTTCTCGTCGGCAGCACATTTTAATACAATGAGAATTTTTGTCGAAGAGTCTATGTCGAAGGCAAAAATTCTCGTGTCTCGTCAGCAGCACATTGTAACAAAACGAGATTTTCGTTTAAGACGCACTGTTGAAAACGAGAATTCTTGTTTCTCGTCGGTGGCACATTTTAATACAACGAGAATTTTTGTCGAGGAGTCATTGTCGAAGACAAAAATTCTCGTTTCTCGTCAGCAACACGTTGTAACATAACAAAGATTTTCGTCTAAGAAGCATTGTTGAAAACGAGAATTTTTGTTTCTCGTCGGTAGCACATTTTAATACAACGTAAATTTTTGTCTGAGACGCATTATGGAAAACGAGAAATATCATTTCTCGTCGGCAGCACGTTTTAATATAACGAGAATTTTTGTCGAAGAGTCATTGTCGAAGGCAAAAATTCTCGTTTCTTGTCAGCAGCACATTGTAACAAAACGAGAATTTTCGTCTAAGACGCATTGTTGAAAACGAGAATTCTTGTTTCTCGTCGGTGGCACATTTTAATACAACGTGAATATTCGTCTGAGGCGCATTATGGAAAACGAGAAATATTATTTCTCGTCGGTAGCACATTCTAATACAACAAGAATTTTTGTCGGAGAGTCTTTATCGAGGGCAAAAATTCTCGTTTCTCGTCAGCAGCACATTGTAGCAAAACGAGAATTTTCGTCTGAGGCGCATTGTTGAAAACGAGAATTCTTGTTTCTCGTCGGTGATATATTTTAATACAACGTGAATTTTCGTCTGAGGCGCATTATGGAAAACGAGAAATATTATTTCTCGTCGGCAGCACGTGTTAATATAACGCGAATTTTTGTCGAAGAGTCATTGTCGAAGACAAAAATTCTTGTTTCTCGTCAGCACACATTGTAACAAAACGAGAATTTTCGTCTAAGACGCATTGTTGAAAACGGGATTTCTTGTTTCTCGTCAGTGGCACATTTTAATACAACGTGAATTTTTGTCTGAGACGCATTATGGAAAACGAGAAATATTATTTCTCGTCGGCAGCACATTTTAATACAACGAGAATTTTCGTCTAGGACGCATTGTGGAAAATGAGAATTAATATTTCTCGTTGGCAGTACATTTTAATACAACGAGAAGTTTCGTCGAAAAGTCTTTGTCGAACGCAAAAATTCTCGTTTCTCAGGCAGCACATGGTAATAAAACGTAAATAAACGTTCGTTTGTTTATTGGATACCACAGTACATATATTGTTAAAAAAAATAAGGATACAACGTATAGATTAAAAATAAATCAAACCGTATAAAATCAAGTGTAACAATTAAAAATATTTATATAATAAATATAATATGATAAATAGTAGATGTGTATATTACAATGAGATAAAACTAAAAATTTAATAAAATAAAAATTTTCGTAGGAGACGCGTTGTGGAAAACAAGCATTCTTGTTCCTCGTCAAAAACCCATTTTCATAACACGAGAATTTTCGTCGAAGATTTATTGAAGAAAACGAGAATTCTCGTTTCTCGTCGGCAGCACATTTTAATAACACGAGAATTTTCGTCGAAGATTTATTGAAGAAAATGAGAATTATCGTTTCTCGTCGGCAGCACATTTTAATAGACGAGAACTTTCGTTGAAACTAGAATTATCTTTTTTTATCGCCACGCATATTTTATTAAAACGAGAACAGATCGTTTGTATTTTTCTAACATACTTCCTACATAAATTAAGATTATTGTTGCATAAAATTACGTAAGAAAAAGAAGCGACAATATTTTCTAATGGTATTGATTCTATAAAGTCAGGTATCAAGGATTATTTTCCAACCTATACATATTTTTTGGCATACAATTAAAAATCTAGCCGTGTGTGACTAAATGGCTCAGCCCAAAAAAACATAATGAAAGGGGGGGGGGGGGGGGGGGGTACATACACTGGCCATCCATGAACCCGCACGGCCACTTCTTCGTTCTGAAAAAGTGACCGCAAGGATGGGATTTGAACCCACGACCACGAGGCCCGTGAGCAGGAGCTCTACTCACTAGGCCACCACTTAAAAAAAAAAATATTTTTTTATTATTTTAATAATACGTATTGGTATTTCATATTGCGAAGGATAGTAATAAAAACTCAGTTGAAATTTGAATGTTAAAAATTCTGGATTAGTTATTCATTTTTAAAAAATGAACGCTTAAGTGGTAGTAAAATTTCCATTACTAATCTCGTCATGTTTTCATTATCTGATCCAGGATTACAATGTATTAAATTCCGCCAGAAAAATAGCTAAACTCGCGATTACAACAGGGACATTTTTTTTTCTCTCTCTCTAAGCGTAATCTCCCTTCACATCCGCCCTTGGTAGCTGCTCGCGAAGGCTAATAGTCGTAGCACAAAGATAAGATTGATTGGACGCAAACGGAGATTAATCTAGACTCTTTCCTACTCATCCATCCTCTACTTGCAAGCGAGATGGGCCACGATCTGCGCCCAGTGGCGTACACTACACACTTCAGCAATGCAGGTCACGTTCGAATATCTATATTTGAGATTCTCCAAGTGGTTTTAGAAACTTCTTTATTAATGCAATCTCAGTTTCAACTCGAGGTTGGGGTACTATGGATGCCCGCAAGCAATCGGAATATATTGATCGCGGATAGTTTGCGATATTGCTGGCACAACTTGAATATTGGGAATTAACTTTCTGGCGCAATATTCTGTATTTACTTTATATGAATGATTTTTAATTAATGTTTTGAGTTCTTGGTGAATTTTATGCACTCGGAGAAATATCAGGAATTTATAAGTAAGATTTTAATAAAATAAATGTTAGTCAAAATCAAGCATAAATGATTGTTTCCCATCAATGACAACTGCAGACCGGTTTCTGGCTAGTTGCCTTCATCGGTTCAGTGCGTCCCAGTGTTGCCAGGTGTAATTTTTAATTTTCCCTAAATATTTCATAAAAACCCCCCAAAATACCCACCCCAAAAAATACCCCATCGATTAAAGTTCCCCAAAATACACCCCAAAACCTTAATTTATCCCTATTTTTGGGAAAACCCCCAATCTGGCAACACTGAGATTAGAGAAGGTGCGCTGATTTCGGAATTTGCAAAAAAAAGTTTGATAACTCCGTTTTTCCGAAAATATGTAGGTAGTACAAAAAGGCCATTTAAAAAATTAGAAAAATATTGAATCGTGCTGTGGTATCCTTCAAATAATTAAAATATTTCTTTAATTTCCCGGAAAGCCTTGCTAATTAACTACTTAAAATTGTTCGTATTTTTTTTCATAATTTCCAAACAGTTCCAGTTATAGTGGGTGATCAGTTTCATTCTCGGCAAAAGTATTATATTTAACAATTACTAAAAAAACTAAATTGGCTGCAAAAATTATTCCTTTGATTTAAAAATTTTCGAAAAAAAAATCACAAATCGAATCAAAATATTTGAAAATTAAATAATTCCTTAAACACAAATCGCGCATGCTGTATTTTCTAACTAAATATCAAAGTACATTAGTTTTATCTTAAAACAACCACTATAATGAAATTAAAAACACTAAAATAAAAAATTTCAAATTAAATAAATAACCTAAAATTAGTACAAAAACCAAATTCAGGCCAAAAATATCAAAAATTCAGTCGGCAAAATCTAAATTATAGGGCGAAAAAATCAAAATCTTGGACCAAAAAACTCGAAAATGTTGGTCAAAAATTCGCTCATAAAAATCAACAATTCATTTAAATCTAAAGTAAAAACAAATAAAAAATTCGCTCGTTAAAATTAATAATTAGAGTAACAGACGAACTAAAAACATTGGTAAAAAATTGAAAATTCTTGGCAAAAATAAAAAAGCAGTCAGAAAAGAGAAAATTTCAACTAAATATTCGAAAATTTTGCCAAAAACATCTAAAATAGTCCAAAAAAATAAAACTGCAGGCTAAAAATTGAAATTTCAAGCACAAGAAAAATAATTTGCCATTTTCAGCCCCAAAAATAACTCCTTACCTCAAAGTAAATTGCCGAAACTCTAAACTCAAAAATAATAATAAAAAATCACCCACAAAAACAATAATCCAGGTTAAAACATCTAAAATGAAGGGCAAAAAATAAAAAGTTTGGTTAAGAAAACTCAAAAATACCAGCCAAATGTTCGCATACAAAAATCAACAATTCAGATTAAAAATCTATAGTATGGACCAATCAAAAATTCGCTATTAAAATTAATAATCAAGGTAAAAAAAACTAAGAATATTGGCAAAAAATCAAAAATTTAAACGAAAAATTGTCAACTCTCAGCAAAAGTAAAAAATGCACACTGGAAAAAAAACGAAAATTTTGGTTTATAAGTCAAAAACTTCAAAATTTGGAACAAAGAAGTGAAAAACACAGACCAAAAATCTAAAATATAGACAAACAATCAAATGTCCTGATGTAAAAAATAAAAAATGCAAACTAAAAAATTGAAAATTCAAGCAAAAGAAAAATAATTTTCAGCCCTAAAAATAAATTTATCTCAAAATAAATCGCCGAAACTCTAAACTCGAAAGTAATTTAAAAAATTCGCCCATAAAAACAATAATTCAGGTTAAAAAAATCTAAAATGAAGGGCAAACAATCGAAAACTTGGTACAAAAACTCGAAAATAACCGCAAACAAAAAAAATCGCCCATAAAAATCAACAATTCATGTTAAAAATTTAAAGTGTAGACCAATAAAAAATTCGCTCGTTAAAATTAATAACCAAGATAAAAAAATACTAAAAAAATCGAAAAACTAAAAATATAGACAAAATTTCTAAAAATGAGAAGAAATCTAAAATATAAGCTAACAGACCAAAAAATTAAAAAATTAAGCAAAAGAAAAATAATTTGCCTTTTCAGTCCCAAAAATACCTCTGGCTCAAAATAAATTGTCAACTAGAAACGCGAAAATGTTTAAAGAACGATAAAGGATAAAAAATCAAAAACTCGAAAATACCGACAAAAAAAGGGCTGAAAGACCTCGGGTCGATAGCCATTTGACAGACTAACACACTAATCAAATTGTGATAACAAACATAATTCTTACTTGTTCATGTGTGTAAAAAGTCTGTCAATAAAGATATTGTATATACCGACAAAAAAATCGAGCATAAAAATGAAATATAGAGCAAAAAATCAAAAATTCGGGCCAAAAAATAAAAAATGTCGACCAAAAAACCGAAAATTTTAACAAATAAATCGAAAATGAAGAGAAAATAAGTTTAAAAAATCAGAAATTTATACTAAAAAAAAACGATACTGCAGGTTAAAAATATAGGTCAAAAAAAAATCAAAATCCAGGCCTTCCGATAAAAAATGTAAACAAAAAGATTGATTATTTAATATATTAATAATAATAATTTATCTACGGGCAAAGAGTGTTGCCAGTAGTAATTTTTAGTTTTCCCCAAATATTTAATAAAAACCTTACAAAATTACGCCGGCGGTGGGTGGTCCCTATCCTATCTTTCAATTTTTGGAACACAAACGTGGGTTTTACAATTGTTAATTGATAAGAGAAGAATAAAATGGTTTATCGTTGCTTCGACGAAAACACTTTGGGGCGTGGGTTAGGGCCCACCCACCGCCCTTAGTCTCCACTTTAACTTAACCCGGAAACCTTCTTTATTGTTGATTTTGCACATTTTAAAACTCCAGTGATTTCACGAAGAAATTTCTTTAATCAAACAGGGTTTTCTTTATCAGGTTTAAGTGGAAACGAAGGGCGCTGGGTGGGCCCTATCCCATCCTCTAATCATTGGAACATAAACGAGTGTTTTACAATTGTTAATTAATTAATAAGAGAATGATCAAATGGTTTGCAGGTCAAAAATCTAAAATATAGGTCAAAAAAATCAAAATCCAGGCCTTACGATAAAAAATGCAAACAAAAAGATTGATTATTTAATATAATAATAATGATTTATTTACGGGCAAAGAGTGTTGCCAGTACTAATTTTTAGGTTTCTCCAAATATTTAATAAAAACCCCACAAAATTACGCCGCTGCCCTTCTCCAAAATAATAAAATTTGAAAATAAAACGTAAATACAGATTTATTAGAAACTTATATACACAATTAAAGTATAAATATAGAATTTAATAAAATTTATTATTCATCTTCATCCGCAAAATTTTCATCTTCTCTTTGGCACACATACGTATTTTTTATTTTTTTATTTAAAATAATAAAAATTAAGTGCTTTAAAGTTTAGAATGTTTGACACTCAATTTTGGACACCCTGTATAATTCACATCAATCAAACTTGGTTAAGGGGATTATCAGACCTTATTTAATAAGTACCTTGTATGCTTGTATTAACGAGGCACTATTTTCATTTTTTATTTATTTTTTAAACCAATCTGCACTACTGTTTTTTTTTTGGTTTTTTTTTTGCTGGTATCACTGAATCGATTTCAATAAAATTATAGGAGTATGTAGGCAACCATAAAAGGTACCCAAATAAGCAATCAAATATATAGCATGTAATTTAAAAAAATATATATATGACGTCACACTTTCTGGGGACACCCTGTATAATCAAAAATATTTTCCTGAAATGCATCCTAGGATACAAATATATTCTGCAAAATATCGAAATCCTAACTTAATTAGTAACTGAGCTATAGAAGACGGGAGGTGAGATAATAATTTCCACACACTGCGCACTCAAATATTTTAGTAGTTGCCCAGCCTGGGGACACTGGAGGGGGAATTGGGGTGATCATGATTTCATATAATTTATCCGAAGCGCGGAAGATTACGCCGCCAATTACGTAATTGCATATTTGCCGAAATTGCGAATTATGTAATGAAATGTAAATCGCTCGTTCTGAAATATTAATTGGTGTCCGACCTACGCGAACGGATTACAACCCCCCTCCCCTCCCCCTACGCCACCCAGCCAAATCGATTTCGTTTTAGTAGTTCATTAATTAATTACCGGGGAAAATCCGTCAATCATAACTGCTTTAATTTGGGATTTAATCGTTCGTCAAATTATTTTGGCTCGGGATTTTAATTATTTATGATTGTAACACTTAAATAATTACATTTCGCGCAGATATTTTTGAAAATTTTTATCATGGTAGCATTGCCAAGAGCCGTACCTATCGATACAATTAAAAATATTTTCGAGACCTCACCTGAAACATCCCCGTTTCACGAAAAATTAAAAAGACTACATGAACAAAATTTTATTTTTTGGACATTTCGCGCAGATATTTTTGAAATTTTTTATCATGGTAGCATTGCCAAGGGCCGTATCTATCAGTACATTTAAAAATAGTTTGGAGACCTCACCTGAAACATCCCCATTTCACGAAAAATATAAAAGACTAAATGAACAAAATGTTATTTTTTGGACATTTCGCGCAAATATTTTTGAAATATTTTATCACGGTAGCATTGTCAAAGGCCTTACCTTTCGGTACAATTAAAAACATTTTGGAGACCTCACCTGAAACATCCCTATTTCACGAAAAAAATAAAAGACAACACCAACAAAATTTTATTTTTTGGACATTTCGCGCAAATATTTTTTAAATATTTTATCATGGTAGCATTGCCAAAGGCCGTACCTGTCGGTACAATTAAAAACATTTTTAAGACCTCACCTGAAACATCCCTATTTCACGAAAAATATAAAAGACTACATGAACAAAATTTTATTTTTTGGACATTTCGCGCAGATATTTTTGAAATATTTTATCATGGTAGCATTGCCTAAGGCCGTATCTGTCGGTACAATTAAAAATATTTTGGAGACCTCCCCTGAAACATCCCCATTTTACGAAAAATATAAAAGACTAAATGAACAAAATGTTATTTTTTGGACATTTCGCGCAAATATTTTTGAAATATTTTATCATGGTAGCATTACCAAAGGCCTTACCTTTCGGTACAATTATAAACATTTTGAAGACCTCACCTCAAACATCCCTATTTCACGAAAAATATAAAAGACTACATGAACAAAATTTTATTTTTTGGACATTTCGCGCAGATATTTTTGAAAATTTTTATTATGGTAGCATTGCCAAGGGCCGTACCTATCGGTACAATTAAAAACATTTTGGAGACCTCACCTGAAACATCCCCATTTCAGAAAAAAATATAAAAGACTACATGAACAAAATTTTATTTTTTGGACATTTCGCGCAGATATTTTTGAAATTTTTTATGATGGTAGCATGCATTGCCAAAGGCCGTACCTGTCGGTACAATTAAAAACATTTTGAAGACCTCACCTGAAACATCCCCATTTTACGAAAAATATAAAAGACTACATGAACAAAATTTAATTTTTTGGACATCGAGCAGACATTTTTGAAATATTTTATCATGGTAGCATTGCCAAAGGCCTTACCTTTCGGTACTATTAAAAACATTTCAGATACCTCAACTGAAACATTCCCATTTCATGAAAAATATAAAAGACTACATGAACAAAATTTTTTTAGACTTATCAGACTTTGAACGGCCGTAGCGGTTTAGCGAAAACTCCAAATTGAATGCGATTTTCAAATCTGTGCTCTTTGTGTATTCTCTTACTAGTGGGCAATGAACAACATTACCTCTATTTTTAATGTATAAAATATAATAATCAAAACTTTTATCAAATTTTTAAAAATCTAAAGCGCGAATTTTTTGACTAGTAAAAATTGTATTTTGGTAATTTTCATTGATTCGACATGAATATTTCGTATGAATTTTTCCAAACATGCTAAATTCGTTACATTTTGGCATTTAAATCATCAAAATCAAATACCTCGTTTGTAACACAAACAAACATTTTTTTAACCAAAACTTGATTTTGAGCTCAAAAATTTCCGATTTTGGCAATTTTCATTGTTTCTGCATGATTATATTTAATACCATTTTAAACACTTTCAATGATCTATTTTTTAACATATAAAATATCAAAATCAAAACTGTTATCAAATTTTTTAAAATCCAAAGCGCGAATTTTTTGACTTCCAACTTGTAAAAATTGGATTTTGGTAATTTTCATTGATTCGACATGAATATTTTGTAATACTTTTTCCAAATTTACTGAATTCGTTACATTTTGGCATTTAAATCATCAAAATCAAATACCACGTTTGTAAGATAAACAATTTTTTTTTATCAAAACTTGATTTTGAGCTCAAAAAATTTCCAATTTTAGCAATTTTCATTGTCTCTGCATGATTATATTTAATACCATTTAAAACACTTTAAATTCTCTATTTTTAACGTATAAAATATCATAATCAAAACTTTTATCAAATTTTTAAAAATCCAAAGCGCGAATTTTTTGACTTCCAATTTGTAAAAATTGGATTTTGGTAATTTTCATTGATTCGGCATGAATATTTTGTAATACTTTTTCCAAATTTACTGAATTCGTTACATTTTGGCATTTAAATCTTCAAAATCAGATAACGCGTTCGGAGTTAAGCAATCTTTCAAAATTAAAAACGCGATTTTGTTGACGTGTATCTTGAAAAAATTCAGGTTTTGTCAATTTTCGTTATTTTGATATTGATGTTTTTTTAATGCTTTTTCAAAACACGAAAATCTACACTTTAGCGTAATTAAGAAACACCTCAGCATTTTTTTTTTATTGCCTTTGAACTTGGATGATTTTCGCAACTCATTAATAATATTTCATAATACTTTTTAAAATAAAATAAATTCTTTATATTTTAATAAATGAACCATCATATTCAAAAACACGTTCAATATACCTCAGCAATTTGTTTAAATAAAAAATTTCAGATTTTGGAAAATTTCATTGTTTCAATTTGAACATTTCTTAATATTTTTTTTAAATTACACTAAATTCTCTAAATTTTAAAATACAAAATGTCATAATCAAGAAACGCGTTCAACAACTCACCAACTTTAAAAAATCTAAGAGGGTCCCATTTAAAAAAATCAATGTTGATTTTAGTTTGACCTTGAAAATTGACCACAAAGTCATGTTCAAGGTCACCAGCAAATACACACAAATTTATTTTACCAGAAATTGTTGAAATCGCCCCTGGAGACCTCAAAACGGATATTTCCGTTAAAAAAAATTTGGCACAATTTTCACGATCACAATATTTTCTCGTATTTCGCAACAGAGAAAGTAAAAAAATATTGTATAACATGAAAAGAGTAACACAAATCGGAACAAATATTCACGACTCGTGTGCCGTCATTATGAAGCGAAATTATACAAATTTATCCTTTACGATTGCAAACGAAGCTTTCAGGAGTTTTCAAAGAAACGTGATTACGAAACAAACCCGTTCCTATGTAATAATTAAAGTAAAATTTCCATGAAACAAAATTCTTAACTAGTGCTACTAGACGGAATAAACTTAAACTGCGAATACTACGAAAAGTTTTAATTATACGTATTCCAACTTTTACCTCGAGAATGCCGTTTAACATTAAGCAAACATTCACTCTGCTTTAATTTCAAGGCGGAAATTATGACACTAAATTGTTTCCGTGGCGCCTCACCAGCGTTACGTACCCTTTGATCTTAAGATGAAAGGGAGGCTTTATTGCGTTAGGGGCCCTTGTTCTAAGATACGCCATTACAGTGCCCAAACAATCCTTAGTGTTCGCCCACATAAGGGGGATAGTGTAATTACACAAGTAAGATGAGACTCGTAATACACTGAAGGATGAACTCGCGTTTCATAAGCAAAATGTTAAATGCATCATCCTTGTTTTGCTAATTGGAAATACAATAGGCAGATGAATGAATCTCTTTTGTTTGTTAACTTTCTAGTCCTTGTTTCTTTTCTGCGGCGCCTTTTTAGGGGGGTGGCAGTGCGGCAGTGTTGATTTATCATTTTAGACGAAATAATTGTAACAGTGGATTTTACAAAGGTGGTAATAAATATATCTCTAGCTTAAATTGACGTAACACTGGTATTATATTTTCGGCTGTGTAAACGATCTTTCAAATGGTAAACGGAATGCATAATTTGAGATGTACTTTTTACCTTTAAAATTGATGTTTGTGGTGATCATTTTTTCCGACTTTGAAAATGTGCTAACTCCGAATTGAAATGTGCCGTGTTCGAGTGTGATTATTTCTAAATCTAGACCAGAGATATTAGTACAGTTTTTGCTATAACATTTCAAACTAATAGATATTTTTTTAATCTAGAACAATATAATAATATATTTCTTAGATTTCTGCATGATCTCGTTTGATATAACAAGCTGAGCAATTTTCAAGTTGATTGAAAAAATGGTGAAACCTCATAATTTACTTAAAATCAATTCTTCTTTCAGATGTAATAAACATCGGGAAATACACCTCGTAGATATTGAGATAATCCCATGTAAATCTAGTTAGTATTTTAAGTTGTGTATTTTCTTGGTGGACTTAAAATAAATCTAAAATTTACTTAAAATTTGTTTATTTTTAGGATTACCAGTTTTTTAACCGAATTTGAAAAATGCAACTTTAGAAAAAACAAACGGGCGTTGAATTGAGATTATTTTAAGAAATTGGCCTCTTAGAATTTTTATAGTATCATGTACTAGTAGCTATTCCAAGTAATTTCAAGCTCGTGGAAATTGTTTTTCTATTTTTTTACAGAATTTAAAAAAAGTAACTTCAGAAAAAACAAATAGGAGATTATCTTACAATTTAGAAAATTGGCATTCTAGAATTTTTATGGTATCATGTAGTAGCAACTATTTTAAGTTACTTCAGAAAGTTTTAAGCTCGTAGCAATTGTTTTTCTATTTTTTTACCGAATTTAAAAAATGCAACTTCAGAAAAAAACAAACGGACGTTGAATTGAGATTATTTTACAATTTAGGAAATTGGCCTCTTAGAATTTTTACAGTATCACGTAGTGGTAACTATTCTAAGTAACTTCAGAAAGTTTTAAGCTCGTAGCTATTGATTTTATATTTTTTTGTCGCATTTAAAAAATGCAACTTCAGAAATAAACAAACGGGCGTTGAATTGAGATTATTTTACAATTTAAGAAAGTAACCTATTAGAATTTTTACGGTGTCACATAGTAGCAACTATTCTAAATAATCGCAGAAAATTTTAAGCTCGCAGCAATGATTTTTTTCGATTTTTTGCCGAATTTAAAAATGCAACTTCAGATAAAAACAAACAGGAGTTGAATTGAGATTATTTTATAATTTAGGAAAGTGACCTATTAGCATTTTTATGGTATCTCGTAGTAAGAACTGTTCTAAATAACCTCAGAAAATTTTAAGCTCGTAGCAATTGTTTTTCTATTTTTTGCCGAATTAAAAAAATGCAACTTCAGAGAAAAACAAACGGACGTTAAATTGAGATTATTTTACAATTTAGGAAATTGGTCTTTTAGAATTTTTACGGTATCACGTAGTAGTGACTATTCTAAGTAACTTCAGAAAGTTTTAAGCTCGTAACAAATGTTTTTCTATTTTTTTACCGAATTTAAGAAATGCAACTTCAGAAAAAAAAACAGACGTCGAATTGAGATTATTTTACAATTTAAGAAATTGACCTCTTAAAATTTTTACAGTATCATGTACTAGTAACTATTCCAAGTAACTTCAAAAAGTTTCAAGCTCGTGGAAATTGTTTTTCTATTTTTTTACAGAATTTAAGAAAAAGTAACTTTAGAAAAAACAAATTGGAGATTATCTTACAATTTAGAAAATTGCATTGTAGAATTTTTATGGTATCATGTAGTAGCAACTATTTTAAGTTACTTCAGAAAGTTTTAAGCTCGTAGCAATTGTTTTTCTATTTTTTACCGAATTTAAAAATGTAACTTTAGAAAAAACAAACGGACGTTGAATTGAGATTATTTTACAATTTAAGAAATTGGCCTCTTAGAATTTTTACAGTATCATGTACTAGTAACTATTCCAAATAACTTCAGAAAGTTTCAAGCTCGTGGAAATTGTTTTTCTATTTTTTTACAGAATTTAAAAAAGTAACTTCAGAAAAAAACAAATTTGAGATTATCTTACAATTTAGAAAATTGGCATTCTAGAATTTTTATGGTATCATGTAGTAACAACTATTTTAAGTTGCTTCAAAAAGTTTTAAGCTCGTAGCAATTTGTTTTTCTATTTTTTTACCGAATTTAAAAAATTCAAACCTAGTATCATGTAGTAGCAACTATTTTATGTTACTTAAGAAAGTTTTAAGCTCGCAGCAATAATTTTTCTATTCGTTTTACCGAATTTAAAAAATGCAACTTCAGAAAAAAACAAACGGACGTTGAATTGAGATTATTTTACAATTTATGAATTTGGCCTCTTAGAATTTTTACAGTGTCACGTAGAAGTAACTATTCTAAGTAACTTCAGAAAGTTTTAAGCTCGTTGCAATTGTTTTTCTATTTTTTACCGAATTTAAAAAATGAAAACTTCAGAAAAAAATAAACTGGCGTTGAATTGAGATTATTTTACAATTTAGGAAATTCGCCTTTTAGAATTTTTACGTTATCACGTGGTAGTAACTAATCTAAGTAACTTCAGAAAGTTTTAAGCTCGTAGAAATTGTTTTTCTATTTTTTTACCGAATTTAAAAAATGCAACTTCAGAAAAAAACAAACGGACGTTGAATTGAGATTATTTTACAATGTATGAATTTGGCCTCTTAGAATTTTTACAGTGTCACGTAGAAGTAACTATTCTAAGCAACTTCAAAAAGTTTTAAGCTCGTAACAATTGTTTTTCTATTTTTTTTGCCAAATTTAAGAAATGCAACTTCAGAAAAAAAAACAAACGAGCGTTGAATTGAGATTATTTTACAATTTAGGAAATTGGCCTCTTAGAATTTTTACGGTATCACGTAGTAGTAACTATTTTTAGTAACTTCAGAAAGTTACGATCGATAGTTTAGTTGGTCATCGATCGTAAAAAGCCCGCGATGAGATATATAAATGCATATTCTTAAATATTGATATACTTACAATATCCCTTTGGATCTATCCGCATCTAGTAAAATGCAATTAAATGGTGATGATTAAATTTTTCATATTTTGCATATCTATAAGTATAAATATAAATAGCTATTATACTATCAAATCGGAAACATCACATTTTGTTTTACTTTTACCACTGACTGTTTTATAACACCAATACATATATTAATATAAACATTAAACATTCAAATAAAAAGTTCATTGGAAGAATTATATACAAAAAAATAGAATTTTAATTATTACTAACCAGTAAATCAGTAGATGTCTGTACAATTTTCTAAATGTATTTGCAGACAATTATTTATAGCTTTTACAACAAACTCTTATTTTGTATATTTTACATCACATCCAATGCATTTGTTTTTATAAATATTATTTTACAATTTTTCATCCGCTGTAAGAGACGTGTCCCGGACGCTGTAACAATATTATCAAATAATACCCCAATTCTTATCGGAATGACACACAGGAGGGGCAGAATAGAAAAATATCCGGTAGTGCTCCATTTCTCGTATACCGGAAATAATATTAAAAGTAAACTTCCATTTTCCGAGAGTATAAACCCCACGGGTCGATATCTTTCTCTTTTCAGCATCAAATTAAATATGTCCCAGTTCGGTCCTCTGGAGAGATAATTATATCAAATATTGAATATTATTAAAAAAATATTCCGATGTGGCCATCATGTTACGTTCTTCGGTTTTATGGTAAAATCGATATTTATATTTATACGATCGTTGTTTATTTTCAATTTAAATCATATTTTAAAGGTACATCGAGCGTTTTGCAGGATCAGATGAAACCTTAAAATGATAAATTATACTTAAAATTCTAATAATTTTTATCGTCAGTTTACTTAAAAAATAATGTGATTTTGAAGAAAACTTATTCCTTATAAGTTGTTCATTACGGCATTTTCAATAATAATAATTGAAGATGAATTAATATTTTGTAACGGAAGTGATAGAAAGAGCTCAGGTTGTTTTGATTCGTATGATTGTTAAATATTTTGGAGAATTTGACTAAATTAATTTACCAGATTACCGGATTGCCCTTTAAAACCCTGTATGAAACCAGATTTTAATAAAGGTTTAGTAACCTAATTTACCAGAAAAATAAAAGAAATTAATAAATGCATTTAATCCCCTCGTAATTCTTCATAAAATACGACAACAACCGATGGACCAAAGATGACAGGCTGAAGAATCCGGGTCAATAGAGGTAATAGTATATTCTGTAACAAGTTTAGAATGGAAATTCGATGCGAGTGGAATATTCCAAGCGCGAGGAACCACCAACATCAGAATTTCCATTCTAATCGAATAGCAGACTATACTTTCTCCACGACCATGAGACAAAATAAACAAACAAAATAAGCATGTTTATAGTATTTTGACAATCCACGGCCATGGGCATCCACAGAAATTTCACACTTTCGTACAGAAATTCCGAATAAATGGAAAATGTACAGTAATAATACAGCGAGATCGAATGAAAAATTAGTCATGAACAAAAAGCCGCCGAATGTATTTTCTTAGTTCATAAATTTGAAAATATCAATATACGTCAGCTAATAATTTTAAGAAAAGACGTATGTATTTTTTTTTGCTAATTTTATTCGATCGCCCTGTATCATTTTCGCGTTCATCGAAACGCGGTAAGCAGTTTTTATTATATTTTTTTTTATTTTGATGGGATTGCGAAAGTATACATTTCAGTGGCGGCTCGTGGAACTTGTTGAAGGTAGAGCCACTTATACAATATCCCGCCCTTCCTTTTTTGAAGAAACAAAGAACCATTTATCTTCCTAGACCAATCGAATATTTTGGCAAAAAATATCAAAAATTTGGAACAAAACAGCCGAAGATCTAAAATACCGGCGAAAAAATCAAAAATCCTGGTTTAAAAATAAAAAATTGAAAATACAAGCAAAAGAACAATTTGCCATTTTCAGCCCAAAAAGAACTCTTCATAGCATAAAATAAGTTCCAACGAGAAATTCTAAAATAATAGCAAAAATAAAAATTAAAAAAAAAATCGCAAGAAAATCTAAAATATGGGACAAAAATAAAAAATTAAGACTAAAAATCTAAAATTCGTACCCAAAAATCAAAGCGGTAGACCAAAAAATCAAAATTTTTAACAAACGAATCAAAAATTTAAGTCGAAGCCGAAGAAAATTTCGGCCAAAAGACCAAAAGTTGAACCAAATAATCGATAATACAAAATATAGGCCAAAAAAGTAAAAATTTACTAATCAAGTAGAAAGCTGAATATTTAGACAAAACATCGAAAACTCTGTCGTAAAGATAAAAATGCAGACAAAAAATACAAAATTTCTACAAACCAATCGAATATTTTGGTCAAAATAAAGAATAATTTAAAAAAAAATGGCAGAAAGACCAATGGTCGATAGCCCAGACAGACTAACACCCTTCAGTTATTTATGTATTAAAATGTTATGTATGATTATTTGTTTGAATAAAGATGTATGTAAAAAAAATGGAACAGAAAAAACGAAAATACAGAAATCTGAAATATGGGCCAAAGAATCAAGAATTCTGATCTAAAAATAAAAAACGCAGACAAAAAATCGAAAACTTAGGTCGAAGCAAAATAATTTGCCACTTTCAGCCGCCAAAAATAAGTTTCTGACCAAAAATTCGAAAATAATAGCAAAAAAAAACACGAAATAAAATCAATAATCCAAGTTAAAAAATGTAAATTATAGGATAAAAAATGTGCCAAAAATCTAAAATATATGATAAAAAATTTAGACTAAAAATCAAAAATTCTGACCTAAAAATATAAATAGTGGACCAAGGAAAAAAAAATAAAGAAAAATTTAGGGCAAAAGATTAGAAAAAAATCCAGAATGTTCGTCAAAAAGTCGAAAATTTAGACAAAACATCGAAAATTCGGCCCTAAAAATAATAAATGCAAACTAAACGAAAAATCAAAAATGGGGGCCAAAAAAACAATAAACTAATAATTTAGACAAATCATCGAAAATTCGGCCCTAAAAATAATAAATGCGAACTAAACGAAAAATCAAAAATGGGGGCCAAAAAAACAATAACAATAAAATCTGAAAGTCAAAAAGATTAAAAAAAATAAATATCTGTAATATTTGCCAGAAAGTCGAAAATTTATACAGTACATCGAAAACTTGGGCCTAAAGATAATAAATGCAGACTAAAAAATCGAAAATTTCAACAAACAAAACTCGAAAATACCGGAAAAAGTAAAAAGAAATCTCGCATATAAATCAATAATTCAGGTTATTGATATTTTAACCAAAATCAAATAAAAAATTTGCAACTAGAAATAAAAATTCGGCCTGAAAAATCTAAAATGCGGACTAAAAAATCAAAAATTTAAACAATTAAATCGAAGATTTATGTCACAATAAAGAATATTTAGGTCAGCAGATAAAAATTTATACAGGTAAAAAATCTAAAAATTAAAAATTCGGCGGGAAAGTCAAAAATGCGGGTCAAAAAGTCGAAAATTTAAACAATTAAATCGCAAAAGGTCAAAATAAAGGATATTTAGGGTGGAAGTTAAAATATATCGAAAATACATGTAAAAAATTTAAAACTAAAAATTCGTCGAGAGAAATAAAAAATGCGGAACAAATAGTCAAACATTTTAACAATGAAATCGAAAATTTAGATCAAAATAAAGAATTTAAAAAAAAATAGCCAAAAAAAAAATCGAAAATACAGCCTTAATAATAAAAAATGCAAAATATTCTAGTAAGAAAATGGTTAAAATAAGTCTCGAAAATCACTCTATTGTTCAAAATAATTTTCATTTTGTTTTTCATCTTTGGTTTATAATTATAAAACGATAATAGTTAGATACTATTTTTACAGCTATTGCTTGCTTCAAAAATTTAGTAAACGCCTTTTATTTTCCATTTAAAGTCGATGGTTTGCGAGTAGTTAATTTTCTAGCGAAAGCTGCGCCCCGTAGCGCAAAAATTGTAGATAATGGAATTGTCGTTCCGTTGACATCATTTTGACAGCTGTCACTTACCTTCAAACCGAGCAATCGCTTGTTTTCCTCTCGGAATCGAATGTTTAATCCTAGCATTGTCTAGCATAAATTGCACTTTGTTGCAAAAATTGTAGATAATTCAACTATTCTTTAATTGACACTATTTTGACAGCTGCTACTTGCCTCAAAATGCAAAAATCACCTGTTGTTTCCACTCGAAATCAACGGTTTGCTTAATTTTTTAATTTTTTTAGCGTTATCGCCTCGCAGCGCAAACATTTTCCATCAGAAATCATAATTAATGCAATAGTTTTTCAGTAAACATAATTTTGACAGCTGTCACTTGCTGTAAAACCGAGAAATCGCCTGTTGTTTTCCACTCGAAATCAACATTTTCAATTGTCTGGCGTAATCGCCTTGAAGCGCAAACATTTTTCAACAAAAAATATAAACAATGCAATTGTCTCTCAGTAAACATAATTTTGACAGCTGTCACTTGTCCCAAAACCGAGAAATCGCTTGTTTTCCTCTCGGAATCGAATGTTTAATTTAAGATTGTCTAGGATAAATTGCACTTTGCTGCGAAAATTGTAGATAATTCAACTATTCTTCAATTGACACTATTTTGACAGCTGCTACTTGCCTCAAAATGCAAAAATCACCTGTTGTTTCCACTCGAAATCAACGGTTTGCTTAATTTTTTAATTTTTTTAGCGTTATCGCCTCGCAGCGCAAACATTTTCCAACAGAAATCATAAATAATGCAATAGTTTTTCAGTAAACATAATTTTGACAGCTGTCACTTGCTGTAGAACCGAGAAATCGCCTGTTGTTTTCCACTCGAAATCAACATTTTCAATTGTCTAGCGTAATCGCCTTGAAGCGCAAACATTTTTCAACAAAAAATATAAACAATGCAATTGTCTCTCAGTAAACATAATTTTGACAGCTGTCACTTGTCCCAAAACCGAGCAATCGCCTGTTTTTCTTTTACAATTTTCTAGCGTGAACTCCGTCACGTAGGGCAAATATTTTCAAGTAGAAATCGTAGATAATACAACTGTTTTTCTAATTGGTACTATTTTTACAACTGTCACTTACCCCAAAACCGAGCATTCGCCCGCTGTTTTCCACTCGAAGTCGACGGTTTGCGTAATTTTTCAATTTTCTAACGAAATAGCCTTGCAGTACAAACATTTTCCAATAAAAATCATAAATAATGCAATAGCCTTTCAGTAAACATAATTTTGACGATAATTATTTTAAAAGTTGCATTTTTTTTAGCAAAAGTTCCAAGGGCTTTACTTGTGTACATTTTCAAGTTTTCGTCAAAAATAAAAAATCACCAATTTTAATTGAATCCGACTAATTCACGTATAAGGAGCGCCGATTTAAAAACCGCGTTCAATTTGAAGTTTTCGTTTAGCCGCTACGGCCGATCAAAATCTGAAAAAATCGACTTTTTTGAAAAATTTTTGACATGTTCATGGTGACTTGCCAATTTTTTGCATTTTTTTCTAGATGAATTTTTTTAACGTTAATCGATTTAGCTCGTTCTTCTGATGAAGAAAAATGTATTACATATATTATTACATACATAATGCAATAGCCTTTCAGTAAACATAATTTTGACGGCTGTAACTTGCCCTAAAACCGAGCAGTCGCTAATTATTTTCCATTCGAAATCGACAGGTTGCAGAAATTTACAATTTCCTAGCGTAATTGCCTTGCAGCGCAAACACTTTAACAGAAATTATGAATAATGTAATTGTCTTTCAGTAAACATAATTTTGACAGCTGTCACTTACCCCAAAACCAAGAAATGTTTTCACCACTTGAACACGACGGTTTGCGTAATTTTTAAATTTTCTAGCGCCTTGCAGCGCAAACTTTTTCAACAGAAATCATAAATAATGCAATTGCCTTTCAATAAACGTCATTTTGACAGCTGTCATAGCATCAAAACCGATAAATCGCCTTGAAATCGAGGGTTTGCAGAAATGTTTAATTTTTGCGTAAACTCCGCCACAGAGCGCAAATATTTTCAAGTAGAAATTGTAGATAATGTTATTATTTTTCAGTTGATACTACTTTGACAGCTGTCAGTTATTCCAAAATCTAGCAATCGCCTGTTGCTTTTCACTCAAAATCGTTGGTTTACGTAAATTTTCAATTTTCTCGCAGCGCAAACATCTCCAAACAGAAATCGTTGATGATAAAATTTTCATTCGACTCCATTTTGACAGCTGTCACTTGCCTTCAAACCGAGCGATCGCTTGTTTTCCTCTCGGGCCCTATCCTACAATCCAATCAGTTGAACATAAAACAATCTTTACTCACGTAAATTAGTTTACAAAATGCATTGGCGTTTGCCCATGTCCACGGCTAAGTGTTTTATTCCAAACTGTGTGAGAATATTCATTCTACAACAAGTGTACGTTCCATGATCGACATAGATTTCAGAATACTTAAATTCTACAGCGGTAGTGAAGAAAGAATATTAATGTTGCTTATACTGGAGGCTTCTACTTCGCTATACGTATTATTCAATACATAAAAAACTATTACTTTTTTTTAATTAAAAGGAGGGATGGTTGACGGGAATTCTGGTTGAGGAAGTACGGATGATTGGGAATTGGCGTAAGCATGTACTATTCGGCCACTAACGATAATTACGTTGAGATTTCATTTTGATAATGAATGGAACATACAATACACTAGACATCCATGGACCCGCACGGTCACTTCTTCGTTCCGAAAAAGTGACCGCCGATGGGATTCGAACCCACGACCACGAGGCCCAGAAGCAGGCACGCTACCCACTAGGCCACCGCGGCCCCCCAACTATTACTTTATTTCAACTTTTTAAAGAAGATTAATGTATTATGCTAGATTAGATATTGTGGGTAGTGAAAATAAATAAATAAATAAATGATTTCCGTTATAATCCCATGAAGTTATGTTGGAGCAATTCTCGTTACGAGCCGAATTAACCTCCCGCCTTCGCGTAAATCCAATTACGGCGGAGTGCACTTCTGACCCGGCCAGAAGGGCGATTTATAATTCGCGTAATCACTATATCAGATTAACCACTGATATACTGAAGATCCTTACATTACTTCGCACCGAATAAACCGTTATCGGATTATGGCCGTTGATGGCCCAGTGTAGCGTAGGCAAATTGAAAAAGTTTGTTCTTTGATTTCAGTCGGTCTAATGCGATTGTGTACGCTCTATAATCCAAATAGAATGGAAGTGTTATCGGTGAAAGTCTGCAATTAATTTTGAAAATTTGAGCACTCCATTATTTTCGGTCCATACAGCAGCGACGAGTTGATTTTTGTATAGAATCGCACGTTTGATGTATTTATGCTCTGCAGTGACGTTATAAACGGAATGCAATTACCGTTGCAGTGGAAAATGGTTTTTATATTTACCTGACTTTATCATCTATCAAAAATTGACGCGTATGGCGCTTTGATCAATCAATAAAAATACCGCCAGCTCGCAAGATCGGCAACCAAACATACCGCCACAAAACACAAAAAGTGTCAATTTCACTCCCAATAAAACAATATACTATTATTTGTATTATTAATAATAATAATAATAATAATAATAATAAATGTATTTATTCGATGTAATAAATATTACATGAACCGTCTTGGATGCGTACATATTATATGGGTTGCAAAATACAGTTTACATTAAACAAACTTATTTTTTTTTTATACAACGAAATTATAAAAAGTATGTTGGTGCACAAATGAATTGAACGAAAATGCGAGGGCTGCGAGATGAGAATAGTTGGAGAATAGAAATAGTAGCGATAAACCCATAAAACTGGATACAAACTTTCCGCTTCGCGATATTCTTTCCACGATCGTAAACTCCGAATTCCGAACATGTCCACTTCCTTTTATGACGGCAATCAAAAATACAATTTTTCAAACGACTGATACACTTTTCACTCCTTTAATGGCAGTGAATACCTCATTAAAAATACGATACTATGGATGGAACGAATTATACACTTTTTCACACCTTTGAAAATCCGATCCTATCGATGGAACGAATTATACACTTTTTCGTCCCTTTAAAAATTCGACACTATGGATGAAACAAATTATATACTTTATCGCCCCTTTCAATATTCAATATTATAGATAGGGGCCGCTGTGGCCTAGTGAGTAGAGCACCTGCTCACGGGCCTCGTGGTCGTGGGTTCGAAACCCATCCGTGCGGTCACTTTTTCGGAACGAAGAAGTGGCCGTGCGAGTCCATGGAATCCATTAATTACATCAAAGTTTTAATTGAAAATCACAACACTTACTTCCCGTACTTCGTAACGGAGAAAGTAATAAATGAAAAGAAGCAGGGATATGAAGGAAACGTGGGCATTAGTCGTAAAAAAATAATACTCGTGAAAAAGTCACTAACATCGCAGATTGGAAGAGAAAGATTGAGTAAGGTTCCATAGGTTAAAATGTAGTTATAGGGCTGTGGCGAGAAAGCGAACGCTGACAATTGGGGAGTTGAGTTACCGGCACTCTAGAGTGAAAGAGGCAATTCTCTGAAGTTGCCAGCTCAATTATTTACAATCCACTCAAAAACAAACGGGGACTAATAACCTGATAATTGGAGCGATCCTAACAAGCTGCCACCAGCACTGAAAGCCTCGCTCACTACAATTCTATAATTTATTAAACCACATTTTAATCAAAATTATTATTTTAGGTAGAAACGCCAAAGTGGCGGAATCTATTGCCTGAATTCTGTACTGAACGAAATCCGCCACTTTGGCGTTTCTACCTTTAACGGTGTCCGGAATACTTATATTCCAATAGTAATCTCCGTTTTCCCATCAGCAACTAATTACACCGATGAGACCAGAAAGATCGAAACCGGTCTGTAGGTGTTCTGTGGGAACAATATTTAATGTTTAAAATTATTATTGTGAAAAAAATTATATAACGTCAGAAGATGTATCATTATACAGGGTGTTTTTAAATTGATGCAAAAGATTTTAAAGGGTGATTTTTCAGCAAAATTAATAGAGGTCTTCCATATAATTTTTTGTTCAAAATTCCTTCCTCTACAAGTTAAAGCTCTCTGAAGTTACGGAAAAAAAATGTTTTATTTCATATATCCACTATGGAAGAATTTAGAAGAATTAAATTTGGCAGATAACTGTTAACCTAATAAAATGGCACTTCATTTTCCTTAACACATATTGACCAATCTGTGAATTTATATCAAATGGGTTTTATTTTTTACAAACAATTTTAGGAGGAAATGTCAAGAGACAAAAAGTAGCAGGTTGAATCCCTTCATTTAAATCAAATTTTGAAATAAAACAATATAGACGCATTAAAAGGTTCTGATGCAAAATATTATGGGGTTGATTTTTTCATCCCCTTGTAATAACATTTTAGGGCTACAAAAATCTAACCTGTACTAAATAAATGCGATGGTGTATTTATCTACATAAGAAATAATTTACCATGAAATAATTTAAATAAAAGGTTTCACGTTTATGAGAACGTATATAAAATGTTTTGACATAAAAATTAACGTTGTATCTTGAGGTAAGAATTATCCGCGGACATGGTTTATAGGGTCCCCACCCCTCCCACCACTTTCAAAAGGGGTTATTTTTTGTTTTATTTTTTTTATCTGACGATGTGTTTAATGCAAAATTCTGAAAAAAAATCATCAAGGTAGGTTATCAAGAGGCCTATCAATAGAATTTTTTCAAGGTCATCCAAGGTCATTTAGTGTCTCAAAAAATTAAAAAAACAAATTTTTCATTTTTTGAGGTGGAAACATAGATAAACTATTCGTAGAAAGCATCGAGGTACACGCGGTTTTTTTTTCACTATTTTATAAGAGGCGATTAATTTTACCTCTGACAAGAACTTTTAACTCATTTTGAGTGGTGCGTTATCCCTAAAAATCCAATTTTCCGCATTTTTTTCGATTTTTTCAATTTTACAGGTGAGGGTTGAGGTTTAGACAAAAAACCAATTTAAACTTTTTTGTAGTATTTGGAAAGACAAAAACTTAGTTTTTTTTTTATTTATTTTTTCTATCTCTAATAGTAAAAAAGTTATAACCAATTTAAATTTGTTTCTACTTGGTTTTTCAATTTTTGTCGATATTTACCAATTATAACAGGTGGATATTTAGCAGAAAAACTCATAAGCAATGTTTTATAGAGTTTTTCAAGACGAAAACTTTAGTTTTATTTTTATTAGTACGAGAAAATATTGTGATCGTGAAAAATTTTTCAAAAATTTTGTTTACGAAAATATCCGTTTTGGGGTCCCTAGATACCATTTCAACAATTTCTGGAAAAAAATGTGTCTGTGTGTGTGTGGCTGTGTGTGTCTGTGTGTGTGTGTGCGCTGTATCTCAAAAACTAATAGAGCAATTGATATGAAACTTTGAACATACGTCTTATTTGATAATCTGAAGAACTAAAAAGCTTTTGGCAAAATTTTGTACACCGGAAGTGGATGTTTACCTTAACTGTTTTTTTTTTGTTTTTTTCCCGAATGCTCAAAACTTAGAAAGCGTATTAAATAATCCAAATGGTATCAGCAAAATTCTTAAACCTGGAGATATTTTTATCTTGAATAGAGGTTTTTAAAGATGAGGATTCATGGTCCTCATGCCAGTTCTTAAAGGTAATAGAAATCAACTAACTGCTAAAGAATCAAACTTTTTGAGATTTGTCACTAAACTTCGTTGGGCAATCGAAGCGATTCACGGTATCTTGTGCCAAAAATACCGATTATTGCAGAACCAATTTCGAAACCGCATGTTGCCGGTTGCTGGATTGTGGTGTAGAATTGCTTGTTTTCTACAAAATCAATTCGGAAAACGACTTAAGCTTATGGATGATAAGACAAATATTATAGTCAATAGAATGAAATCGGCATACCTGGAGACGGTTTTGAAATTGTCGAAACGAAGAGATGATACGTGGCGTGTTCAAGTGTAATTATTTCAAACTCTATGGAAGGGGTGTTTGCGGATTTCTATAGGATTTTGAAGCGCAATCTATTTTGAGTGACTTCTGCAAATTTTGAGTCGGTTGCATTTGTTTTACTATTTTTCCAACGGTTTTGAAATTGTCGAAACGAAGAGATGCTACGTGGCGTGTTCAAGTGTAATTATTTCAAACTCTATGGAAGGGGTGTTTGCGGATTTCTAAAGGATTTTGAAGCGCAATCTATTTTGAGTGACTTCTGCAAATTTTGAGTCGATTGCATTTGTTTTACTATTTTTCCAACGGTTTTGAAATTGTCGAAACGAAGTGATGATACGTGGCGTGTTCAAGTGTAATTATTTCAAAATCTATGGAAGGGGTGTTTGCGGAGTTTTATAGGATTTTGAAGCGCAATCTATTTTGAGTGACTTCTGCAAATTTTGAGTCAGTTGCATTTGTTTTACTATTTTTTCAACGGTTTTGAAATTGTCGAAACGAAGAGATGATACGTGGCGTGTTCAAGTCTAATTATTTCAAACTCTATGAAAGGGGTGTTTGCGGATTTCTAAAGGATTTTGAAGCGCAATCTATTTTGAGTGACTTCTGCAAATTTTGAGTCGATTGCATTTGTTTTACTATTTTTTCAACGGTTTTGAAATTGTCGAAACGAAGAGATGATACTTGGCGTGTTCAAGTGTAATTATTTCAAAATCTATGGAAGGGGTGTTTGCGGAGTTTTATAGGATTTTGAAGCGCAATCTATTTTGAGTGACTTCTGCAAGTTTGGAGTCGGTTGCATTTGTTTTACTATTTTTCCAACGGTTTTGAAATTGTCGAAACGACGAGATGATACGTGGCGTGTTCAAGTGTAATTATTTCAAACTCTTTAGAAGGGGTGTTTGCGGATTTCTATAGGATTTTGAAGCGCAATCTATTTTAAGTGACTTCTGCAAATTTTGCGTCGGTTGCATTTGTTTTACTATTTTTCCAACGGTTTTGAAATTGTCGAAACGAAGAGATGATACGTGGCGTGTTCAAGTGTAATTATTTCAAACTCTATGGAAGGGGTAATCTTTCTTACGGCCGATGGTTATCAAAAATAGGACGTTCCGCTGAAATGTTGTCCAATACTTTCGATAAAGATAACTTTGTACCAGTGATTAATGAAGACAGTGATGAAGATTAAAAATGTAATTTATATATATATTATATATTATTATAATTCACTTTACCATAATCACAAATAAAGAAAATCATTTTTTTACTATTAGTAACTATGTATTTCTTAGAAACTTATAAATTGATTTACACATAATTTTTTTGTATTAAGGCTAAAGATATAAAAACAAAACTAAAATTTTCGTCTTGAAAAATGCTACAAAAAATGTCTAATGAGTTTTTCTGCTAAATGTCCACTTGTGCCCTTATAATTAGTGAATATCGACAAAAATTGAAAAATCAAGTAGGAAATGTATTAAAAGTTTCTGTCAGAGGTAAAAGTAATCGACTTTTATAAAACAGTGAAAAAAAAAATGGTGATGTGGCCATCATGTTACTTTCTCTGACTTTATGGTATCATAGCCATTTATATTTACGTTTTCATGGTTTACTGAAATCATATTTTAAATGTACATCGAGCGTTGTGTAAACTCGGATGAAACTGACGTTTAAAACGTCAAAATTATTAAAGATGGAAAAATTATACTTTAAATTCAAAAACTCAATTTACTCAAAAACTAAAAGGATTTCGAAAAAAACTTATTCTTTATAAGTTGTTCATTTTAGCATTCTCTACAATTATTATTCACATAAATTTGCTGTAACTATTATCGTTTTATAATTATAAACCAAAAATTAAAAAATAATAATAATTTCTTTTCTCGAATAAAAATGATTTTATGAAAAATGTTTTCAAGCCAAAGATGTTAATTTCTTTGTTGTCTTCAAAGTTTGTTTAAATGTTTTTGTGATATTTTTCATATTTAAGAATTATATTCTTTTGGCAAAAACAAAAAACAGTTAAGGTAAACGCCCGCTTCCGGTGTACGAAATTTTACCAAAAGCTTTTCAGTTCTTAAGATTATCAAATAAGACGGATGTTCAAAGTTTCATATCAATTGCTCTATTCGTTTTTGAGATACAGCGCGCACAGACACACACACAGACAATTTATTTTTTCAGAAATTGTTGAAATGGCATCTAGGGACCCCAAAACGGATATTTCCGTAAAAAAAATTTAAAAAAAAAGTCACGATCACAATACTTTTCGTACTTCGTAACGGAGAAAGTAAAAATACAAAGAAATATACAAATCGTTCACAAAAAGTTGTCAAAATCTGTTGTTTTCCAAGTTAAAAGTCAACAAAATTGCGTTTTTGATTTTGAAAAATTTCTTAACTTTCGAATGTATTACTTGATTTTGATGATTTAAATTCCAAAGTGTGTTTTAAAAAAATACAAAAGATGTACAAATCGTTCAAAAAAAGTTGTCAAAATCTGTTGTTTTCCAAGTTAAAAGTCAACAAAATCGCGTTTTTGATTTTGAAAAATTGCTTAACTTCCGAATGGCTTACTTGATTTAATTGATTTAAATTCCAAAATATGGCGGATTCAGAGTGTTTAAAAAAATAGAAAGAAATATACAATAAAACGAGAAATACTATACTTTTCGTCTTAATTGTTGAAAAGGTGTCTATTTGAATATGTAAAAATATACAGGGTGTCCCATTTAAACTAAAAAAGTTGAGGGTATTTCCGGTGAAACCGGAAGTACAGCAGTAACAAAAAATATGGTATCAGATGCGTTATGTGTCATTATACTTGCCTGCAAAGTTTCATAAATTTAGCCCTTTTTTGTTTTAAAGATATTTACTTGGTTCCATTCTTTATCCCAACCCTGTATGTATTAATCATCCCTTTACCCCTTCCATTCGTCAAAATTCTTGGATGCTTTACCGTACACTACAACACCTCTAAGCAGCGCCAACTAGAAACTAATAAGGTAAACTCAATTACGTGATTAGAACCTTCATTTTTGGAGATTGTGAGTATTAATCATCCCTATACTCCTTCTACTAGTCAAAATTCGAAATCGAAATTTTAAGTCTTGAGGTTTTGCCAGCTTGCCAGTATGCGACGACGTTGTGGGACTATCAGGCAAGCTTTATAAAAAAGTCATATTATTATTAATTACTAACGTAAGTAAGAAACATCTATTATAGAGCATTGTGTTTTACAGCCCATCCGCTAGTCCATTACAACAATGTTTTTTTTTCACCCTAGGGCGCATAGCTCACTTTACGCCCGTAAATTAGGGCCAAAGTATGGACCGATGGTCGAAAAATAAATATTATTTGTCATTTTCATAAATAATGCCTGATGTTTTGTGTATTATTTTTCACCTCCACCAACGATCGTAAGATTTTTGTTGATAATATTAATATCAGTATTATATTCATATTTATATGCATGCCTTTGTATTGCATTCATGTTGTTGTTGTATTATAATTAGAACATGTTTTCTCTGAGCAATGTTATTATTTATATTATTATTATAGTGATTAAATAAATAGTTATTTAAGCAACAAGGAGCGTAAGGTCGTATTAACATTTGAGGTAGGCGTCACCTGCCGAAAATGTTAATTGTCATTACGTTCCGTGTTGCTTATTATTACCGGAAATATAATACTTAAAAAAGATCAGAAAATATTCTAAAATACGGCTTGTAACATTTGGGATTAAAATTTTTATAGTCACGTATGCGTCCTATGGCAACCCAGCAACCGAAAAAACAATGTCGAATTTTGTTTGTTTGTGTCAATCCAGTGACAGTTTTTGCGGGCACGGATGCAAACGAAGTTGCGAATATTGTGTGTTAGAACCTTTTCCCAACAAAATCGAAAAAGGTATGTATGTGTCCTGTTAAGACTATTTTAAGCAGTGGTTATATAAAAGGATGCCGGTGCTATAGGTATAGATGAAAATGTGTTGCTCGCCTATATGTTGGAGCGTTACGTTTCTGTTTATTATTTTCCTAGGTCCGTAAGTAAAAAATTAAGTTCCGTCGTCAAGGACAACAAACACCAAGAATGTTATCAGCTACTTACGGTACCTGTAACCATGGATGTAATGCTTATTTACGTTGTCGGTAGGGGAAAAAAGTTATTTATTATACGAGTGTGGTATGTACGTAATTTGTCCCGCAAAAAAAAGTTGAAGGTAATTTTTTTAAGGGACTAATGAGTAATTCCACATGAGTACAACATAAATTGTTATCAAAAATCACCTATAAATTCATTAAATATTGAAATATTGTTTATAAAATTTTGACAAGAAATTTTTACTTTTGTCAATTTGAATTATTTCAAGAGGACGTAATTATTCCGTAAGTCCGAGTTAAGCTACACGCGAACTTATTGGAATCGGACGGACGGCACGCATCGGTAAAAAAATGCTTAACACAGTTGTAAACGAGTTAACGCACATTTATGGGCTCTCACATCAACTGGAAATGCCGAAAAACGATTAAATTTAATTTTTCTTCAAAATTCAAAAGTCTAGAATCCCATTCTAAACACTATTTGTTCATAAAAATTATTTGTGAGACTTACAGAAACCGAGACAAGCAAAATTTATTTTTACGTGGATCGTTCTCATATCGACTGGAAATGCCGAAAAACGATTAAATTTGATTTTTCTTCAAAAATTTATTTAAAATATGCGTTGACTCGTTTACAACTGTGTTAAACAATTTTTTCCGATGCGTGCCGTCCGTCCGATTCCGAAAAGTGTGCGTGTAGCTTAATTCTCTCACTAGTGAGCGATGAACAGCATTACTTTCGTCAAATGACCATAGTAATTCGCTTATTACAGACAATTTTGGATAAACATGTACACAACTCGTCTTTATGATGGCAATTAGCACACTTGCATTAATTAGGACACTTGTTTTAAGCTCGTCAAGGTTGAAATAAAATTTCAAAAAAGTAAATTAATTCGAGGATTAATTAATTCGCGTGAACCCGTTTACTATTTAAAAAAAAAGCCCATCAAAAAGTGTTAAAAACTTGTTGCACGTCGTGACTATTAATCAAGCGCGTTTTATACATTCAATTTATCGCCTCGTCAGAAGATGCACACACGATGCAATTAGGGGGCGAATTAATGGCCCGGACGCGAGTTCCTCATTATTTATTCAGAACATCCGACCGACACACAATACAACAAGAAAAGCGTAACATGGAAAATGCATGAACCTGCGCTAGTCTGTGCGGTCGCCTCGATCCCTTCGGGACTCACGTCCTCCGACCGCCTCCAGCAGCAACTCAAGCACGGCATCGGCGGCTTCATTCAGACGAAACGCGTATTCGTGATGATTTTCGATTTCGGATGCACGAGGGTCGGGCGCGCGGCTGTCGGCGGTACGTGGGGCGCCGCGACGCGCTTCCCGGCGCTACTGGAGCGATGCGGTGCGCGCAGTACGTTTTATGCGGACGGGCGGAGGCGCCGGGACGTTCTGGTTTTTTTCGACGCCGGCACGCGATAACGCGACAACGGCGCCTACGCCGTCGATATCCGTGCCGCTGTTTCAACTGATAATCCGACATCTGCTGCATATCGCGTTTACAATAATGGCATCAATAACATTTATACTATACGGTGTGGTCTGGAACGCCTGAATAATTTTTTGTGCCAAAAACGCGTAGTATTTTAAATATTTTCTATCATTTTAAATACACTAGAACTGTGCCCGGTAGCGTATGCCTACGGGGTTAACGGGAGCGCATTATTTTTTAATGGCATCCCATATTTTTTGTTCGATAAATTGAAAGAGCGCACACTTTTTAGTATTATAGTATAAATATTTTATTATTTTCTATAAAAGGTAAATGAAGTTTTCATTGGAAAAATTGATTATTTCATAAACAACACAAAACAAAATAAAACAAACAATAACTAATGAGATATTCAAACGGTTTCCCTTTACTTTCCAATTACGTTCCCATAAATTCATTCTGTAGTCTGCCAATTGTTTCGGGGCCAATATTGCGTTTTTTCTCCCGAATTCGTTTGCATCTGCAAAATTATGTATTCCTACCTGCTCCCCTTTTGAGTTACAGGGATGTAAAAGAACTGATTTTTGCTCATTTTAATGTTTATGCATCTAAGAAATGGGAGCAGTTGAAAACTTGCTTATTTTTAGGATAAATAACATTTTACTACAACATAAAAATTGAATACAAATGTTATACTTTGATCAATAAATTTTTGCGTGCACGTCATAGATGACTGTACCTAGCTCCGACAGCATTTTCATTTACGTCAGTTTTTGAAAAATCAATACTTTTTCGATTTTTGAGCACTGAAAATGGCAATTCTTGGGTTTTCAATGGCGATTATCTAGAAAACTAAATAATTACCGTTGTTTGGTTTTTTCAGAATATCAAAGCCCAATTATTCCCCAATACTGCTAAAAAAATTGGAAGTCTGTCTTTACATCAGTTTTTGAAAAATCAATACTTTTTCGATTTTTGAGCACTTAAAATCACAATTCTTGGGTTTTTCATGGCGATTATCCAGAAAACTAAATAATTACCGTTGTTTGTTTTTTCAGAATATCAAAGCCCAATTATTCCCCATTACTGCTGAAAAAATTGGAAGTCTGTATTTACGTCAGTTTTTGAAAAATCAATACTTTTTCGATTTTTGAGCATTAAAAATCGCAATTCTTGGGTTTTTCATGGCGATTATCTAGAAAACTAAATAATTACCGTTATTTGGTTTTTCAGAATATCAAAGCCCAATTATTCCCCATTACTGCTAAAAAAATTGGAAGTCCGTATTTACATCAGTTTTTGAAAAATCAATACTTTTTCGATTTTTGAGCATTAAAAATCGCAATTCTTGAGTTTTTCATGGCGATTAACCAGAAAACTAAATAATTACCGTTATTTGTTTTTTCAGAATATCAAACCCCAATTAATCTCCAACCCTGCTAAAAAAATTGGAAGTCTGTATTTACGTCAGTTTTTGAAAAATCAATACGTTTTCGATTTTTGAGCATTAAAAATCGCAATTCTTGGATTTTTCATGGCGATTATCCAGAAAACTAAATAATTACCGTTGTTTGTTTTTTCAGAATATCAAAGCCCAAGTATTCCCCATTACTGCTGAAAAAATTGGAAGTCTGTATCTACGTCAGTTTTTGAAAAATCAATACTTTTTCGATTTTTGAGCACTGAAAATGGCAATTCTTGGGTTTTCAATGGCGACTTTCTAGAAAACTAAATAATTACCGTGTTTGGTTTTTTCAGAATATCAAAGCCCAATTATTCCCCATTACTGCTGAAAAAATTGGAAGTCTGTATCTACGTCAGTTTTTGAAAAATCAATACTTTTTCGATTTTTGAGCACTGAAAATGGCAATTCTTGGGTTTTCAATGGCGACTTTCTAGAAAACTAAATAATTACCGTGTTTGGTTTTTTCAGAATATCAAAGCCCAAGTATTCCCCATTACTGCTGAAAAAATTGGAAGTCTGTATCTACGTCAGTTTTTTAAAAATCAATACTTTTTCGATTTTTGAGCACTGAAAAACGCAATTCTTGGGTTTTTCATGGCGATTATCCAGAAAACTAAATAATTACCGTTGTTTGTTTTTTCAGAATATCAAAGCCCAATTATTCCCCATTACTGCTGAAAAAATTGAAAGTCTGTATTTACGTCAGTTTTTGAAAAATCTATACTTTTTCGATTTTTGAGCACTGAAAAACGCAATTCTTGGGTTTTTCATGGCGATTATCCAGAAAACTAAATAATTACCGTTGTTTGTTTTTTCAGAATATCAAAGCCCAATTATTCCCCATTACTGCTAAAAAAATTGGAAATCTGTATTTACGTCAGTTTTTTAAAAATCAATACTTTTTCGATTTTTGAGCACTGAAAAACGCAATTCTTGGGTTTTTCATGGCGATTATCCAGAAAACTAAATAATTACCGTTGTTTGTTTTTTCAGAATATCAAAGCCCAATTATTCCCCATTACTGCTGAAAAAATTGAAAGTCTGTATTTACGTCAGTTTTTGAAAAATCAATACTTTTTCGATTTTTGAGCACTGAAAATGGCAATTCTTGGGTTTTCAATGGCGATTATCTAGAAAACTAAATAATTACCGTGTTTGGTTTTTTCAGAATATCAAAGCCCAAGTATTCCCCATTACTGCTAAAAAAATTGGAAGTCCGTATTTACATCAGTTTTTGAAAAATCAATACTTTTTCGATTTTTGAGCATTAAAAATCGCAATTCTTGGATTTTTCATGGCGATTATCCAGAAAACTAAATAATTACCGTTGTTTGTTTTTTCAGAATATCAAAGCCCAAGTATTCCCCATTACTGCTAAAAAAATTGGAAGTCTGTATTTACGTCAGTTTTTGAAAAATCAATACTTTTTCGATTTTTGAGCATTCAAAATCGCAATTCTCGGGTTTTTCATGGCGATTATCCAGAAAACTAAATAATTACCGTTGTTTGTTTTTTCAGAATATCAAAGCCCAATTATTTCCCATTACTGCTAAAAAAATTGCAAATCTGTATTTACGTCAGTTTTTGAAAAATCAATACTTTTTCGATTTTTGAGCTCTGAAAATGGCAATTCTTGGGTTTTTCATGGCGATTATCTAGAAAACTAAATAATTACCGTTGTTTGTTTTTTCAGAATATCAAAGCCCAATTATTCCCCATTACTGGTAAAAAAATTGGAAGTCTGTACTTACGTCAGTTTTTGAAAAATCAATACTTTTTCGATTTTTGAGCATTAAAAATCGCAATTCTTGGGTTTTTCATGGCGATTATCCAGAAAACTAAATAATTACCGTTGTTTGTTTTTTCAGAATATCAAAGCCCAATTATTCCCCATTACTGCTAAAAAAATTGAAAGTCTGTTTTTACATCAGTTTTTGAAAAATCAATACTTTTTTGATTTTTGAGCACTGAAAATGGCAATTCTTGGGTTTTTCATGGCGATTATCCAGAAAACTAAATAATTACCGTTGTTTGTTTTTTCAGAATATCAAAGCCCAATTATTCCCCATTACTGGTAAAAAAATTGGAAGTCTGTATTTACGTCAGTTTTTGAAAAATCAATACTTTTTCGATTTTTGAGCACAGAAAATCGCAATTCTTGGGTTTTTCATGGCGATTATCCAGAAAACTAAATAATTACCGTTACTTGTTTTTTCAGAATATCAAAGCCCAATTATTTCCCATTACTGCTAAAAAAAATTGTATGTCTGTATTTAAGTCAGTTTTTGAAAAATCAATACTTTTTCGATTTTTGAGCATTCAAAATCGCAATTCTTGGGTTTCTCATGGCGATTATCCAGAAAACTAAATAATTACCGTTATTTGTTTTTTCAGAATATCAAAGCCCAAGTATTCCCCATTACTGCTAAAAAAATTGGAAGTCTGTATTTACGTCAGTTTTTGAAAAATCAATACTTTTTCGATTTTTGAGCATTAAAAATGCTCAAATCCCAATTCTTGGGTTTTTCATGGCGATTATCCAGAAAACTAAATGATTACCATTGTTTGTTTTTTCAGAATATCAAAGCCCAAGTATTCCCCATTACTGCTGAAAAAATTGAAAGTCTGTATTTACGTCAGTTTTTGAAAAATCAATACTTTTTCGATTTTTGAGCACTGAAAATCGCAATTCTTGGGTTTTTCATGGCGATTATCCAGAAAACTAAATAATTACCGTTGTTTGTTTTTTCAGAATATCAAAGCCCAAGGATTCCCCATTACTGCTTGAAAAATTGGAAGTCTGTATTTACGTCAGTTTTTGAAAAATCAATACTTTTTCGATTCTTGAGCACTGAAAATGGCAATTCTTGGGGTTTCAATGGCGATTATCTAGAAAACTAAATAATTACCGTTGTTTGTGTTTTCAGAATATCAAAGCCCAATTATTCCCCATTACTGGTAAAAAAATTGGAAGTCTGTATTTATGTCAGTTTTTGAAAAATCAATACTTTTTCGATTTTTGAGCATTGAAAATGGCAATTCTTGGGTTTTTCATGGCGATTATCCAAAAAACTAAATAATTACCGTTGTTTGTTTTTTCAGAATATCAAAGCCCAATTATTCCCCATTACTGCTAAAAAATTGGAAGTCTGTATCTACGTCAGTTTTTTAAAAATCAATACTTTTTCGATTTTTGAGCACTGAAAATGGCAATTCTTGGGTTTTTCATGGCGATTATCCAGAAAACTAAATAATTACCGTTGTTTGTTTTTTCAGAATATCAAAGCCCAAGTATTCCCTATTACTGCTGAAAAAATTGGAAGTCTGTATTTACATCAGTTTTTGAAAAATCAATACTTTTTCGATTTTTGAGCAATAAAAATCGCAATTCTTGGGTTTTTCATGGCGATTATCCAGAAAACTAAATAATTACAGTTATTTGTTTTTTCAGAATATCAAAGCCCAAGTATTCCCCATTACTGCTGAAAAAATTGGAAATCTGTATTTACATCAGTTTTTGAAAAATCAATACTTTTTCGATTTTTGAGCACAGAAAATTTTTTGTTAAAAAATGCAACTTTCTTAATAATCATCGTAGACTAATGATGTATGAGTGTATGTGGCTCAGGAAACAAAATGGTTGAGTATGGCCGTGCTAGACCAACCTGTGTATCAATAGGGCCAGCTAAAATAATGTATTTTCCCTTAAATTGTTTTATTAATGAAGTGCACTATGCTGGCGAGGGCTGCATCCCATTAGAGAAACAACAGGATGTGTATTCAATAGGATCCCGAAATAGCCTCCATTTCCGACACTAAATAATCGAACCGGTGAATACCGAAATAGGCGTCCAACTTTAGCCGATTAAAAATTTAGGGATCGACCTGTCCTTGTACGTCGAATTACAGCCATAAACTAACACTAGACATGTTTGCTGTCCTATCTTCCTGAGTGAAGTTTCAAAGGCTTTATGATGGTATTTATACATTATTCAATAGAGAATGGAAACCCTCAACATAAATAAATTTAGAAAAAATGGTGATGTGGCCATCATGTTACTTTCTTTGATTTGATTGTATCGTGTTAGCCACAAAATTTTGTTTCAGAGTTGGCTGTGAGATAAATGAGGTATGTCGCATATTATTACATCATGAGACTCGATTAATTAGTTTAAAAAATGAATTGATCTCAGACATGACTGCTATGTGTATCTCTCTCAGGCATGGCCAACTCAGAAACAAAATTGTGTGGCTCACACCTTATAATTTATATTTATATTTTCATGGTTTATTTCAATTTAAATCATGTGTGCATGTATGTGTGTATATTTCACTTATTCCTATTATTGTAAACATGATTATCAAGTACTCCGTACATTATCAATTATTGCACATTGCATTTTAAAAGTACTAACTTTATGTGTATTCGCTTGGGGTTGATGAATTCATCCGAATTTGGAAAATTGTAAAAAAATAATTTCTGCTAGAATTGGCTTCAAAACTTCAAAATACTTTCAAAATAAACCTGTTTGTGACATCCATCCTGAAAAATTGATTTATCACAGCTATGAACAAAATGGGAACGCAACAAACTTGAATTGAAGTAAAAAAAACTGCAGGCGGCGATTTGGAAAATTGTAAAAAAATCATTTCTACTGGAATTGGCTTCAAAACTTCAAAATACTTTCAAAATAAACCTGTTTGTGACATCCATCCTAAAAAATTGATTTATCACAGCTATGAACAAAATGGGAAAGCTACAAACTTGAATTGAAGTCAAAAAAAAGCTGCAGCCGGCGATTTGGAAAATTGTAAAAAAATAATTTCTGCTGGAATTAGCTTCAAAACTTCAAAATACTTTCAAAATAAACCTGTTTGTGACATCCATTCTGAAAAATTGATTTATCACTGCTATGAACAAAATGTCAAAGCTACAAACTTGAATTGAAGTAAAAAAAAAAACTGCAGGCGGCGATTTGGAAAATTGTAAAAAAATAATTTCTACTGGAATTAGCTTTAAAACTTCAAAATACTTTCAAAATAAACCTGTTTGTGACATTCATCCTGAAAAATTGATTTATCACAGCTATGAATAAAATGGCAACGCTACAAACTTGAATTGAAGTTAAAAAAAACTGCAGGCGGCGATTTGGAAAATTGTAAAAAAATAATTTCTACTGGAATTAGCTTTAAAACTTCAAAATACTTTCAAAATAAACCTGTTTGTGACATCCATCCTAAAAAATTGATTTATCACAGCTATGAACAAAATGGGAAAGCTACAAACTTGAATTGAAGTAAAAAAAACTGCAGCCGGCGATTTGGAAAATTGTAAAAAAATAATTTCTGCTGGAATTAGCTTCAAAACTTCAAAATACTTTCAAAATAAACCTGTTTGTGACATCCATTCTGAAAAATTGATTTATCACTGCTATGAACAAAATGTCAAAGCTACAAACTTGAATTGAAGTAAAAAAAAAAACTGCAGGCGGCGATTTGGAAAATTGTAAAAAAATAATTTCTACTGGAATTAGCTTTAAAACTTCAAAATACTTTCAAAATAAACCTGTTTGTGACATTCATCCTGAAAAATTGATTTATCACAGCTATGAATAAAATGGCAACGCTACAAACTTGAATTGAAGTTAAAAAAAACTGCAGGCGGCGATTTGGAAAATTGTAAAAAAATAATTTCTACTGGAATTAGCTTTAAAACTTCAAAATACTTTCAAAATAAACCTGTTTGTGACATCCATCCTAAAAAATTGATTTATCACAGCTATGAACAAAATGGGAACGCTACAAACTTGAATTGAAGTAAAAAAAACTGCAGCCGGCGATTTGGAAAATTGTAAAAAAATAATTTCTGCTGGAATTAGCTTCAAAACTTCAAAATACTTTCAAAATAAACCTGTTTGTGACATCCATTCTGAAAAATTGATTTATCACTGCTATGAACAAAATGTCAAAGCTACAAACTTGAATTGAAGTAAAAAAAAAAACTGCAGGCGGCGATTTGGAAAATTGTAAAAAAATAATTTCTACTGGAATTAGCTTTAAAACTTCAAAATACTTTCAAAATAAACCTGTTTGTGACATCCGTCCTGAAAAATTGATTTATCACAGCTATGAATAAAATGGCAACGCTACAAACTTGAATTGAAGTTAAAAAAAACTGCAGGCGGCGATTTGGAAAATTGTAAAAAAATCATTTCTACTGGAATTAGCTTTAAAACTTCAAAATACTTTCAAAATAAACCTGTTTGTGATATCCATCCTCAAAAATTAATTTATCACAGCTATGAACAAAATGGGAACGCTACAAACTTGAATTGAAGTAAAAAAAAACTGCAGGCGGCGATTTGAAAAATTGTAAAAAAATAATTTCTGCTGGAATTAGCTTCAAAACTTCAAAATACTTTCAAAATAAACCTGTTTCTGACATCCATCCTGAAAAATTAATTTATCACAGCTATGAACAAAATGGCAACACTACAAACTTAAATTGAAGTAAAAAAAAACCGCAGGCGGCGATTTGGAAAATTGTAAAAAAATAATTTCAACTAGAATTAGCTTCAAAACTTCAAAATACTTTCAAAGAGAACCTGTTTCTGATGTTCTTCCTCAAAAATTGATATATTACATTTATGAACAAAATGACGACACAAACTTGAACTGAAGTAATAATAAGAACTGCACGATAGAGAATGTTTTTTCGAAATTATGAAAAATATTGCAAAAACACTGAAACAAATCTTTAAGACAACAAAGAAATGAACATCTTTTGTTTAAAAATATTTTTCTTACAATGTTAGTTTTTTGAAAAAAAATATTTTTTTTTGGTCATTTTTAGTTTATAATAAGAAAACGGTAATAGTTATACCAGATTTTTATTGGTAATGATTGTAAAGAATGCCGAAATAAGCAACTTATAGACAATAATTTTTTTTTTAATTTTTTTTAGTTTTTGAGTAAACTGACTATTATAATTTGATTTAAATTAAAAATAAGCCATGCAATTATAAATATAAATAACTATTATACCATCAAACCGGAGGAAGTAACATGATAGCCACTTCCTCATTTTTTTAAATATGGACCTAAATACGTTATTTGGATTTTGAGTAGCTTTTCACCTCCAAAAACTATAATGTGTCATACTCGTCATTAAATTGCTTGATATAGGACTTATTTGAAGTTTTTTTAGAATCGACTTTGAAAACACACACATATGAAAGTGTGCCTCGACAATAACAAAGATTATTTTTTAAGTTTCTTCAAAAAAAAAAGATTGAGATGTTAAAAGTAATTTACGATATAAGTAACGTTATGAAGGTTTTTACATTACGAGAGGAAACTTTGAAAGCACGAGTGAGATAGAAAATAGTTGGAAGCACATTTTTTAAATATCTCTGCAGTAATTGAAATAATAAACAAGCAGAAAATAGTAAGGAAAAGTATTGTGATCGTGAAAATTCAATTTTTTTAGCGAGTTTTCGTGAAATTAACACAAAATGCTAAATTGAACTTTTTAAAATCCGTTTTTAAAACTGCCAAACGCATTGTTCGATTATCAAATGTTTGAGAACATTTTCAATTACTCAGCTCTGTACACTTACCTTCAGCAAATAATATCTATAAGACGACAACTGTCCCTCATCCATCCTTCAAAAATTTGACTCAAAATGATAATCCAAAAACAACACTCCTTCACATTATTAAACTCTTTTAACACCGAACTCGCGCACTCAACTGGAAAATTTCGTCAGGTGCTAACAGGCTTATCATCTTTTGGCCCGGGGCCAATTCGTGTCCGGCAGAGATATCGCGAAACCGCATTCTTTCTTCGCCTGTTATCAGTGCTTATCTACACAGCTCCAAATCAAATCGAATTCATTTCAATCTGCACACAAGATAGACAAAGATGCAATGCACCTGTTTTTGATCATTGAATGTCGTTTGAACGGGCAGTGTAGCTTCCGCCGAGTGAGTGTTAAGGTGTTTTAGTGTGCAGATTATGGAAAATTGGATTTTAATTATCAATTATGAAGATGGACTGTTGGTAAGTGATTAAATGAAATGAATGTATTTTTCAATTCAGTTTAATATCTCTCAACACAAATAACGAATGAGTGGAATGACCATCAGTTCGATAGCGCTTTTACAGATGGTACAGAATGTTATAGTCAATATAGTGTTATCCCTTACAATAATATATGCAAAGTATTCTATTAATTAAGATATTGTAAAAGTACGGAATAAATTAACTGAAGCTTACTTAAAATATTCCTCCGACAGATCGATTTTGATTTATCAAAAGACAGAATTTAGGGATGGGGTGTTTACAAATTTTAATGGAATTATAATCCCGAATGTGTTTTGAATAAATTTGTGAAATTACAAGTCGATGGCGACTGTTTTTATATTTTTTTCAAGACTCCGAAATTTTTATATTTTCCGACAACTTCACGTACCGTGCGATTGAGATTATTTCGAAGTTTTGGGATGGGGTGTTTACAATTTTTTTATGAATATTTAATCCCGAATGTTTTTTTAATAAATTTGTAAAATTTCAAGTCGATGGCAACTGTTTTTATATGTTTTCCAAGATTCGGATTTTTTTGTATTTTCCGACAACTTTACGTTCCGTTCGATTGAGATTATTTCGAAATTTTGGGATGGAGTGTTTACAAATTTCCATGTATATATAATAACGAATGACTTTTTAATGAATTTGTGGAATTTCAAGTCGATGACAAGTGCTTTTATATTTTTTTTCCTGGTGAGGGATTTCTTTGTATTTTCCGACAAGTTTTGGGATGGGGTGTTTACAAATTTTTATGAATATTTAATCCCGAATGTGTTTTATATAAATTTCTAAAACTTCAAGTCGATGGCAACTGTTTTTATATTTTAAGACAAGAAGTGTTCGACAAAAACGTTAATTTTCAAAAAAATTCATAACTCACGGAATAGTTGACACATTTTCAAAAATTTTAATTATTGTTAAAACTAGAGCTCTTGTGGAATATAATAAACATTTTGAGCAATTTTATCATGTGAGTATTTATTTTTTTAAATTTTTTTTTAATTGAAATTAAAACGTTAATTTTCAAAAAAATTCATAACTCACGGAAAAATTGACACATTTTCAAAAATTTTAATCAATGTTAAAGATAGATGTCTTGTGGAATATATTAAATATTTTGAGCAATTTTATATTTATGAAACATCTTTATTGGCAGACACATGGCGTTTGTACATTAATTTTACATATTACATTTATTATGGACCATCAAGGGCTATCGACCATAAGTCTTTCTACCCTGAGGAATTTTATTATGTGAGGATTTTTTTAATTTTATTTTTTTATTGAAGTGTTCGACAAATTAAAACGTTCATTATCAAAAATTCATAACTCACGGAAAAACCGACGCATTTTCAAAAAACTTATTTAGTATTAAAGGTAAATGTCTTGTGAATATAATAAATATTTTGAGGAATTTTCTCATGTGAGTATTTATTTAAAAAAAATATATTGAAGTGTTCGACAAATTAAAATGTTAATTTTCAAAAAATTCATAACTCACGGAGCAATTGACACATTTTCAAAAAATTTAATTAATGCTAAAGGTAGAGGTCTTGTGGAATATATTAAACAGTTTGAGCAATTTTAACATGTGAGTATTTTTTTTTTTATTTTTTTTTTATTGAAGTGTTCGACAAATTAAAAAGTTAATTTTCAAAAATTCATAACTCGCCGAAAAATTCACACATTTTCAAAAATTTTAATCAATGTTAAAGGTAGATGTCTTGTGAAAATATTAAATATTTTGAGCAAGTCTATCATGTGAGTATTTATTTTTTTTGTTTTTTTATTTTTTATTGAAGTGTTCGGCAAATTAAAACGTTAATTTTCAAAAATTCATAACTCTCGGAAAAATTGACTCATTTTCAACAGTTTTAATTAATTTTAAAGGTAGATGTCTTGTGGAATATATTATACATTTTGAGCAATTCTATCATGTGAATATTTATTTTTTTAAATTTTATTTATTGAAGTGTTCGACATTAAAAAGTTAATTTTCAAAAATTCATAACTCACGGAGAAATTGACTAATTTTCAAAAATTTTAATTAAGTTTAAAGGTAGATGTCTTGTGGAATATATTATAAATTTGGAGCAATTCTATCATGTAAATATTAATTTTTTAAATTTTATTTATTGAAGTGTTTGACAAATTGAAACGTTAATTTAAAAAAATTCTTAACTCACGGAAAAATTGACTCATTTTCAAAATTTTTAATTAATCTTAAAGGTAGATGTCTTGTGGAATATATTATATATTTTGAGCAATTCTATCACGTGAATATTTATTTTTTTTAATTTTATTTATTGAAGGGTTCGACTAATTAAAAAGTTAATTTTCAAAAATTCATAACTCACGGAAAAATTGACTCATTTTCAAAAATTTTAATTAATTTTAAAGGTAGATGTCTTGTGGAATATATTATACATTTTGAGTAATTCTTTCTTGTGAATATTTATTTTTTTAAATTTTATTTATTGAAGTGTTCGACAAATTAAAACGTTAATTTTCAAAAATTCATAACTCTCGGAAAAATTGACTCATTTTCAAAAATTTTAATTAATTTTAAAGGTAGATGTCTTGTGGAATATATTATATATTTTGAGCAATTCTATCTTGTGAATATTTATTTTTTTAAATTTTATTCATTGAAGTGTTCGACAAATTAAAAAGTTAATTTTCAAAAATTCATAACTCACGAAAAAATTGACTCATTTTCAAAAATTTTAATTAATTTTAAAGGTAGATGTCTTGTGGAATATATTATACATTTTGAGTAATTCTTTCTTGTGAATATTTATTTTTTTAAATTTTATTTATTGAAGTGTTCGACAAATTAAAACGTTAATTTTCAAAAATTCATAACTCACGGAAAAATTGACTCATTTTCAAAAATTTTAATTAATTTTAAAGGTAGATGTCTTGTGGAATATATTATACATTTTGAGTAATTCTTTCTTGTGAATATTTATTTTTTTAAATTTTATTTATTGAAGTGTTCGACAAATTAAAACGTTAATTTTCAAAAATTCATAACTCTCGAAAAAATTGACACATTTTCAAAAATTGTAATTAATATTAAAAGTAGATGTCTTGTGGAATATATTATACATTTTGAGCAATTCTATCTTGTGAAAATTTATTTTTTTTAATTTTATTTATTGAAGGGTTCGACTAATTAAAAAGTTAATTTTCAAAAATTCATAACTCACGGAAAAATTGACTCATTTTCAAAAATTTTAATTAATTTTAAAGGTAGATGTCTTGTGGAATATATTATACATTTTGAGTAATTCTTTCTTGTGAATATTTATTTTTTTAAATTTTATTTATTGAAGTGTTCGACAAATTAAAACGTTAATTTTCAAAAATTCATAACTCTCGGAAAAATTGACTCATTTTCAAAAATTTTAATTAATTTTAAAGGTAGATGTCTTGTGGAATATATTATATATTTTGAGCAATTCTATCTTGTGAATATTTATTTTTTTAAATTTTATTCATTGAAGTGTTCGACAAATTAAAAAGTTAATTTTCAAAAATTCATAACTCACGGAAAAATTGACTCATTTTCAAAAATTTTAATTAATTTTAAAGGTAGATGTCTTGTGGAATATATTATACATTTTGAGCAATTCTATCTTGTGAAAATTTATTTTTTTTAATTTTATTAATTGAAGTGTTCGACAAATTAAAACGTTAATTTTCAAAAATTCATAACTCACGGAAAAATTGACACATTTTCAAAAATTTTAATTAATGTTAAAAGTAGATGTGAATATATTAAATAGTTTGAGCAATTTAATCATATGAGTATTATTTTTATTGTTCTTATTGAAGTATTCGACATATTAAAACGTTAATTTTCAAAAATTGACACATTTAAAAAAAATTAATCAATACTAAAGGTAGATATTAATTGAATATATTAAACATTTTGAGCAGTTTTATCAAGTGAGTATTTTTTTCCGATTTTTCAAGTGGTGGACAATTATTTTTTACATTTTTTCTAATAGTTGAATGTAATTTTCGGTTTCCTGTGTTCATGTTTTGAGTGTTGCCATTTTGTTTTCTGCTGTGGTATGTAATTTGTTTTTATATGATCTTAAAATAAGGTTCATTCTGATGAAATTTAAGAATCTTTAGGATAATTCCTCGAAAGGTTTATTTTTAACAATTTTTTTCTAATCGTTGAATGCAATTTTAGTTTTCCTAAATTCACGTTTTGAGTGTTGCCATTTTGTTTTCTGCAGTGGTATGTCATTTATTTTTATAAGGTATCAAAAATAGATGAACTCTAACGCGTTCTCGAAGTTTTGAGGAGAATTCCTTGAGAGGTTTATTTTTTACAATTTTTCTAATAGTTCAATGCAATTTTCGTTTTCCTAAATTCACGTTTCGAGTGTCGCCATTTTGTTTTCTGCCGTGGTATGTCATTTGTTTTTATAAGGTATCAAAAATAGATGAACTCTAACACGTTCTGGAAGTTTTGAGGATAATTGCTTGAGAGAATAATTTTTTACAATTTTTCTAATAGTTCAATGCAATTTTCGTTTTCCTAAATTCACGTTTCGAGTGTCGCCATTTTGTTTTCTGCCGTGGTATGTCATTTATTTTTATAAGGTATCAAAAATAGATGAACTCTAACACGTTCTGGAAGTTTTGAGGATAATTGCTTGAGAGAATAATTTTTTACAATTTTTCTAATAGTTAAATGCAATTTTCTTTTTCCTAAATTCACGTTTTGAGTGTCGCCATTTTGTTTTCTGCCGTGGTATGTCATTTGTTTTTATAAGGTATCAAAAATAGATGAACTCTAACGCGTTCTCGAAGTTTTGAGGAGAATTCCTTGAGAGGTTTATTTTTTACAATTTTTCTAATAGTTCAATGCAATTTTCGTTTTCCTAAATTCACGTTTCGAGTGTCGCCATTTTGTTTTCTGCCGTGGTATGTCATTTGTTTTTATAAGGTATCAAAACTAGATGAATTCTAACGCGTTCTGGAAGTTTTGAGGAGAATTCCTTGAGAGGTTTAATTTTTACAATTTTTCTAATAGTTCAATGCAATTTTCGTTTTCCTAAATTCACGTTTTGAGTGTTGCCATTTTGTTTTCTGCCGTGGTATGTCATTTGTTTTTATAAGGTATCAAAAATAGATTAATTCTAACGCAATCTTAAAGTTTTAAGGAGAATTCCTTAAGAGGTTTATTTTTACAATTTTTCTAATAGTTGAATGCAATTTTCGTTTTCTTAAATTCATGTTTCGAGTGTCGCCATTTTGTTTTCTGCTGTGGTATGTCATTTGCTTTTATAAGGTATCAAAACTAGATGAATTCTAGCGCGTTCTGGAAGTTTTGAGGAGAATTCCTTGAGAGATTTATTTTTTACAATTTTTCTAATAGTTGAATGCAATTTTCGTTTTCCTAAATTCACGTTTTGAGTGTCGCCATTTTGTTTTCTGCCGTGGTATGTCATTTGTTTTTATAAGGTATCAAAACTAGATGAAGTCTAACGCCTTCTGGAAGTTTTGAGGAGAATTCCTTATATGCTGGTTAAGATTATGTTGATACATTTTCAAAATACCGAGCAGTTTAGAAATTATTTAAAAAAAAAAACTGAAAATTTGATTTTCTAAAAAAATCAAATATCTCAATAATTAAAGCCATTTAAGGAAATAACATAGTAACCTTAATTTAAGAAAAACACTAACAATTAAAATGTACAATTTCTTTAATAAAGATGTAGTATACAGCGTCCTGCATCTCACCTCCCGTCTTCTTTAACTCATTTACCAATTAAGTTGGTATTTTGAAATTTTACAGTATACATTTGCATCGTAGAATGCATTTCAGGAAAATATTTTTGATTATACAGGGTGTCCCAAAAAAGTGTGACGTCATGATGATATATTTTTTAGATTACATGCTGTATATTTTATTGGTTATTTGGGTACCTTTTATGGTTGCCTACATACTCCTATAATTTTATTAAAATCGATTAGGTAATATCAGCAAAAAAAAACTAAAAAAAAATCAGTTTTGCACTTTTGGTTTAAAAAATAAATAAAAAAATAAAAATAGTGCCTTGTTAATAAAATAAAAGTAAGCAGGCCTCGTTGGCTCCGGCAAAAAAACGGCCCTGGATATCACAGTCTTGCCAATTTCAAGTATGATGCTGTGCAACTCGATTTAAAATCGCCCGTGCTCCACCCTGTATTTAATTAAAAGTTTTAATAAGTTTAAGTTTAATTCGCCTATAACTAGTTAAAGGTTTCCACTTTGATTATTTTTCCTCGAACGTTGACTTTCAACCGGAAATTAGTTCCTCGAATCCGTTGGAATCTTTAAAATATTAAATTTGTTAGCGAGAAGTAAATTTGGTGAGCATCCGTATTTTACAAAAGTATTAATAATACTAAAAGCGTGTTCTAGACGGGGTTTACCAGGGACGGGGGGGATAAAGAGATAAGGGCGAAGCTTGTCGGCGGTGACAGGAAGCGTCAAGTGCAGGACGATAATCGAATAAGGATGAAACGCTCCGGCATACGGAGGACATACACGGTGCGATAATGAATTCCATTATTACACTGCATAGACCTTTTTTGAAGCATGAAACAGGTAATTAACTCTAAAACCGTGCCATATTCTACGATTATTAACATGTGGCGACAAACAAAAAAAAAAAAGAAAACAAAAATATTTTACAAAAAAATATACCTTTAGCGCCATCTATGGAATATTTTTTCATTTTTCTTTACATAAATGACAGTGGAATAATATTTCGTAGAAAATGGCAACAACAATGAAAAAGTAATTTTTCAGGATTATCCTATAGCCCAATCAAAGTACATGGGCGCAAAGTGGTTAAGGATTTTGATGGAGCAATCTTAAAAAAAAAATTCAATTTATTTTTTAACGTAAATATCCGCGATTTCTAAAATGTTGTGTCTTTTTTTGACTCTTACTTTTTCCGTTATTATGATCGTGAAAATTTTTTCAATTTTTTTTTACGGAAATATCCGTTTTGAAGTCCCTGGATGCCATTTCACCAATTTCTGGAAAAAAAATATGTGTGTGTGTGTCTGCGCGCGCGCTGTATCTCAAAAACTAATACAGAAATTGATATGAAACTTTAAACATAAGTCTTATTTGATAATCTGAAGAAAGCTTTTGGTAAAATTTCGTACACCGGAAGTGGGGGTTTACCTTAACTGTTTTTTGTTTTCTTTCCAATATTTCTTTAAATATGAAAAATATCACAAAAACATTTAAACAAATATTGAAGACAACAAAGAAATAAACATTTTTTGCTTGAAAATATTTTTCATAAAATCAGTGTTATTTGAGAATTCTTTTTTTTTTAATTTTTTGTTACGAAGTACGAAAAAGTATTGTGATCGTGAACATTTTTTCAAAAAAAATTTTTACGGAAATATTCGTTTCGGGATCCCTTGAGGCGAATTCAAGGATTTCTGGAAAAAAAATTGTGTCTTTGCACGCTGTATCTCAAAAATTAATAGAGTAATTAATATGAAACTTTGAACATAAATCTTATTTGATAATCCGAAGAACTGAAAAAATTTTGGTCAAATTTCGTACACCGGAAGTGCGTATCATAAATTTGGAGCAAAAATCAAAAACTCGGGTCTAAAAATAAAAAAATGTAGACAAAAATCGATAATTGTGGCCAAAATAGAAAAATATTTAAGCCAAATAATTTAAAAATTTAAAGAAAATAATCGAAAAGACAGGCCAAAGCTCTAAAATATAGCTCAAAAATAAAAAAAATCCTAATCTAAAAATAAAAAATTCAGACCAATACAAATTGAAAATTCAAGTAAAAGAGAAATAATTTACTATTTTAGCCCCAAAAATAAGATTCCGACCCGAATCTTGAAAACAATGGCCAATCAATTAAAAAATTCACGCTTAAAAAACAATATTTAGGTTAGAAAATATAAAATAAAGGGCAAAAATTAAAAACGGAAATACCAGCAAAAAAATAAAAAAATAGCGCATACAAATCAACAATTCAGTAAAAAAAATCCAAAAACCAAAAATTTAGGCCTAACAATAAATAATTCAAACCTAAATATAAAAGAAATTGAACAAGCAAATCGAAAATTTCGGCCAAAATAAAAAAAAATTAGAGAAGATAGAAAAATGTACACAAAAAAAAATCAAAAAAACATTTAGTTTTATTTCATTTCATGTAATTTATGCATTTTTCTTTGTATTATTATTTTTATATAGAGATTTCGTTAAATAAATAAATAAATGTAGACCAAAAAAAATTCAAGTAAACAATTGTCGCTAAAAAAAAAATCGAAAATTTAGACCGTTGGTAATTTCCCCTTTTTAATATTGAAAAATACTGATAGTGATAGTAGAAATGCTCAAATTTTGACAGTCTTATATTTTTGGCATTTGGAAATTTTCTTCTAATTGTTAAAACGTGCCGTTTTCAGTAATGAGCAATTTTTGACAGTCCCGAATAGTTTTATTTTCAGCAATTTAAAATTTCCCCTTTTACTACTAAGAGACATTTGTGATAGTAGTGCTATTTTTGACAGTTAGAAATTATCATTTTAGGAGTTGAAATTCACTTCTTTTTTTAATATCAAAAAATGCCGTCTTTGATAGTAAAAAAACATAATTTTTGGCAGCTGCAAATTTTTCTATTTACCGTTGAATCGTGCCGTTTGTGGTGACAGAAATGCAGAATTTTTGACAATTCGAAATTGCCATTTTCAGCAGTTAAAGGTTTTTTTTAATATTAAAAAATGCCGTTTTTATGGTAAAAATCCACAATTTTTGACAGCTGCAAATTTCTTTGTGTGTCGTTTGTGGTGGCAGAAATGCAGAATTTTTGACAATTCGAAATTGCCATTTTCAGCAGTTAAAGGTTTTTTTTTTATATTAAAAAATGCTGTTTTTTGATGGTAAAAATCCACAATTTTTGACAGCTGCAAATTTCTTTGTGTGTCGTTTGTGGTGGCAGAAATGCGGAATTTTTGACAATTCGAAATTGCCATTTTCAGCAGTTAAAGGTTTTTTTTAATATTCAAAAATGCCGTTTTTTGATGGTAAAAATCCACAATTTTTGACAGCTGCAAATTTCTTTATGTGTCGTTTGTGGTGGCGGAAATGCAGAATTTTTGACAATTCGAAATTGTCTTTTTTGGCGGTTAAAAATATATCTTTTTACTATTGAAAAATGCCGTTTCTGACAGTAGACTTGCACAATTTTTGACAATTTATAATTGTTACTTTTGGCTGTTGAAAATTTTCCTTTTTTTTAATATTGAAAAATGCTGATAGTGATAGTAGAAATGCACAAATTTTGACAGTTAAACATTTTTGGCATTTGGAAATTTTCTATTTATTGTTGAAACTTGCTGGTTTCAGTAATGAGCAATTTTTGACAGTTCAGAATAGTTATTTTCAGCAATTGAAAATTTCCTTTTTACTGCTATCGTGCCATTTTGGTTTTTTTTAATATCAAAAAATGGCGTCGTTGATAGTAAAAATACACGATTTCTGGCAGCTGAAAATTTCTTTATTTACCATTGAATCGTACCGTTTGTGGTGGCAAAAATGCAGAAATTTTAACAATACAAAATGGCAATTTTCTTTTTTAATATCAAAAATGCCGTTTTTGATTGTAAAAATCCACAATTTTTGACAGCTGCAAATTTCTTTATGTGCCGTTTGCGGTGGCAAAAATGCAGAATTTTTGATAATTCGAAATTGTAATTTTTGGCGGTTATTTATTCTAAATTTCTGTATAAATGTTTTCGCGAAAAAATTTAATCTACATTTAACAGTTTTCGACATTTTTGACATTTTTCAAAATTTGGTGCTTTTTCAAAATTCACTTTAGAAATACGTATCTTCGATCAAAATAATGTCTAAGACAAATTTGGCTATAAAAAGCCAATATTCGAACGAACCAAGTGGTGCATTATTTTTGGAATTCCAAAATACACAGTGTTCGAAATTACTTACCACATTTAGTCAATTTGAAACCATTAAATTTCAATTTTTTTAAAATTAAACACCCTGTTTATTTTTACATATTCTGCCGCAGAATTTAATTATGCATTCTCTATACATATTTTTCTCTGATTTAAAGATATTAGCATGTTTATCAAAATACGTAAATATTCTGTGCAATAGAAAAACAATGGGAATTAAATTTATCGAGCGGGCCTAGAAAATAAAAAAAATAGCACTTCTCTTAGAATCATATTCTAAGTTAAAATGAAAGAATATATGTTGTTTTAATTTTACTTTATAAATAATTTTTGTATTAGGTATTATTTATTTTACATGAAAATGTCACTTTCTGTCGAGACCGCAAGGCCGAGACAAAAAAGTCATTCGAATGTGTCGTTGTTACCCTTTTCTGACAGTGGTGGAAAAGGCTAGTTACAGAAAAATAACTAGAACACACAAATGGTTATGTAAGAAAAATATGTATTGCCTATAAGAATTGTTCAAAAAAATCCTTCTTGGACTCGAATGCAAGTATAACATTAGCGAACCATTAAGTCGCAATAGTTACGCCGTCTAGATTAATTTAATTTAATCTAATTGTTACTTGGTCAAGTAACCCTCGCGGCCAATCTATCTATTTTTATTTTTTGACCTATACATTCTTCATTTTGGCCGAAATTTTAGATTTATTTGTTGTAATTTTCGATTTTTTGTCTGCATTTTCCATTTTTTTATATGTATCATCGTATTAACATGGATAGTTAGTAGGCCATGAAATGGCAAATTCTGGGAATCCTATTCTCCGCACTCGGCCGGTGATGCCTAAATTGCCATTTCACCGGTTAATTAATTCAATAGCCTACGGGATGGGGCGATGTGCACGAGCAGAAATTGTTGCAATATCGCAGAGGGTTCCCATCCCCTTTGCATCGCCGGTTGTTTACTGTAACGTGAATTATTCTATTAAACATTAAATGAAAATCAAGCTGGAAGCGTGGATTTATGGATTATCAATGTGCGCTCCACGAAGTCATTTTACTTCCAAATGAACACGGCAATTGCATTCGCTTTGCATGAAATTAGTTCGCATTGTCATGAAGGCTTATTGGAACTATTGTCTCGATATGATGGTTTTAGTTGAACTTAAATGCAATCTCGAGTCTTTTTAGGGATTCACTACGTTTAAAATTACTGTTAAAGGAAAATTAATATCTTTCAGCAAAATCTAAAGAGTTTTCAGTAGTGAATCGATCACCGTTTACAGAACTAAAATAGGATTTTGCGTTTTCGAGTTACAACATTTTTTAAAGATTTTTGTATTTCTAGCATTCACTAAGATTAAAATTAATGCAGAAACATTAATTCAAAAGGCAAATTAATGCTTCTCGGCAAAATTTAAAGGGTTTTCAGTGGCGAATCGATCACCGTTTACAGAATTAAAATCGTATTTTGCGTTTTCGAGTTACAATATTTTTTAAAGATTTTTGGATTTCTAGCATTCACTGAGATTAAAATTAATGCAGAAACATTAATTCAAAAGGCAAATTAATGTTTTTCGGCAAAATTTACAGGGTTTTCAGTGGCGAATCGATCACCATTTACATAATTAAAATCAAATTTTGCGTTTTCGAATTACGACATTTTTTAAAGATTTTTGGATTTCTAGCATTCACTAAGATTAAAATTATTGCAGAAACATTAATTCAAAAGGCAAATTAATGTTTCTCAGCAAAATTTAAAGGGTTTTCAGTGGCGAATCGATCGCCATTTACAGAATTAAAATTGAATTTTGCGTTTCCGAATTACAACATTTTTTAAAGATTTTTGATTTCTAGCATTCACTAAGATTAAAATGAATGCAGAAACATTAATTCAAAAAGCAAATTAATGTTTTTCAGCAAAATTTAAAGGGTTATCAGTGGCGAATCGATCACCCTTTACAGAATTAAAATCGAATTTTGCGTTTTCGAGTTACAACATTTTTTAAAGATTTTTGGATTTCTAGCATTCACTGGGATTAAAATTAATGCAGAAACATTAATTCAAAAGGCGCATTAAGGATTTTCAGCAAAATTTAAAGGGATTTCAGTGGCGAATCGATCACCCTTTACAGAATTAAAATCGAATTTTGCGTTTTCGAGTTACAACATTTTTTAAAGATTTTTTGATTTCTAGCATTCACTAAGATTAAAATTAATGCAGAAACATTACCTCAGAAGGCAAATTAATGTTTTTCATCAAAATTTAAAGGGTTTTCAGTGGCGAATCGATGACCGTTTACAGAATTAAAATCGAATTTTGCGTTTTCGAGTTACAATATTTTTTAAAGATTTTTGGATTTCTAGCATTCACTGAGATTAAAATTAATGCAGAAACATTAATTCAAAAGGCAAATTAATGTTTTTCGGCAAAATTTACAGGGTTTTCAGTGGCGAATCGATCACCATTTACATAATTAAAATCAAATTTTGCGTTTTCGAATTACGACATTTTTTAAAGATTTTTGGATTTCTAGCATTCACTAAGATTAAAATTATTGCAGAAACATTAATTCAAAAGGCAAATTAAAGTTTTTCAGCAAAATTTAAAGGATTTTCAGTGGCGAATCGATCACCATTTACAGAATTAAAATCGAATTTTGCGTTTTCGAGTTACAACATTTTTTAAAGATTTTTGGATTTCTAGCATTCACTAAAATTAAAATTAATGCAGAAACATTAATTCAAAAGGCAAATTACTGTTTTTCGGCAAAATTTAAAGGGTTTTCAGTGGCGAATCGATCACCGTTTACAGAATTAAAATCGTATTTTGCGTTTTCGAGTTACAACATTTTTTAAAGATATTTGGATTTCTAGCATTCACTAAGATTAAAATTATTGCAGAAACATTAATTCAAAAGGCAAATTAAAGTTTTTCGGCAAAATTTAAAGGATTTTCAGTGGCGAATCGATCACCATTTACAGAATTAAAATCGAATTTTGCGTTTTCGAGTTACAACATTTTTTAAAGATTTTTGGATTTCTAGCATTCACTAAAATTAAAATTATTGCAGAAACATTAATTCAAAAAGCAAATTAATGTTTTTCAGCAAAATTTAAAGGGCTTTCAGTGGCGAATCGATCACCGTTTACAGAATTAAAATCGTATTTTGCGTTTTCGAGTTCAACATTTTTTAAAGATTTTTGGATTTCTAGCATTCACTAAAATTAAAATTAATGCAGAAACATTATTTCAAAAGGCAAATTAATGTTTTTCAGCAAAATTTAAAGGGCTTTCAGTGGCGAATCGATCACCGTTTACAGAATTAAAATCGAATTTTGCGTTTTCGAGTTACAACATTTCTTAAAGATTTTTGGATTTCTACCATTCACTAAGATTAAAATTAATGCGGAAACATTAATTCAAAAGGCAAATTAATGATTTTCAGCAAAATTTAAAGGGTTTTCAGTGGCGAATCGATCACCCTTTACAGAATTAAAATCGAATTTTGCGGTTGCGAGTTACAACATTTTTTAAAGATTTTTGGATTTCTACCATTCGCTAAGATTAAAATTAATGCAGAAACATTATTTCAAAAGGCAAGTTAATGTTTTTCAGCAAAATTTAAAGGGTTTTCAGTGGCGAAACGATTACCATTCACAGAATTAAAATCGAATTTTGCGTTTTCGAGTTACAACATTTTTTAAAGATTGTTGGATTTCTACCATTCGCTAAGATTAAAATTAATGCGGAAACATTAATTCAGAAAGCAAATTAATGTTTTTCAGCAAAATTTAAAGGGTTTTCAGTGGCGAATCGATCACCTTTTACAGAATTAAAATCGAATTTTGCGTTTTCGAGTTACAACATTTTTTAAAGATTTTTGGATTTCTACCATTCGCTAAGATTAAAATTAATGCGGAAACATTAATTCAAAAAGCAAATTAATGTTTTTCAGCAAAATTTAAAGGGTTTTCAGTGGCGAATCGATCACCTTTTACAGAATTAAAATCGAATTTTGCGTTTTCGAGTTCAACATTTTTTAAAGATTGTTGGATTTCCAGCATTCACTAAAATTAAAATTATTGCAGAAACATTAATTCAAAAGGCAAATTAATGTGTTTCAGCAAAATTTAAAGGGCTTTCAGTGGCGAATCGATCACCATTTACAGAATTAAAATCGAATTTTGCGTTTTTGAGTTACAACATTTTTTAAAGATATTTGGATTTCTAGCATTCACTAAGATTAAAATTATTGCAGAAACATTAATTCAAAAGGCAAATTAAAGTTTTTCGGCAAAATTTAAAGGATTTTCAGTGGCGAATCGATCACCATTTACAGAATTAAAATCGAATTTTGCGTTTTCGAGTTACAACATTTTTTAAAGATTTTTGGATTTCTAGCATTCACTAAAATTAAAATTATTGCAGAAACATTAATTCAAAAAGCAAATTAATGTTTTTCAGCAAAATTTAAAGGGCTTTCAGTGGCGAATCGATCACCGTTTACAGAATTAAAATCGTATTTTGCGTTTTCGAGTTCAACATTTTTTAAAGATTTTTGGATTTCTAGCATTCACTAAAATTAAAATTCATGCAGAAACATTAATTCAAAAGGCAAATTAATGTTTTTCAGCAAAATTTAAAGGGTTTTCAGTAGCGAATCGATCACCGTTTACAGAATTAAAATCGAATTTTGCGTTTTCGAGTTACAACATTTTTTAAAGATTTTTGGATTTCTAGCATTCACTAAAATTAAAATTATTGCAGAAACATTAACTCAAAAGGCAAATTAATGTTTTTCAGCAAAATTTAAAGGGTTAAATTCTGCTCTAGCGTGAACAGAAATAATTAAAAAGTTCATCGCAAACTGCAAATTTTGACCGCAAAGTTTGTTTTTGCTTTTTTTTGACTTCACCACACATTTTTATTTACAAAGTTTTTTTTTTACTTACTAAGACCTACACTATTCAGTGACGTCATAATTTTAATTACTTACAATCACCTAATTGAGATTTAAATCTGTTAAATAGGTCACGTCTTGTATTTGCAGAAAATTGTAACGTTTTTAATGGAATTTTAAAAAAGTACAAAATTTGATAAAAATTGATCGCTTCAATTTTTTTTTATAACAACTTAGTTCTAAGTGTATAGTTTTTAAAAATTGCAAAACGAAGTTTTGTGAATTTAACTATCATTTTTTCTCCTCGCTTTAAATGGATACTTTTTAATGTATTTAATTCATGAAATCCTTTCAAGTTGTGAAAAACAAAACCCAACTTGCAGCAAGGATACGAAAAATGTGAAGTTCTGGATATATTTGCAGCATTGTTATAGAAATGTTTTTTAACACTAAATAATTATCCCACTAGATCTCAAATTTTCAAAAAAAAAACACATTATCTAACACGTAATGCCCAACTTAACCTTCAGGAGTAATTACCAGAACTGTTGGTCCGCAAAAATATGAAATAATTACGTAATAAATGGTGTTTTAATTACTACAAACAATAGTGTAATTACCTGTCGGTCACGTGATGCTGTTGTCGTGCAATTGACGTTATTAAGCAAACCTATCAAATTGAATGCGGGCGCAGGAACGTTATCAATTATAACCGATGGACGATCAAAATCGATAACATCCCTCAACGATAATTCTCTTATTCAATTATTTCATTGGCTGGAGATAAATGCGTCAACAGGAAAGGGTGATTAATTAGCGTGAAATTTTTCATAATAAATTTCCTTTCATCAGTCATTTATAAAATGTTTGAGGTGATTAATCAATGTTCAATGGACCCAGGGCGGTTTCGTTTTCGGTTAATAAATTCGTGCATTTCTTCGAGATTTCATTGCAGGGTGACAGCCTGACGTAAATGACATTTATTAACCGAGGCCGTAAGGATCCTCTTCATTATCACCTCGGTTAAATAAAGAGCAGACAATAGTATATTGTACAACGAGCATGCAATGAGCGTACAAGCGAGAAATGGTCATTCCATGCAAGTTGTACACTATACTTTACCTACGACAACTTTGTTGTGCTTCATTGTGATAGTTACCGGATAATTAAAAACTGACAGCGTACAATTCGTACGCGATAACTTTTATCAAAGGCACCTGCTTAACAACTGTCCGTCACAAACCAATTATTTATGGTTCATATCATTTCTTGAGTTTATACATTCTTATTGTTTAAATGTATGTACATCGAAAACAGCGAATTTGACGAGGTACTACAGCTTACACCCCATGTATGCAGTATTGCCAGGAGTAATTTTTAATTTTCCCCAAATATTTCATAAAAACCCCCCTGAATACCACTCGCATAAAATACCCACCCCATCGATTAAAGTTCTCCAAAATATACACCAAAACCTTAATTTACCCCCATTTTGAGGAAAACCTGCCCAATCTGACAACACTGGGATTAGAGAAGGCGCGCTGAAAAGATTTCGGAATTTTCACAAAGAAAAGTTTTATAACTCCGTTTTTCCGAAAATATGTAGGTAGATAAAAAAGGCCATTTCAAAAATTGAAAAAATATTTAATCGTGCTGTGGTATCCTCCAAATAATTAAAATAATTCTTTAATTTTTCGAAAATCATCGCTAATTAACAACTTAAAATAGTTTGCATTTTTTTTTTCATAATTTCCAAACAGTTCCAGTTATACCGGGTGATCAGTTTCCTTCCGGGCCAAAGTATTATATTTAACAATTACTAAAAAAACTGAATTGACTGCAAAAATTATTTTTTTGATTTAAAAATTTTCGAAAAAATAATCAAAAATCGAATCGAAATATTTGAAAATTAAATAACACAAATCGCGCAGGCTGTATTTTCTAGCTAAATATTAAAGTACATTAGTTTTATCTTAAAACAACCACTAAAACAAAAAATTTCAAATTAAATAAATAACCTAAAATTAATACAAAAATCAAGTTCAGGCCAAAAATATCAAAAATTCAGTCTGCAAAATCTAAATTATAGGGCAAAAAAATCAAAAACTTGGACCAAAAATCTCGAAAATATCGACCAAAAATTCACTCATAATAAGGGTAACAGAACTAAAAACATTGGTAAAAAATTTAAAAGTCTTGGGAAAAATAAAAATGCATTAAAAAAAACAGAAAATTTCAACTAAATCGAAAAGTTTGGTTTATGTGCCAAAAACATCTAAAATATAGGCCAGAAAAAACAAAAACTCTGGTCAAAACAATAAAAATGCAGGTTAAAAATTGAAAATTAAAACAAAAGCAAAATAATTTGCCAGTTTCAGCCCCAAAACTCTTTACCTCAAAGTAAATTGCCGAAAATTTTCGAAAAATATTTACAAATAAAAGATGTTAATTTCTTTGTTGTCTTTAAAATTTGTGATTTTATAGAATTTTTCATATTAAAAAATTATCGGAGAAAAACAAAAAACGGTTAAGGTAAACACCCACTTCCAATGTACGAAATGTTACCAAAAACTTTTCAGTTCTTCGGATTATCAAATAAGGCTTATGTTCAAAATTTGATTTTAATCCATGTAGCAGTTTTTGAGATACAGTGCGCACAAGCAGACACGCATACATTTTAAAAGGAATGCATATTGAAAAAATGGTGATGTGGCCATCATATTACTTTCTCCGATTTGATGGTTTAATAGTTATTTATATTTAAAGATTCATTTATTATTTTCAATTTAAATCATATTTTAAATCGAGCGTTTCACATGATCGATCGATGGTGATGACATTTGAAACGTCAAAATTATGAAAGGTAAAAATGACAAATTATGTTACAAATTCTAATAATTTTTACCGTAAGTTTACTGAAAAACTAAAAAAAAGTCCTGAAAAAGATTTCTAAAAATGGTCCCGATTAGATCTAAATATAGATCTAATTTAAAAGTCCTAAAAAACCCAATAAAAGTCCTGAACAAGAAAGTCTCCTGATAACAAGCCCTGAAAAAGAGTCCCGACAAAAAATGTCTTGAAAAACAGGTCCTTCAAAAGGACCAGAAATAAAGTCCTGAAAGAATGTCCTAAAAAAGAGTTCTTACAAAAAAATGTCCTGAAAAAACTCCTGGAAAAATAGTTTTGAAAATAAAGTCTTGAAAAAGGTTCCTGTTAGAAAGTTGTGAAAAAAGTCCTGCAAAAAAAATCATAAAAAATTCAGTCTTCGTTAAAACACCAGAAGTAAATGTCGTTAAAAAAATCCTGAAAGACGTCCGAAAAAGAGTCCCAAAAAAGTCCCGAAGGATAGTCCTAAAATAAGTCATGCCAAAGTCCTGAAGAATGTCTTGAAAAAGTCCCAAAAATGATTCCTGATAAAATATTCAGAAAAAATGTCCAGTAATAACAGTTTTGAAAAAGAATTATGGAGATAACATCGTAAAAGAATCCTAAAAAAACATTTCTGAAAAAAATCCTGTAAAAAGATCATTAAAAAAGACCTGAAAAAGTTCTGAAGAAATCGCATAAAGAGTCTTAAAAATCCGGAACAAGAAATCCTGAAAATTAGTCCCATAAAAAATGTCCTGAATTATATGTAGTATTAAAAAAAGTCCTGTAAAGAAGGTTAGAAAAAAAATTCCCGAAAAAATAATACTGTATATAAAATAATAAGTCCCGAGCAAGAGGTTCTTAAGAAAGACTCGAAAAAGTCCCGAAAAAAAGTCCTGGAGGAACAGTCCTGGAAATAAAGTCTTGAAAACGAGTCCTGATAAAAGCTGTGAAAAAAAACTCCTGAAAAATAGTCTTCATACAAAATACCAGAAATAAATGTCCCGAAAAAGAGTCCCAAAAAGTCCTAAAATAAATCCTGAAGAAGGTTGAGAAAAATAGCCCCGATGAAATATCATAACAAAATTGTCCAGTAAAAACAGTCCCTGGAAAAATGCCCTGAAAATAACATCTATAAAAAATAAACAAAAAAAATCTGAAAAGAAAGCATTGTAAAAAGTCCTTAAAAGGATCTGAAGAAATTGTCCTGAAAAAGAAATCCCAAAGAGTCCTGCAAAAAAGCCTAAAATAAGTCCAGAAATAAAAAGTTCAGAAAGTAGTCGTAAAAAAAAGCTAAAAATATCTGAAAAAGTCCTTAAAAAGGTCCAAAAATGGTTATGAAAAGAAAAATTCTGAAATTTTTTTTCTGAAAAAAATCCCGAAAATAAGTTCTCAACAAAGAGTTGAAAGTCCCGAGAAAAAATTCCTGAAAAAAATCCTGTTAATAAAATTTTGAAAAGAAATCCTGAAAATAAAGGTCCTGAAAGAAAAGTCCTAAAAAATAAGTCTTGAAAAAAATTTCTTAAAATGTTCTGAAAAAGAATCCTCGAAGAAAGGTCTTTTAAAAATGTCTTAAAAAAATGGTGATATGGCCATCATGTTACTTTCTCCGACTTGATGGTATCATAGCCATTTATAATTACGTTTTCATTGTTTATTTTCAATTGAAATCATATTTTAAATGTACATCGAGCGTTATGTAAACTCGGATGAAACTGACGTTTAAAAGGTCAAAATTATGAAAGATGGAAAAATTATACAAAAACTCCGTTTACTCAAAAACCAAAGAGATTTCGGAAAAAACTTATTCTTTATAAGTTGTTCATTTTGGTATTCTCTACAATTATTATTCACATAAATTTGCTATAACTATTATCGTTTCATAATTATAAACCAAAAATTAAAATAAAATTAATAAATTTTTTTTCCGAATAGCAATGATTTTATGAAAAATATTTTCAAGCAAAAGATGTTAATTTATTTGTTATCTTTAATGTTTGTTTAAATGTATTTGTGATATTTTTCATATTTAAGAAAATATTGGCTGAAAACAAAAAACAGTAAACGCCCACTTCCGGTATACGAAATTTTACCAAAAGCTTTTGATTTCTTCGGATTATCAAATAAGACGTATGTTTAAAGTTTCATATCATATCGTACTTCGTAACGGAGAAAGTAAAAATATGTGAAAAAAAACAAAAAAACGGTTAAGGTAAACCGGTGCACGGAATTTTACCAAAAACTTTTCAGTTCTTCGAATTGTCAAATAAGTTTTATGTTCAAAGTTTCATATCAATTGCTTAAATAATTTTTGAAATACAGCCCGCACAGACACACACACACACACACACACACAAATTTTTTTTTTCAAGAAATTGTTGAAATTGCATCTAGGGAACCCAAAACGGACATTTCCGTAGAAAAAAAATTTTTCACAATCACAATACTTTCTCGTACTTCGTAACGGAGAAAGTAAAAATCATCCATGACATATTTGCGGATCTTTATCACCATGTTTTCGATCTCTTGTTCTTAGATCAAATAACACGTATTTTTCAAAAATATGTGATTGTAAAGAGAATTAAGACCTCTGCAAAAGTTACCAAATAAAAAAAAACGTATTCCATAAAAAAAAAAAATGCCGGTGACGTCAGACGTCAAACTCTAGTGACGTCACAATATTTTAAGAGCTCTACAACAAAAGTTGCCAAATTAAAAAAAAAACGATTTCCATTAAAAAAATCTGCCGATGACGTCACACGGCAAACACCAGTGGCGTCACAATATTTATGAGTGCGACAAAAAGTGCGCAATAATGAACAAAAATCGACCTTTTCTTAAAAACATCAAATAGAGCAGTTTTTAATTTTGTGCATTACTTTAGCACCACTCTGTATATATTTTTACATATGCCACAAAACGATAATAAATCAATCTTTATTTCTATTAAAATACATGAGGAATCCGTGCCTTTTTTTTATTATATGGTTTATGACCGATTCATGCATCTAAACAATCATAACTTATCGTATTTTGTCACAACCTTCACCCACTATTACTCGCAGGTAATTCTATATTATAAATATCATATACATGTTTTATCCAGTTAACATTTATAAATCCAATTAAATCCGGCATTCAAACTTTATTCGATTGAAATAATCCTTTAATGAATTCAATGAATTGCACGAACGTTGATGCTGCAAAGCTATAATTTATTCCCGTGCCCTTTATTAGCAGTAATTAAAGCAGAATGGAATATGAAACGGCCAACATGGAAAATCAAAATAATCGGGCTTTTGGATATTGATCATTCTCGTTGTACCAATTAATTTCAGCCCTGGCTGGGGGATGCGATTACGGGCGGTCGGGGCGTGCGCTACATTTAAATATTTTCCCAGCCGAAAATATACCCTCGTCCACGATATACACACTTGGAATTTAATTTACCTATGACTACTAGGATAATAAGCTCATTACATACTTTCATAAAAAAACACTTAAACATTCATTACATACTTGTGAATGGTATTTGTAGTGCATTGCTCATGCCTTTTATTCCAGTGTCGATTATATGTGCTGATAATTCCCGCACTGCTGCGCATGACTAATGGCGTGAAAGATAAAACCTAACCTGTCATGTGTCAAAATTTAATGATGTTTGCATCGACGCTTCTACATACATGCAGTGTTGCCAGATTGGGGGCAAATTATTGTCTTGGGGTGTATTTTGGGGAACTTCAATCAATGGAGTATTTTTTGGGGTGGGTATTTTATACGAGGGGTATTTTTGGGGAAATTAATGAACATGTTATTACATTTGCTATACTCGGCGCGCCGACCAGGTGGCATGATCACGTTGCGTTCACCCCGCGTCCTCGTGATAGTTCGTCGAGACGTTATAAAAAGCCCGATTCACACAGCCTTGCCACATTTTAGTTCTGTGCCGGAAATATAAATTTTTCTACTTTAACCCACAAATACTAACTAGGTATTTACCACTTTATAATTGACTGTAATTAAAAAAAAAAAATTCGAGAAACTAATTACTCTACACGCTTTTTCTCACCTTTAAAAACCGTCATGAATTTTTTCAGATTTTTCAAAGACCCAACATTTTTCCTCTTTTTTTCCTGACTAATGGTGTGGAAAAATGGGCGAAAATCATGAAATCACCAAATAACTTGTAATGTACATTAAAATGTTCACAAAGGAACCGGGAATACATGGTTAAATTTTCAGCCAAATCATACTTTCAGTTTTCTCGTTTCCAGCTCTCAAACTGGGCACTCGTAAGTTGGCCAGAAATTTTGGTCGATTTTGGGAATTTTTTGACGCAGTCTCACAAGACAGATATAAATCATATTACATAAGTTTATAACTACATTCTTCCAGAATCCAATGTTTCTATTTATAACTATTTTCCTTACCCACGAACCGAGATTTGTTCATTTGAATGAGCCGGTGTCCGATAGCGTCAATCTGCAGGGTCTCGGTATTTGCTTCCCATAAGGCCCTATGTAAATTTTCAGTAGGTGAAAAATGGTGGAAATTTTTTTTTTTCGAGAAAATAATTACTCTACACGCTTTTCCTCACCTTTAAAAACCCTCATGAATTTTTTCAGATTTTTTAAAACCCAACATTTTTCCTCTTTTTTTCCTGACTAATGGAATGGAAAAAAGGGCGAAAATCATGAAATCACCAAATGACTTGTAATGTACATCAGATTGTTCACAAAGGAATGAGGAATATATGGTTAAATTTTCAATCCAATCCTTCTTGGCGTTTTCTCGTTTATAGCTCTCAAACTGGGCACTCGTAAATTGGACAGAAATTTTGGTCGATTTTGGGATTTTTTTGACGCGGTCTTACAAGGCAGATATAAATAATATTACATAAGTTTATAACTACATTCTTCTAGAATCCAATGTTTCTATTCATAACTATTTTCCTTATCCACGAACCGAGATTTGTTCATTTGAATGAGCCGGTGTCCGATAGCGTCAATCTGCAAGGTCTCGGTATTTGCTCCCCATAAGGCCCTGTGTAAATTTTCAGTAGGAGAAAAATGGTGGAAATTTTTTTTTTCGAGAAAATAATTACTCTACACGCTTTTCCTCACCTTTAAAAACCGTCATGAATTTTTTTAGATTTTTCTAAGACCCAACATTTTTTCACTTTTTTTCTTCGCCAAAATGAGCGAAAATCATAAAATAATCAAATGACTTGTAATGTACATCAAAATATTTGCAAACGAACGGGAAATGCGTGGTTACATTTTCAGACGAATCGTACCTGCAGTTTTCTCGTTGTTACCTCTCAAAGTGGGCACTAGTAAAATGGACAGAAATTTCGGTAGATTTTAGAAATTTTTTAACGCGGTCTCACAAAACAAATTTGGATGATATTATATAAGTTTGTAGCTACATTCTTCAAGAATCCATTACTTCCATTCCCAACCATCTGCCATATCCACAAACCAAAATTCGCTTGTTTGAACGAGCCTGTGTCCGTTAACATCAATCTGCAGGGTCTCGGTTTTCGCTTCCCATAAGACCCCAAGTTAATTTACGTCTGGTGAAAAATTGTAGAACATATTTTTTTCGGGAAAACAATGACTGTACGCTTTTTCTAGTCATTAAGATTTTTTCAGATTCCAAAATTTTTCAAAATCACTCAAAAACGGGATTGACTGTAATTAAGAATTCGAGTGGCAAAAAAAAATAAGAAAACCAAATGGCGCACACGAAAAACTTTTTAAATTTAGTTAAAATACATCGTTCCTCAAACTTAAAAGATTCTTTCACTAGTTTTCTAAATAATTACCCGTGAACATAGTTTAATTCCATTCTGAAATTTGAAACAGTTTCAATAATTTTTTTTTCAATATTGTTCCCCCATCAGAACACCTATAGACCGGTTTCGACCTTTCATGTCTCAGTACAGCATTCAGGCAATAGATTCCGCCACTTTGGCGTTTCTACCTCTAATTTTTTTTTTTATAAAAAAAATCTTTGTCAAATGGAAGATTTTGTTGGAAGTTTCGGATATGTTTTGAAAAGTGTATTTAATGGTCAAATGAAACATATTTACAACGAAATATCAAAATTAAGGCCCGTTTTCGTCTATTTGAATTACTTAAAACAAAAAATTTCACATTCGAATTGAAAAAAATTATACAATTTTGGAAAAAAATGCCAATTTGTTTAAGCAATAATATTTGAAATGAAGTAAATTCACAAAGATTGGTTTCTTACAATAACATTTAAAATTAAGTATTCGCTGATTTTTTTTTTAATGCATGTGCAAAACTACAGCTGGATCGTTAGAATAACATCTAAGATTTTAAAGGCACAACGCACTCTACATGCTTTTCCTCACCTTTAAAAACCGTCATGAATTTTTTTAGATTTTTCTTAGACCCAACATTTTTCCTCTTTTTTTCCAACACCAAATAACTTTAAAAATATCAAATCTAACGATTTCTAAACATAAAATATGATCATTTATAATTATCAAAATGGCTATTTATAAATATCAAAAATAACAATTTTTTACTGTCAAAAATGTCAATTTATTAGTAAAAAATGATCATTTCTATATGTCAAAAATGATCATTTCTAAATGTAAAAATTACAATTTATCATTGTCAAAAATGACAATTTTTAAAAGTAAATAATTACAATTTATTACTGTCAAAAATGACTATTTCTAAATATATAGCAATTTCTTACTATCAAAAATGACTATTTTTAAATGTTAAAAATTACAGTTTCTTATTGTACATATGTCCGATGAAAAGCCATTGAGGGTTTTTCAGGAAAATTTACTGTCAAAAATGATCATTTAAAAATAATAAAACTGGCGAACATAAAATATGATCATTTCTAAATGTCATAATGGCTATTTATAAATGTCAAAAATGACAATTTTTTACTGTAAAAAATGTCAATTTTTTACGGTCAAAAATGATCGTTTCTAAATGTAAAAATTACAATTTCTTACTGTCAAAAATGACAATTTTTAAAAGTAAATAATTACAATTTATTACTGTCAAAAATGACTATTTCTAAATATCAAAAATAACAATTTCCTACTATCAAAAATAACAATTTCCTACTATCAAAAATAACAATTTCCTACTATCAAAAATGACAATTTTATATGTCAAAAATTACAATTTCTTATTGTACATATGTCCGAAATGATGTCTGAAAATTTTAATAAAAGCCATTGAGGGTTTTTCAGGAAAATTTACTGTCAAAAATGACCATTTCCAAATATTAAAACTGGTGATTTCTAAACATAAAATGCGATCATTTCTAAATGTCAAAAGTGGCTATTTTCAAATGGTAAAAATGACCAATAATAAATATTACAACTGACAATTTATAAACACAAAATATGATTATTTCTAAATGCCAAAAATGGCTATTTTCAAATGTTAAAAATAAAAGTTCTTACTGTCAAAAATAACAATTAAAAATATTAAAACTGACAATTTCTAAACATAAAATATGATCATTTATAATTATCAAAATGGCTATTTATAAATATCAAAAATGACAATTTTTTACTGTCAAAACTGTCAATTTCTTACAATCAAAAATGATCATTTCTAAATGTAAAAATTACAATTTCTTACTGTCAAAAATGACAATTTTTAAAGGTAAAGAACTACAATTTATTACTGTCAAAAATGACAATTTCTTAAAATCAAGAATAACTATTTCTTACTATCAAAAATGACATTTTTTACTGTCAAAAATGTTAATTTCTTACGGTCAAAAATGATCATTTCTATATATCAAAAATAATCGTTTCTAAATGTAAAAATTACAACTTGTTACTGTCAAAAAAGTAGAGAATTACAATTTATTACTGTCAAAAATGACCATTTATAAACATCGAAAATAATAATTTTATACTATCAAAAATGGTAATGTTTAAATGTTAAAAATTACAATTTGTTATTGTACATATGTCTGAAATGATGTCTGAAAAATTTAATAAAAGCCATTGAGGGTTTTCTAGTAAAATTTACTGTCAAAAATATTAAAACTGGAGATTTCTAAACATAAAATATGATCATTTCTATATGTCAAAAGTGGCTATTTCCAAATGGTAAAAATGACCAATAATAAATATTAAAACTGACAATTTATAAACATAAAATATGATTATTTCTAAATGCCAAAAATGCCTATTTTCAAATGTTAAAAATTAAATATTCTTACTGTCAAAAATGACATTTAAAAATATTAAAACTGATGATTTCTAAACATAAAATATGATTATTTCTAAATGCCAAAAATGCCTATTTTCAAATGTTAAAAATTAAATATTCTTACTGTCAAAAATGACATTTAAAAATATTAAAACTGATGATTTCTAAACATAAAATATGATCATTTCTAAATGTCAAAAATGGGTTGTATTTCCAAATGTTAAAAATGATCAATAATAAATATTACAACTGACAATTTCTAAACATAAAAAATGATTATTTCTAAATGCCAAAAATTGCCATTTCCAAATGTCAAAAATTAAAATTTCTTACTGTCAAAAATGACAATTCAAAATATGAAACTGGCGATTTCTGAACATAAAATATGATCATTTCTAAATGTCAAAAATGGGTTGTATTTCCAAATGTTAAAAATGACCAATAATAAATATTACAACTGACAATTTCTAAACATTAAAAATTATTATTTCTAAATGCCAAAAATTGCCATTTCCAAATGTCAAAAATTAAAATTTCTTACTGTCAAAAATGACAATTAAAAATATGAAACTGACAATTTCTGAACATAAAATATGATCATTTCTAAATGTCAAAAATGGGTTGTATTTCCAAATGTTAAAAATGACCAATAATAAATATTACAACTGACAATTTCTAAACATAAAATATGATTATTTCTAAATGCCAAAAATGGCTATTTCCAAATGTCAAAAATTAAAATTTCTTACTGTCAAAAACGACAATTAACAATATTAAACTGACGATTTCTAAACATAAAATATGTATGATCATTTCTAAATGTAAAAATGGCTATTTATAAATGTCAAAATGGCTATTCATAAATGTCAAAAATAACGATTTTTTACTGTAAAAAATGTCAATTTTTACGGCCAAAAATGATCACTTCTATATATCAAAAATTATCATTTCTATATGTCAAAAATGATGATACATTTCTAAATGTAAAAATCACAATTTCTTACTGTTAAAAAATGACAATTTTTTAAAGTAAAGAATGACAATTTATTACTGTCAAAAATGACTATTTCTAAACATCGAAAATAACAATTTTCAAATGTCAAAAATTACAATTCCTTATTGTACATATGTCTGAAATGATTTCTAAAATTTTTTATAAAAGCCGTGGAGGGGTTTTCAGGAAAATTGAAAAAAATTCGCAGAAAGTGCGCATTTTGAAAAGTCACGAATTTTCACGTAAAAACAAACAAATCGAATATTTTGGCCTAAAATCAAAAATTTGAAACAAAATAGCCGAAGATCTAAAATATTGGCGAAAAAAATCAAAAATCCTGGTCTAAAAATAAAAATGCAGACCAAAAAAATCCAGATGAAAGAAACATAATTTGCATAATTTACAAGAAACAAAACTCGAAAATTGTCGCATATAAATCAATAATTCTTTTTTTTGGCCTACATTTTTTATTAGTTTGTTATTATTTTCAATATTTCCGCATTTTCAGGCCCGACGTTTTGGTCAATTTTTTAAAATTTTTTTGCCCTACATTTTAGATTTTTTAACCTGAATTATTGATTTTACGCGGAATTTTTTTTTGTGATTTTTTCTGTCTAAATTTTTGAGAGAGAGACAATACATTGATTGAGATACTTTTACAAATGACCTCAACAGGCAATTGACCAGAAGTCTTTTAGCCTTTTTTTTCGATTTTTTTTATTGAAGTGTTCGACAAATTAAAACCTTAATTTTCAAAAAAATCATAACACACGGAAAATATTTTTGATTTTTACTTTCTCCGTTACGAACACATCCGTAACGAACGTTATATAATTAAGGGCTGCTATAATGCAACACACAAATAATATAAATTATACATTTATACAACACCAGTGTTCGAGCCATTCACGTTATTGTAAATAATATTATGTCAATTATATTCACCACATTGTAATTAAAAAAAATGGGTTGTCAGTATTTTTATAGTTGCTGTATGTATTTGTACGTGTATGTGTATTTCGCATTCTTTAAATTTTGTATTAATTACTGTGTATATTTATTGTTGAAAACCTTGCCCGTGTATTTTCCAGTGACGGTTCGCGGGGTTTTTTCTGGTACGGCCGAGGTAACATGGGTGGCAATACAGATAGGTGCGGTCTCTGCAACTGACCCTACCTATCTGTATTACCACCTCTTGTTCCTCGGCCGTACCAGAAAAAACCCCGCGAACCGTCACTGATATTTTGTTTCTGTATATTTTTGCACAAATCATTACTGAGTATAATTGCACGAAATAGCTTGGAACAACCTGTACATTTATTGTTGTTCTAAAACTTTTAGTTTGATCACACTTTTGCATAGATCCTCACTGTGTTTATTGTTACTTGGAATAATGTGTATAATTAATTTTGCGATTAATTTATTACCCTTGTTGTTTGTGTGTGCGTATGTGTTTGTGTGTTTGTACGCATCACTTCTTCTTATGATTATAAACACGATTACTAACCAATTATTATAACACATTGTATTGTATCTAAAGTACTAACCTTTTGCACATGGCCGCCGCATTTCGTTTCCTAATATTTGCTCCCGGTCGAGGAACATCCGGCGCCACAACTATTATCTACGATTTCTTCACTTTACAATGTATAACCAGCGGCAATTTTTACACCGCACTCTTCTTCCGTATTTACACTACACGTTCACCTCATACACTCACGATTATATCAAGAAAATACTCGAAATTCATTGAAAATAGCGAGAGGCCACCGCGTTACAAAATGACGATGATTGCGGTCGAGTGGCGGAGGGCCAGCGATACGTTTTTGTTTTCTTCGCTCTCGCCAAACTGAACAGCGCCCGTGCATCTAGTCGACGGCGGCCTGCTGGTAAACATTTGTTTATTTTTCGGTTAAATTGTAACTCTGGAGTAATAATTACGGGTGAATATATCGAGTGATTAACAGTGCAAGTGATGTTTGTGAATGTGGAACCGTGCTGATACTATGGACACAGAATTCACTGTTGGAAGCTGCATTTGGAAGTTTTAAGGTTGGTGGTATTTCTTAATAATTCTCTTATTATTTCAAATTGTTCTTGACGTGTTTCCATGTTTGTGCCGTACCAATTGACTGTATTATTGTATGATTAATGGTTACTTTTCGTACATTGGAAATAAATGGTATTATTGTTACGATGTCGCCGCTATATCTGGAATGAATTTATGTGATTAATTAATTTAAAAAATGTACGACTCCTTAATTTTTCCTTATACATATTGTTGTTGTAAATTCTTTTAAAATATCGAAAAATTAACCCTTCTGTTGCGCGAACTGGATGTATTACGCATCTTATATGCGGGGCACAGATATACATATAAGCATGCAGGGGCGGACCGTGAAGTTTGGGGGCCCTGGGCTAACCGAAATAACCAATCCGGCTGATATTTTCTCAAAAAAATCTGCGCAATGGTTTTAATAGAAAAAATGTCCACGTTACTTTCTCCGATTTCATGGTTTTAAAATAATTTTATATCGTTTTTTTTTACTAAAGGGATCTCGAGAAAGTTTTTTTAGCATTTTCTACTATTCTTATTCATACACGATGTTGAATTACGCGGGTCACAGGAATTTACATTCCATTTTTTTTTGGTAATTATTTACCTATGGGGAGCACCTTGTAAGGACCTTCTAAATAGGCTCATTTGACGCGTTTTTGCAAGACAAACAACTTTTTCCTCAGGCAAAATCAGCGCTCATTGTTTATTAAAAAGTTATTAACAAAACAAGTTTTACCTGTTTCAAACTTTCAAAAATACTGATTTTAGAGACAAATGTTTCAGACAAAAACCGAAGCCCCAAAAAGCTCTATCTAACCGAACCAAACCAAACCAAACCAAACCCAACCCAATCTAACCTAACCTAACCTAACCTAACCTAATTTATTTTTAACTTGATTCATTGATGATATGATGAAACATGATTTAATATTCAATAAATGGTGATGTAATTTTTCCATCTTTCATAATTTTGTCTGTTTGATCCGAGTCAACAAAACGCTCGATGTACATTTAAAATATGATTTCAATAAGAAAACGTAAATATAAATGGCTATGATACCATCAAGTCGGAGAAAGTAACATGATGGCCACATCACCATTTTTTTAAATATGAAACATATCACAATAACATTAAAATAAATATTGAAGACAATCTTTTGTTTGAAAATATTTTTGATAATATTATTGGTTTTCGAGAAAAAATGTATTAATTTATTTTTCATTTTTATGTTATAATTATGAAACGATAATAATTACATCTTTAAATGAATAATAATTGCAGAGAATGCCAAAATAAACAACTCATAAAGAATAAGTTTTTTCGAAATCTCTTTAGTTTTTCAGTATTTGAAGTAAAATTTATCATTTTCATCTTTCATAGTTTTGACGTTTTAAACGTCAATTTCATCCGATTCTACAAAACCCTCGATAGACATTGAAAATATGATCTAAATTGAAAATAAACCATAAAATGTAAATATAAACTATGATAATAATAATAATTATTATTATTATTTATTTATTTCCCAACAGATACATAGATCTAATAAGAGGGAAAAGTTCTTAAACATAGCGACATAAATAATAACATTTCAGAGACTAAATATTACTTGAAATTGTACACAAGCATAATAACAATTTTAGGCAATTTTGTGGTTACTAAAATTACTATCAAATCGGAGAAAGTAACATGATGGCCACGTCACCATTTTTTTAAATACATTTTTTTTTACTTTTAAAGAGCTTGTGATTCTTTCCACAGCCATATTTTTTTATGAAAAGTATGAAAATGATTATAAAATAGGCTGACAGATCTTTGGACAGTTGCCTGTTGGGGTCATTTGTAAAAGTGTCTCACAAAATTTCAAATTTGGATCATTTAAAAAGCTGAGGATACGTATTTTTGCTAAATAATTATATGACTGTAAAGAGAATTAGGAGCTCTACAAAAGTGGCCAAATAATTTTTTTTTTAAATCCGATGACGTCACACGTCGAATACTAGCCACGCACAATGGGGGACAGCCCAAAAAATGGTGATGTGGCCATCATATTACTTTCTCCGACTTAAAGGAATCATTTATATTTACGCTTTCATGGTTTATTTTCAATTTAAATCGAATTTTTAATGTAAATCGAGCGTTTTTTAGAATCGGATGAAACTGACGTTTAAAACGTCAAAATTATACAAGATGAAAATGATAAATTATACTTCAAATCCTAATAGCCAGTTTACTCAAAAACCAAAGTGATTTCGAAAAAAAACGTATTGTTTATAAGTTGTTCATTTTGGAGTTCTCTGCAATTATTATTAACATAAATTTGCTGTTACTATTACCGTTTCATAATTATAAACCAAAAATTTAAAAAAATTAATACATTTTTTTTCGAATAACAATGATTTTATAAAAAAATATTTTCAAGCAAAAGATTTCATTTCTTTGATGTCTTCAATATTTGTTTAAATATATTTGTGCTATTTATCATATTTAAAAAAATATTGGAAAAAAAGAGGTAAACTCCCACTTCCGGTGTACCAAAAGCTTTTCAGTTCTTCGGATTATCAAATAACTTATGAATTCAAAAAACGAAATATAGCCTGAATATATAAATATTCAACCTGTTCGTAACTCTGCAAGCAAAAAATAACTTATGTTGAAAGTTTCATATCAATTGCTCTAATGTTTATATAATTGCAAAATGTTTCGTTAACTTAAGTTTTTGATGTCGCGGATTGCGAATTAAATGTCCAAATTTTGAAATTCAAAATGGCGGATACAATATGGCGGACCAAATGTGTCGAAATTGATCAACTTCGAGCAAAATTGCACTTAAGAGTGCTTTTGAGGTCGCTGATTATGAATTCGATACCAAAATTTTGAAATTCAAAATGGCGGATTCAATATGGCAGACCAAATATGTCAAAATTAATCAATGAGTGTTTTCAAGGTCGCTGATTGAATTTATTACACAACTTTTAATAATAAAAATGGCAAAATTTAATATTGCAAAATGGTCAAACACGCAGTCAAATATACAGGGTTGGGCAAATGTGTCGGAACACCTAATTATTGGCTAAACGTCTCTTTTTTCCTTATTACTTTTAAAAGAAATGTTTATAGTTTTATTTATTCTATTCAGTGACTGACTTTAATTTTTAACAGCTACCTTAATTTTCAAGATATGATGTCATCAGCAGTTTTTTTCTTAAATTAATTACTCTGTATATTTTTATATTTTCAAATAGACACCTTTTCAACAATTACAATGATGTAAGATTTGGTGAGTGTACTATTTGTGGTTTTGGAAATATTAAAATAATTCTATTTTGTTATGCAATTCGGTTTATTTATTTATCAATATCATTTATTAATTATATATTCATTATCTATTGTTTATATATTTATTTATTAGCTCAAATATCCGGGCATGTCAAAAATAACTAAAATGTTCTTGGTGCTTGCAACGAATTTTCACGAAAAGTCGCGATAAAATAAATTCGGGCAATTTCGGATCAATTAAAAATGTTTTGCTATAAAAAAAAAAATTGAGCAATAGAGTGATTTTTGAGACTAATTTAAACAATTTTCTTACTCGAATATTTTGCATTTTTTATTATAAAGCCTGTATTTTCGATTTTTTTTTGATTAATTTTTTTTATCATTTCGGGCCGAATTGTTAATTTTTAGATGTTTGACCTGCTTTTTCGATTTTTTGGTCTAAATTTGTTATCTTTTGGCCTAAATATCATTTATTTCGACCTACATTTTTTTATTTAATTCTTTAAATGTTCGATTTTTTGTCGGAATTTTCGATTTTTCGGGCCACATTTATCATTTTTAGATGTTTTGTCTGTATTTTCGATTTTTCTTAATCATTTGGCCCAAATATTATTTATTTTGACCTAAATTCACGATTTAATTGTTAAAATTTTCGACCTCTTAGTCCACATTCTTGATTTTTTGGACCAAATTTTTAATTTCTCAGATATTTCAACCTGAATTATTGATGCGAGAATTTTTTGGAGTTTTGTTTGTTGAAATTTTCGATTTTTAGTCCGCATTTATTATTATTATTTTGTTTTTTCGTTTGCTTATTAAAAAATTTGTCCTCTTGATCCACCATTTTCAATTTTAGTTCCGCATTTTAGGTTTTTCGACAATTTTTTTTAATTTTTTGTCCTATATTTTACATTTTTTAACTTGAATTATTGATTTTATTCTGCGATTTTTTTTGTATTATTCGGCTATTATTTCATTTTTACTTCTAACTAAATATTCGATTTTTTTGTCTGCGTTTTTTTTTATTTTTAGATCAGGATTCTTGGTTCTTTGGCCCATACTTTTGATTTTTGTATTTTCGATTTTTACCAATTTTTGGCCTAAATATTCTTTATTTCGATCAAAATTTTCAATTTTTGTTGTCTGCATTTTTGATCTTTACGCCCGAGTTCTCGATGTCTTGTCTAAATTTTCACCTTTTTAGGCCATATTGTAAATTTTTCTTTCTTAGCTTATATTTTTTTTCGATTTTTCGTTTTAAATTTTTGGTCTTTTGGCTTAAATTTTCTTTATTTTGACTTAAATTTTCGATTTGTTTGTTGAAATTTTGGATGCGTTTGTTCAAAATTTTAATTTTTTGGTCCACCACTTTGATTTTTAGGTGCGAATTTTAGATTTTTGGTCTTTATTTTTTATTTTTTATCCCATATTTTAGATTTTCTTAACTTGAATTATTGATTTTATTGTTCGATTTTTCTAGTTGAAATTTATTTTACGTTGAAAAAAGTTTTTTTGAACTGAAAAAGGCGAATTATTTTTATTTTGCTTGTATTTCCCATTTTTTTGTTCTGCATTTTTAAATTTAGACCAGGGTTTTTAATTTTTTTGGCCGATATTTTAGATTTTCGGCTGTTTTGTCCCATATTTTTGATTTTTTGGCCAAAATAAAAATGAGGGGGAGATATATTGTGGCTCTACCATCAACATGTTCCACGAGCCGCCGCTGCTTTAAGTAAATTCGCTATTACTCGTTTTCTCAGACTCGCACGGTTTAGTCTTACAATTAGTAAGATTTATATTATAGATCACTTTTTTTAAATGATTATTCAAGAAAATCTTTATCTAGAATTAAATTATTATAAACTTAAGAACTAATTAGCACGTCAGCAGAACCAAATAATAAAAAATTCATGGCACACTCGCAACTGTAGGAATTATGCGATAAACCAAAAATCCATGCCATTCTCGTATCTATCGGTGTTATGTAAAAATGTATATTAAATTTTAAATTACTACCGTAAATATGTAAATATAGTTAGCAAAAAATGTGAAAACCGTGACATGAAAAAAAGGCAAACAAAATTGAAAGGCATAAAAATCTGTACTCCATTTCGGATGCAAAACAGTCGGGCATTTTCTATTTTCCGCCCGTTCGCTTATATTATGTATTTGTTTGCGTTTCCAATTGAAAATTCCATCGACTTTCCCACCTGGCCCGGAAAATTCTCTCCCTCTCCGTTTATCGGCGCGCGCATCGTTTCTAGACCATAAAGTGCGTGTGTGTGAGTGGAAAATAGATGCCTAGCGCAATTTCCTCAGTGTTTTGCCATTCATGCGAAAACTTTTATTCGGCCACCCACACGCAGGAATTTGCATTTTCCCACTAGCGCCAAAGGGGGGAATGCAAATAAGGTGAGCTATTCAGCTTAAACGTATGAAATATACATGGTTCCGAGAAAATACCATTATCCCATTCTCACTACATAATATTATGCATTATCCAGCGGAGGGGTGCGGAATTTCTTATTGACGGTGCAAGCCATTTCCACGCTGAACTTAATTTAGATGATAATGCTCTTGGGCTATATGTAGACAATAGCACGAGCATTCATTCACGTTATTATTTCCTTCCAAAATGTAGAAGGATAATAAAAGCGTGATGAATCTCTAACACAAAAAATTTACTGCATGCAGACCAAAAATCCAAAAATTTCAACAAAAAAAAATCAAAAAGTTTAACCAAAATAAAGAATATTCCGGGCAAAAACTCTAAAATTTGGAACGAAGCAATGAAAAAGACGGGTCAAATATCTTAAATATAGGCCAAAAAAAAATCGAAAATTTTGGTCTAAAAATAAAAAATGCAAACCAAAAATTGAAAAATCGCGAAAAAAAAATAATTTGTCATTTTCAGTCCCCAAAATAACTCTTAAAACGAAAAAATGCATGTTTAGCTTCGAAGAGCTCTAACACGTTTAGAAATTATAAACTAGATTAAAACGGAGTTCATTCTTGAAGTGCGATGATTTAAAAGTTGAACGTAATTTTTCAGAATTTTTTGCCCGTGTTTGATATTTTTTTAGGAATTTAGGAAATTCGTGACTTTCAACGCCACGAAAACTGACTTTTCACCGAAATATGTTTGTAGATTCCATTATCATATGACAATTTGATGAAAATATGACAAAGTAATCTCTTTACAAATTGTTCATTGAAACTTCAATAACTTCACTGATAAAAAATTGGCACGGCTACAGACTGAAATTTAATGCTCAAAAATTGACTTTTCACAGAAATATGTTTATAGCTTCCATATTCTATATGACAATTTAATGAAACTGCAACAGACTAATGCCAAAAAGTGTGCCCTTAAAAATTGGTAATTTTTTCAACTTCACTGAGAGAGAAATGGCACTGGTCGAAACAAAAATTTAATGTGCAAAAACTGACTTTTCTCAGAAATATGGTCGTAGATACAATATCCCAAATGACAATTAAATGAAACTGTAATAGATACATGCAGCAAAGTGTGCCTTTATAAAATCTTAATTAAAACTTTTCTAACTTCACCGAGAGAAAAATAGCGCTGGTCGAAACAAAAATTTAATGTGCAAAAACTGACTTTTCTCAGAAATGTGGTCGTAGATACAATATCCCAAATGACAATTAAATGAAAATGTAACAGATACATGCAGAAAAGTGTGCCTTTATAAATTCTTAATTAAAACTTTTCTAACTTCACCGAGAGAAAAATGGCGCTGGTCGAAACAAAAATTCAATGTGCAAAAACTGACTTTTCTCAGAAATATGGTCGTAGATACAATATCCCAAATGACAATTAAATGAAACTGTAATAGATACATGCAGCAAAGTGTGCCTTTATAAAATCTTAATTAAAACTTTTCTAACTTCACCGAGAGAAAAATGGCGCTGGTCGAAACAAAAATTTAATGTGCAAAAACAGACTTTTCTCAGAAATGTGGTCGTAGATACAATATCCCAAATGACAATTAAATGAAAATGTAACAGATACATGCAGAAAAGTGTGCCTTTATAAATTCTTAATTAAAACTTTTCTAACTTCACCGAGAGAAAAATGGCGCTGGTCGAAACAAAAATTCAATGTGCAAAAACTGACTTTTCTCAGAAATATGGTCATAGATACAATATCCCAAATGACAATTAAATGAAAAAGTAACAGATACATGCAGAAAAGTGTGCCTTTATAAATTCTTAATTAAAACTTTTCTAACTTCACCGAGAGAAAAATGGCGCTGGTCGAAACAAAAATGCAATGTGCAAAAACTGACTTTTCTCAGAAATATGGTCGTAGATACAATTTCCCAAATGTCAATTAAATTAAACTGTAACAGATACATGCAGAAAAGTGTGCCTTTATAAAATCTTAATTAAAACTTTTCTAACTTCACCGAGAGAAAAATGGCGCTGGTTTAAAACCTAAATTTGTTGATTTTTTTAAATAGATATTATCGCAGATTCCATATCCAAATAACAATTGAATAAAACTGTAACTAATTAAAGCCAAAAAGTGTGTAAATTACTAAATAAAACTTTTCCAACTTTAGTAGAAGGAAAATGGTGCTGGTCAAGATTAGTTAGTTAGTTTGATTATCAAAAACTGACTATTACCAGAAAAATGATCGTGGATTCGATATATAATGTGACAATTTTATTAAACTGCGAGAGAACAATCCCAATAAATGGATCAATTAAAATTTTTATAAAATTCGATGATCGAAAATTGTCTTTAATCAGAAGTATCGCAGATGCCATATCCAATATGACAATTGAACGAATCTGTAACAGATCAAATCAAATAGGCGTGTTTACACGAATTAGTGAGAAGACACTGCCAAATTTCTATCCGATTTTTTCGCTAATTCATTTATCCGGAGCGGTTCGTAAGTCAGGCGTAACGCGTCTCCATGGCAACCGCTCAAGGTGTGTGTAAACTATTGAAACTCAATTATTTTTTCGTCATTTATACGTTTTAAGCATATGTTATAGGCTACTGTTTTGGACAATTCTTTTTTCGAATAGCCACCGTCGTTTATACGTTCTAAGCATATGTTAATAGCCTTCAAACTGGTCCTCTAAACACAATATTAGCACGAGGCTCCCACAATTGCAATGAACTTCGCTTCGAATGGGTGATGGCTCTTTTTTATCGATTCCCCCGACCGCGGTTTACATAAAAATGCAAATTGATGCCCAAGGTTGATTCGGAGAGCTGGGCTCATCGAAAAAACTGCAATCCCGGTTTATTGCGATGTTATTAGTTCGTGTGTTCCGCTCGATTGCAAATAGATTTTCAAAGTCGTTATGATAAAGCAATGTCCGGGCGCGCCGAGGTTCAATTAATGTAGAGATTGAGCAATAGATGTATTTCTTCCTATGGGTATTGATGATTGGTATCGCTGGTGTATTGTTCACGATTACTAATTTCAAATTTGTAATCCATCTTAATTGGACGTTTACGACTTTCTATCTACAGGCACAATATCTTTGTTGTGTTCTTATCAATTTATCCTGATTTGAAACACCTCAGTGACTCGTAATAATTTGGTTATCGTGACTATACAGCAAAGTGGGCTATAGGGATTTACATGTAAAATTTAAAATGTATTAATATTGGCCCCCCTAATTATTTGACAGTATCGGTCTTTTGACATTATTTTTAAAGCTTTTTAAGCTGAATGATGATGACTTACTCAATAGTTTCTGCAGAGTATTCACCGAGATATTTAAAAAAAACTTTACAATTATTTTGAATTAAAAACAAAGGTTTGCCATGAAATCATAATGGCGGATATTTCATTTTGTTCTAAATTTGTGACGTTTGCTGTCGCTTTATGATTTACAACACAAGAAAAAGTTGTGTGATTACATTGTACTATTTAAGAAGTGAACGTGATATGTTAAGTGTTAAATTTCCGGAGAAGGCAATATCCAACAAAAGTGGTATTCAACGAGTATTAAAAATAATGCAAGTAGACCGATAATTAAGGGAACCCAATTGTAACACATTACAAATTTAGAAAGCAAAGTAGTAATTATTCATTGAATATTACCTTCTCTGGAGATTCGCACAAAGTTCCTAATTAGTATCTGCGTGAAACCATTTATTAATAAATCGTAATGCGACAGTAAACGTCACTTTTTAGAACAAAATGAAATACCATCCGCCATTATGATTTCATGGCAAACCTTTGTTTTTTTTTTATTTTTTCCCTAATTCAATCGAATTTACTGTCTTACAAGATTACAATGATAAGAGGTAGTGACGGCTCGCGGGGTGACTCATGGTACGACCGAGATAGCAGAGGTGCTAGTACAGATCTCTGCAACCGACTATACCTATCTGTATTGCCACCTCTGCTACCTCGGCCGTACCATGAGTCAGGGGCGGCTCGTTATAAAGAGCCACGGAGCCATGGCACTACGTCTAGTTTCAAGCTCAGCAAGAATTTTTAACTGATTCTTAAAAAAAAAACTTTTTAAAAGTTAACACCGCATGGAAGTTCCACATTTCAACAGATTAAGGTTAAAAATTTGACAGGCCATTTCTGAATAATGTGTTTTTACAAATTTGCAAAGAAAGCAATCGCAAGTTTACCACAACAAAAATGGTCGCACTAAAAAGAAAATTTCGATCACCAAAAAGGCAATTTGTTTAGAAATTCACATGGCAATTCTACACGTATTGTTATAGATGGTTGAAATTTTGACAGACCAATGTTGAATAATGTCCCTTTACAAATTTATACAAAAACTAATCACAAGTTTACCACAACAAAAATGGTTGCACTAGGAAAGCAAATTTTGATGACCAAAAAAGCGGATTTCTTAGAAATTCACATGGCAATTCCACATTTATTGCTACAGATGGTTGAAATTTTTTCAGATTCATTTTGAATAATGTGTCTTTGCGAATTTCCAAAGAAAATAATCGCAAGTTCACCACAACAAAAATGTTGCAAATTTTGATAACCAATAAGGCGCATTTTTTCAAAAATTTGCATAGAAATTCCACATTTATTGCAACAAATGGTTAAAAATTTGACAGACTCATTTTGAATAATGAGTCTTTACAAATTTCTAAAAAAAAAAAGTCTTCTAAATTTTCAATTTTTTTGTTAAAATTTTCGATTTTTTTAAAGAAGTGTAAGAAATGTTCATTCTTAGGATCGAATTTTTGGTCAAAGTTTTTAATTTTTTCTCCTATATTTTAGATTCTTTCAACCTAAATTAATGATTTTTATGAGCGACTTTTTTAAAAATATTTTTGTACAGTACAGTTTCTGATTTCTTACCCTCCATTTTAGATTTTTTAACTTGAATTCATATTTTTTTTAATTTTTTGTTACTTTAGACTACCGTTTTCGAATTTCTGATCGGCAACTTATTTTGAGCTAGAGTTATTTTGGGAGCTGAAAATGGCAAATTAGTTTCGTTTTCCTTAATTTTTCAATTTTTTTGGTTTGCAGTTTTGATTTTTTTGGCCTATATTTTAGATATTTGACCTGTTTTTCATTTATTCGTTCCAAATTTAAGTCATTGCCCGGAATATTCTTTATTTTAAACTTTTTGATTTTTTGTTGTTGAAATTGTCGGTCTGCAGTTTTGATATTTGTCTAAATTTTCGATTTTTTGTGCTTTTGGTTTTTAATAGTTATTTTGGGGACTGAAAATGACAAATTATTTTTGTTTTCCGTGATTTTTCAATTTTTTGGTTTGCATTTTTTATTTTTAGACCAAAATTTTTGATTTTTTTTAACCTATATTTTAGATATTTGACCCGTATTTTTCATTGCTTCGTTCCAAATTTTGGAGTTTTTGCCCGGAATATTCTTTATTTTGGTTAAACTTTTTGATTTTTTTGTTGTTGAAATTTTTGGACTTTAGATCTGCATTTCTTTAACCGCGAATTTTTGATATTTGTTTTAGTTTTAGATTTTTTGTGCTTATCTTTTGGTTTTTAAGAGTTATTTTGGGGACTGAAAATGACAAATTATTTTTGTTTTCCGTGATTTTTCATTTTTTTGGTTTGCATTTTTTATTTTTAGACCAAAATTTTTGATTTTTTTAGGCCTATATTTTTGATATTTGACCCGTATTTTTCATTGCTTCGTTCCAAATTTTAGAGTTTTTGCCCGGGATATACTTAATTTTGGTTAAACTTTTTGATTTTTTTGTTGTTGAAATTTTTGGATTTTTGATCTGCATTTCTTTAACCGCGAATTTTTGATATTTGTCTAAGTTTTAGATTTTTTATGCTAATCTTTTGGTTTTTAAGAGTTATTTTGGGGACTGAAAATGACAAATTATTTTTGTTTTCCGTGATTTTTCAATTGTTTGGTTTGCATTTTTTATTTTTAAACCAAAATTTTTGATTTTTTTTTTGGCCTGTATTTTAGATATTTCACCCGTATTTTTCATTGCTTCGTTCCAAATTTTAGAGTTTTTGCCCGGAATATTCTTTATTTTGGTTAGACTTTTTGTTTTTTTTTTTGTTAAAATTTTTGGATTTTTGGTCTGCATTTCTTTAACCGCGAATTTTTGATATTTGTCTAAGTTTTAGATTTTTTGTGCTTATCTTTTGGTTTTTAAGAGTTATTTTGGGGACTGAAAATGACAAATTATTTTTGTTTTCCGTGATTTTTCAATTTTTTAGTTTGCATTTTTTATTTTTAGACCAAAATTTTTGATTTTTTTTTTGCTATATTTTAGATATTTGACCCGTATTTTTCATTGCTTCGTTCCAAATTTTAGAGTTTTTGCCCGGAATATTATTCTTTATTTTGGTTAATCTTTTTGATTTTTTTTTTTTGTTGAAATCTTTGTAGTTTTGGTCTGCATTTCTTTAACCGCGAATTTTTGATATTTGTCTTGACAAATATTAAATTTTTAATTTTAAATTGTAATTTTAATTTTTGTATTTTTATATTTTATATTTATATTTTATTTTATATTTTATATTCTAATTAATACTTTAATGTACAGGGTGAATCCCGTAAATACATTATTATTATTATTATTAAGTTTAACTCTTAAATCATCGCACTTCAAGAATAAACTCCGTTTTAATCGAGTTTGTAATTTTTAAACATGCATTTTTCAGAAGCGTTAAAAATTGAAAAATTCTCAAATTCGTAAAAAAATTGTAAAAAGCTTAAAAAAACATTGGATATTTTTTTATGAGCTCTAATATTATCTGAATTTAAGAATATAATCGGTTTTTTAAGTATTTACAGTTTTAGAATGAATTAGAGCTGTTTGAAGACAAACGCGTAGTTTTCAGTTGCGTTAAAAATAGAGAGTTTCTTAAATTCGTAAAAATGACAACAAAACGTTTCGAGAATTTTGGAAATTTTTTTTAACTCTGCAATTGTCGGACTATAAGAATGATCCGTTTTTTGGGATATTCAAATTTTTAAACGAGTTAGAGCTATTCGATGCCAAACGTGTCTTCTTTTGGTTTTGTTAAAACTCCAGAAATTCTTAAATTCGTAAAAAATGGTGACGTGGCCATCACGTTACTGCCTCCGATTTTGATGTTAAAATAGTTATTTATATTTATACTTTCATGGTCTGTAAAAATCTGCAAACACCTTTCCACTAGATTCTGAGATAATTTCATGAGAATAGAACTTAATGAGTTTTAGGAATTGTGCATTTTCTCTAGTGAATAAAAAAATATAAAAACAATTACCACAAACTTAAAACTCTCAAAATTTCCTTAAAATTGATTCAACTTTTAGGTTCTGTAAAATTCTGTAAACACCCTTTCACAAAATTCTAATATATTTACATGTTAACAGAGCTTTAGTGTCAAAAATATGAAAATATGCACATTAACAGCAATTAAAGCAAAATAATCAAAAAAACATTAATAAAATCTACATTTCTCCATTAGTAGTAATGCATATACCATTGCGGCCAAAAAAATGAGGACACCTTCTTTTGTCTAGGGTAACATGAATGGATGGCGTATCTGTTTTTTTACGTCTCTTTTTACTCATATTTACAAATATTGACATTGACATTTAATAATTTTGAGGCATAATTTACATGAATAAATTTTAGAAAAAAGACACGCAGTAGGTGTCCAAATATTTTCTGGCCGTAATTGTACTTACAAAGTTAGTTTGATCTGTTATTAAAAACATAGCTAAACATTTAACTAGTTTAAGCTGAATTTAAAAATTCAAATTATGGATTACCACGTACCATAGTAACGGTCGCAACTCTCCTCTCTAACTCGTTTTCTAGTCACAACTTCTTGAAAATCGATCAAAAGAAAACTATGATTAATCCGATCAAAAAATAACGAAACTCCTTACCTTCATCCTCAGTGTAGGAACAAATGATTGCGGTCACGAGCAAGAGCACAAGATTAACAATTAACGCACCCATGGTTCACGTCCTACTAAACACCGAACCAGTCGCCGACCAGATGATAAATAAATCCGAGAGAGTACAACAAATACAATCGGGCATAAAAGGATGCCGACCACATCTAAACGGCCAATAACAATAATAGCTGTTTAAAGATGCAACACGTAAACAATTGCATTATGTAAACGTCCGCTTCTTATGATCCAGCTGAACAAGGTTTTTGTGGTATGATAATTGATGGTTTTGAAGAAAAACAGAAACGATTAGCCGATATGGATCATAGTAATTTGTACGTGTTTCCAACGTAAGAATATAAATTATTGCCGTTGTGATAATTGGATAAGTGAGGTGATTTGTGATTAGATGAACAATTCTTAGATTCGTAGTAAACAATTGCACGTTAAAAAAGTATTTTTAGTTCATTGTTCAAAACAATCATTAATCAATTAACACGTTTACTGCGTTACGGGACATATGTGTCCCGTAGTGGACGTATTTGGTGGAATAGAATTCTTTCGAAATGCCCTACGGGCGGAAGTTGTATCTTCGTCATACTTTGAGGGAATTAAAAGATTTTTGGATTAACATCTGTGGTACCTATTAACTCATTCGGCTTGCAGTAACACAATTTTCAAAAAAATTTACGGAGTTAATGTTGGAAATCTCCATTTAAGTCAGTTTTTAAAAAATTAAGACTTTTTGGATTTTTGCGCGTTGAAATCGGCAATTCGTGGGATTTGATTTCGATTTTCTAGAAAACTAAATAATTAAAGGTTTGATTTTTTTAGAACATCATATCCCAATTATTTCCCAGTGAAAGCTGTAAGTCTGCATTTTAGATTTTAGAAAATCCACGCTATTTCGATATTTGAGCGTTGTAAATGGTAATTCTTGGATTTGATTTTGATTTTATAGAAAACAAAGTGGTTAATATGGTTTGATAATATTAAAGCCCAATTATTCCCCAATACTGCTGTGAAAATTGGAAGTCTGCACTAGTTTCAGGTTTTAGAGAATCAACGCTTTTTCGATTTTTGAGCGTTGAAAACAGCAAAATTTTTGGGTTTGACGGTGATTTTCTGGAAAAACAAATAATGAATGTGCTTCAATTTTTCAGAATATTAAAGCACAATTATTCCTCAAAACTGCTGTAAAAATTGGAAGTCTGCATTAGTTTCAGGTTTTAGAGAATCAACGCTTTTTCCATTTTTGAGCGTTGAAAACAATATTTTTGAGTTCAACGGTGATTATCTGGAAAAACAAATAATGAATGTGCTTGGATTTTTTAGAATATCAAAGCACAATTATTCCTCAATACTGTTGTGAAAATTGGAAGTCTGCACTAGTTTCAGGTTTTAGAGAATCAACGCTTTTTCGATTTTTGAGCGTTGAAAACAATATTTTTGAGTTCAACGGTGATTATCTGGAAAAACAAATAATGAATGTGCTTGGATTTTTTAGAATATCAAAGCACAATTATTCCTCAATACTGCTGTGAAAATTGGAAGTCTGCATTAGTTTCAGATTTTAGAGAATCAACGCTTTTTCGATTTTTGAGCGTTGAAAACATCAATATTTTTGGGTTTGACGGTGATTATCTGGAAAAACAAATAATGAATGTGCTTCGATTTTTTAGAATATTAAAGTACAATTATTCCCCAATACTGCTGTGAAAATTGGAAGTCTGCATTAGTTTCAGGTTTTAGAGAATCAACGCTTTTTCGATTTTTGAGCGTTGAAAACAGCAAAATTTTTGGGTTTGACAGTGATTTTCTGGAAAAACAAATAATGAATGTGCTTCGATTTTTTAGAATATTAAAGCACAATTATTCCCCAATACTGCTGTGAAAATTGGAAGTCTGCATCAGTTTCAGGTTTTAGAGAATCAACGGTTTTTCGATTTTTGAGCTTTGAAAACAGCAATATTTTTGGGTTTGACGGTGATTTTCTGAAAAAACAAATAATGAATGTGCTTCGATTTTTCAGAATATTAAAGCACAATTATTCCTCAATACTGCTGTAAAAATTGGAAGTCTGCATTAGTTTCAGGTTTTAGAGAATCAACGCTTTTTCGATTTTTTGAGCGTTGGAAACAGAAATATTTTCTGGCTTGACAGTGATTATCTACAAAAATAAATAATTAATGTTATTTTGTTTTTTAGGGATATTAGGGTCCAATTATTGCCCAATAATTCAGTTAAAATTGGAAGTCGATATTCGTCAGTTTTTGGAAAATAAATATGTTTTCGATGTTTGAGCATTGAAAATAGCAATATTTTTGGGTTTGCGGGTGATTATCTAAAAAACTAAATAATTAACATGCTTTGATTTTTCTAGCCCAAATATTGTCCAATACTGCTGTTAAACTTGGAAGTCTGTACTGAAGTCAGTTTTTGAAAAATGACTACTTTTTCAATTTTTGAGAGGTGAAAATAGCAATTCTTAGTTTAGATTTTGATTTTCTAGAAAACAAATTAGTTAACATGGTTTATTTTTTTTATAATATCAAAGCCCAATTATCCCCTAATACTTCTGTGAAAATTGGAAGTCAGCATTATTTTCAGGTTTTAGAGAATCAACGTTTCTCCGATTTTTTTAGAGTTGGAAACAGCAATATTTTCGGGTTTGATAGTGATTATCTACAAAAATAAATAATTAATGCTTTTTGGTTTTTTAGGGATATTAAAGTCCAATTATTGCCCAATAATTCTGTTAAAATTGGAAGTCAGTATTCGTCAGTTTTTGGAAAATAAATATTTTTTCGATGTTTGAGCATTGAAAATAGCAATATTTTTGGGTTTGCGGGTGATTATCTAAAAAACTAAATAATTAACATGCTTTGATTTTTCTAGCCCAAATATTGTCCAATACTGCTGTTAAACTTGGAAGTCTGTACTGAAGTCAGTTTTTGAAAAATGACTACTTTTTCAATTATTGAGAGTTGAAAATGGCAATTCTTAGTTTTGATTTTGATTTTCTAGAAAACAAATTAGTTAATATGGTTTAACTTTTTTATAATATTAAAGCCCAATTATCCCCTAATACTTCTGTGTAAATTGGAAGTCTGGATTATTTTCAGGTTTTAGAGAATCAACGCTTTTTCGATTTTTTGAGCGTTGAAAACAGCAATATTTTCGGGTTTGGCAGTGAATATCTACAAAAATAAATAATTAATGTTATTTGTTTTTTTAGGGATATTAAAGTCCAATTATTGCCTCATAATTCTGTTAAAATTGGAAGTCGATATTCGTCAGTTTTTCGAAAATAAATATTTTTTCGATGTTTGAGCATTGAAAATAGCAATATTTTTGGGTTTGAGGGTGATTATCAAAAAACTAAATAATTAACATGCTTTGATTTTCTAGCCCAAATATTGTCCAATACTGCTGTTAAACTTGGAAGTCTGTACTGAAGTCAGTTATTGAAAAATGACTACTTTTTCAATTTTTGAGATTTGAAAATGGCAATTTTTAGTTTTCATTTTGATTTTCTAGAAAACAAATTAGTTAATATGGTTTAACTTTTTTATAATATTAAAGCCCAATTATCCCCTAATACTTCTGTGAAAATTGGAAGTCTGCATTATTTTCAGGTTTTAGAGAAATAACGCTTTTTCAATTTTTTGAGCGTTGAAAACAGTAATGTTTTCGGGTTTGACAGTGATTATCTACAAAAATAAATAATTAATGTTATTTGGTTTTTTGAGGATATTAAAGTCCAATTATTGCCCAATTATTCTGTTAAAATTGGAAGTCGGTATTTGTCAGTTTTTGGAAAATAAATAATGCTCTAAAAGCTGTAAGTCTGCGTTTCTTACGGTTTTGAAAAATCAAGGCTTTTTCGAAATGCCCATTTTCGGGTCTAAAAGCGATGTAACGAAAAACTAGGTAAATAATCTGCATAGATTTTTCTTGAGTAACCAAGTCTAATGATTTTTAAATAAATCTGTTCAAGTTAAAAATCTGAAAATGTTTTCGCTTTTTTTAAATTCAAATTCTTAAAATGATTATGCTTAGGTTTGATCGTGATTATCTGAAAAAAATGAAATGATTAACATTAGCCACATTTTTCCGAAATAATGCTGTAAAAGTTGGAAGTCTGCATTTCTTTCGTTTTTTTGAAAAATCAACGTTCTTTCGATTTTTAAGAGTTGAAAATGCGCATCTTCGGGTTTAATGGCGATTTAATGAAAAACTAGATAAATAATATGCATGGATTTTTCTTGAATATCCAAGTCTAATGATTTCGAAATAAATCTGTTCAAGTTAAAAGTCTGAAAACGTTTTCAGTTTTGAAAAATCAACGCTTTTTTTAAATTAAAATTCTTAAAATGATCATGCTTGGGTTAGATCGTGATCATCTGAAAAACGAAATGATTAAAATTAACCAAATTTTTCAGAAATAATGCTGTAAAAGTTGTAATTCTGCATTTCTTGCGGTTTTTGAAAAATCAATAAAAGTCTGATAAGGTTTTCAGTTTTAAAAAATCAACGCTTTTTTTTAATTCAAACTTAAAATGATCATGCTTGGGTATGTTGGAGATTATCCGAAAAACGAAATGGTTAAAAAAATGTTTTAATTTTTGTTAATTAACCATTTTTTTCTCAAAATGTATTTTGTTTTTTTTAATTAACGCTCTTTCGATTTTCAAGCATTTAAATTGCCCATTTTCGGGATTGGTGGCGATTGAATGAAAAATTAGGTAAATAATGTGCATATATTATGAAGTCATAAAAAATCATAGCCGTAGTGAACGTGTTAAATATTATGCGTCTGATGTTGGTAGTATTCGCCATAAGAGCTGAAATATTGACAAATCACTTCTTCCAGTTCTTCAAAATTTTGAAAAATTTCTGCCGCTCATTAAATGTTTGGATCGTCTTCCCAGGTGAACCAACCCGATTCTTTAATTAGAAATCCACCAAAATCGTTCTTTTTAAAAACGATTTGGTTTTTGCAAACATTCAAGAAACATATTTATAATTTAGCTTATCCGATGAATGGGCGAAGAAATTGGTAAAGAAATGATAAACGTACAGTACTACCGGACAGTCGAGACGCGTGGGGTTAAAGTATTCGGAGAACGCGAGAAAACGTGAGAGAAGGCGAGAGAATGCGACAGAGCGCGAGATAACCCGACAACAAATCTCTGGAGCCAATTAAATATAAGATTGTCACTGCGCAACACGTCTTGAGTGCTTGGTACAACTCTAAATTCTCATTAATGTAGAAAAAATAAATTGTACTTCGTGATAACGCGTACGTTTTCCACTTTCACCTTTTCGAAACACAATGAATAAAACCAACATTTTAAATTGATTCCCTTTAATGTAAAATTCTCTAATCCCGCGTTTTATGGCTCAAATATTTTTGAATTAAATACAGAATTCCCCAATAAAACACATCAAGTTACCTTTGATATTACCAACTTCACAGCAAACACATGGCTTTAAAAAAAATACGTAAAAGCGGCAGTGTAAAATTTCTGTCTCACTCACGCCAGTCGCTTCGTTTGTGCACCATAAATTATAAATTAAGCTGGGTAATTCCCGTAAAGCAGATTCTTTTTCAGGGCTCGTGAAAGGAGAAATTGCCTATAGTACGTGGGCGAATGTATACCTGCGTCTATCGCAAAAGGGCTAACGCGATTGTGACGTCAGCCGAACGCGTCCTGAAAGTAGCATTACGGATGAATGGAGGAGGAGGTTCTTATTAAAAATCCAGAATGGAAATTTCATATTTAATTTAATCAAATTTGGCAGGCGTGCTTCTGCTTTTGGCACGGAGATATCATTAGATGAAAAGTAATAAGGGTAGATAATTTTTCAATTACACATAATTGCGCAATACTTTCTTAATAAAATACTTTATCAATTTAATGTTTTAATAGTAACCAATTTTCAAGGTTAATTAATTTTATTTTTTGTGTTTGAGCGGCGCCAGAGAAAAAGTCTAAAAAATGTAAAAGTAGAGGTGGAATATAATTTAAATTGCAATCCTTAAGTTTCTTTTCAAAGAAACAACGACACTCAAAACTTGAAGTAGAAAATCGAAAAATGCATTCAACGATTTGAAAAATTGTAAAAAAAAGAAATAATCTAGGGAATTTTTTCAAAAGCTCAAGATTCATTAACAAACAATACATCTTTGATTTTCCGTTAAAACAATTGCCACATCGTGAGTAGAAACAAAACGGCAACAATCTAAACTTAAAATTAGGAAATGAAAAATGCATTCAACGATTTGAAAAATTGTAAAAAATAGAAATAATTAAGGGAATTTCTTAAAAAGCTCAAGATTCATTAACAAACAATACATCTTTGATTTTCCGTTAAAACAATTGCCACATCGTGAGTAGAAACAAAACGGCAACAATCTAAACTTAAAATTAGGAAATGAAAAATGCATTCAACGATTTGAAAAATTGTAAAAAATAGAAATAATTAAGGAAATTTCTTAAAAAGCTCAAGGTTCATTAACAAACAATACATCTTTGATTTTCCGTTAAAACAATTGCCACATCGTGAGTAGAAACAAAACGGCAACAATCTAAACTTGAAATTAGGAAATGAAAAATGCATTCAACGATTTGAAAAATTGTAAAAAATTGAAATAATTAAGGGAATTTCATAAAAAGCTCAAGATTCATTAGCAAACAATACATCTTTAATTTTCCGTTAAAACAATTGCCACATCGTGAGTAGAAACAAAACGGCAACAATCTAAACTTAAAATTAGGAAATGAAAAATGCATTCAACGATTTAAAAAATTGTAAAACATTGAAATAATTAAGGGAATTTCGTAAAAAGCTCAAGATTCATTAACAAACAATACATCTTTGATTTTCCGTTAAAACAATTGCCACATCGCGAGTAGAAACAAAACAGCAACAATCTAAACTTAAAATTAGGAAATGAAAAATGCATTCAACGATTTAAAAAATTGTAAAAATATTAATCAACCTATGAATTAGCTTTAAAAACTCGAAATCACTACAAAAGTAATGCATTTTGAATTTTTTATTAAAACAATTGCCGAAAAAACGAAACAAAAAGTTGTGATTATTTTCCCTTAATGATGCAAAAATACAAAAATTTGGGTGAGGTTTAAAAATGTCGGAAAATATACAGGGTGCTCAGAAAATTCTGGGAATTTGCAAATTTGCAGATGCATCATTGATTTAACACAATTAATTTGTTTTCTCAATTTAAATCACTTATTAAGAAAGATGTGAGTATTTTCACTTAATGATGCAAAAATACAAAAAACTTGTGTGAGGTTTAAAAATGTGGAAAACTTATACAGGGTACTGAAAAAAATCTTATAACTTAGAAATTTACAGATGTATCATTAGTTTTACTCAATTCATTTGTTTTCTCAATTCAAATCACTTATTAAAAAAGTTGAGAGTATTTTCACTTAATGATGCAAAAATACAAAAACTTGGGTGAGGTTTAAAAATGTGGAAAAAATATACAGGGTTCTCAGAAAACTCTGAAAATTTGCAAATTTGCAAATGCATCACTGATTAACACAATTAATTTGTTTTCTCAATTCAAATTACTTCTTAAGAAAGTTGTGATTATTTTCAATTAATGATGCAAAAATACAAAACACTTGAATGAGGTTTAAAAATGTAAAAAAAATATACAGGGTGCTGAAAAAATTCCGAAATTAACCAATTTACAGATATGTCATTGTTTTAACACAATTAGTTTGCTTCCTCTATTCGCATCATTTTTTAAGCAAGTTGTAATTTTTCAAAATTACGTAAGTAAGAATGCGAAAACAACCGAGGTTTAAAAATGTAAAAAATATACAAGGTGCTTAGAAAATTTCCAAAAGTTTCCAATTTAAAGATGTATTTATTGATTTAACATAATTCATTTGTTTTCTCATTCGGAATCACTTTTTAAAAAAAGTTGTGATTTATCAAAATTAAATATGCAACAATTCGAACACTTGGGTGAGGTTTAAAAATGTGGAAAAAAATATACAGGGTGCTCAGAAAATTACAAAAAGTTTTCAATTCATACATGTATCATTTATTTAACATAATTCATTTGTTTTCTTAATTTAAATCACTTATTACGAAAGTTGTCTTTTTCCCAGTTGAAGTTTGGATTGTTGCCGTTTTGTTTCCACCTAGGATGTGGCAATTGTTTTGATGGAAGATCAAAAATGTATTGTAGTTTTATTGATTTTGAGCTTCTAATACAAATTCCTTGGTTGATAAATAATTTAGAATTATTCAAATCGTTGAATGCATTTTTCATTTTTCCAGTTAGTTTATTTGTTTCCTCTCAGAAATATGGCAATTGTTTTGATCGCAAATCAGAGACGCATTGTTGTTTTATGTATTTTAATGTTTTTAAATCGTTGAATGCATTTTTCGTTTTTCTAGTTCAAGTTAAGATAGCTGCCATTTTGTTTTGATCTAGGATATGGCAGTTGTTTTTATGGTAAATTGTAAATCCATTCTTTTTCAATAGATTTTGAGCTATTGGCGCAAATTCCTTGATTGATTAAATTTTTAGAATTTTTCAAATTGTTGAATGCATTTTTTGTTTTTCTAGTTCAAGTTAAGATAGCTGCCATTTTGTTTTGATCTAGGATATGGCAGTTGTTTTTATGGTAAATTGTAAATCCATTCTTTTTCAATAGATTTTGAGCTATTGGCGCAAATTCCTTGATTGATTAAATTTTTAGAATTTTTCAAATTGTTGAATGCATTTTTTGTTTTTCTAGTTCAAGTTAAGATAGCTGCCATTTTGTTTTGATCTAGGATATGGCAGTTGTTTTTATGGTAAATTGTAAATCCATTCTTTTTCAATAGATTTTGAGCTATTGGCGCAAATTCCTTGATTGATTAAATTTTTAGAATTTTTCAAATTGTTGAATGCATTTTTCGTTTTTCTAGTTCAAGTTAAGATAGCTGCCATTTTGTTTTGATCTAGGATATGGCAGTTGTTTTTACGGTAAATTGTAAATCCATTCTTTTTCAATAGATTTTGAGCTATTGGCGCAAATTCCTTGATTGATTAAATTTTTAGAATTTTTCAAATTGTTGAATGCATTTTTTGTTTTTCTAGTTCAAGTTAAGATAGCTGCCATTTTGTTTTGATCTAGGATATGGCAGTTGTTTTTATGGTAAATTGTAAATCCATTCTTTTTCAATAGATTTTGAGCTATTGGCGCAAATTCCTTGATTGATTAAATTTTTAGAATTTTTCAAATTGTTGAATGCATTTTTTGTTTTTCTAGTTCAAGTTAAGATAGCTGCCATTTTGTTTTGATCTAGGATATGGCAGTTGTTTTTATGGTTAATTGTAAATCCATTCCTTTTCAATAGATTTTGAGCTATTGGCGCAAATTCCTTGATTGATTAAATTTTTAGAATTTTTCAAATTGTTGAATGCATTTTTTGTTTTTCTAGTTCAAGTTAAGATAGCTGCCATTTTGTTTTGATCTAGGATATGGCAGTTGTTTTTATGGTAAATTGTAAATCCATTCTTTTTCAATAGATTTTGAGCTATTGGCGCAAATTCCATGATTGATTAAATTTTTAGAATTTTTCAAATTGTTGAATGCATTTTTTATTTTTCTAGTTCAAGTTAAGATAGCTGCCATTTTGTTTTGATCTAGGATATGGCAGTTGTTTTTATGGTTAATTGTAAATCCATTCTTTTTCAATAGATTTTGAGCTATTGGCGCAAATTCCTTGATTGATTAAATTTTTAGAATTTTTCAAATTGTTGAATGCATTTTTCGTTTTTCTAGTTCAAGTTAAGATAGCTGCCATTTTGTTTTGATCTAGGATATGGCAGTTGTTTTTACGGTAAATTGTAAATCCATTCTTTTTCAATAGATTTTGAGCTATTGGCGCAAATTCCTTGATTGATTAAATTTTTAGAATTTTTCAAATTGTTGAATGCATTTTTTGTTTTTCTAGTTCAAGTTAAGATAGCTGCCATTTTGTTTTGATCTAGGATATGGCAGTTGTTTTTATGGTAAATTGTAAATCCATTCTTTTTCAATAGATTTTGAGCTATTGGCGCAAATTCCTTGATTGATTAAATTTTTAGAATTTTTCAAATTGTTGAATGCATTTTTTGTTTTTCTAGTTCAAGTTAAGATAGCTGCCATTTTGTTTTGATCTAGGATATGGCAGTTGTTTTTATGGTTAATTGTAAATCCATTCTTTTTCAATAGATTTTGAGCTATTGGCGCAAATTCCTTGATTGATTAAATTTTTAGAATTTTTCAAATTGTTGAATGCATTTTTTGTTTTTCTAGTTCAAGTTAAGATAGCTGCCATTTTGTTTTGATCTAGGATATGGCAGTTGTTTTTATGGTTAATTGTAAATCCATTCTTTTTCAATAGATTTTGAGCTATTGGCGCAAATTCCTTGATTGATTAAATTTTTAGAATTTTTCAAATTGTTGAATGCATTTTTCGTTTTTCTAGTTCAAGTTAAGATAGCTGCCATTTTGTTTTGATCTAGGATATGGCAGTTGTTTTTACGGTAAATTGTAAATCCATTCTTTTTCAATAGATTTTGAGCTATTGGCGCAAATTCCTTGATTGATTAAATTTTTAGAATTTTTCAAATTGTTGAATGCATTTTTTGTTTTTCTAGTTCAAGTTAAGATAGCTGCCATTTTGTTTTGATCTAGGATATGGCAGTTGTTTTTATGGTAAATTGTAAATCCATTCTTTTTCAATAGATTTTGAGCTATTGGCGCAAATTCCTTGATTGATTAAATTTTTAGAATTTTTCAAATTGTTGAATGCATTTTTTGTTTTTCTAGTTCAAGTTAAGATAGCTGCCATTTTGTTTTGATCTAGGATATGGCAGTTGTTTTTATGGTTAATTGTAAATCCATTCTTTTTCAATAGATTTTGAGCTATTGGCGCAAATTCCTTGATTGATTAAATTTTTAGAATTTTTCAAATTGTTGAATGCATTTTTTGTTTTTCTAGTTCAAGTTAAGATAGCTGCCATTTTGTTTTGATCTAGGATATGGCAGTTGTTTTTATGGTAAATTGTAAATCCATTCTTTTTCAATAGATTTTGAGCTATTGGCGCAAATTCCTTGATTGATTAAATTTTTAGAATTTTTCAAATTGTTGAATGCATTTTTTGTTTTTCTAGTTCAAGTTAAGATAGCTGCCATTTTGTTTTGATCTAGGATATGGCAGTTGTTTTTATGGTAAATTGTAAATCCATTCTTTTTCAATAGATTTTGAGCTATTGGCGCAAATTCCTTGATTGATTAAATTTTTAGAATTTTTCAAATTGTTGAATGCATTTTTTGTTTTTCTAGTTCAAGTTAAGATAGCTGCCATTTTGTTTTGATCTAGGATATGGCAGTTGTTTTTATGGTAAATTGTAAATCCATTCTTTTTCAATAGATTTTGAGCTATTGGCGCAAATTCCTTGATTGATTAAATTTTTAGAATTTTTCAAATTGTTGAATGCATTTTTTGTTTTTCTAGTTCAAGTTAAGATAGCTGCCATTTTGTTTTGATCTAGGATATGGCAGTTGTTTTTATGGTTAATTGTAAATCCATTCTTTTTCAATAGATTTTGAGCTATTGGCGCAAATTCCTTGATTGATTAAATTTTTAGAATTTTTCAAATTGTTGAATGCATTTTTTGTTTTTCTAGTTCAAGTTAAGATAGCTGCCATTTTGTTTTGATCTAGGATATGGCAGTTGTTTTTATGGTAAATTGTAAATCCATTCTTTTTCAATAGATTTTGAGCTATTGGCGCAAATTCCTTGATTGATTAAATTTTTAGAATTTTTCAAATTGTTGAATGCATTTTTTGTTTTTCTAGTTCAAGTTAAGATAGCTGCCATTTTGTTTTGATCTAGGATATGGCAGTTGTTTTTATGGTAAATTGTAAATCCATTCTTTTTCAATAGATTTTGAGCTATTGGCGCAAATTCCTTGATTGATTAAATTTTTAGAATTTTTCAAATTGTTGAATGCATTTTTTGTTTTTCTAGTTCAAGTTAAGATAGCTGCCATTTTGTTTTGATCTAGGATATGGCAGTTGTTTTTATGGTTAATTGTAAATCCATTCTTTTTAAATGGATTTTGAGCTATTGGCGCAAATTCCTTGACTGATAAATTTTTTAGAATTTTTCAAATTGTTGAATGAATTTTTCGTTTTTCTAGTTCAAGTTAAGATAGCTGCCATTTTGTTTTGATCTAGGATATGGCAGTTGTTTTTATGGTTAATTGTAAATCCATTCTTTTTAAATGGATTTTGAGCTATTGGCGCAAATTCCTTGACTGATTAATTTTTTAGAATTTTTCAAATTGTTAAATGCATTTTTTGTTTTTCTAGTTCAAGTTAAGATAGCTGCCATTTTGTTCCGATCTAGGAATATCGCATCTTTCGGATAAATATATGACTATGCTGAAAGTATTTTACAAATCTGGTCATCAGTTCAAAAGTTATCTTTAAAACATCAGAAATTAATTTAACGAAAAATTTAATTTTTTAGCCTATATCTTTTTTTTTATAAGAACAACACTGCTAAAAGAATTTCAAAACTCTGTTCGTTTAAGAATTATCCTCAAAAAAACAGAAAATAAAAAAAAACCTTTTTTGTTCGGTGCATTAAATTCACGCATTATCTTTCCAATACTCCAACATGTTAGAAGCATTAGCCTTTTCGTGCTACCCGTACAACTAGAAAACTTAATTTTCAGTGAAGAGATTAGTTGCGACCATTACTAGTGGTAATCCATAATTAAACTGAATTGAAAAATCCACCCATTACTATCCACTGGCTTTAATGCAATCCAAAATAATAATAAAAAACTAGTGTTAGTGCTATTGAACAAATAATGATATTTATTCCTGCTCAAGAATTTAAACTAATTTTCAACTTCATTATACGCTTACTTCCAATTGAGTGCTTTTCACGGAAAACCATTATGTGACAGAAATCCCAGCTCAAAATGAGCGGTATGAATGCACAAATATAATTGAAGCTTATCTGTAATAGATTCCACTTACAAATGCGGTAGAAACGCTAAGTGACGACAGATGATGGATGGGGGAGAATTGAAAGCGTATGCCTCTAAAGTAGCCCGAAACGTGACATGTTTGCTATTCTGCTATAAATTCATTTCCTATTTCAAAATCCTTCCACATTAGAACTCACGCGATATAATTCATCAATGTAACTCCAACGTAATTTACCAGCACTTGAATATTAAAAACAATCCAGAACGCGTACACATTCGCTCGATTCTGCACGTCTGTAAATATTTGCTATTAATTACTAAGTATCGTGCACTCCTCGGGCAACGATATTGGATGTCTTTGAAAGCGACGTCCTCCAGAGACACCGCTGTTAAGGAGGCGTCTGCTCGCGTATCCCCCGGGGGCGTCTCGTAATGTTTGTCCCGAGCAAACAAACACCAGTTTTATTATTGTTGTAGAAAAAAGTAATTGGAGTGCAATTAGTTAATCCTCCTCCCTGTTTATATTTATATGTTTTTTTTAAATTATAACGAGACATTGATTTTCCGCTTCCAGTTTTAATTAAACATCCCCTCCTGTTGCTCCTCGATACAATGGCAGGAGTTCGCTGGTAATTGCGATACTGCGCTTCCGACATCAGTTGCTAATACAATTTCGAGAACAATCGCGAAAAAACTCGCGGTAACTTCCACAGGGGTTTCAGTTTGCAAGCGTGGGCTGTGGAAATGCTAGACGTGGGAGTATGAGGCATGGGAAAATTAATTGGAATAAAATTGTATGTGTATTTTTTGAGAGAAACACTCACATGTATATTAAATAAATTTAAGACCAGCGAACGTGGTTGTAATAATTGCATCGCTCCTTCTATGAACTAGGGCTCACAATACCGGACCAAAAATCAAAACCGGTATTGCGGTATATTATCTAATTATGCCATTTGTAAGTTCCGTTATTTGTGTTATCCCCTCGTCTCCCATGTATTTATATTCCTGGTGCCTTTCTGATCTTTAGTTACTTGAAAAATATCACAAAAATATTTATACACATATTCCATCAAAGAAATGAACATCTTTTGCTTGAAAATATTTTTCATAAAATCATTGTCATTCGAAAAAAAAAATGTTTTTTTATTTTTTGATTTTTGGTTTATAATTGAGGAGTTGAACTGCAAAACTCAACTAAACCAATTTTGGGCCAAAATGAGCTTGGTATCGATTCTTACTGTCCAAACATAGATAAATCCGAATATCTGTGAATTACCTTTCAAAACGCAACAAATCATATTTAAAAATGCGGCTAAATATTCATTTTTTTAAAGCAACAAATAGACTTCCTGAACGTTTTTCGCGATTTCTGAACAAATTATAAAAGTGGATTTGTTGAGTTTTGCAGTTCAACTCCTCAATTATGAAACGATAATAGTTTTATGTGAATAATAATTGTAGATAATGCCAAAATAGACAACTTATACAGAATAAGTTTTTTTTTTAATCTCTTTAGTTTATGAGTAAACTTAGTTTTTAAATTTGCATTATAAATTTTCCATCTTTCATAATTTTGACGTTTTAAACGTCAGTTTTATCCGAGTCTACGAAATGTTCGATGTACATTTAAGATAAACCATGAAAGCGTAAATATAAATGATACCATCAAGTCAGAGAAAGTAACATGATGGCCACATCACCATTTTTTATTGAAGTGTTCGACAAGTTAAAAAGTTAATTTTTAAAAATTCATAACTCACGAAAATATTGACACATTTTAGAAAATTTTAATTTATTTTAAAGGTAGATATCTTTTGAGTCTTTTAAACAATTTTATCATGTTAGTATTTTTTTTCTATTTTTTTTTATTGAAGTGTTCGACAAATTAAAAAGTTAGTTTTTAAAAATTCATAACTTATGGAAAAATTGATACATTTTCAAAAATTTTAATTAATTTTAAAGGCAGATATGTTGTGAATACACTAAATATTTTGAACAATTTTGTCATATCAGTAATTATTTTTTTTTGTTTTTTTTATTGAAGTGTTCAACAAATTTAAAAAATAATTTTCAAAAATTCATAACCACGGAAATATTGACACATTTTAGAAAATTTTAATTTATTTTAAAGGTAGATATCTTTTGAGTCTTTTAAACAATTTTATCATGTTAGTATTTTTTTTCTATTTTTTTTTATTGAAGTGTTCGACAAATTAAAAAGTTAGTTTTTAAAAATTCATAACTTATGGAAAAATTGATACATTTTCAAAAATTTTAATTAATTTTAAAGGCAGATATGTTGTGAATACACTAAATATTTTGAACAATTTTGTCATATCAGTAATTATTTTTTTTTTGTTTTTTTTATTGAAGTGTTCAACAAATTTAAAAAATAATTTTCAAAAATTCATAACCACGGAAATATTGACACATTTTAGAAAATTTTAATTTATTTTAAAGGTAGATATCTTGTGAGTCTTTTAAACAATTTTATCATGTTAGTATTTTTTTTTCTATTTTTTATTATTGAAGTGTTCGACAAATTAAAAAGTTAGTTTTTAAAAATTCATAACTCACGAAAAAATTGATACATTTTCAAAAATTTTAATTAATTTTAAAGGCAGATATGTTGTGAATACACTAAATATTTTGAACAATTTTGTCATATCAGTAATTATTTTTTTTTGTTTTTTTTATTGAAGTGTTCAACAAATTTAAAAAATAATTTTCAAAAATTCATAACCAAGGAAATATTGACACATTTTAGAAAATTTTAATTTATTTTAAAGGTAGATATCTTGTAAGTCTATTAAACATTTTAAACTATTTGATCATGCTGGTATTTTTTTAAATTTTTTTTATTGAAATGTTCCACAAATTTAAAAAATAATTTTCAAAAATTCATAACTCGTGGAAAAATTGATACATTTTCAAAAATTTTAAAGGCAGGTATCTTGTGAACATTCTAAATATTTTAAATAATTTTATCGTATCAGTATTTATTTTTTTCGATTTTTTTTTATTGAAGTTTTCGACAAATTAAAAAGTTAATTTTTAAAAATTCATAACTCACGGAAATATTGACACATTTTAGAAAATTTTAATGTATTTCAAAGGTAGATATCTTGTGAGTCTATTAAACATTTTAAACAATTTTATCATGTCAGTATTTATTTATTTTTTTCTATTTTTTTATTGAAGTGTTCGACAAATTAAAAAAATAATTTAAAAAAATTCATAACTCATGGAAAAATTGATACATTTTCAAAAATTTTAATTTAGTTTAAAGGTAGATATCTTGTGAGTATATTAAACATTTTAAACAATTTTATCATGTTGGTATTTTTTCTATTTTTTTTTTATTGAAGTGTTCGACAAATTAAAATGTTCATTTTGAAAAAATGCATGACTCACGAAAATATTAACACATTTTAGAAAATTTAGAAGTGTTCGACAAATTAAAAAGTTAATTTTTAAAAAATCATAACTCACGTAAATATTGACACATGTTAAAAAATTTTGATTTATTTTAAAGGCAGGTATCTTGTGAGTCTGTTAAACATTTTAAACAATTTTATCATGTTAGTAAAAATTAATTTAAAAAATTCATAACTCATGGAAAAATTGATGCATTTTCAAAAATTTTAATTAATTTTAAAGGCAGATGTCTTGTGAATACACTAAATATTTTGAACAATTTTGTCATATCAGTAATTATTTTTCTTTTAGTTTTTTTTTATTGAAGTGTTCGACAAATTAAAAAAATAATTTTCAAAAATTCATTACTCGTGGAAAAATTGATACATTTTGAAAAATTTTAATTAACCTTAAAGGCAGATATCTTGTGAATACACTAAATATTTTAAACAGTTTTGTCATATCAATAATTATTTTTTTTTTGGTTTTTCTATTGAAGCGTTCGACAAATTAAAAAGTTAATTTAAAAAAAATTCATAACTCACGAAAATATTAACTCATTTTAGAAAATTTTAATTTATTTTAAAGGTGGATATCTTGTGAGTCTTTTAAACATTTTAAACAATTTTATCATGTTAGTATTTATTTTTTTTTCTATTTTTTTATTGAAGTGTTCGACAAATTAAAAAATTAATTTTCAAAAATTCATAACTCACGGAAAATCTGATGCATTTTCAAAAAATTTAATTCATTTTAAAGGCAGATATCTTGTGAATACACTAAATATTTTGAACAATTTTGTCATATCAGTAATAATTGTTTTTCTATTTTTTTATTAACGTGTTCCACAAATTTTAAAAATAATTTTCAAAAATTCATAACAATAAAAATTGATACATTTTCAAAAATTTTAATTAATTTTAAAGGCGGATATCTTGTGAATCTTCTAAATATTTTAAGTAATTTTATCGTATCAGTATTTATTTATTTCGATTTATTTATCGAAGTGTTCCACAAATTAAAAAAATAATTTTCAAAAATTCGGAACTGACGGAAAAATTAGTACATTTTCAAAAATTTTAATCAATTTTAAAGGCAGATATCTTGTGAATATTCTAAATATTTTAAGTAATTTTATCGTATCAGTTTTAATTTGTTTCGATTTTTTTTTTATTGAAGTGTTCGACAAATTAAAAAAATTAATTTTCAAAAATTCATAACTCACGGAAATATTGACACGTTTTAGAAAATTTTAATTTATTTTAAAGGTAGAACTCTTGTGAGTCTAATAAATATTTTAAACAATTTTATCATGTTAGTATTTTTTTTAAGTGTTCGACAAATTAAAAAAATAATTTTCAAAATTTCATAACTCACGGAAAAATTGACACATTTTCAAAAATTTTCATTAATTTTAAAGGCAGATATCTTGTGAATATTCTAAATATTTTAGGTAACTTTATCATATCAGTATATTTTTTTTCGATTCTTTTATTGAAGTGTTCGACAAATTAAAAAAATTATTTTCAAAAATTCATAACTCACGGAAAAATTAATACATTTTCAAAAATTTTAATTAATTTTAAAGGCAGATATCTTGTGAATCTTCTAAATATTTAAAGTAATTTTATCGTATCAGTATTTATTTTTTTCGATTTTTTATCGAAGTGTTCGACAAATAAAAAAAATAATTTTCAAAAATTCATAACTCATGGAAAAATTGATACATTTTCAAAAATTTTCATTAATTTTAAAGGCAGATATCTTGTGAATATTCTAAATATTTTAAGTAACTTTATCATATCAGTATTTATTATTTTTTTTTATTGGTGTTCGACAAAGTAAAAAAATTATTTTCAAAAATTCATAACTCACGGAAAAATTGATATATTTTTAAAAATTTTCATTAATTTTAAAGGCAGATATCTTGTGAATATTCTAAATATTTTAAGTAACTTTATCATATCAGTATTTATTTATTTTTTTTATTGGTGTTCGACAAAGTAAAAAAATTATTTTCAAAAATTCATAACTCACGGAAAAATTGATATATTTTTAAAAATTTTCATTAATTTTAAAGGCAGATATCTTGTGAATATTCTAAATATTTTAAGTAACTTTATCATATCAGTATTTATTTTTTTTTTCGATTTTTTTATTGGCGTTCGACAAATTAAAACATAATTTTCAAAAATTCATAACTCACGGAAAAATTGATATATTTTTAAAAATTTTCATTAATTTTAAAGGCAGATATCTTGTGAATATTCTAAATATTTTAAGTAACTTTATCATATCAGTATTTATTTTTTTTTCGATTTTTTTATTGGCGTTCGACAAATTAAAACATAATTTTCAAAAATTCATAACTCACGGAAAAATTGATACATTTTCAAAAATTTTCATTAATTTTAAAGGCATATATCTTGTGAATATTCTAAATATTTTAAGTAACTTTATCATATCAGTATTTATTTTTTTCGATTTGTTTTATTGAAGTGTTCGACAAATTAAAAAAATTATTTTCAAAAATTCATAACTCACGGAAAAATTAATACATTTTCAAAAATTTTCATTAATTTTAAAGGCAGATAGATATCTTGTGAATATTCTTAATATTTTAAGTAATTTTATCGTATCAGTATTTATTTTTTTAGTTTTTTTTTATTGAAGTATTCGACAAATTAAAAAAATAATTTAAAAAAACTCATAACTCACGGAAAAATTGATACATTTTCAAAAATTGTAGTTAATTTCAAAGGCAGATATCTTGTGAATACACTAAATATTTCGAACAATTTTGTCGTATCAGTAATTATTTTTTTTTTGTTTTTTTTATTGAAGTGTTCCACAAATTAAAAAATTAATTTTCAAAAATTCATAACTCACGGAAATATTAACACATTTTAGAAAATTTTAATTTATTTTAAAGGTAGATATGATGTGAGTCTATTAAACATTTTAAACAATTTTATCATGTTAGTATTTTTTTCTATTTTTTCTTTAATGAAGTGTTCGACAAATTAAAAAGTTAATTTTCAAAAATTCATAACTCACGAAAATATTGACACATTTTAGAAAATTTTAATTTACATTAAAGGTAGATATCTTGTGAGTCTATTAAACATTTTAAACAATTTTATCATGCTAGTATTTATTTTTTTTCTATTTTTTTTATTGAAGTGTTCCACAAATTAAAAAGTTAATTTTTAAAAATTCATAACTCACGTAAATATTGACACATGTTAAACAAATTTGATTTATTTTAAAGGTAGATATCTTGAGAGTCTATTAAACATTTTAAACAATTTTATCATGTTAGTATTTATTTTTTTAAATTTTTTTTTATTGAAGTGTTCGATAAATTAAATAATTAATTTTCAAAAATTTATAACTAACTGATACATTTTCAAAAATTTTAATTAATCTTAAAGGCTCCATAAAATCTTAAACCTGCTTCGCTGAAATGCAATCAGTTTACAATCTTTACAGACAAATAAAATAGTATCGGGTATTCCATGGGTTTTCGAACGTCGACGACGATGCAAATCGTGCACGTAGGAGGACGGGGGATGAGAACCGAGAACCGAGAACGAAATTCTCCGCGAGTGGGGGATCATTTCGGGGGCCGGGGAGGATTTCCGTAATCAGCGGCCTACCCTTTTGTTCCACTGGAGGATTCAAGCTACAAAGAATAGCACGTAGGCCACATTACCTCTTTGTTCCTTATAAATCACCCGCAGGTGTGGGTGGAAAACTGAAATTCCCTCGCGAGATATTCGTGAATAGTTCGATGGATTATTTCTTCAGTGCGACATTAATACATTCGTCGTAAAGGAGACCATTAAATTATTCCAATTCAATAAATAAAAAAAAATTCAACAAAGATTGTATATGTTTACTGATCTTAAAAAAAAAAAAGAAGGTGATTCAAAATTGGCTTAATCAGCTGGGGCTGATTGTTGTAAACTTTCATTAAATATGGCCGCCCGGATGATGACGTACAGTGGCGCCCCTATAATTATTAAATTAAAATATGTATTTGTATGTTAATACTATCTTTCATATCTACATTTACACAGTGACATACTCTCGGTTTTATTCTTTAAATATATGTTGGGTCATTATCGATGGTCCATTCTAACTTTTTTTTTAAGGAAGGATATTTGATGGAATTGCGAGTTAAGGAATTGCGATCAGTTGCTCAGCCACTAACGTTCATTTTAATATTCGAAAATTCATTTTCATAATGAATGCGACAAACACTTAACAACCATGGACCCGAACGATAATTTTTCGTTAATAAAAGCTACCGCCCGAGCGTGGGACTCGAACCCACGACGCCTCGCACCGAAAGCGGGAGCCAAAACACTCCGCCACGGAGCGCCCTCATTCTAACTTGAAAATAAAAAATGTGTATAATATTAAGCACACTTAAAACCTTCACTAATACTATAAAAAGTGAAAATTATTTTTGATGTAATCTTGATAATAATTAAACGCTATCTGCGGTATAATTAAAACTTGTTCATCAAAGCAACTCTTTGTAGCGTCAGCTCCAGCCCGTGAAAAAAGTTCAAAGGAAACAAGCAGCGCGTCGTTACCAGAATAGCAATTGCTAAATCAAAGAAAATCCCCAGTGTTCCCGCAATCTCGGCAAGTTAGCCCTGAGGATTGTAATTTACGGTACCTCCTTATCTCTAACCACAAACTTGCGAAGTGCGCTGCAACCCGATAATTAAGATCCATTGCGGTTATGAGCGTTTAATGAGACTAAATAGAAATTTATTCGTGTGTTACCTAGAGGTTAATACAAGTCACAGGGAAGAAATATATGACAAAAGTTAAAACACCGGCAGAAAAATATTACAACGCATAATTAAATAACGACAATAATAAGTACAATCAGCATGTTATATCAAATAGAAGAGATAACTAGTTTTTCAAGCTTAAGTTGCTGTTCTTTATGTGAAATAGTGAAATATAAAATTAAGAAAATGAACTGGTGATTAACGACGGCTCCGCTGCGCTGCGCCATCGTCTGTGCGTATCTCATTAAAATTGAGCAAAGTAACTGGTGACGAACGACGGCTCCGCTGCGCTGTGACTGATATGCCGTCATCAGATTTTTAATTTTCGAAAAAAAAAATCGCAAAATTCATCGAAAAATTCCCGGAAAACTATCAAAAATCGGCCGTGGATCGTAAACGGTACGCCCCACGAAAAATATAACCCTTACCTTTTCGGCGCAAAATGCAATTCCGAATAGTATGCCGTTTAAATGTCTCGTGTGAGTTAAAAAATGGCCGCTGTAGAATTTTTTTATTGAAATCGGGGGTGATTTTCTTTGAATAACTCCTCGGGGGTTGGAGATATCAAAAATTCGTAAGATACATTAAATGTAGAGGGGAGTCAGTTCTACAAAACTCTATGAAATTCGGAGTCGTGACCATAAGAGGAAGCGCGCCCTTTTTTCCGGAAGCGTCCGAAATGTGATTTTTTAGAAAAACGCTTGAGGGGTTGCAACGGATTTTTTTCACGGGAACGTGCGACAGCAAATGTTATGTCCCGATGCATTGGGGATTTTTTGAGCCATATTTGAATCCTCCAACTCAAAAATCCTGGAAGGAGATAGGTTTAGCACGAACCTCTGCATCGCAAAAAATCGATTTTCAAAAATTCACCCCCGAGTCTAGGGATGAGTTGGAAAATTGCGGTTTTCACGGGCCCCTAGAGGACGTTTTCGGCTTTCAGAGAGAGAATTTTTTTGTAGGGTTGGCAACACTTTTTTGAGGGGGTAGTTTTAGGGGGTTAAAATTTTAATAGTATTTCTCTTGAATTATTTGTGATTTTTTATGGAAATTTTAAATCGATATCTATAAGGGTTTTGAAAATATTTATTTTTAGTATATATTAATAATAATTAATAATTTTAAAATAATAAATAAAACAAACCAGTATAATATGTTACAAAACAAAAAGAAAAATATTACAGAAGGCGAGGCTACAATAAAGTTTCAAATTCAATTTTAATAATTCATTAATAGTATTTTTCCTACTTTGATTTATAATGGACTTGCATTGCAAAAAAACTGTTTAACAATGAGTGTTATTATTAAACAGTTTATAATTTTTCCATCTTTCATAATTTTGACGTTTTAAACGTCAGTTTCATCCGAGTTTACACTACGCTTGATGTACATTTAAAATATGATTTCAATTGAAAAGCGTAAATATAAATGATACCATCAAGTCGGAGAAAGTAACATAAAGGCCACATCACCATTTTTACTCTACATACCATACTGTCTTTTTGTGCTTTTAGGACTTTTTCTTAGGCCTTTTTCAAGTCTTTTTTTTAGCCTTCTTGGGACTTTTTCCAGGACAATTTTTTCAGAACATTTTCAGGACATTTTGAAAAGAATTTTCTACGAGAATTTTTTTTATAACTTTTTTTTATGACTTATTTTAGGACTCTTTAGATGACCTTTTTCAGGTCCTCTGGTATTTTAAATGAAGACTATTTTTCAGGACTTTTTTATGACTAAATCGTTGTTTTTGACAACAAGTACGGACTTTCAACTTTTACAGAATTTTTCGTAAAACACTGGGCTTTCATATTTTAGAAAAATCCAGGCTCATTAATCGCATAGTTTTCCAAATATTCACTGACAAATTCAAGAATGACCATTCTATGCGCTAAAAAATAGAAAAATCGTTGTTTTTTTTTTTATTTGAAACAACTACTTACTCTTAACTTTCATAGAATCATTAATAAAACACTGGGCTATCATATATGAGAAAAATCCAGGCTCATAAATCGCGCAGTTTTCCAAATAATCACTGACAAACTCAAAATTTACCATTTTATGCGCTCGAAAATCGAGAAATCGTTGTTTTTTTTTAATTTGAAACAAGCACGGACTCAACTTTTATAGAATTATTCGTAAAATACCGAACTTTCATATTTTAGAAAATGGAAGCTCATTAATGGCGCAGTTTTATAAATAATCACCGTCAAACTCAAGAATGGCCATTTTCTGCCCTCGAAAATCGAAAAATCGTTGTTTTTTCGAAAGTTGAAACAAGTGCGGACTCTTAACTTTTACAGAATGATTCGTAAAACACTGGGCTTTCATATTTTAGAAAAATCCGGGAATATTAATGGCGTAGTTTTCCAAATAATCACCATTAAACTCAAAAATTACCAATTGCTGCGCTCGAAAATCGAAAAAACGTTAATTTTTCAAAATTAAAAACAAGTGCTAACTCTTAACCTCTACAAAATCATTCATAAAGGAATTATCAGGACTCTTTCTTCAAGATTTTATTTCCAACATTGTTTCTCCAGGACTATTTTTAATTGTATTAACAGGAATTCTTTTTCAGGATTTTTTTTTGGGGAATTTCTTAAATACCTCTTGTTTTTAAGACTTTTTCTCGGTATTTTTTTTCCAGAACAACTTTTTCAGAATTTCTTCATGACATTTCTTTCAGAATATCTTTTTCATGAATTTTTTTAATTTTTTTTTAGGACATTTTTATCAGGACTTTTTCAGAATTTTCTTAGCACTTCTTTTTCAAGTTGATTTTAAAAACATTTACTTTCAGGCATTTATTTAGGACATTTTTTTTGGACTTTTTTCAGGCTTTTTGCAGGATTTTTTATAGGACTGTTTCTCGGGACTTCTCGTTAAGAACTTTTTCAAGACTCTTTTTGCGATATTTTTTTTTAGACAATTTCTTCGGAACTATTTCAAGATTTATTTTCAGTACTCTTTTTTACAGATTTAGATATTTTTAATAAAAGATAAATCAAAATTAACGCTTGGTTTTGTTTGTGGTGGAGGCTTCTACTTCGTTATACATGTTGTAAATATAATAATAACACAAATTTGTGTTATAGTAATAAAGTAAAAGTGTTTTTATTATAACACTTTTTAAACCAACAAAGTAAAAGTGTTTTTATTATAACACTTGGTTTGTTTAACAAATTTCACAAAGTGATGAGTGAGAAGGTTATTCAAGATATACTGATATTTTTATCAACCATTGAGCAATTTAAAAATTTAAAATGCCTGTACGTGCAGAAAGTAATGGAATTTATTAAAAATATTACAGTTTTTGAAAATGATGTATCTGGCCGCCATTTTCTTCTTGAACAAGAAGTAACCTTTCTTCAAACCGTATCTCTGGGTAGATCTACTGGCTGGTATGGTTTGTGTAATGGATTGCTAAATTGCTTGCTCTTCCTGATTTATTTTTTCCATAACAGAACCACTTTCTTCAAATTACCAACAGCTTTTGAAAAGCTCTCAAAGTGCAAAAGTCAAAAAAACGTTACCGGCACTGGTTTCATTCAATTGTGTTAGGGGATAAGGAATCTACAATAAGGTTTCTAGAAAAAGTCAGTTTTTGATCATCAAATTTTCAGTTTTGACCAACGCCATTTTTCTTTCAGTGAAATTGGAAAAGTTTTAATTGGTGATTTATAAAATCACACTTTTCGCGATTAATTTGTCATAATTTTATTCAATTGTCTTAGGGGATAAGGAATCTACAATAACGTTCCTAAAAAAAGTCAGTTTTTCATCCATCAAATTTTCAGTTTTGACCAACGCCATTTTTTTTTTCAGTGAAATTGGAAAAGTTTTAATTGGTGATTTATAAAATCACACTTTTCGCGATTAATTTGTCATAGTTTCATTCAATTGTCGTAGGGGATAAGGAAACTACAATAACGTTTCTAGAAAAAGTCAGTTTTTGATCATCAAATTTTTCAGTTTTGACCAACGCCATTTTTCTTTCAGTGATATTAGAAGAGTTTTTCTTTATTGGAAATGTTAAAATGTTCTCAAGAAATTTTGCTCAAGAACTGCACGAGAGCGCTATTTTAAAATTTGACAAAATTTGCTTTCTAGTGCAGTAATGTAGCAGTTTTAGGTTTAAATAAAAGACTTCCGATTAAATTCGACAACGCATCATCTCCCAAATATTTCGCACTTAAATCCTAAAATATCCAATTTATTAAAGCATTGTTTAATATTAGTTCAGCCACTTAATTAATTAAGGCGAAATTGAATTATTTTTTTAAGTCGAAAAACGAAATCGTAACATAATTGGAGATTATTCGACAAGGTATCATCTTTCCAAAGTTTTCCGCTGTTATTCTTAAACATCCTGTATATCGAAACATTGTTTGGTATTAGTTTAACCGCCCAATTCATTCGCTGAGAGATGAAGTTGGAATTTAATTAATTTTTCAAATCTAAAAAAAATCAACAACATAATTGGGGATTATTCGACAAGGAATCATCCCCCAAAATTTTCTAAAGTATATTAGTTTAGCCACATGAAAGATGAAGATTTAATTAAATTTATTTTCGAAATATAATCGAAGTTGTAACGTAATTGGGGATCAACCTCTTGCGGGCTCGTCAAATCCGGAAAAATCCATTTAGGCCCGCAATGAAAATGAAAATCGCTTCACCCAGAAAGGGAGCATTTTCCGCATGCCAGGATTCTAATTTAATTCAGAGGTTTTCCCTTTTTTTACCAAATCCTCAAAGAAAACAGATTAATTAAATTATCCGACAAAATCACGTAATTTTGGCTGGAAAAAGAATAATTCGAGGTCTGAACCAGTTTTAATGCAAATTTAATGATCAGTATATATTGTTGAAATAGTTAGCCATGAGAAAGTTAACAATTTCACTGACAGTTTTGAAGATTTATTAATCAGTGCGTGTTGAAAAACTTCATTATGACGGTAAAAATATCTGTCCGTGATCTGTTCGGTGAATTATATCTGAAGAAACCAGTGCCTAGTCGTAGGAGTAAAGTTACTGCTATTAACAATACAAAATTGGCATTTACTTTCGACATTCAATAAGTCAAAACATTTTCATATCGTTTGTGATTGAAGTATTTGACATTTGAAATTTCACTGCTACCAACGTAAAAAAATATACCATAGCTATTCAATACGGTGTTGGGTGCCGTAAAATCTTTATTATACAGTACAAAGGACATCAATTTATTTGAGTGTTTCCCCTTTACTATTTGCACGATTTAATTAAGACAGGTTATACCCTCCAGACTTGACATTTATAGAATCAGCAAACACGGATGGAATTGCTTCCTTTACCGCAGGTATTTGTTTAGAAAGTAAATTCAGCAATAAAAAAAACCCTCGCGTGTATAAATGTCGCGCACAAGGAAACTCCAATTTGCGAAGTTCCAGCCCTTAGGTACAATGCGAGTGCATTAGCTGCGGTAAGTAAGTTTTCACACCCGAAGGAACAAGTTGGATCGCTAATTCCGATGAAATGTAATTCCCTCGGCGGTGGAAAATCGAAGAGCCGCATATTTTCCTTTGTGCCTAGTGCCTATCCTCCATATCCGCACTTGAGATACGCCCGTGATTCTAAGGGATGAGCCTTTAAGGGCGGGCGGCACGGCTCCTCTGTGATTCAAAGGTCTGGGGTGGCTTTCGAAAGAAATTACTATTTCCGACGATTCTCTAGCGTCAAATGTACTTTTACAATTTTTACGTGATATGGCATCAAATAACTGCAACGCTTATTTATGACTGAAATAGTATACTGAAACCAATAAGGTGTTAATAGTATTCTATTTTATGATTGATTACTGAAGCCATTATTTTGCGATTTTACTAAGGAAGTTAAATTGAAATAAACACGTTGCTGGTATCACGAATTTTTAACTTTATTGTGACTAATTTTGTCCTATTTAGACAATACTGTCACAATAAAGTGAGAGAATTCGTGATGCCAGCTAAGAGTTTTTTTTCCATTCAACTTTCTTAGTATTTTATCTTATTTAAATTTATTTTATGCTCTAGAACAGCGTTTCCCAAACTTTTTTGACCGCGGCCCGGTACAAGGTTTTAACATTTTTTGCGACCCACCTTACATTTATTTACAAAACAAATTTTATTTTTTAATGAAAATCAAATTATTTGTTTGTTTATTTCATACACAAAAATTGCAAAATAATTATATGTATAAAAAAAATATAAGTAATTAAAAAAATAACAATTATATTCATTTAAAACTTTAGTAAATGAAGTAAACTTTTTTTTTAATAAAAGGAAGGATGTTTGCCGGAATTGCGGGTTAACCCACTGAATACTGATGACGTCTAAAGGCGTCATGTATATTCTATGATAGGGCCTGATGGCTTTAGGCTTCATCAACATATGCACGAATTGCATTTTCATTTTTAAAATCATTTTGACTTCAAAAGTAAGTTACAGTATGACTACGCACTAAACACTGTTAGCAGTGAAAGGGTTTCGATCAAATTTTCTTCCGTTGCCCCACCGCTGAACATCCACGAGCCGCCACTGGTCGATCGTCCACGTTGAGAAACACTAATCTAGCCGAATTTTTTTTCACTTTTAAAAATGTTTGAGGTAAAATTTCGGTAAAACAAGCCCAAATAATTTTTTTGATTATTTACTTGTTTTATTACTGGAAGTCTACAGAGTGTACTTTTAAAGTTTAAAGATAATCCACTACGGCACTTTCTTCAAAATTAAGAAAATCCAGCCAAATGCATATTTTTCACTTACAAAAATGTTTCAGTTGAAATTTTGGAAAAATTAGCTTAAACTATTTTGGGATTATTTACTTGCTTTATTAATAAAAGTCTACGGAATGTGATTTTACAATTTGAAGATAATCCACTAAGGGATTTTCTAAGAAATTAAGAACATCTAGGTGAATGCATAATTTTGCACATTTCCGAAAAACCAGCTCACATTATTTTTTGATTATTTACTTGTTTTATTACCACAAATCTATAGAATGTGCTTATAAAATTTGAAGATAATCCACTAAGTCATTTTCTAGGAAATTAAGAAAATCCAGGCGAATGCATGATTTTGCGTTTTCAAAAATGTTTGAGTCAAAATTTCGGAAAAACTAGCCCAAATTATTTTTTGATTATTTACTTCTTTTATTGCTAGAAGTATACAAAGTGTGCTTTTAAAGTTTAGAGATAATTCACTTTCTTGGAAATTAAATCTAGCTAAATGCATATTTTTCACTTTCAAAAATGTTTGAGCTGAAATTTAGAAAAAAATAAGCTTAAACTATTTTGGGATTATTTACTTGCTTTATTACTAAAAGTCTACAGAGTGTATTTTTACAATTTGAAGATGATCCTCTAAGGGATTTTCTAGGAAATTAAGAACATCTCGGTGAATGCATCTTTTGCACTTTCAAAAATATTTGACTTGAAATTTCGGAAAAACTAGCTGACATTATTTTTTTTATTATTGACTTGTTTTATTACTACTAATCTATAGAATGCGCTTGTAAAATTTAAAGATAAATCACTAAGTTGTTTTCTAGGAAATTAAGAAAATATAGGCGAATGCATGATTTTGCATTTTCAAAAATGTTTGAGTCAAAATTTCGGAAAAACTAGCCCAAATTAATATTTGATTATTTACTTGTGTTATTTCTAGAAGGATACCGAAAATGCTTTTAAAGTTTAAAGATAATCCACTAAGGGACTTTCTTCGAAATTAAGAAAATCTAGCCAAATGAATATTTTTCACTTTAAAAAATGTTTGAGTTGAAATTTTGGAAAAATAAACTTAAACTATTTTGGGATTATTCACTCGTTTTATTACCAAAAGTCTACAGAGTGTGCTTTTACAATTTGAAGATAATCCACTAAGGGATTTTCTGGGAAATTAAGAACATCTAGGTGAATGCGTAATTTTACACTTTCAAAAATGTTTGAGTTGAAATTTCGGAAAAACTAGCTCACATATCATTTATTTGTTTTATTACTACGAATTTATAGAATGTGCTCGTAAAATTTGAAGATAATCCACTAAGTTGATTTCTAGGAAATTAAGAAAATCTGGACGAATGCATGATTTTGCGCTTTCAAAAATGTTGAAAAACTTGAAACCGTTTTGAGTAAATTTAAGTAAAAAATGCCTTTTCAATGCACGTGTGATTATTTTAAAATTTGGGATGTTTGCCGATTTTATTATAGAAATGAAAATTAATCCGTTTTGAGTAAATTGGATTTTTTTGCAATTGGTTTTTATTTTCAAGGCAACTTGAAAATGTCCAACCTTAAAATTGAATTCAGTGTTTAAGGGTAAATATTTCAAAATTGTGGCTGAGCGTTGATAGATTTTAATAGAATCCATTTTGATTAAATTGGAAAAGGTTCGAGAATGCTGCAACTGTTTTTGTGTGTTTTTTTTTTGTGGCTTGTAAAATGTTCGACCTCAGAATTGAACAGAAGTGTGATTATTTCGATATCTAGGGTAGGAATATTTGCAAATTTCTTATAGAAAAGTGAAGTTGCAATGCATTTTGAGTGAATTTAAAAATTTTAATAGGTTTTATATTTTTTGGCGATTTTGAAAATGCTTGACTTCAGGCTGTTCGAGTGTGATTATTTCGAAATCTAGCTTAGTAACGTATGTCATTTTTTGCAGAAAAAATAAGTGCAATATATTTTAAGTGAATTAAAAAAAAATAAGATTTTTTTTCATTTTTTTGGCGGTTTTGGAAAATGTTCGACCTCGGAATGTTGAAATGTTTTTATTTTAAAATCTAAGGTAGGAATGTTTTCCAATTTTTATAGAACTGTAGAGTGGAATCTATATCTAGCTCAGACGTTTTAAAACGTTTCTCTTTGAAAGCCTTCGTGAATTACAATACAAAAGGAGGTGTTTATGATCACATAATTTGGTAAAAAGTCTGTTATACGAAAAACTACAAATACACACTTTGCCACCGTTCCTAGTGACTAACTGTTATAAAACAAATAATATGTAAAAAAACATTTTTTTGTGTTTTTATAATATTTTTTCACGGCCCGGCAAAATTCTTCTACGACCCGGTGCCGGGTCGCGACCCACACTTTGGGAAACGCTGCTCTACAAAGTTACATTGTTACAACTATCAATTCTCAATTCGCAGGTGAAAATGACATTCAGTCATTATGCGATGAAATGCCTTGCACGCCGTTTTTTTTTTACTTTCTGTTTTTAACGGAAAATTTTGGGCTGCATAGAGGCGATTCCCACAATTTTAGTAAAAAAAAAAATGTGTCTTTCTGTCTATCTGTGGGCGCTGAATCTCAAAAGCTAATACATGAATCAAAATTAAACTTTAGACATAAGGTTTACTTGATGATCCGAAAAACATTAAACATTTTTGGTTTTTTGCCAATTTTTTTTTTAAATATGATAAATATCATCCTCATGTATATAATAAAGATAACAAAGAACTGTGCATCGTTTGTTAATAAATGTATTTCATAAACTCCTTGATTTTTGGGCAATAATAATAAAAGGATATGATAAAAAGTTACAAAAAAGTTTGCTTCAAAATCACACTAGTTTAAAAAAAATTGACAAATATGTAAAAATTTATAATAATTCTACTTATACTATTAAATTGGAGTTACATTACATATCTCCATACAAGAAAGTACTGTTTTTTACTTTCTCCGTTACGAAGTACAAGAAAGTATTGTGATCGTGATTTTTTTTTCAAATTTTTGTTTTACGGAAATATCCGTTTTGAGGTCCCTAGATGCCATTTCAACAATTTCTGGAAAAAAATGGTGATGTGGCCATCATGTTACTTTCTCCGACTTTATATTTACGAAGTAAAAATTGGGTACCAACCACTGGCTAAAATACCGACAACCAGGTTTCTGGAAATTCAAATCTGGGGGAATTTAAATTCAAAATGGCTGTTAATCTAAAAAATCTGGGGGAATTAAGTGGCGGGGAATTCAAATCTGGATAATTTAAACCCAAAATGGCTGCCAACTATGAAAATCTGGGGGAACGCGGGTAAATTAAAATCTGGGGAATTCAAATGGCTATAGCGGAAGTTCTACAGTGTTGCCAAAAGGCATCCTAAAACATCAACGCCGCAGAGATTTGGAGACGGGAAATTAAAAAAAAAATGGGACTAAATTTCATGTTAAAGTTTTACGGTCGTACCAACCACCGTCCAAAGTACCGACAACCAGATTTCTAGAAATTCAATTGGGTAATTTAAACGTGGCGGGGAATTCAAATCTGAAGAATTCAAACTCAAAATGGCTACCAGCTGTCAAAATCTGGGGCAACGCGGGGAAATTTAAATCTGGGGAATTCAAAAGGCAGCAGCGGAATTTCTACACCGTTGCCAAAAAGGCATCTGGAAACGTCATCGCCGCAGAAATTAAAAAAAAAATGGGAACTAAATTTCATGTTTAAGTTTTACGGGTGCACCAAGCACTACCTAAAATACCGTCTATCAGGTATCTGGAAATTCAAATCTGGAGGAATTTAAACTCAAAATGGCTGTTAACCTAAAAAATCTTAAGGTTAGTAGCCATTTTGAGTTTAAATTCCCCCAGATTAGAATTTCCCGACACTAAATTACCCCAGATTGAAATGCTCCGCCACTAGATTCCCCCAGATTTTTAAGGTTAGCAGCCATTTTGAATTTAAATTCCCCGAGATTTGAATTTCTCCCCTCTAAATTTTATTATTTTATTAAAAAAATTGTAAAAAATTAATCCCGAATGGAATTAACACCAAAATTTCAGAATATATTCTAAATATACCAATTTTTGACTTCCAGTAAAAATAATTGACATACCACAGCAAGGAAAAAAATAGCAACAATCAAAACTTCAACTCGAGGAAACGAAAAATGGATTAAATGATTTAAAAAATTGTAAAAAATTAATCCCAAATGGAATTAACACCAAAATTTCAGAATATATTCAAAATATACCAATTTTTGACTTCCAGTAAAAATAATTGACATACCACAGCAAGGAAAAAAATAGCAACAATCAAAACTTCAACTCGAGGAAACGAAAAATGGATTAAATGATTTAAAAAATTGTAAAAAATTAATCCCAAATGGAATTAACACCAAAATTTCAGAATATATTCAAAATATACCAATTTTTGACTTCCAGTAAAAATAATTGACATACCACAGCAAGGAATAAAATAGCAACAATCAAGACTTGAGTTTAATGAAACGAAAAGAGGATTCAACGATTTGAAAAATTAAAAAATTAAATTCCCCCAGATTTGAATATCCCGCCACTAAATTCCCCAGATTTTTAGGTTAACTCTTTGCGCGGGGTCAAGGTCGAATTCGCGGGGTCATACCTTGGGGGTCAAGGTCACGGGGTCAACGATCTTGAGATTAAGATTGCTCACTCCTTCAACCCAGAAAATAATAATTTCTCCGTAAGTCGCAGAAATCCACATTTCGGGATATAAATCTCCATTTTTGGCAAAGTTTGCAATCAGCCATAACTAAATAAAAATTCTTATTCTTATCACTAATAAAGGTACTTTCATAATCAAAAGTCAAAAATGGAGATTTATATCCCGAAATGTGGATTTCTGCGACTTACGGAGAAATTATTTTTTTCTGGGTTGAAGGAGTGCCCGTAACCTTCTTTTGACTTTTGATTATGAAAGTACCTTTATTAGTGATAAGAATAAGAATTTTTATTTAGTTATGGCTGATTGCAAACTTTGTCAAAAATCGAAATTTATATCGCAAGGTGTGGATTTCTGCGATTTTTTTTTGTTGAAGGAGTGCCCGTAACGTTTTTTTGATTCTTGATTATTAAAGTACTTGTATTAGTAATAAGAATAAGCATTTTTATTTATTTATGGCAGATTGCAAACTTAGAAAAAAAAAACATTTTTTTGAAAGGGGTGAAAAAATATAAAGGGTTAAAATTGATTCTTTTTGTGTTATTAATCTAGACCTTCCCTAATGGTATAGTTCTTTTTTTTTTCAAATTGCTTTTCTTTTCTCCGAGATATGAATTTTTAAAATCTATTGTTCGATCTTTTGCTAACTTCACACCAGTCAAATTTATTTATTTTTTTGCAGCGTAACTCGAGCAATTCCGAACGATGTGATGATAGAAAGAATGATACCATGGCCACGTGTGATTTCCACAAGGTAAGCTCAATAAAGATAGGAAAATAATATACCACACATTATGAGTTGTAAAATCTATGATTTTCGACTTTTTTCGTTATAAAAACTAGATGTGAACTTGAATCCTGGCAAAAATTATGCTAAAGTTCGCAAGAGGAAAACCATTAACGGGCATACAAATTTTAACATGTGAATCCCTATGGTGGCGCACTGTATAAACTCGTTCTGTCAACCGTTCCTAACGAAGCCGCCGTTTAATAAATTTCAAATTACACCTTCGTTCGATATTCATGAAATCGATCATGAAAATTCCCGAAGGTTCGCGGAAATTGCGAACCCATTTAGACGAATCTAAATTGAATTTCCTCGGGTAGTGTAGTTGTTGTTGGAAAGAAGTAGAACAAGGCATTACACCAGTGGGGATTCGTTCGTTCGTTCGTTCGGATATTAAATTAGTAATTACCTCTCGTTTCGATCCCCCCGAGTGGCGCGATAAAGACGTCGCGACGCGGAACATCTGTCGACGGCGACGATGTAATGCAATTATCGGAAACTCTGCGCATGCAAACAAGCAACTTGCTACGCAATATCCACTTGACACCATTGCATAATTCATAATATTCCGCTTTTTCCGTCCGGGGTGATCAATCGACCGGACACGTCTTATTCGAGTTCGAAGGGTGTATGATCCCTTGAGCAGACCGGAAGATGTTATTGGTTTTCGATCAAGATTTCCGCGTCTTTTCGAAGGGAGACGGTCCAATTACGGAACACGAGTTTGTTATGAATGCCAGCTGTCGATAAAAATAAAGGGGGGAAACGGTGTTTGGTAAATTTACAAATCAAAGATTGATGAATTAATATTTTGACAGTTTATCAATTCTAAGTTAAGTAATCTCTGCTTAAATTATTATTATGTATATCATCCTGCATCCACGGATGCTGCTTTCTGTGTTCGTCACTAGATGTCAAAAAACTTTAATCTACAGGTAGATTGCTATATGAAGGATTTTTTCCTGACATTCTTCCAACATATAAGTAAAATATAGCAATTCAACATTTCTGGCAGAATACGTATCATTTACCCCGTTCGCAATTTTGCGCGGAAATCGTTTCCGGTAATTCTATGCCGAGCTTGCAGGAAATTCTTATCCGTTCGAACTCTAGCCCTCGGCGCGACACGTAACCCTTCAAAGTGTGATGAGCTTTTCCATCGTCGGTTGTCGCATAAAGTGTCGTTCGTGTTACTTAACGTAACGGCCGTCCCTTCCGCATCCGCCTTTCCAATTTTCCGCTGCTAAGCCGAAGAGGAGAAACTAAACTTTTCCGTGCAAAGTGTAGGGCCGCGATTACGCCCTTCAGGTACTTATAGGATTCGGAGCTTTTGAATTTTAATGAGCTCTCTAGGATAACCCGAGGCGATGAATATGTTGATGCTGCGGAATTCTGAGGATAATGAAATTTCACTTTATCCGTTACGTATTGTGATCGTGAAAATTCAACAAATAGGGCTTATGTTCAAAGTTTCTTGTTACTTCCAGTATTTATGTTTGTGATACAGCACGCTCAGTAAGACACATATAAACACACAGACACATTTTGACTTTCTCCGTTACGAAGTACGAGAAAGTATTGTGATCGTGTGATCTTATTATTATTTTTTTAATTTTTGGTTTATAATTATAAAACGATAATAGTTACAGCAAATGCATGTTAATAATAATTGTAGAGAATGCCAAAATGAACAACTTACAAAGAATAAGTTTTTTTTCAAAATCAAAAAAAAGTTTTTGAATAAATTGAGTTTTTATATTTGAAGTTTAATTTTTCCATCTTTGATAATTTTGACGTTTTAAACGTCAGTTTCCTCCGAGTTTACAAAGCGCTCGATGTACATTCAAAATATGATTCAAATTGAAAATAAACCATGAAAGCGTAAATATAAATGATATCATCAAGTCGGAGAAAGCAACATGATGGCCACATCACCATTTTAACTTTCTTTGCTACGAAGTACGAGAATGCATTGTGATCGTGATTTTTTTTTTCAAATTTTTTTTTTTCGGAAATATCCGTTTTGGAGAAAGTAAAAATGCAACTTTCTTAAAAATCATCGTAGACTATTGAATTTAACTTTATTTTCATCAGAAAGACGAGAGAAATTGATTGCCGTTAAAAAATTTCAGCTAACTTCAATAGCAAAAAAATTAGTCAGTCACCATAAGGATTTTGTAAAATTTAAGAAAATAATTGATTTTTCAGACTTTGATCGGCCGTAGCGGCCAAACGAAAACTCCAAATTGAACGCGGTTTGCAAATCTGAGTTCCTCGTACGTCAATTAGTCGGACTAGAGATTTTGAATTTTTGATGAAATCGTGAAAAAAGACATGACTAACCCCCTTGGAAATTTTGTCAAAAAATGCAACTTTCTTAAAAATCATCGTAGACTATTGAATTTAACTTTATTTTCATCAGAAAGAGGAGAGAAATTGATTGCCGTTAAAAAATTTCAGCTAACATCAATAGCAAAAAAATTAGTCAGTCACCATAAGGATTTTGTAAAATTTAAGAAAATAATTGATTTTTCAGACTTTGATCGGCCGTAGCGGCCAAACGAAAACTCCAAATTGAACGCGGTTTGCAAATCTGAGTTCCTCGTACGTCAATTAGTCGGTTTAGAGATTTTGAATTTTTGATGAAATCGTGAAAAAAGACATGACTAACCCCCTTGGAAATTTTGTCAAAAAATGCAACTTTCTTAAAAATCATCGTAGACTATTGAATTTAACTTTATTTTCATCAGAAAGACGAGAGAAATTGATTGCCGTTAAAAAAATTCAGCTAACTTCAATAGCAAAAAAATTAGTCAGTCACCATAAGGATTTTGTAAAATTTAAGAAAATAATTGATTTTTCAGACTTTGATCGGCCGTAGCGGCCAAACGAAAACTCCAAATTGAACGCGGTTTGCAAATCTGAATTCCTCGTACGTCAATTAGTCGGATTAGAAATTTTGAATTTTTGATGAAATCGTGAAAAAAGACATGACTAACCCCCTTGGAAATTTTGTCAAAAAATGCAACTTTCTTAAAAATCATCGTAGACTATTGAATTTGACTTTATTTTCATCAGAAAGACGAGAGAAATTGATTGCCGTTAAAAAATTTCAGCTAACTTCAATAGCAAAAAAATTAGTCAGTCACCATGAGGATTTTGGAAAATTTAAGAAAATAATTGATTTTTCAGACTTTGATCGGCCGTAGCGGCCAAACGAAAACTCCAAATTGAACGCGGTTTGCAAATCTGAATTCCTCGTACGTCAATTAGTCGGATTAGAGATTTTGAATTTTTGATGAAATCGTGAAAAAAGACATGACTAACCCCCTTGGAAATTTTGTACAAAAATGCAACTTTCTTAAAAATCATCGTAGACTATTGAATTTGACTTTATTTTCATCAGAAAGAAGAGAGAAATTGATTGCCGTTAAAAAATTTCAGCTAACTTCAATAGCAAAAAAATTAGTCAGTCACCATGAGGATTTTGGAAAATTTAAGAAAATAATTGATTTTTCAGACTTTGATCGGCCGTAGCGGCCAAACGAAAACTCCAAATTGAACGCGGTTTGCAAATCTGAGTTCCTCGTACGTCAATTAGTCGGACTAGAGATTTTGAATTTTTGATGAAATCGTGAAAAAAGACATGACTAACCCCCTTGGAAATTTTGTCAAAAAATGCAACTTTCTTAAAAATCATCGTAGACTATTGAATTTGACTTTATTTTCATCAGAAAGACGAGAGAAATTGATTGCCGTTAAAAAATTTCAGCTAACTTCAATAGCAAAAAAATTAGTCAGTCACCATGAGGATTTTGGAAAATTTAAGAAAATAATTGATTTTTCAGACTTTGATCGGCCGTAGCGGCCAAACGAAAACTCCAAATTGAACGCGGTTTGCAAATCTGAATTCCTCGTACGTCAAATAGTCGGCTTAGAGATTTTGAATTTTTGATGAAATCGTGAAAAAAGACATGACTAACCCCCTTGGAAATTTTGTCAAAAAATGCAACTTTCTTAAAAATCATCGTAGACTATTGAATTTGACTTTATTTTCATCAGAAAGACGAGAGAAATTGATTGCCGTTAAAAAATTTCAGCTAACTTCAATAGCAAAAAAATTAGTCAGTCACCATGAGGATTTTGGAAAATTTAAGAAAATAATTGATTTTTCAGACTTTGATCGGCCGTAGCGGCCAAACGAAAACTCCAAATTGAACGCGGTTTGCAAATCTGAATTCCTCGTACGTCAATTAGTCGGATTAGAGATTTTGAATTTTTGATGAAATCGTGAAAAAAGACATGACTAACCCCCTTGGAAATTTTGTCAAAAAATGCAACTTTCTTAAAAATCATCGTAGACTATTGAATTTAACTTTATTTTCATCAGAAAGACGAGAGAAATTGATTGCCGTTAAAAAATTTTAGCTAACTTCAATAGCAAAAAAATTAGTCAGTCACCATAAGGATTTTGTAAAATTTAAGAAAATAATTGATTTTTCAGACTTTGATCGGCCGTAGCGGCCAAACGAAAACTCCAAATTGAACGCGGTTTGCAAATCTGAGTTCCTCGTACGTCAATTAGTCGGTTTAGAGATTTTGAATTTTTGATGAAATCGTGAAAAAAGACATGACTAACCCCCTTGGAAATTTTGTCAAAAAATGCAACTTTCTTAAAAATCATCGTAGACTATTGAATTTGACTTTATTTTCATCAGAAAGACGAGAGAAATTGATTGCCGTTAAAAAATTTCAGCTAACTTCAATAGCAAAAAAATTAGTCAGTCACCATGAGGATTTTGGAAAATTTAAGAAAATAATTGATTTTTCAGACTTTGATCGGCCGTAGCGGCCAAACGAAAACTCCAAATTAAACGCGGTTTGCAAATCTGAGTTCCTCGTACGTCAGTTAGTCGGCTTAGAGATTTTGAATTTTTGATGAAATCGTGAAAAAAGACATGACTAACCCCCTTGGAAATTTTGTAAAAAAATTCAACTTTCTTAAAAATCATTGTAGACTATTGAATTTAACTTTATTTTCATCAGAAAGACGAGAGAAATTGATTGCCGTTAAAAAATTTCAGCTAACTTCAATTGCAAAAAAATTAGTCAGTCACCATGAGGATTTTGGAAAATTTAAGAAAATAATTGATTTTTCAGACTTTGATCGGCCGTAGCGGCCAAACGAAAACTCCAAATTGAACGCGGTTTGCAAATCTGAGTTCCTCGTACGTCAATTAGTCGGCTTAGAGATTTTGAATTTTTGATGAAATCGTGAAAAAAAACATGACTAACCCCCTTGGAAATTTTGTCAAAAAATGCAACTTTCTTAAAAATGATCGTAGACTATTGAATTTAACTTTATTTTCATCAGAAAGACGAGAGAAATTGATTGCCGTTAAAAAATTTCAGCTAACTTCAATAGCAAAAAAATTAGTCAGTCACCATGAGGATTTTGGAAAATTTAAGAAAATAATTGATTTTTCAGACTTTGATCGGCCGTAGCGGCCAAACGAAAACTCCAAATTGAACGCGGTTTGCAAATCTGAATTCCTCGTACGTCAATTAGTCGGCTTAGAGATTTTGAATTTTTGATGAAATCGTGAAAAAAGACATGACTAACCCCCTTGGAAATTTTGTCAAAAAATGCAACTTTCTTAAAAATCATCGTAGACTATTGAATTTGACTTTATTTTCATCAGAAAGACGAGAGAAATTGATTGCCGTTAAAAAATTTCAGCTAACTTCAATAGCAAAAAAATTAGTCAGTCACCATGAGGATTTTGGAAAATTTAAGAAAATAATTGATTTTTCAGACTTTGATCGGCCGTAGCGGCCAAACGAAAACTCCAAATTGAACGCGGTTTGCAAATCTGAATTCCTCGTACGTCAATTAGTCGGATTAGAGATTTTGAATTTTTGATGAAATCGTGAAAAAAGACATGACTAACCCCCTTGGAAATTTTGTCAAAAAATGCAACTTTCTTAATAATCATCGTAGACTATTGAATTTAACTTTATTTTCATCAGAAAGACGAGAGAAATTGATTGCCGTTAAAAAATTTCAGCTAACTTCAATAGCAAAAAAATTAGTCAGTCACCATGAGGATTTTGGAAAATTTAAGAAAATAATTGATTTTTCAGACTTTGATCGGCCGTAGCGGCCAAACGAAAACTCCAAATTGAACGCGGTTTGCAAATCTGAATTCCTCGTACGTCAATTAGTCGGCTTAGAGATTTTGAATTTTGAATGAAATCGTGAAAAAAGACATGACTAACCCCCTTGGAAATTTTGTCAAAAAATGCAACTTTCTTAAAAATCATCGTAGACTATTGAATTTGACTTTATTTTCATCAGAAAGACGAGAGAAATTGATTGCCGTTAAAAAATTTCAGCTAACTTCAATAGCAAAAAAATTAGTCAGTCACCATGAGGATTTTGGAAAATTTAAGAAAATAATTGATTTTTCAGACTTTGATCGGCCGTAGCGGCCAAACGAAAACTCCAAATTGAACGCGGTTTGCAAATCTGAATTCCTCGTACGTCAATTAGTCGGATTAGAGATTTTGAATTTTTGATGAAATCGTGAAAAAAGACATGACTAACCCCCTTGGAAATTTTGTCAAAAAATGCAACTTTCTTAAAAATCATCGTAGACTATTGAATTTGACTTTATTTTCATCAGAAAGACGAGAGAAATTGATTGCCGTTAAAAAATTTCAGCTAACTTCAATAGCAAAAAAATTAGTCAGTCACCATGAGGATTTTGGAAAATTTAAGAAAATAATTGATTTTTCAGACTTTGATCGGCCGTAGCGGCCAAACGAAAACTCCAAATTGAACGCGGTTTGCAAATCTGAATTCCTCGTACGTCAATTAGTCGGATTAGAGATTTTGAATTTTTGATGAAATCGTGAAAAAAGACATGACTAACCCCCTTGGAAATTTTGTCAAAAAATGCAACTTTCTTAAAAATCATCGTAGACTATTGAATTTGACTTTATTTTCATCAGAAAGACGAGAGAAATTGATTGCCGTTAAAAAATTTCAGCTAACTTCAATAGCAAAAAAATTAGTCAGTCACCATGAGGATTTTGGAAAATTTAAGAAAATAATTGATTTTTCAGACTTTGATCGGCCGTAGCGGCCAAACGAAAACTCCAAATTGAACGCGGTTTGCAAATCTGAGTTCCTCGTACGTCAATTAGTCGGCTTAGAGATTTTGAATTTTTGATGAAATCGTGAAAAAAGACATGACTAACCCCCTTGGAAATTTTGTCAAAAAATGCAACTTTCTTAAAAATCATCGTAGACTATTGAATTTAACTTTATTTTCATCAGAAAGACGAGAGAAATTGATTGCCGTTAAAAAATTTCAGCTAACTTCAATAGCAAAAAAATTAGTCAGTCACCATGAGGATTTTGGAAAATTTAAGAAAATAATTGATTTTTCAGACTTTGATCGGCCGTAGCGGCCAAACGAAAACTCCAAATTGAACGCGGTTTGCAAATCTGAGTTCCTCGTACGTCAATTAGTCGGCTTAGAGATTTTGAATTTTTGATGAAATCGTGAAAAAAAACATGACTAACCCCCTTGGAAATTTTGTCAAAAAATGCAACTTTCTTAAAAATGATCGTAGACTATTGAATTTGACTTTATTTTCATCAGAAAGACGAGAGAAATTGATTGCCGTTAAAAAATTTCAGCTAACTTCAATAGCAAAAAAATTAGTCAGTCACCATGAGGATTTTGGAAAATTTAAGAAAATAATTGATTTTTCAGACTTTGATCGGCCGTAGCGGCCAAACGAAAACTCCAAATTGAACGCGGTTTGCAAATCTGAATTCCTCGTACGTCAATAAGTCGGCTTAGAGATTTTGAATTTTGAATGAAATCGTGAAAAAAGACATGACTAACCCCCTTGGAAATTTTGTCAAAAAATGCAACTTTCTTAAAAATCATCGTAGACTATTGAATTTGACTTTATTTTCATCAGAAAGACGAGAGAAATTGATTGCCGTTAAAAAATTTCAGCTAACTTCAATAGCAAAAAAATTAGTCAGTCACCATGAGGATTTTGGAAAATTTAAGAAAATAATTGATTTTTCAGACTTTGATCGGCCGTAGCGGCCAAACGAAAACTCCAAATTGAACGCGGTTTGCAAATCTGAATTCCTCGTACGTCAATTAGTCGGATTAGAGATTTTGAATTTTTGATGAAATCGTGAAAAAAGACATGACTAACCCCCTTGGAAATTTTGTCAAAAAATGCAACTTTCTTAAAAATCATCGTAGACTATTGAATTTGACTTTATTTTCATCAGAAAGACGAGAGAAATTGATTGCCGTTAAAAAATTTCAGCTAACTTCAATAGCAAAAAAATTAGTCAGTCACCATGAGGATTTTGGAAAATTTAAGAAAATAATTGATTTTTCAGACTTTGATCGGCCGTAGCGGCCAAACGAAAACTCCAAATTGAACGCGGTTTGCAAATCTGAATTCCTCGTACGTCAATTAGTCGGATTAGAGATTTTGAATTTTTGATGAAATCGTGAAAAAAGACATGACTAACCCCCTTGGAAATTTTGTCAAAAAATGCAACTTTCTTAAAAATCATCGTAGACTATTGAATTTGACTTTATTTTCATCAGAAAGACGAGAGAAATTGATTGCCGTTAAAAAATTTCAGCTAACTTCAATAGCAAAAAAATTAGTCAGTCACCATGAGGATTTTGGAAAATTTAAGAAAATAATTGATTTTTCAGACTTTGATCGGCCGTAGCGGCCAAACGAAAACTCCAAATTGAACGCGGTTTGCAAATCTGAGTTCCTCGTACGTCAATTAGTCGGCTTAGAGATTTTGAATTTTTGATGAAATCGTGAAAAAAGACATGACTAACCCCCTTGGAAATTTTGTCAAAAAATGCAACTTTCTTAAAAATCATCGTAGACTATTGAATTTAACTTTATTTTCATCAGAAAGACGAGAGAAATTGATTGCCGTTAAAAAATTTCAGCTAACTTCAATAGCAAAAAAATTAGTCAGTCACCATGAGGATTTTGGAAAATTTAAGAAAATAATTGATTTTTCAGACTTTGATCGGCCGTAGCGGCCAAACGAAAACTCCAAATTGAACGCGGTTTGCAAATCTGAGTTCCTCGTACGTCAATTAGTCGGCTTAGAGATTTTGAATTTTTGATGAAATCGTGAAAAAAAACATGACTAACCCCCTTGGAAATTTTGTCAAAAAATGCAACTTTCTTAAAAATGATCGTAGACTATTGAATTTGACTTTATTTTCATCAGAAAGACGAGAGAAATTGATTGCCGTTAAAAAATTTCAGTTAACTTCAATAGCAAAAAAATTAGTCAGTCACCATGAGGATTTTGGAAAATTTAAGAAAATAATTGATTTTTCAGACTTTGATCGGCCGTAGCGGCCAAACGAAAACTCCAAATTGAACGCGGTTTGCAAATCTGAATTCCTCGTACGTCAATTAGTCGGATTAGAGATTTTGAATTTTTGATGAAATCGTGAAAAAAGACATGACTAACCCCCTTGGAAATTTTGTCAAAAAATGCAACTTTCTTAAAAATCATCGTAGACTATTGAATTTGACTTTATTTTCATCAGAAAGACGAGAGAAATTGATTGCCGTTAAAAAATTTCAGCTAACTTCAATAGCAAAAAAATTAGTCAGTCACCATGAGGATTTTGGAAAATTTAAGAAAATAATTGATTTTTCAGACTTTGATCGGCCGTAGCGGCCAAACGAAAACTCCAAATTGAACGCGGTTTGCAAATCTGAGTTCCTCGTACGTCAATTAGTCGGCTTAGAGATTTTGAATTTTTGATGAAATCGTGAAAAAAGACATGACTATCCCCCTTGGAAATTTTGTCAAAAAATGCAACTTTCTTAAAAATCATCGTAGACTATTGAATTTAACTTTATTTTCATCAGAAAGACGAGAGAAATTGAGTGCCGTTAAAAAATTTCAGCTAACTTCAATAGCAAAAAAAATAGTCAGTCACCATGAGGATTTTGGAAAATTTAAGAAAATAATTGATTTTTCAGACTTTGATCGGCCGTAGCGGCCAAACGAAAACTCCAAATTGAACGCGGTTTGCAAATCTGAGTTCCTCGTACGTCAATTAGTCGGCTTAGAGATTTTGAATTTTTGATGAAATCGTGAAAAAAAACATGACTAACCCCCTTGGAAATTTTGTCAAAAAATGCAACTTTCTTAAAAATGATCGTAGACTATTGAATTTGACTTTATTTTCATCAGAAAGACGAGAGAAATTGATTGCCGTTAAAAAATTTCAGCTAACTTCAATAGCAAAAAAATTAGTCAGTCACCATGAGGATTTTGGAAAATTTAAGAAAATAATTGATTTTTCAGACTTTGATCGGCCGTAGCGGCCAAACGAAAACTCCAAATTGAACGCGGTTTGCAAATCTGAATTCCTCGTACGTCAATTAGTCGGATTAGAGATTTTGATTTTTTGATGAAATCGTGAAAAAAGACATGACTAACCCCCTTGGAAATTTTGTCAAAAAATGCAACTTTCTTAAAAATCATCGTAGACTATTGAATTTGACTTTATTTTCATCAGAAAGACGAGAGAAATTGATTGCCGTTAAAAAATTTCAGCTAACTTCAATAGCAAAAAAATTAGTCAGTCACCATGAGGATTTTGGAAAATTTAAGAAAATAATTGATTTTTCAGACTTTGATCGGCCGTAGCGGCCAAACGAAAACTCCAAATTGAACGCGGTTTGCAAATCTGAGTTCCTCGTACGTCAATTAGTCGGCTTAGAGATTTTGAATTTTTGATGAAATCGTGAAAAAAGACATGACTATCCCCCTTGGAAATTTTGTCAAAAAATGCAACTTTCTTAAAAATCATCGTAGACTATTGAATTTAACTTTATTTTCATCAGAAAGACGAGAGAAATTGAGTGCCGTTAAAAAATTTCAGCTAACTTCAATAGCAAAAAAAATTGTCAGTCACCATGAGGATTTTGGAAAATTTAAGAAAATAATTGATTTTTCAGACTTTGATCGGCCGTAGCGGCCAAACGAAAACACCAAATTGAACGCGGTTTGCAAATCTAAATTCCTCGTACGTCAATTAGTCGGCTTAGAGATTTTGAATTTTTGATGAAATCGTGAAAAAAAACATGACTATCCCCCTTGGAAATTTTGTCAAAAAATGCAACTTTCTTAAAAATGATCGTAGACTATTGAATTTGACTTTATTTTCATCAGAAAGACGAGAGAAATTGATTGCCGTTAAAAAATTTCAGCTAACTTCAATAGCAAAAAAATTAGTCAGTCACCATGAGGATTTTGGAAAATTTAAGAAAATAATTGATTTTTCAGACTTTGATCGGCCGTAGCGGCCAAACGAAAACTCCAAATTGAACGCGGTTTGCAAATCTGAGTTCCTCGTACGTCAATTAGTCGAATTAGAGATTTTGAATTTTTGATGAAATCGTGAAAAAAGACATGACTAACCCCCTTGGAAATTTTGTCAAAAAATGCAACTTTCTTAAAAATCATCGTAGACTATTGAATTTAACTTTATTTTCATCAGAAAGACGAGAGAAATTGATTGCCGTTAAAAAATTTCAGCTAACATCAATAGCAAAAAAATTAGTCAGTCACCATAAGGATTTCGTAAAATTTAAGAAAATAATTGATTTTTCAGACTTTGATCGGCCGTAGCGGCCAAACGAAAACTCCAAATTGAACGCGGTTTGCAAATCTGAGTTCCTCGTACGTCAATTAGTCGAATTAGAGATTTTGAATTTTTGATGAAATCGTGAAAAAAAACATGACTAACCCCCTTGGAAATTTTGTCAAAAAATGCAACTTTCTTAAAAATCATCGTAGACTATTGAATTTAACTTTATTTTCATCAGAAAGACGAGAGAAATTGAGTGCCGTTAAAAAATTTCAGCTAACTTCAATAGCAAAAAAAATAGTCAGTCACCATGAGGATTTTGGAAAATTTAAGAAAATAATTGATTTTTCAGACTTTGATCGGCCGTAGCGGCCAAACGAAAACTCCAAATTGAACGCGGTTTGCAAATCTGAATTCCTCGTACGTCAATTAGTCGGATTAGAGATTTTGAATTTTTGATGAAATCGTGAAAAAAGACATGACTAACCCCCTTGGAAATTTTGTCAAAAAATGCAACTTTCTTAAAAATCATCGTAGACTATTGAATTTGACTTTATTTTCATCAGAAAGACGAGAGAAATTGATTGCCGTTAAAAAATTTCAGCTAACTTCAATAGCAAAAAAATTAGTCAGTCACCATGAGGATTTTGGAAAATTTAAGAAAATAATTGATTTTTCAGACTTTGATCGGCCGTAGCGGCCAAACGAAAACTCCAAATTGAACGCGGTTTGCAAATCTGAGTTCCTCGTACGTCAATTAGTCGAATTAGAGATTTTGAATTTTTGATGAAATCGTGAAAAAAGACATGACTAACCCCCTTGGAAATTTTGTCAAAAAATGCAACTTTCTTAAAAATCATCGTAGACTATTGAATTTAACTTTATTTTCATCAGAAAGACGAGAGAAATTGATTGCCGTTAAAAAATTTCAGCTAACATCAATAGCAAAAAAATTAGTCAGTCACCATAAGGATTTCGTAAAATTTAAGAAAATAATTGATTTTTCAGACTTTGATCGGCCGTAGCGGCCAAACGAAAACTCCAAATTGAACGCGGTTTGCAAATCTGAGTTCCTCGTACGTCAATTAGTCGAATTAGAGATTTTGAATTTTTGATGAAATCGTGAAAAAAGACATGACTAACCCCCTTGGAAATTTTGTCAAAAAATGCAACTTTCTTAAAAATCATCGTAGACTATTGAATTTAACTTTATTTTCATCAGAAAGACGAGAGAAATTGAGTGCCGTTAAAAAATTTCAGCTAACTTCAATAGCAAAAAAAATAGTCAGTCACCATGAGGATTTTGGAAAATTTAAGAAAATAATTGATTTTTCAGACTTTGATCGGCCGTAGCGGCCAAACGAAAACTCCAAATTGAACGCGGTTTGCAAATCTGAATTCCTCGTACGTCAATTAGTCGGATTAGAGATTTTGAATTTTTGATGAAATCGTGAAAAAAGACATGACTAACCCCCTTGGAAATTTTGTCAAAAAATGCAACTTTCTTAAAAATCATCGTAGACTATTGAATTTGACTTTATTTTCATCAGAAAGACGAGAGAAATTGATTGCCGTTAAAAAATTTCAGCTAACTTCAATAGCAAAAAAATTAGTCAGTCACCATGAGGATTTTGGAAAATTTAAGAAAATAATTGATTTTTCAGACTTTGATCGGCCGTAGCGGCCAAACGAAAACTCCAAATTGAACGCGGTTTGCAAATCTGAATTCCTCGTACGTCAATTAGTCGGCTTAGAGATTTTGAATTTTGAATGAAATCGTGAAAAAAGACATGACTAACCCCCTTGGAAATTTTGTCAAAAAATGCAACTTTCTTAAAAATCATCGTAGACTATTGAATTTGACTTTATTTTCATCAGAAAGACGAGAGAAATTGATTGCCGTTAAAAAATTTCAGCTAACTTCAATAGCAAAAAAATTAGTCAGTCACCATGAGGATTTTGGAAAATTTAAGAAAATAATTGATTTTTCAGACTTTGATTGGCCGTAGCGGCCAAACGAAAACTCCAAATTGAACGCGGTTTGCAAATCTGAATTCCTCGTACGTCAATTAGTCGGATTAGAGATTTTGATTTTTTGATGAAATCGTGAAAAAAGACATGACTAACCCCCTTGGAAATTTTGTCAAAAAATGCAACTTTCTTAAAAATCATCGTAGACTATTGAATTTGACTTTATTTTCATCAGAAAGACGAGAGAAATTGATTGCCGTTAAAAAATTTCAGCTAACTTCAATAGCAAAAAAATTAGTCAGTCACCATGAGGATTTTGGAAAATTTAAGAAAATAATTGATTTTTCAGACTTTGATCGGCCGTAGCGGCCAAACGAAAACTCCAAATTGAACGCGGTTTGCAAATCTGAGTTCCTCGTACGTCAATTAGTCGGCTTAGAGATTTTGAATTTTTGATGAAATCGTGAAAAAAGACATGACTATCCCCCTTGGAAATTTTGTCAAAAAATGCAACTTTCTTAAAAATCATCGTAGACTATTGAATTTAACTTTATTTTCATCAGAAAGACGAGAGAAATTGAGTGCCGTTAAAAAATTTCAGCTAACTTCAATAGCAAAAAAAATTGTCAGTCACCATGAGGATTTTGGAAAATTTAAGAAAATAATTGATTTTTCAGACTTTGATCGGCCGTAGCGGCCAAACGAAAACTCCACATTGAACGCGGTTTGCAAATCTGAGTTCCTCGTACGTCAATTAGTCGGCTTAGAGATTTTGAATTTTTGATGAAATCGTGAAAAAAAACATGACTAACCCCCTTGGAAATTTTGTCAAAAAATGCAACTTTCTTAAAAATGATCGTAGACTATTGAATTTAACTTTATTTTCATCAGAAAGACGAGAGAAATTGATTGCCGTTAAAAAATTTCAGCTAACTGCAATAGCAAAAAAATTAGTCAGTCACCATGAGGATTTTGGAAAATTTAAGAAAATAATTGATTTTTCAGACTTTGATCGGCCGTAGCGGCCAAACGAAAACTCCAAATTGAACGCGGTTTGCAAATCTGAGTTCCTCGTACGTCAATTAGTCGGCTTAGAGATTTTGAATTTTTGATGAAATCGTGAAAAAAGACATGACTATCCCCCTTGGAAATTTTGTCAAAAAATGCAACTTTCTTAAAAATCATCGTAGACTATTGAATTTAACTTTATTTTCATCAGAAAGACGACAGAAATTGATTGCCGTTAAAAAATTTCAGCTAACTTCAATAGCAAAAAAATTAGTCAGTCACCATGAGGATTTTGGAAAATTTAAGAAAATAATTGATTTTTCAGACTTTGATCGGCCGTAGCGGCCAAACGAAAACACCAAATTGAACGCGGTTTGCAAATCTAAATTCCTCGTACGTCAATTAGTCGGCTTAGAGATTTTGAATTTTTGATGAAATCGTGAAAAAAAACATGACTATCCCCCTTGGAAATTTTGTCAAAAAATGCAACTTTCTTAAAAATGATCGTAGACTATTGAATTTGACTTTATTTTCATCAGAAAGACGAGAGAAATTGATTGCCGTTAAAAAATTTCAGCTAACTTCAATAGCAAAAAAATTAGTCAGTCACCATGAGGATTTTGGAAAATTTAAGAAAATAATTGATTTTTCAGACTTTGATCGGCCGTAGCGGCCAAACGAAAACTCCAAATTGAACGCGGTTTGCAAATCTGAGTTCCTCGTACGTCAATTAGTCGAATTAGAGATTTTGAATTTTTGATGAAATCGTGAAAAAAGACATGACTAACCCCCTTGGAAATTTTGTCAAAAAATGCAACTTTCTTAAAAATCATCGTAGACTATTGAATTTAACTTTATTTTCATCAGAAAGACGAGAGAAATTGATTGCCGTTAAAAAATTTCAGCTAACATCAATAGCAAAAAAATTAGTCAGTCACCATAAGGATTTCGTAAAATTTAAGAAAATAATTGATTTTTTCAGACTTTGATCGGCCGTAGCGGCCAAACGAAAACTCCAAATTGAACGCGGTTTGCAAATCTGAGTTCCTCGTACGTCAATTAGTCGAATTAGAGATTTTGAATTTTTGATGAAATCGTGAAAAAAGACATGACTAACCCCCTTGGAAATTTTGTCAAAAAATGCAACTTTCTTAAAAATCATCGTAGACTATTGAATTTAACTTTATTTTCATCAGAAAGACGAGAGAAATTGAGTGCCGTTAAAAAATTTCAGCTAACTTCAATAGCAAAAAAAATAGTCAGTCACCATGAGGATTTTGGAAAATTTAAGAAAATAATTGATTTTTCAGACTTTGATCGGCCGTAGCGGCCAAACGAAAACTCCAAATTGAACGCGGTTTGCAAATCTGAATTCCTCGTACGTCAATTAGTCGGATTAGAGATTTTGAATTTTTGATGAAATCGTGAAAAAAGACATGACTAACCCCCTTGGAAATTTTGTCAAAAAATGCAACTTTCTTAAAAATCATCGTAGACTATTGAATTTGACTTTATTTTCATCAGAAAGACGAGAGAAATTGATTGCCGTTAAAAAATTTCAGCTAACTTCAATAGCAAAAAAATTAGTCAGTCACCATGAGGATTTTGGAAAATTTAAGAAAATAATTGATTTTTCAGACTTTGATCGGCCGTAGCGGCCAAACGAAAACTCCAAATTGAACGCGGTTTGCAAATCTGAGTTCCTCGTACGTCAATTAGTCGAATTAGAGATTTTGAATTTTTGATGAAATCGTGAAAAAAGACATGACTAACCCCCTTGGAAATTTTGTCAAAAAATGCAACTTTCTTAAAAATCATCGTAGACTATTGAATTTAACTTTATTTTCATCAGAAAGACGAGAGAAATTGATTGCCGTTAAAAAATTTCAGCTAACATCAATAGCAAAAAAATTAGTCAGTCACCATAAGGATTTCGTAAAATTTAAGAAAATAATTGATTTTTCAGACTTTGATCGGCCGTAGCGGCCAAACGAAAACTCCAAATTGAACGCGGTTTGCAAATCTGAGTTCCTCGTACGTCAATTAGTCGAATTAGAGATTTTGAATTTTTGATGAAATCGTGAAAAAAGACATGACTAACCCCCTTGGAAATTTTGTCAAAAAATGCAACTTTCTTAAAAATCATCGTAGACTATTGAATTTAACTTTATTTTCATCAGAAAGACGAGAGAAATTGAGTGCCGTTAAAAAATTTCAGCTAACTTCAATAGCAAAAAAAATAGTCAGTCACCATGAGGATTTTGGAAAATTTAAGAAAATAATTGATTTTTCAGACTTTGATCGGCCGTAGCGGCCAAACGAAAACTCCAAATTGAACGCGGTTTGCAAATCTGAATTCCTCGTACGTCAATTAGTCGGATTAGAGATTTTGAATTTTTGATGAAATCGTGAAAAAAGACATGACTAACCCCCTTGGAAATTTTGTCAAAAAATGCAACTTTCTTAAAAATCATCGTAGACTATTGAATTTGACTTTATTTTCATCAGAAAGACGAGAGAAATTGATTGCCGTTAAAAAATTTCAGCTAACTTCAATAGCAAAAAAATTAGTCAGTCACCATGAGGATTTTGGAAAATTTAAGAAAATAATTGATTTTTCAGACTTTGATCGGCCGTAGCGGCCAAACGAAAACTCCAAATTGAACGCGGTTTGCAAATCTGAATTCCTCGTACGTCAATTAGTCGGCTTAGAGATTTTGAATTTTGAATGAAATCGTGAAAAAAGACATGACTAACCCCCTTGGAAATTTTGTCAAAAAATGCAACTTTCTTAAAAATCATCGTAGACTATTGAATTTGACTTTATTTTCATCAGAAAGACGAGAGAAATTGATTGCCGTTAAAAAATTTCAGCTAACTTCAATAGCAAAAAAATTAGTCAGTCACCATGAGGATTTTGGAAAATTTAAGAAAATAATTGATTTTTCAGACTTTGATCGGCCGTAGCGGCCAAACGAAAACTCCAAATTGAACGCGGTTTGCAAATCTGAATTCCTCGTACGTCAATTAGTCGGATTAGAGATTTTGAATTTTTGATGAAATCGTGAAAAAAGACATGACTAACCCCCTTGGAAATTTTGTCAAAAAATGCAACTTTCTTAAAAATCATCGTAGACTATTGAATTTGACTTTATTTTCATCAGAAAGACGAGAGAAATTGATTGCCGTTAAAAAATTTCAGCTAACTTCAATAGCAAAAAAATTAGTCAGTCACCATGAGGATTTTGGAAAATTTAAGAAAATAATTGATTTTTCAGACTTTGATCGGCCGTAGCGGCCAAACGAAAACTCCAAATTGAACGCGGTTTGCAAATCTGAATTCCTCGTACGTCAATTAGTCGGATTAGAGATTTTGAATTTTTGATGAAATCGTGAAAAAAAACATGACTAACCCCCTTGGAAATTTTGTCAAAAAATGCAACTTTCTTAAAAATCATCGTAGACTATTGAATTTGACTTTATTTTCATCAGAAAGACGAGAGAAATTGATTGCCGTTAAAAAATTTCAGCTAACTTCAATAGCAAAAAAATTAGTCAGTCACCATGAGGATTTTGGAAAATTTAAGAAAATAATTGATTTTTCAGACTTTGATCGGCCGTAGCGGCCAAACGAAAACTCCAAATTGAACGCGGTTTGCAAATCTGAGTTCCTCGTACGTCAATTAGTCGGCTTAGAGATTTTGAATTTTTGATGAAATCGTGAAAAAAGACATGACTAACCCCCTTGGAAATTTTGTCAAAAAATGCAACTTTCTTAAAAATCATCGTAGACTATTGAATTTAACTTTATTTTCATCAGAAAGACGAGAGAAATTGATTGCCGTTAAAAAATTTCAGCTAACTTCAATAGCAAAAAAATTAGTCAGTCACCATGAGGATTTTGGAAAATTTAAGAAAATAATTGATTTTTCAGACTTTGATCGGCCGTAGCGGCCAAACGAAAACTCCAAATTGAACGCGGTTTGCAAATCTGAGTTCCTCGTACGTCAATTAGTCGGCTTAGAGATTTTGAATTTTTGATGAAATCGTGAAAAAAAACATGACTAACCCCCTTGGAAATTTTGTCAAAAAATGCAACTTCCTTAAAAATGATCGTAGACTATTGAATTTGACTTTATTTTCATCAGAAAGACGAGAGAAATTGATTGCCGTTAAAAAATTTCAGCTAACTTCAATAGCAAAAAAATTAGTCAGTCACCATGAGGATTTTGGAAAATTTAAGAAAATAATTGATTTTTCAGACTTTGATCGGCCGTAGCGGCCAAACGAAAACTCCAAATTGAACGCGGTTTGCAAATCTGAATTCCTCGTACGTCAATAAGTCGGCTTAGAGATTTTGAATTTTGAATGAAATCGTGAAAAAAGACATGACTAACCCCCTTGGAAATTTTGTCAAAAAATGCAACTTTCTTAAAAATCATCGTAGACTATTGAATTTGACTTTATTTTCATCAGAAAGACGAGAGAAATTGATTGCCGTTAAAAAATTTCAGCTAACTTCAATAGCAAAAAAATTAGTCAGTCACCATGAGGATTTTGGAAAATTTAAGAAAATAATTGATTTTTCAGACTTTGATCGGCCGTAGCGGCCAAACGAAAACTCCAAATTGAACGCGGTTTGCAAATCTGAATTCCTCGTACGTCAATTAGTCGGATTAGAGATTTTGAATTTTTGATGAAATCGTGAAAAAAGACATGACTAACCCCCTTGGAAATTTTGTCAAAAAATGCAACTTTCTTAAAAATCATCGTAGACTATTGAATTTGACTTTATTTTCATCAGAAAGACGAGAGAAATTGATTGCCGTTAAAAAATTTCAGCTAACTTCAATAGCAAAAAAATTAGTCAGTCACCATGAGGATTTTGGAAAATTTAAGAAAATAATTGATTTTTCAGACTTTGATCGGCCGTAGCGGCCAAACGAAAACTCCAAATTGAACGCGGTTTGCAAATCTGAATTCCTCGTACGTCAATTAGTCGGATTAGAGATTTTGAATTTTTGATGAAATCGTGAAAAAAGACATGACTAACCCCCTTGGAAATTTTGTCAAAAAATGCAACTTTCTTAAAAATCATCGTAGACTATTGAATTTGACTTTATTTTCATCAGAAAGACGAGAGAAATTGATTGCCGTTAAAAAATTTCAGCTAACTTCAATAGCAAAAAAATTAGTCAGTCACCATGAGGATTTTGGAAAATTTAAGAAAATAATTGATTTTTCAGACTTTGATCGGCCGTAGCGGCCAAACGAAAACTTCAAATTGAACGCGGTTTGCAAATCTGAGTTCCTCGTACGTCAATTAGTCGACTTAGAGATTTTGAATTTTTGATGAAATCGTGAAAAAAAACATGACTAACCCCCTTGGAAATTTTGTCAAAAAATGCAACTTTCTTAAAAATCATCGGAGACTATTGAATTTAACTTTATTTTCATCAGAAAGACGAGAGAAATTGATTGCCGTTAAAAAATTTCAGCTAACTTCAATAGCAAAAAAATTAGTCAGTCACAGTGAACATTTTAGAAAATTTACGAAAATAATTGATTTTTCAGACTTTGATCGGCCAAACTAACCCCCTTGGAAATTTTGTTAAAAAATGGTGATGTGGCCATCATGTTGCTTTCTCCGACTTGATGGTATCATTTATATTTACGCTTTCATGGTTAATTTTCAATTTGAATCATATTTTGAATGTACATCGAGCGCTTTGTAAACACGGAGGAAACTGACGTTTAAAACGTCAAAATTATGAAAGAAAAATTATACTTCAAATATAAAAACTCAATTTATTCAAAAACTAAAGGGATTTTGAAAAAAACTTATTGTTTGTAAGTTGTTCATTTTAGCATTCTCTACAATTATTATTAACATACATTTGCTGTAACTGTTATCGTTTTATAATTATAAACCAAAAATTAAAAAAATAATAATAAATTTTTTTCTCAAATAAAAATCATTTTATAAAAAATGTTTTTAAGCAAAAGATGTTAATTTTTTTGTTGTCTTCAAAGTTTGTCTAAATGTTTTTGTGATATTTTTCATATTTAAGAAAATATTGTCAAAAAACAAAAAACAGTTAAGATAAACGCCCACTTCCGGTGTACGAAATTTTACCAAAAGCTTTTCAGTTCTTCAGATTATCAAATAAGACTTATGTTCAAAGTTTCATATCAATTGCTCTATTAGTTTTTGAGATACAGTGCACAGAGACAGACACACACACACACAGACAGACACACACACACACACACACACACACACAGTCACCAAATTTTTTTTTCAGAAATTGTTGATATGGATATTTCCGTAAAAAAAATTTTTGGAAAAAAAATCACGATCACAATACTTTCTCGTACTTCGTAACGGAGAAAGTAAAAAGATCATATAACTGTTGGACGCGTTGTTGGATTTTAAAAATGTAGTGAATTTAACGCTTTTTGAAAAATCATTGGAAAATTTCTACCTTAAATCAACGTATTTGCCAAAATCTCATTTTTTTTAATAAAAACAAAAGTCGTATTTTCTATAAATTACGTAACTGACGAATGCGTCATTAGATTTTGATTATTTAAACGTGAAAATGTAACGAAATTAACACATTTTAAAAAATCATTGGAAAATGTTCATCTTAAATAAATGTAAATTGTCAAAAATCAAAACTAAAACATAGTATTTTTTAAATCATATAACTGTTAAACGCGTTGTTGGATTTTGATTTTTTAAATTTGAAATTATAGCGAATTTATCACTTTTTGAAAAGTTATTCGAAAATTTCCCCCTTAAATCAATGCAAATTGCCAAAATCGTAAATTTTTAAATCAAAACAAGAAATCGTATTTAAAAAAATATATATAACTGTTGAACGCGTTGTTAGATTTTGATGATTTAATGGTGAAAATGTAGCGAATTTAATACGTTTTGAAAAATCATTGTAAAATTTCCATCTTAAATCAACGCAAATTGCCAAAAATTCAAATTGTCAAAAAACGCAAATTCTCAAGTCAAAACAAATTTTTTTAATTACGTAACTGCTGAACGCGTTCTTAGATTTGATGACTTAAATGTGAACATGTAGCGAATTTAACACATTTTTAAAAATAATTGTAAAATTTCCACCTTAAATCAACGCAAATTGCCAAAATCTCATTTTTTTATCAAAACAAAAAATCGTATTTTTTTATAAATAAATAAAGTAATAAAAGTAAATAAATAATTAAATAAAGGAACTTCGTAAGCGTTCAAATCGGCAATTGGGTGGACTATTTTCATGAAATTTTTCAGAATTTTTCAACAACTTGTTCGTCAGTGTAAAAAAAATGTTTAAAAAATCGATTAAAAAACTTATGGAATTTTTTTAGGGTTTAAATAAACTTGAAAAAAATAATCAAATATGTAATTGTTTGGACTATTTTCGTGATTTTTTTCAGAATTTTTTATCGACTCGTTCGTCAATAAAAAAATGATGTTTGAAAAATCGATTTAAAAAATTTTTGGAATATTTTAGTGTCTAAATGGCCTAGAATGACCTTGAGAAAGATTGGTTAAATGTGTAATTTGGTAGACTATTTTTATGATTTTTTCAGAATTTTTCATCAACTCGTTCGTCAGTAAAAAAATAATTTTATAAAAATCGATTTACAAACTTTTGGAATTTTTTATAGTAACTAAATCACCTTGACTTTGGGATTTTATTCGAAAATTTTTTTTCGATCAGCAAAAAAATATTATTTTTTTATATACATGGTGTTTCAGAGCTCTGGGAACGGTGAATCACGTGCTTATTTTTGAAAATTTCGAAAAATGTTTTATACAAAAGTTGTGTATAATAGTGAGCTGCACGCCCTAAAAATATTTAAATTTATAAAAACTTACAGACCAAACTTATGTTTTTTTTTTAAATTGAACACCCTGTATTTTTTGTCATTTTTGAATTATATAGAGCAAATAAAGGTGAGTTACCTCAATACTCCCTATACCTTTTGTTAGCCTTTTTTGAAATATTTGAAAATTTGTTGAAATGCATGGTCTGGGTGAAATTTTATTTTTGCCCCAGTGATTGACGTTGAACGATTAAAATCATTTCTATTATTTGCTTGAAGGTTCGAACTATAGAGCCAACCATGATTTCATACAAAAAATTATACTGGGTGATAAAAAAAATGCTGTAGAAAAACCCAACTTATAAGTTGAATAAGTTCGTTTTTTCAAATAGCACACCCTGTATTTAGTAACGTATTCTCACGTAGAATCCAATTATAACTCACCTTTATTTGCTCCATATAATTCAAAAATGACAAAAAATAAGGGTGTTCCATTTAAAAAAACATAAGTTTGTATTTGTATTTTCGATTCTTTTGGGTCTAAATTTTTGATCTAAATGTTCTTTATTTGGACATAAATTTTCGATTTAAGTGTTAAAAATTTTGTGTTTTTTTTTTTATTTTTCGAGCCGAATTTTTAGATTTTTGACCTGTATTTTCGATTTTTTTTGTCCAAATTTTTGATCATTGCTCTAAATATTTTTTATTTTGACCCAAATTTTCGATTGAATTGATAAAAATTTTGATTTTTCGGGTCGAATTTTTAATTATAGTTCCAAATTTTTGATTAGATTTTGGTTAAAATATTCATAACCTGAATTATTCATTTATATGAGAGATTTTTTTAATTTTTTCCGTTATTTTCGATTTTTTAGTCTGCATTTATCATCTTTAGGCCCAAATTTTCGATGTACTCTATAAAATTTCGACTTTCTGGCCAACATTACAGATTTGTATTATTTTTTTTAAATCTTTTGACCCAAATTTTTCTTTATTTTGACCTAACTTGTTAAAATTTTTGATTTTTTGGCCCCCATTTTTGATGTTTTGTTTAGTCTGCATTTATTATCTCTAGGGCTAAGTTTTCGATGTTTTGTCTAAATTTTTGACTTTTTGAGCAACATTGTGGATTTTCTTTAATCTGTTGCCCTAAATTTTTCTTTATTTTTTTATTTGTCTGTTTTTTTTTTAATTTATCTTTCCATGGTACACTATTTTTATTTTAGGCCAGAATTTTAGATTTTTGGTCTCAATTTTTGATCGTATATTTTAGATTTTTAGTTTATTTTTTATCCCATATTTTAGATTTTTAACTTGGATTATTGATTTTATTTCGTGAATTTTCATTATTTTCGAATTTCTGGTCAGAAACTTATTTTTGGCGAATGAAAGTGGCAAATTATTTTGCTCCTACCTAAGTTTTCGATTTTTTGTCTGCGTTTTTTATTTTTAGATATTTGGCCGATATTTTAGATTTCTGTATTTTCGATTTTTTTGTTCCATTTTTTTTTTAATATTATTCTTTATTTTGACTAAAATATTTGATTGGTTTGTAGAAATTTTCGATTTTTTTGTCTACAATTTTTAACTTTACGCTCGTTTTCGATGTTTCGTCTAAATTACTACTACTGCTACTAAATTTTCACCGTTTTAGGCCCTATTGTAGAACTTTTACTTTTTTGGCGTATATTTTGTATTTTCGATTATTTTGGTTTCAATGTTTGGTCTTTTGACTAAAATTTTCTTTATTTCGACTTAAAATTCCTATTCGTTTGTTCAAAATTTTGATTTTTTGGTCTACCACTTTGATTTTTGGGTACGAATTTTAGATTTTTGGTCTTAAGTTTTTTATTTTTGTCTCATATTTTAGATTTTCTAACTTGAATTATTGATTTTATTGTGCGATTTTTTAAATTTTTATATTTGCTATTATTTTCAAATTTCTCGTTGGAACTTATTTTAAGCTAAAAAGAGTTATTTTTGGGGCCGAAAATAGCAAATTATTTTTCTTTTGCTTGTATTTTCAATCCCTCTTTCTGGGTAAGACCCATCAGATTTAAATGATATAGATATCTTCAATAAAACGAAATATAGCCTGAATATATGAATATTCAGGCTATATTTCGTTTTATTGAATTTATTTAATGCTTTCTGCAACAAGTAAGGTTGTCTCTAATTTGTATATAGATATTTATTTTAAAATATTTTAAATTACAACTCCTGCGTGTTAAAAATTGTAAACTTGGTATTGCCGTATGCAACCCTATATACACACGTGTACAAATCATATCTCATGTGGCTGTAAACAAAAACACCCGCAAAACAAATTAAAAAAGAAAAAGAATAATTACCTGTTGCCGAACCTGACGCCGAAGTATTGACGGAGGCGACACTGGCCGCCAGTTTGCCGACCTCCTGCAGCAAGGGCGACACCACCGCCGCCTTCGGGATCCCTCCCGCAGGCTTCAGCCGGCCGTCCATGTTATCCGGATCTAGTCCACCCGAAATACAAACTCATCGAACGCGCTCGCACACCGGAAATGCATATATTTAGCAGCCTATTCGTTTTTAGTAATGCTAATCGCTGGCCGCCACTGTGTTCCCCCCGCGGAGGTCGCCGTGCACTCCGTCCGGGCACCACGTGATCCAGCTGTCAACTGTCACGAACATATGATCGCGGAAGGTTACGCAATCGTAGTAGTGCGTGGGTTGGGGACGAAAATTGATTTCATTCATTTTGTATTCCGTACGTGAAGTGAATTGTAAGTTGTTTTTTTTCGGAAACATTCGGTGGACCTGCTTTAGTTTACGTGTGATATGTTGCTATTTTTTTGTACGAAATATTTGTGCGTCTTGTTTAATGATCTAATAAATTGCTTTTGTCTTATGAGTTTATATTGTTTATTTTAATTGTTTGTGTACCGGAAGCAGATTTCTTTGTTTAGCTTTTGACGTTTTTACTTCCGATATTTTATTTGATCATCATTGAAATGCATTTATCTTATGTTAACGACTGTAGTAATGATGTCAATAGCCCTCGTTTGCTTTTTAATCAATGAAATCAAGTACTGTTGATGACATGATCCGATAAAATTTTAATTAGGATGCGAAACAGACCAGGGTGCATGTTATGCATGGCAATACATCCTGGGTGGGTGTTATTCATGGGAATACATCATGTTGGTATGGCCTAGCAACGCGTTACATTTTTCTTTAAGGTATAAAACGTCAGTTAATTGTCTTCTAGAATTTAATTCGTGACTAATTTTTCTTAGGCAATTTTATAGTCTGGATCACTATCGGCCGTACCAGAAAAAACCCCGCGAACCGTCACTGCTTTCTTTGTTGATATCACATGGTATTAATAAATCGTGTGTTATTAAGGAAGCAAGTGCATTTATTTATTTGGCATCTCCCTTGAAGGCATGTATCGTATGCAACCATATGTACGCATCTGCGCGGCACATTCTCTAGCGAGAAATAATATAACAATTTGGGAGACCGGCTTATATTTGATTTGGCTAAAGGATTAGCTTTATTATGCAACGAAAAGTATACAATATTTTAACAAATAAAATTATTTTTGAATTACCAATAACTGTCTTAAAACAAGGATTTATTAAATTGAGAGGGGGTGATTATACATTCATTGGCGTAGTTGATTCCGAGTATCATGCTGCTTTTTATGGTTATTTGTTCTGCTTTTGTTTATTTTAACCTCTTCACGCTCAGGTTGTGGCAACAAGCAAAAAAAGAAAATAAAAACATTGTACAAAAAATTACTCCTTTAGCGCCATCTATGGAATATTTTTTTCATATTTTTTGCATAAATGGGAAAGTTTGTGACAGTGAAATAATATTTCGTAGAGAAAGGTAACAACAACAAAGAAGTAATTTTTCATCAACTCTGGGATTAAATCAAAGCAGCATGGGCGCGTAGTGGTTAATGGTTAAGAATGTTATTATGTAACACATGTTTACTACCAAATAGTTCCCACGACATTTATTTACTATTTATATGCCATTAGTTCGTATTATTTTCTCGCGAATATTGTATTGATATGAAATGCGAACGCCACTGACATGAAGCGACCGTTGCGATGTCAATCAGCCTGGGGTTCTTCTCTATCCAATCTTTGATCTAGTGATGAGCGATATTTCGCGTACCTCTGTTTTTAATCGATATTGAAGTCACAGGTCGTTACTGTAACTAATAGACGAAATTCACTGTGACTGTAACTGCGGCTGTTACTTAAACTGCGCTTGGTACCTAAAATCACTATTGCTTAAACTGTGATTGCTACTTAAATTCACTACTATTTAAACTGTCATTGCTACTTAAAACGTGATTGCTACTTAAAATCACTACTATTTAAACTGTGATTGCTACTTAAAATCACTGCCGCTTAAACTGTGATTGCTACTTAAAACGTGATTGCTACCCAAAATCACTGCTACTTAAACTATGATTGCACAGAGGTACAATATCCAGTTTTTTGATGACCCAAAAGTGTCATTTCTACAGCCGACTGCGCTTAATTTCTTTGTGAAACACACTGTATGTCATCTAGAGCATCAATTTTCCAATTTGACTAAAACTAACCCTACTAGCACAATATATGTCGGAAATATTGTCTAAATATTGATTTTACATTTTTATGTTTCGGAAATATTAAAAGTCTAAAGTAAATATTTATATAATTTGTCTATGGAAATATTAAAATAAAATTATTTTATAAACATGTTATATATATAACATTTTATAAATATATCCAAAGAAATATATAGATGACAGAAAAAGGCAACAGAGAGTTTGACATTGAAAAAAAAAATTCAAAAATTCGTATCTCGACTGAAAATTACTGCACATTTAAAAACCAAAATTATTTTGACAGATCGATGTCTTGTGAAGTGAGTTGAATTTTTGTAGAATTTTTTTCGAGCATTTCATATTGATTTTCAAATTTTTGCAGTTGAGTACGCGTCATTGAAAAAAAATCATTTTCAAAACATCAGAACTCGACTGAAAATTGCTGCACGTTCCTAAACCAAAATGATTTTGAATGGACGATGTCCTGTAAAGCGATTTGATTTTTCGTAGGATTTTTTTTCCAGCGTTTCATATTAATTTTTGTTTTTTTTGCGCTCGAGAGTTTGAGATTGAAAAAAAAAATCAAAAATTCGTATCTCGACTGAAAATTGCTGCACATTTAAAAACCAAAATCATTTTGATAGATCGATGTCTTGTGAAGTGAGTTGAATTTTTGTTTTTTTTTTTGAGCATTTTATATAGATTTTTAAATTTTTGCAGTTGAGTATGCGTCATTGAAAAAAATTCATTTTCAAAAACACAGAACTCGACTGAAAATTACTGCACATTTAAAAACCAAAATGATTTTGACAGATCGATGTCTTGTGAAGTGAGTTAAATATTTGTAGATTTTTTTTTCGAGCGTTTCATATTGATTTTTAAATTTTTGCAGTTGGGTATGCGTCAATGAAAAAAATTCATTTTCAAAAATTCATAGCTCCACTGAAAATTGTTGCACATTCAAAACCCAAAATGATTTTGAATGATCGACGTATTTTGAAGTGATTTGAATTTTTGTAGAATTTTTTTTTCCAGCGTTTCATATCAATTTTTATTTTTTTGCGCTCGTGAGTTTGACATGAAAAAAAAATTCGTATCTCGACTGAAAATTCCTGCACATTTAAAAACCAAAATTATTTTGAAAGATCGACGTCTTGTAAAGTGATTTGAATTTTTGTAGAATTTTTCTCGCGTTTCATATTCATTTTTAATTCTTTGCAAATTTTCAAAAATTCGTAACTTGACTGAAAATTGTTTCACAATAAAAAATCAAAAATATTTTGAAAGATCGACGTCTGGTGAAGTGATATTAATTTTCCTAGAATTATTTTTTTAGGGTGTCATATTAATTTTATTTTTTTGCGCTCGAGAGTTTGACATTAAAAAAAATTCAAAAATTCGTATCTCGGCTGAAAATTGCTGCACATTTAAAAACCAAAATATTATTTTGACAGATCAATGTCTTGTGAAGTGAGTTGAATTTTTGTAGATTTTTTTTTCGAGCGTTTCATATTGATTTTTAAATTTTTGCAGTTGAGTGTGCGTCATTGAAAAAAACTTCATTTTCAAAAATTCATAACTCCACTGAAAATTGCTGCATATTTAAAACCCAAAATGATTTTGAACGATCGACGTCTTGTGAAGTGATTTGAATTTTTGTAGAATTTTTTTTTCCAGCGTTTCATATTAATTTTTATTTTTTGCGCTCGAGAGTTTGATATTGAAAAAAAAATTCAAAAATTCGTAACTCGACTGAAAATTGCTGCACATTTAAAAACCAAAATTATTTTGAGCGTGCGTCAATGAAAAAAATTCATTTTCAAAAATTCAGAACTCGTCTGAAAATTGCTGCACATTCAAAAACCAAAATTATTTTGAATGATCGACGTCTTCTTCTTAAGTGATTTAAATTTTTATAATTTTTTTTCCAGCGTTTCATATTAATTTTTATTTTTTGCACTCGAGAGTTTTGACATTGAAAAAAAATTCAAAAATTCTTATCTTGACTGAAAATTGCTGCACATTTAAAAACCAAAATTATTTTGAAAGATCGACTTCTTTAGAGTGATTTGAATTTTTGCAGAATTTTATTCCCGCGTTTCAGGTAAAATTTTCCAAAAAAAATATTTAGTTAAGAAAACATCATTCTTTCAAATTTATTTTGATTTCCTTGCGAGTTCTGAATTTTAAATTCGAATCTACAACAAAAATACTTGAAATAAATATAAATCGTGCAGGTAAAATTTTATTTTATTTAGGAAACATCGTCCTTTCAAAATAATTTTGATTTTTAAAAATCCAACAAGCGATTTTTTTTAAATTCTAAATTTTGGAATGTCTACTGCAACGAAAAAAATTAAACAAATATAAATCGTGTAGGTAAAATTTAATTAAGTGTAAGGAACACTATTCTTTCAAAATAATTTTGAATTTTCAAAATCCAACAATTTTCTAGCGAGTTGCGAATTTTCTAAAATTCTAAATTTTGAACTTTCTAATCTCCAACGAAAAAATACAAATAAATATAAATCGTGCAGGTAAAATTTTACAAAACATTTATTTGGTGAAGAAAACATCATTCTTTCAAATTTATTTTGAAATAATAATAATAATAAATATCTTTATTCACATTTTCTCGACAAGCTTGTATAAAAGGAAGAACTATTAACATACTTAGTGAATGGGCTATCGACCAGTGGTCTTTCGGCCGTGATTTGAATTTTTGTAGAATTTTTTTACAGGGTTTCATATTAATTTTTAATTTTTTGAGAGTTCAAGAGTTCGACATTAAAAAAAAATTCAAAAATTCGTATCTTGACTGAAAATTGCTGCACATTTAAAAACCAAAATTATTTTGATAGATCGACGTCTTGTGAAGTGATTTGAATTTTTGTAGAATTTCTTTCCTGCGTTTCTTATTAATTTTTAATTTTTGAGAGTTCGACAATGAAATAAAATAAATTGTCAAAAATTCGTAACTCGATTGAAAATTATTCCACATTTAAAAAGCAAAATTATTTTGAAATATCGACATCTTGTAGAGTGAACTGAATTTTTGTAGGATTTTATCCCTGCGTTTCATATTAACTTTTAATTTTTTGCGCTCGAGAGTTTGACATTGAAAAAAAAAAGAAATTTTCAAAAATTCGTAACTCGACCGAAAATTGCTGCACATTCAAAAACCAAAATTATTTTGAAATATCGACGTCTTGTGAAGTGATTTGATTTTTTGTAGAATTTTATTCCCACGTTTCAAATTAATTTTTAATTTGTTGCGCTCGAGAGTTTGACAGAAAGAAAAAATTATAAAAAGAGAGTTCGACATTGAAAAAATAGAAATTTTTCAAAATTCATAACTTCACTGAAAATTGCACATTCAAAAACCAAAATAATTTTGAAAGATCGACGTCTTATTAAGTGATTTGAATTTTTGTAGAATTTTTTTCCCTCGTTTCATATTAATTTTAATTTTTGCGCTCGAGAGATCGACATTAAAAAAATTCAAAAATTCATAACTCCACTGAAAATAGCTGCACATTTAAAAACCAAAATTATTTTGAAAGATCATAGTCTGGTGAATTGATGAAAATTTCTGTAGAATTTTTTTTTCACGGGTTTCATATTAATTTTTATTTTTTGCGCTCGAGAGTTCGACATAAAAAAAATTCAAAAATTCGTAACTTGACTGAAAATTGTTGCACATTCAAAAATCAAAATTATTTCGAAAGATCGACGTCTGGTGAAGTGATTTGAATTTTGTAGATTTTTTTTTCCGCGTTTCTTATTAATTTTTAATTTTTTGAGAGTTCGACATTGAAATAAAATAATTTTTTTAAAAATTCGTAACTCGATTGAAAATGATTGCACATTTAAAAACCATTTTTTTTTTAAATACCTTGAAATTTGGTAGGATTTTATCCGTGCGTTTCATATTAACTTTTAATTGTTTGCGTTCGAGAGTTTGACATTGAAAAAAAAATAAATTTTCAAAAATTCGTAACTCGACTGAAAATTGCTGCACATTTAAAAACCAAAATTATTTTGAAAGATCGACGTCTTGTGAAGTGATTTGAATTTTTGTAGAATTTCTTTCCTGGGTTTCATATTAATTTTTAATTTTTTGCACTCGAGTGTTCGTTACTAAAAAAAATACATTTTCAAAAATTCCTAGCTCGACTGAAAATTGTTGCACATTCAAAAACCAAAATAATTTTGAAAGATCGACGTCTTGTGAAGTGATTTGAATTTTTGTAGAATTTTTTTTCCCGCGTTTCATATTAATTTTAATTTTTGCGCTCGAGAGTACGACATTAAAAAAAAATTCAAAAATTCGTAACTTAAACGAAAATTGTTGCACGTTCAAAAATCAACAATATTTTGAAAGATCGACGTCTGGTGAAGTGATTTTAATTTTTGTAGAATTTTTTTCCAGGGTTTCATATTAATTTTTATTTTTTTGCACTCGAGTGTTCGTTACTAAAAAAAATACATTTTCAAAAATTCGTATCTCGACTGAAAATTGTTGCACATTTAAAAACCAAAATTATTTTGAAAGATCGACATCTTGTGAAGTGAACTGAATTTTTATAGGACGTTATCCCTGCGTTTCATATTAACTAATTTTTTGCACTCGAGCACTCGTCATTAAAAAAAATACATTTTCAAAAATTCAGAACTCGACTGAAAATTGCTGCTCATTCATAAACCAAAATTATTTTGAAAGATCGACGTTATGTGAAGTAGAGCCCTGCGCGGGCCGTTTTTTAAACGCCCGGCCCGGCCCGGCTGTGAATATTCAAAAGCCCGGCCCGGCCCGTCCCGGTAATGAATATTCAAAGTTCGGCCCGGAATCGTTCTTGATTTTTTTTTTGCTATTATTTAACATACATAATAAAACAAAGGAATTATGCTCTTTTGAAATATTTTTTATAATTAAATTAATAATATCGACGTAAATTTCGAACAACTTTTCACTTTCACAATTTTCGAATTTGTATTTTTTACGGCCCGGCCCGGCCCGGTAATATAAATTGAGTTATCGGCCCGGCCCGTTAGTCTACCAAAATTATTTTGAAAGATCGACGGCTTATAAAGTGAACTGAACTTTTGTAGGATTTTATTACTACGTTTCATATTAATTTTTAATTTCTTGCGCTCGAGAGTTTGACAGAAAAAAAATGAAATTTTCAAAAATTCATAACTCAACTGAAAATTGTTGCACATTCAAAAACCAAAATGATTTTGAATGATCGTTGTCTTGTGAAGTGATTTAATTTTTTGTAGAACTTTTTTTCCAGCGTTTCATATTAATTTTTGTTTTTCTTGCGCTCGAGAGTTTGACATTGAAAAAAAAATTCAAAAATTCGTATATTGGCTGAAAATTGCTGCACATTTAAAAACTAAAATTATTTTGACAGATCGATGTCTTGTGAAGTGAGTTGAATTTTTGTAGAATTTTTTTCCCGCATTTCATATTGATTTTTAATTTTTTGCGCTCGAGAGTTTGACAGAAAAAAAAAGAAATTTTGAAAAATTCGTAACTTGACTGAAAATTGCTGCACATTTAAAAGCCAAAATTCTTTTGAAATATCGACGTCTTGTGAAGTGATTTTAATTTTTGTAGAATTTTTTTTCCCGCGTTTCATATTAATTTTTATTTTTTTGCGCTGGAGAGTTTGAGAGCAAAAAAAATAAAAATTCGTAACTTGACTGAAAATTGTTGCACATTCAAAAATCAAAATTATTTTGAAAGATTGACGCCTTGTGAAGTGATTTGAATTTTTGTAGAATTTTTTTCTAGCGATTCGTATTAATTTTTAATTTTTTACACTTGTGTGTTCGTCATTGAAAAAAATACGTTTTCAAAAATTCCCAGCTCGACTGAAAATTGTTGGACATTTAAAAACCAACATTATTTTGAAAGATCGACGTCTTGTTAAGTGATTTGAATTTTTGTAGAATCGGACGTTTCATATTAATTTTTAATTTTTTGCACTCGAGAGTTTGACTGAAAAAAATAGGAAATTTTGAAAAATTCGTAACATGACTGAAAATTGTTGCACATTCAAAAATCAAAATTATTTCGAAAGATCGACGTCTGGTGAACTGATTTGAATTTTTGTAGAATTTTTTCCCCGCGTTTCATATTAATTTTAATTTTTTGCGCTCGAGAGTGACATTAAAAAAAAATAAAAATTCGTAACTCCCCTGAAAATTGCTAAACATTTAAAAAATTATTTTTTAAGATCGACGGCTTGTGAAGTGAACTGAACTTTTGTAGAATTTTATTACTACGTATCATATTATTTTTTAATTTCTTGCGCTCGAGAGTTTGACATTGAAAAAAAAAATCAAAAATTCGTATCTCGACTGAAAATTGCTGCACACTTAAAAACCAAAATGATTTTGAATGATCGACGTCTGGTGAAGTGATTTGAATCTTTGTAGAATTTCTTTCCTGCGTTTCATATTAATTTTTAATTGTTTGCAAAAATGCATTTTCAAAAATGCATCACTCGACTGAAAATGGCTGCACATTCAAAACCAAAAATTATTTTGAAGGGAATTTAAACAAGAAGAAAGGTACTAGAATGAGCTGACGATCATCAACCATTTGCATTTGTATTGCGTGATTTGGACGTGCAGATTTCCCGCAATTTTTCGAATCGGCCAGTAATAATAACGCATTGGCGATTGAGAGCGGTTTTACAACTCTATCTGTAGAATGAATAGACTATAGTTACCGCAAATGGGATATTACCGTGAGAAATATTTTTTTTAAATTTTGACAATTACAATTTGTTATGAGCAAATTAAAACAACTAAAAAATAAATGTAAAGCTGCACCCCCACCCCTATAAAAATTTCCTGGTCGCGCTACTGCTTCCCAATACCACTATGCAAATAGTGATAGTTTAATTTAAACAGTTAATGGTGACGCGTGTGATGACAGTTCGGTGGCGGCGGTCGCGTCCTTCAGAGGTACACCGCCCACTTCCCCACCCGGATCCTCGTGTTTTCCGGCCTTCGGAGCGCGGCGAACGCAACAGTACACCGTCGTCCCCGTCGCGTGGACGAACGCCGCTCGTCTTCAACAGCGCAGCATTCAAAACGCAAAACCGGTCTACACCGTGACGTTCGGCTGACAGACACCGTTCCGTGGCGTGCGTAAATGTGTGTCGACACGTGACCGTGCGTGAGGATGCTGCCGGTGCGCCATTGATCAGTCCCGGCCCGCTTCCAACGCTACCCTCCCGCGATGGGGTTCATGCTGATGTACCTGGAGACCTTCTTCACCCTAGTTTTCGGTGTTTTCGAGGTGATGGTCCGCTACATCTTCCGATGGATCTACGGGGAGTCCGGCCGGAAGATGCCCGCCATAGAGAACCTGGTGCTCCTGGAGTCGGCCACCTCGCTCGCCCACAAAATCCGCACGAAGAAGGTAAGGACGTATAATTAACTAAGCGGAAAACCACGCCGGAAGCGCGCTGTTCTCAACCGCGCGTGACGCATCTAAACAATAACACCCGGAAAGGGAAAATTTTATGTAATGCTCTCGACTAGCTCTCGTATAACGTGTTTCAGAGAAAAGTAGTTTGCTGTTTCAATTTGCTGCTTGTTAAACCATAATTACCTCATTGCAAATTAACTGAAAGTGGGCCATAGTATATTACATACCGAGGTGGAAAGTGTGAAGAGATTGGGAAGTTAATTAGGAGTTTAAATTTATCTCGTGACGGGAATTAAACTTTTCACCAAGGTTTGTTTACTATAGTATGACATAAAACGTTGAAGGCACCACGGGCATTATAAGTAAATCGCCCATGGTCGACGTACATCCCTCGGGCTGTACTCGACCTGGGGCGTTATTGTACTCTACTATTTTTAAAGAAACTAAATTCATTATGTACTAGGGCTAATTAAATTTGGAACCTTCAAGCAGCGAATGTTATTATCATCAAAGTGAGAGAAGTAGAAAATAGTTTAACGTGGAGGCGCAATGCACCTTGCCCAGGGTTTCCACATGAAACAAATTTGATCATCATTATTTATAAAAAAAATTTTGTAAGAAATTATATTAAACTATATTATTAAGCTTACTCCATGTTTGTCCTACAAATATAATTTGTATATCTCCCATATATAATAGTATGAAGTTCCTATGGCTATTTGAATCGACGCACTTTCTAATCTAGAGAAAGACGCAGTTTTAATAAAATTTAAATTGTGGCCGAGCGTCCTTTCAATTGCCTTTTGAAGCATCACGTTTATACGTAAACCTAGTCCAGAGGGATAGGAAGGAAGTTTGAGGACAATTTATTTGTTAACCCGAACTAGGGCATCCTATCCATTCCAGCGCAGGAGAAATATTCTCGCATTCGTCTCTTTCTTTCAAGTGCACGTCCTGGTTACAAATGTCAAGGTCAGCAAGTTTTATCATTTTTTCCCGATTAAACAATTCATGTAATCACTTCCAAAAAAAGTAAAATCAACACTAATAAGGGAAGGTCCCCAGGTGATTCGCCGTTTTCGGTTCAAGCCCTTTGCAGAAACATTGTAGGTGATACTAATAAGACGTTCAGAAAGTTATGGCCTCTACCTTGGCGTTAAAAAAATTGCGATATGATGAACAATAATGCATTTTAGAAAGAAAAAAGTTTTAAGGTTTGAGAAGGCGCATTTAGTGGATACCAAGGTCAGACCATGGTCATTTTTTTAAATAGAAACTGCTATTTTTCATTGCATTATCGTTCTGTCATAATTAATTTAAATATCTGTTATCTGAAAAAAAAAATTATTTGTTCCAAATTTTTTTTTTGCACAACCAACAACTTGAGGAATTAATTTTAAAGTTTCCAAATCTATTCAGAAATAATGTATTTTAGATTTCTCATCAAAACAAATGGCATGTCTAAGCTAGAAACAAAGCCACAATGCCTTAAACTTAAACTAGAAAAAACGAAATATGCATTCAACGATAAGAAAATTTATGCAGAACTAATAAATAGAGGAATTAAATTGAAAGTCTCCAAATCCATACAGAAATATTGTATTTCTGATTTCTCATCAAAAAAATTGACATGTCTAAGCTAGAAACAAAACCACAACACTTAAAACTTAAACTGGAGGAAGCGAAAGATGCATTCAGCGATAAGAAAATTTTTGCAGAACTAATAAATGGAGGAATTAACTTGAAAGTCTCCAAATTCATTCAGAAATATTGTATTTTTGATTTCTCATCAAAACAATTACATGTCTAAGCTAGAAACAAAGCCACAATGCCTTAAACTTAAACTGCAGAAACGAAAGATGCATTCAACGATAAGAAAATTTGTGCAGAACTAATAAATAGAGGAATTAACTTGAAAACTTCCAAATTAATTCAAAAATATTGTATTTCTGATTTCTCATCAAAGCAATTGACATATCTAAGCTACAAACAAAACCACAACACTTTAAACTTAAACTGGAGAAAACGAAAGATGCATTCACCGATAAGAAAATTTGTGCAGAACTAATAAATAGAGGAATTAACTTGAAAACTTCCAAATTCATTCAAAAATATTGTATTTCTGATTTCTCATTAAAAAATTTGATAAATCTAAGCTAGAGACAAAACCATAACACTTTAAACTTAAACTGGAGGAAGCGAAAGATGCATTTAGCGATAAGAAAATTTTTGCAGAACTAATAAATAGAGGAATTAACTTGAAAGTCTCCAAATTCATTCAGAAATATTGTATTTCTGATTTCTCATCAAAACAATTGACATATCTAAGCTAGAAACAAAACCACAACACTTTAAACTTAAACTGGAGAAAACGAAAGATGCATTCAACGATAAGAAAATATGTGCAGAACTAATAAATAGAGGAATTAACTTGAAAACTTCCAAATTCATTCAAAAATATTGTATTTCTGATTTTTCATTAAAAAAATTGACAAATCTAAGCTAGAGATAAAACCACAATACTTTAAACTTAAACTGGAAGAAGCGAAAGATGCATTCAGCGATAATAAAATTTTTGCAGAACTAATAAATGGAGGAATTAACTTGAAAGTCTCCAAATTAATTCAGAAATATTGTATTTTTGATTTCTCATCAAAACAATTGACCTGTCTAAGCTAGAAACAAAGCCACAATGCCTTAAACTTAAACTGGAAAAAATGAAAGATGCATTCAACGATTACAAAATTTGTGCAGAACTAATAAATGGAGGAATTAACTTGAAAGTCTCCAAATTCATTCAAAAATATTGTATTTTTGATTTCTCATCAAAACAATTGACATATCTAAGCTAGAAAATAAATCCACAACACTTTAAACTTAAACTGGAGAAAACGAAAAATGCATTCAACGATAAGAAAATTTGTGCAGAACTAATAAATAGAGGAATTAACTTGAAAACTTCCAAATTCATTCAAAAATATTATATTTCGGATTTCTCATCAAAACAATTGACATGTCTAAGCTAGAAACAAAACCACAGCACTTTAAACTTAAACTGGAGAAAGCGAAAGATGCATTCAGCGATAAGAAAATTTGCGCAGAACTAATAAATGGAGGAATTAACTTGAAAGTCTCCAAATTCATTCAGAAATATTGTATTTTTGATTTCTCATCAAAACAATTGACATATCTAAGCTAGAAACAAAACCAAAGCACTTTAAACTTAAACTGGAGAAAGCGAAAGATGCATTCAGCGATAAGAAAATTTGCGCAGAACTAATAAATGGAGGAATTAACTTGAAAGTCTCCAAATTCATTCAGAAATATTGTATTTTTGATTTCTCATCAAAACAATTACATGTCTAAGCTAGAATCAAAGCCACAATGCCTTAAACTTAAACTGGAGAAAACGAAAGATGCATTCAACGATAAGAAAATTTGTGCAGAACTAATAAATAGAGGAATTAACTTGAAAACTTCCAAATTAATTCAAAAATATTGTATTTCTGATTTCTCATCAAAGCAATTGACATATCTAAGCTACAAACAAAACCACAACACTTTAAACTTAAACTGGAGAAAACGAAAGATGCATTCACCGATAAGAAAATTTGTGCAGAACTAATAAATAGAGGAATTTACTTGAAAACTTCCAAATTCATTCAAAAATATTGTATTTCTGATTTCTCATTAAAAAATTTGATAAATCTAAGCTAGAGACAAAACCACAACACTTTAAACTTAAACTGGAGGAAGCGAAAGATACATTCAGCGATAAGAAAATTTTTGCAGAACTAATAAATGGAGGAATTAACTTGAAAGTCTCCAAATTCATTCAGAAATATTGTATTTTTGATTTCTCATCAAAACAATTGACATGTCTAAGCTAGAAACAAAGCCACAATGCCTTAAACTTAAACTGGAAAAAACGAAAGATGCATTCAACGATAAGAAAATTTGTGCAGAACTAATAAATAGAGGAATTAACTTGAAAACTTCCAAATTTATTCAGAAATATTGTATTTCTGATTTCTCATTAAAAAAAATTGACAAATCTTAGCTAGAAACAAAACCACAACACTTTAAACTTAAACTGGAGAAAATGAAAGATGCATTCAACGATAAGAAAATTTGTGCAGAACTAATAAATAGAGGAATTAACTTGAAAACTTCCAAATTCATTCAAAAATATTGTATTTCTGATTTCTCATCAAAAAAATTGACATGTTTAAGCTAGAAACAAAACCACAACGCCTGAAACTTAAACTGGAAAAAACGAAAATTGCATTCAACAATTAGAACATTTGTGCAGAACTAACAAATTAAGGAATTCACTTGAAAGTTTCGAAATCACATTCTTACTTCATTGAGTTGTCTCACTGATGAGCCACAAATCTCTAGTATAATTTATAGATATATTTTGATTACGCAGTCCTTGACAAATTGGAAACCCAGTCGCCTGCATTACCTACTCACTTACTGAGCCGACTCCTTAAACGGCTCACTCATGAGTTACTCATCTCTTCCCAGAGCCGGTCTTTTGAACAAAGGCTCACATATGAGCTGCTCATCTCTAGTAGGTATACAATTTAATTGCGCAGTTCTGGCAACATAAATTGTGTAGAAAAATATGAGGTAATTGAAATTTATAAACTAAGTATTGTAAAAAATATTATAAAACAGTTATATAAATCTAAACAAATATTTACGACTTGAATTTCGATGGCTTAGCGTAATTATCAAGTGATTGAGGAAGATGTAAGTTAGAAATTGCGCTTAAAACACATTATTATTTAATTGTCATAATTAAAATCAACTTTTGTACAATGGGTGAGGTTAACAATTTATGCAAAATAAAATGAACTCATGGTATTACGAAAAGGTATTTATAGCGTCAATTAAAATTGTATCGTCAAAATTAACACGTGAACAATTCGCGAAGCCGCAAACAGTACATTTATATACGAGGCACATACCAGCATTTATTTTTATGTATTACGTAAGCTAAATTGTTAATGTGACGGATGACCGTGTTCAACAATTGATTATTAACATAATTGAATAAATTAATTAAAGCCTTTGTTTGATTTATTTAATGCTTTTACAAGTGAGAGTTTTAAATTTTTATACACTTTATCCTTAAGATAACTCAAAATAAGGGTCTTGTCGGTCAATTCACGTCACCTCGCTGATAATACGACCATTCTTTGTAATAGCGGCACGATTTAATTATCAGGATGACATGTTGCACCGTCCTGTTAAAGCCACTGATCTTCCGCATCCTTACGATCAATTTACGAGTAATGTTACTTGGCATTAGTTAGCTGATTGTGTTTCTTTGTAGAAAACGGTAATATCCAGTCAAAATGACGCACATTTTAACACCGCATCTTTGCCTTTAAATTTTTTCATGTGAGCAGTTCAGTTTTTAGCAGCGGCGTAGAGGAGGCGTATTTTCGTAGAGGAGATGTCGCTCGTGCCGCACCACTCACTTTCATATAGGAAGCAAATATTCCGCTGCTGTATTGGTCAAATCTTCTTCATGTTACCTCCTCCTTGAACATCCACGAGCCGCCGCTGCCCTCCTCGTCGAACATCCACGAGCCGCCGCTGCTTTTCAAATAAAACTGCAAAGTATGTTAAAAATGAGGAGAAGCTGCTTATGTTTTCGTGTAGAAAATTTGTAATTTTTAGGTTAAATCCAAAAGTAACAACTGTCAAACTTATTTTCCTTTCTAGAAGCTCGATCTTCTCTTGAAACAGCGTAAATTAAAAAGAGAGAAGCAAATTGTGTATCATGCAGAGAAAACGCGATTTCTAATTTAGAAAATAAAGTGACAGTTGTCAAAATAACACCAAATTAATGATGCCCGTTAAAAAATTTCCATGCGAGATGTCAAAATATTTCCGTTAAACGGCAAAGAATATGTAAAGCGAAACAATTTGTGTCTTCGTGTATTAGAAAAAAGTGATTTATAGGTTAGAAAAAAAGTAATAGCTGCAAAACTGCAATATTTGACACGAAATATTGTACCGTATCTTGTCTTTTAGATGTTGTCCTCGTGAGAAGCTCAGATTTGCCTTGATTTTACAGAGAATATAGCAAGAGAAAAAAATGGTGATGTGGCCATCATGTTACTTTCTCCGACTTGATGGTATCATTTATATTTACGCTTTCATGGTTTATTTTAAATTTAAATCATATTTTAAATGTACATCGAGCGTTGTGTAAACTCGGATGAAACTGACGTTTAAAACGTCAAAATTATGAATGATGAAAAAATTATACTTCAAATTCAAAAACTCAATTTACTCAAAAACTAAAGGGATTTCGAAAAAAACTTATTCTTTATAAGTTGTTCATTTTAGCATTCTCTACAATTATTATTAACATAAATTTGCTGTAACTATTATCGTTTTATAATTATAAACCAAAAATTAAAAAAAAAATAATAATTTTTTCTCGAATAAAAATGATTTTATGAAAAATGTTTTCAAGCAAAAGATGTTCATTTCCTTGTTGTCTTCAAAGTCTGTTTAAATGTTTTTGTGACATTTTTCATATTTAAAAAAATACGGAGAAAGTAAAAACATTTAGTACAGATCAAAATTAAAAAATAGTAATGGATATAAAATAATAAGTTACTTAAAATTCAATACTAAAATACGCATTGAAATTGCAAATGTATAAAATGTGTAGAAGAGTATTTGTTCGAGTGTAAAAAACGTTATTTATAGATTGTAACAGCTGTTAAAATAACATTTCTTGACTACATTTTTACTTTCTCCGTTACGAAGTACGAGAAAGTATTGTGATCGTGATTTTTTTTTCAATGTTTTTTTATGGAAATATCCATTTCAACAATTTCTGGAATTTTTACTTTCTCCGTTTCTCAAGTATTGTCATCATGATTTTTTTTTCAATTTTTTTTTTACGGAAATATCCGTTTTGGGATCCCTAGATGCCATTTCAACAATTTCTGGAATTTTTACTTTCTCCGTTTCTTTCTCCGTTTCTCAAGTATTATGATCGTGATTTTTTTTTCAATTTTTTTTTTACGGAAATATTCGTTTTGGGGTCCCTAGATGCCATTTCAACAATTTCTGGAATTTTTTTGTGTCTGTGTCTGTGTGTGTGTGCGTGTGTGTGTGTGTGTGAGCAATTGTTATGAAACTTTGAACATCCGTCTTATTTGATAATTTGAAGAATTGAAAAGCTTTTGGTAAAATTTCGTACACCGGAAGTGGGTGTTTACCTTAACCGTTTTTTTTGCCAATATTTTCTTAAATATGAAAAATATCACGAAAACATTTTTACAAACTTTGAAGACAACAAAGAAATGAACATCTTTTGCATAAAAACATTTTTCATAAAATCATTGTTATTCGAGAAAAAAAATTATTATTATTTTTTCATTTTTGGTTTATAATTATGAAACGATAATAGTTACAGCAAATGTATGTGAATAATAATTGCAGAGAATGCCAAAATAAAGAACTTATAAAGAATAAGTTTTTTCGAATTTTTTTTAGTTTTTGAATAAACTGAGTTTTCGAATTTGAAGTATAATTTTTCCATCTTTTACAATTTTGACGTTTTAAACGTCAGTTTCATGCGAGTCTACAAAACGTTTGATGTACATTTAAAATGTGATTTAAATAGAAAATCAACCATGAAAGTGTAAATATAAATGATGATACAATCGGAGAAAGTAACACCATTTTTTTCTCTATATAACAGTCTGTCTATGTGCGCTGTATCTCAAAAAGTAATACAGAAATGACCATGAAACTTGAACACAAGTGTTATTTGAGAATCCGAAAAACTGAAAAGCTTTTGGTAAAATTTCGTATTTCCGAATATTTACCTTAACAGTTTTTTGTTCTTTTAGCCTTTTTGGGTCTTCAGGACAAAGCTATTCAGAACATTTTTAAAAGACCTTTCTTCGAGGATTCTTCTTCAGGACATTTTAAGAAATTTTTTTCAAGACTTATTTTTTAGGACTTTTTTTCAGGACCTTTGTTTTCAAATTCAAATTCTTTATTCGTAACTTCGCCACTGTTATGTGGATGTACGTGTCAAATATATTAAAATTAAAATACAGTTAATAGCTAACTATGTTACATTTTAAAATTGCAGAAATATAATGAGAACAATCAATAATTGATAAAATAGTAAATAAATAAAAGATATGACAAAATAGTCTTAACTTTAAAAAGAGAGAAAATAAGGATTTCTTTTGAAAATGTTATTAACAGAATTTTTTCTTGGGACGTTTCCGGGACTTTCTTAAGAGTTCTTTGTTGAGGACTTATTTTCGGGATTTTTTTCAGGAAAAAATTTTCAGAATTTTCTTCATAACATTTTTTAGAATTTTTCCTTTTCAAGGACTTTTTCAGATATTTTTAGCATTTTTTAAGACTATTTTCTAAGCTTTTTATTTCAGGAATTTTGTTAAGGACTTATTTTAGGACAATTTTTTTCAGATCCTTTTAAGGACTATTAAAGACTTTTTACAATGCTCTCTTTTCAGATTTTTTTTGTTTATTTTTTAAAGGTGTTATTTTCAGGGCAATTTTCAGGGACTTTTTTTTATGATATTTCATCAGGACTCTTTTTCTGAACTTTCGTTAGGACTTTTTTTCAGGACTTTTAAGGACTCTTTTTCGGGGCATTTATTTCTGGTATTTTGTATGAAGACTATTTTTTAGGACTTTTTCGGGAGTTTTTTTTCACGGCTTTTGTTAGGACCCCTTTTTAATACTTTATTTCCAGGACTGTTCCTCCAGGACTTTTTTCGGGACTTTTTTTAAGAACCCCTTGTTTGGGACTTCTTTTTAGGATTCTTTTCAAAATTTTCTTCAATCTTATCAGTACTATAATTCAGGACATTTTCTATGGAATTAATTTTCAGGATTCTTGTTCCAGACTTTTTTCAAGACTCTATTTGGGATTTCTTCAGAACTTTTTCAGGTTTATTTAATGATCTTTTTACAGGGTTTTTTTCAGAAATGTTTTTTAGGATTCTTTTACGATGTTATTTTTATAACTTGTTTTCAAAACTGTTATTACAGGATATTTTTTCTGGATATTTTATCAGGACTCGTTTTTGGGACTTTTTCAAGACATCCTTCAGGACTTATTTTACGACTATCCTTCGGGACTCTTTTTCGGACGTCTTTTAGGATTTTTTAAACGACATTTATTTCTGGTGTTTTATTCGGACTTAATTTTTCAGGAATATTTTTGCAGTACAAACTGTTTCTCCGGGACTTTTTTTCAGGATATTTTTTTATCGGAACTCTTTTTTTAGCACATTCTTTCAGGAATTTATTTCTGGTCTTTAAAGGACCTGTTTTTCAAGACATTTTTTGTCAGGATTCTTTTCTCAGGACTTTTTATCAGGACTTTTTTCAAGACTATCTTACTCAGGACTTTTATTAGGTTCTAAGGACTTTTTAAATTAGAGCTATTTTTAGAAATCTTTTTCAGGACTTTCTTGTTCAGGGCTTTTATTCGTTTTTTTAGGACTTTTTAATCAGGACTATTTTTAGAAATCCATTTCGAGATTTTCTTGTTCAGGACTTTTATGAGATTTTTTTTAGGACTTTTTAATCGGGACTATTTTTATAAATCTTTTTTCAGGACTTTCTTGTTCAGGACTTTTATTCGTTTTTTTTGGACTTTTTAATCAGGACTATTTTTAGAAATCCTTTTCGAGATTTTCTTGTTCAGGACTTTTATGAGATTTTTTTAGGACTTTTTAATCGGGACTATTTTTATAAATCTGTTTCAGGACTTTTTTTAGCATTTATTTTTAGTTTTTCAGTAAACTTACGGTAAAGATGATTAGAATTTGTAACATAATTTGTCATTTTTACCTTTCATAATTTTGACGTTCCAAACGTCATTACCATTCGATCATATGAAACGCTCGATGTAAAATATGATTTCGAATGAATCTATAAATCTAAATAACTATTAAACCATCAAATAGGAGAAACTAACATGATGGCCACATCGCCATTGTTTTCTTTCTAACACGTGAGAAGTTTGAATTCGCCTTGAAATTGCAAAGAGCGATTCATGTGTCAGTAATAGTGCCCTTCACCTTTCAATGTATGTTCAATTCTACATTTCAATGCATGATGGTCTAGAATTTATAGATGCTTCGAAAGTCAAGGTCATAACTATTAATATTTACGGATCTGTCCGTGCGCTCCTTGAGAATTACTTCAACGTCTTAAGATCACGGTATTCAGATGTGACGAGAATGAGAAGTCATATTAAAGAGAGAACAAAACTGGAGCCGGGCTCGGAAACATCACGTATCTACCCTTTCCATTTTTTTTGCTATATACGATGCGTGGCTCACGCAAAGGCGAGAACTATAATCACGCCCCCTTTAATATATTATCGTTATCAGCATCCACCTGATTGGAGAGAAAGGGATGAGCGCTACTCGTGAGGAATGCGTTGAACTAAATTTCGTCGCGCGCATACAACTTTTAAGCAATTTTAAGAAATCTAACTTCTTATTGAAGTTGAGTAATTGGCAATCAATAATGATGAGTTTTAGTATGATCACTTTAAATTAAATTATCTATGCATCAAACTCAAAATAAGTTACTATAAAACAATTTTACGCTAATTAATGACAAAAAAAAATAAGAATTTGTTTTTTTTTACAATAACACATAGTTCAAGACATAAACAATTTAATTTTGTTTATAATTTTTTGTTTCTTAACTGTTTACAAGATCAACTTTAGGAGAACAATATGAAGTTTCAAGAAGCGTACGAATTCCCTGCCCTTAATCAAGATCTGTCGTGACGGCTCGCGGGGTGACTCATACAGATGGTGGCAATACAGATAGTTAGGGTTGGTTGCAGAGATCTATATTACCTCGTACCGTATGAGTCACTCCGCGAGCCGTCACTGGATCTAGGTTAATTCTCATCGTTGTTCTGAAGTAACGATTCCAAGCGTTCATCACTGAAATTTGATGTTATATTTTTAGCAGGCAACAACAACAATTCCGGTTTATCGTTTTCGAATTCATCGGACGTGGAAATTTCTCGAGCAATTTTCCCGATAAAGCGACACCCACGCGTGCGGATTGTAAACAAGCCACAGACCGAAGTATCGATTCGGACGAATATAACTCCAGTTACTGGTGAATACGAAGGAACGCGTGGAGGCAATATGCGAGGGAATGCCCGCAACAACAGGTTTCCATTACGATGATTGGATGAGATAAGTGGCCTCGGGGAATGAGGATGACGGTTGCTCGATTTCTGTCCATTGTTTTGGTTAATGGATTATGTTTGTCATCTTTAAAATTTGCCAAGGACTGCGTAATGAACTCCAGAACTTTCTATACTCCATCTATGAGTAGACTAGACTTTTTCGACATCTTGAGTGACAGAAATCCCACGAGGTTACCGAACAACTCTACCAATGTGAAGATAGCCACGGATTTTTCAGACAAGGATTTCCCGGCGCGTCTCGAGAAAAAATAATTTAAATTGTGGATTGACTGTACAGTCAGAGAAAATGCAAATGCGAAACTCGCTCGGCGAGGGAATGCTGCCGCATGTCGGTGCTTAGTTCGGTCGAATCCCGTTGCTGCTTAAAATCCATTTATGAGGTAATAAAAGGGCATCCCGAGATAAGATGCTCAAAATGCCACCCAACACAGATTTTTAAATAAATATGAAAATATTATTAGTTGTGCCCTTAAACCAAAGTAGCCGTATATCAAAAAACCCCTACATGACCCGGGAAGCCCCAAATTAAGATTCTTTCAGATATAATTTTTTTTAACCACAAAAAATTAGTTTAAAAATCTGAAAAAGCACATATGTTATTGACCCTCATGCCAAATTAGGTGAATTTTTTCAAGGTCATTGAACGTTATTTACAATATTAAAAAAATGTTTGAAAATAAAAAAAGAAAATTTGCCCACAAAAAAGCCAAAAGTAGTCTTGAAAAAGAGTACTGAAAAAAGTTGTCCCGAAAAAAATGCCAAAATGAGTACTGGAAAATATTGTCTTGAAAAAAAATACCAAAAAGAGTACTGAAAAAATTGTTCCTTTCTCCGACTTGGTTGTATAATTTATATTTACGCTTTCACGGTTTATTTTCAATTTAAATGTGCATCGAGCGTTTTGTCGACTTGGATGAAACTGACGTTAAAAACTTTAAAGTTGTGAAAGATGGAAAAATTATACTTCAAATTCAAAAACTCAGTTTACTTAAAAACCAACGAGATTTCGAAAAAAACTTATTCTTTATAAGTTGTTGATTTTATTATTCATAAATTTACTGTTATCGTTTCATAATTATAAACCAAAAATTAAAAACAATAATAATAATAATTTTTTTTCTCGAATAACAATGATTTTATGAAAAATATTTTCCAACAAAAGATGTTTATTTATTTGTTGTCTTCAATATTTTTTTAAATAATTTTGTGACATTTTTCACATTTAAAAAAATATTGGGAAAAAACAAAAAACAGTTAAGGTAAACACCCACTTCGGGTGTATGAAATTTTACCAAAAGCTTTTCAGTTATTCACATTCTCAAATAAGACTTATCTTGAAAGTTTCATATCAATTGCTCTATTAGTTTTTGAGATACAGCGCGCACAGACAGACACACGCACACACACAGACACACAGCACAATTTTTGTTTGCAGAAATTGTTAAAATGGCATCTAGGGACCCCAAAAAGGATATTTCCGTAAACGAAATTTTTGAAAAAAATTTCACGATCACAATACTTTCCCGTACTTTGTAACGGAGAAAGTAGAAATGCCAATAAAAGTCTTGAAAAAAAGTACTGGAAAAAATTGTTTTGAAAAAAAAATGCCAAAAGTAGTCTTGAAAAAGAGTACTGAAAAAAATTGTACAGAAAAAAAAATGCCAAAAAGGGTACTGGAAAAAATTGTCCAACAAACTAGCGAAGAGTACTAAAAAAATTGTACTGAAAAAAAATTGTCCTGAAAAAAAAGTGCCAACTCTTGAAAGAGTATTGAAAATAAATGCCAAAAAGAGTACCGAAAAAAATTGTCTAAAAAAATGCCTAAAAGAGTCTTAAGAATAGAATAGAATAAAATACAATTTTATAAGATCATTATATTGCCTTTACAATATTGGACACGTCAGGTATAAAATACATAAAGTTAAATTCAGACATGTATTTACGAAACAACTTAAAATAACTTGGTTAAAAGAGACTCTTATTCTTGGTGTTACGTAATTATATAATTTTTGAATTCTGTTATGCTATAGAAAGCTTGCTGTAGAAGTAAAGATTTTGTCTTGAGAAAGAGTACTAAATAGATTGTCTTGAAAAAAAAATGCCAAAAAGAGTTTTCGAAAAGAATACTGAAGAAAATTGTCTTGAAAAAAAAAATTCCATAGTAGTCTTGAAGAAGAGTACTGAAAAAATTGTCCTGAAAAAATGCCAATTGAGCACTGAAAAAATTTGTTTAAAAAAAATGCCAAAAAGTGTACTGAAAAAAATTGTCTTGAAAAAAAAGCCAAAAAGAGTACTGGAAAAAATTGTCCTGAACAAAATGCCAAAAAGAGTACTGGAAAAAATTGTCTTGGAAAAAATGCCAAAGAGTCTTAAGAGTACTAAAAAAAATGTCCCAAAAAAATGCTAAAAAGTCTTGAAAAAGTGAACTAAAAAACTGCCAAAAAAAGTACTGGAAAAAATTGTCCTGAACAAAATGCTAAAAAGAGTACTGAAAAAAATTGTCTTGGAAAAAATGCCAAAGAGTCTTAAGAGTACTAAAAAAAATTGTCCCAAAAAATGCTAAAAAGTCTTGAAAAAGTGAACTGAAAAAAAATGCTAAAAAGAGTACTAGAAAAAATTGTCTTGAAAAAAATGCCAAAGAGTTTTAAGAGTACTAAAAAATTGGCTCGAAAAAAATGCTTAAAAGTCTTGAAAAAGTGTAATTTAAAATTTTATTTCGTCATATGATTGCTATCAATAAATACCATCTATGTGACTTTTTTCATCTTCCAACGTTTGGTGCCACAACATCAAAAATTCGAATAACTAATATTTTTACGATATTTTTTGTATATTTATCAACAGTTGAACAGTCATTTTATGTAAAATTATTATTATTATTTCAGTATTTTTTTTTCAGTTTCGTTTAAACAACCCAATTTTTTGTCAAGATATGACCATGAAACCCTCGAAACCCTCGAAAAATGAGTTTTTGTTTTTAACCACCATAATAATCTGAAAAAAATCATAAATATTTTTATCCCAAATACCAAATTAAGTAAATTTTTTCAAGGTTAGAAAGGGCGAAAAAAAATGGTTAAACTTAAAAAAAATAATACCCCAAATAAACTTTTATTTGGGTAAAAAATATATGTGAATTTTTCAGATTATTATAATAATTTGTAGTGATTAAAAAAATAAAATCTTATTTTTCGAGGGTTTCAAGGTCATATCTTGGCAAAAATGGGGTAACATATTTATACGAAACTGAAAAGAAAATTACTACTAAAATATTACCAATAATTTTATATAAAATTACTGTTCAATTGTTGATAAATATATTAAAAAAATATCAAAATAAACAATTTAGTTATTCGAATTTTTAAAGATGACGCACCAAAAATTGGAAGATGAAAAAATCACAAATATGGCATTAAGTGATGGAAATCATATAACGAAATAAAATTTTTCGTCAGTCGATCACTTAAGGGCGAGAAGTGAACTAGGCTTGTAAATTTTATTACCTCATAATTCTATTTTAAGCAGGGACTGACTGTTTTCGACCGAACTAAGCACCGACATGCGGCAGCATCCCTCGCCGAGCGAGTTTCACATTTGTATTTTCTCTGACTGTACATCTATAGGCTGATGTTAATTACATTCTCAGCGTTTGATTTATCATAAATCATTAAAATTGAAGAAATTTTATTCGGTGATGGCAGCGCCGGGAAATTCGTGGCTAACACATCGGTAACAACTCTCGCCACAAAAAGTAGTATTAAGCTACGCGCACACTTATCGGAATCGGACGGACGGCACGCATCCGCAAAAATTGCTTAACACAGTTGTAAACGAGTCAACGCACATTTATCGTCCTGCATAAACGGATAAATGTGCGTTGACTCGTTTACAACTGTGTTAAGCAATTTTATCCGTTGCGTGCCGTCCGTTCGATTCCGATAAGTGTGCGCTTAGCTTTACTAACCACTCAATCTGCAATAGGCAGAAACGAGTTTAAAATAGTTAATATTTCTCTTTCTTCGTTTGACACAAATTATATTAGTATGTCCACATATTAACGATTATAATATACTGAACCGGAAATATGCTATTATTGGTAGTAATTCCCGTTGATGGAATGTTTTATATCCTATGGCTTTTCATGTTTAATATTCTGTTTAATGTAACGCTCGATAATTAACTGGATAATAGAGCACTCCTCGGGGATTACGCCCATAATTTCCATCCTGCCGAGAGCGTGTACATCGGGTTGAATTCCTAGAAGATCATAGAACTCGAACGGCACCGAACTTGACCATTGTCATACACAATTAGCACACAAAGCTAGCAATTAATCCGGATAAGGAATCCCATTGTGACTAGCAACAGCCCGTTTCCTGTGTGCGATTTGATGTGAATCTTAAAGTATGACGATAGTTGACAAGTAAATTCTTTTACGATATATATAAATATATAACAGGTCTTTATTTACAAAAATGGTTTGTTCAAATGAAATTCCAGAGATCTCAAAGACTAACATATTTTAAATAAATTTGAAAAGTTTTAAAGTCGTTACAATTGTTTTTTCTATTTTTTTTTTAGTGAACATTAAGAACGCGAAATTACACAAATTTACTTTGTTCAGTTCAAATGGAATTATCTCAAAATTTAGAAATGGGGTATTTCAAGATTTTTATGCCATCTTAAAGGCTAATATATTTTAAGTACATTTGTAAAGTTTTAAAGTCGTAACAATTGTTTTTTCTATTATTTTTTTTAGTGAATCTTAAGAATGCGAAATTACAGAAATTGACTTTGTTCAGTTCAAATGGAATTATCTCAAAATTTATTCAAGATTTTTATGCCATCTTAAAGGCTAAGATATTTTAAGTAAATTTGTAAAGTTTTAAAGTCGTAACAATTGTTTTTTCTATTTTTTTTTTTAGTGAATCTTAAGAATGCGAAATTACAGAAATTGACTTTGTTCAGTTCAAATGGAATTATCTCAAAATTTAGAGATGGGGTATTTCAAGATTTTTATGCCATCTTAAAGGCTAATATATTTTAAGTACATTTGTAAAGTTTTAAAGTCGTAACAATTGTTTTTTCTATTATTTTTTTTTAGTGAATCTTAAGAATGCGAAATTACAGAAATTGACTTTGTTCAGTTCAAACGGAATTATCTCAAAATTTATTCAAGATTTTTATGCCATCTTAAAGGCAAGGATATTTTAAGTAAATTTGTAAAGTTTTAAAGTCGTGACAATTGTTTTTCCTATTTTTTTAGTGAACCTTAAGAATGCGAAATTACAAAAATTGACTTTGTTCAGTTCAAACGGAATTATCTCAAAATTTATTCAAGATTTTTATGCCATCTTAAAGGCTAAGATATTTTAAGTAAATTTGTAAAGTTTTAAAGTCGTGACAATTGTTTTTCCTATTTTTTTAGTGAACCTTAAGAATGCGAAATTACAAAAATTGACTTTGTTCAGTTCAAATGGAATTATCTCAAAATTTATTCAAGATTTTTATGCCATCTTAAAGGCAAAGATATTTTAAGTAAATTTGTAAAGTTTTAAAGTCGTGACAATTGTTTTTTTAATTTTTTTTTTAGTGAACCTTAAGAATGCGAAATTACAGAAATTGACTTTGTTCAGTTCAAACGGAATTATCTCAAAATTTATTCAAGATTTTTATGCCATCTTAAAGGCTAAGATATTTTAAGTAAATTTGTAAAGTTTTAAAGTCGTGACAATTCTTTTTTTATTTTTTTTTTTTTAGTGAATCTTAAGAATGCGAAATTACAGAAATTGACTTTGTTCAGTTCAAACGGAATTATCTCAAAATTTATTCAAGATTTTTATGCCATCTTAAAGGCTAAGATATTTTAAGTAAATTTGTAAAGTTTTAAAGTCGTGACAATTGTTTTTTTTTATTTTTTTTTTGTGAATCTTAAGAATGCGAAATTACAGAAATTGACTTTGTTCAGTTCAAACGGAATTATCTCAAAATTTATTCAAGATTTTTATGCCATCTTAAAGGCTAAGATATTTTAAGTAAATTTGTAAAGTTTTAAAGTCGTGACAATTGTTTTTTTTTATTTTTTTTTGTGAATCTTAAGAATGCGAAATTACAGAAATTGACTTTGTTCAGTTCAAACGGAATTATCTCAAAATTTATTCAAGATTTTTATGCCATCTTAAAGGCTAAGATACTTTAAGTAAATTTGTAAAGTTTTAAAGTCGTAACAATTGTTTTTTCTATTTTTCTCTAGTGAATCTTAAGAATGCGAAATTACAGAAATTGACTTCGTTCAGTTCAAACGGAATTATCTCAAAATTTATTTAAGATTTTTATGCCATCTTAAAGGCTAAGATATTTTAAGTAAATTTGTAAAGTTTTAAAGTCGTGACAATTCTTTTTTTATTTTTTTTTTTAGTGAATCTTAAGAATGCGAAATTACAGAAATTGACTTTGTTCAGTTCAAACGGAATTATCTCAAAATTTATTCAAGATTTGTATGCCATCTTAAAGGCTAAGATATTTTAAGTAAATTTGTAAAGTTTTAAAGTGGTAACAATTGTTTTTTCTATTTTTTTTTAGTGAATCTTAAGAATGCGAAATTACAGAAATTGACTTTGTTCAGTTCAAATGGAATTATCTCAAAATTTATTCAAGATTTTTATGCCATCTTAAAGGCAAAGATATTTTAAGTAAATTTGTAAAGTTTTAAAGTCGTAACAATTGTTTTTTCTATTTTTCTCTAGTGAATCTTAAGAATGCGAAATTACTGAAATTGACTTTGTTCAGTTCAAATGGAATTATCTCAAAATTTATTCAAGATTTTTATGCCATCTTAAAGGCTAAGATATTTTAAGTAAATTTGTAAAGTTTTAAAAGTCATGACAATTGTTTTTTTAATATTTTTTTAGTGAATCTTAAGAATGCGAAATTACAGAAATTTACTTTGTTCAGTTCAAATGGAATTATCTCAAAATTTATTCAAGATTTTTATGCCATCTTAAAGGCAAAGATATTTTAAGTAAATTTGTAAAGTTTTAAAGTGGTAACAATTCTTTTTTTATTTTTTTTTTTAGTGAATCTTAAGAATGCGAAATTACAGAAATTGACTCTGTTAAGTTCAAATGGAATTATCTCAAAATTGATTCAAGATTTTTATTCCATCTTAAAGGCTAAGATATTTTAAGTAAATTTGTAAAGTTTTAAAGTCGTGACAATTCTTTTTTTATTTTTTTTTTTAGTGAATCTTAAGAATGCGAAATTACAGAAATTGACTTTGTTCAGTTCAAACGGAATTATCTCAAAATTTATTCAAGATTTTTATGCCATCTTAAAGGCTAAGATTTTAAGAACAATGTAACTAACAACAAATGTAGCTAGTGTTAATAGGCTGAAAGACTTCGGTCGATGGCCATTTGTAGCTCTTAGGAGTTTCAATAAACTGTATTTATTATTTATTAATATAATTATATTCAAGGAAATAACAAATTGTTCAAATGCAAACACGTACTCGAAAACATTAACCAAATTTGTTTGTATTACCTTGTCACGCTTTATTTCCGTCAAGTAGACAGTGAAGTCAGGTTCTATTATTAATGCTGGACGGCCTCATTCGTGCGTTCGATCTAATCGTCCTCGTTAAGTCGCGTATTTTTTTTTTCATTGCAGTCATGTTATTCCTGTTTTCGTTTCGTGAATCGATGCATGTAAATAGTAGTCCATCTATCATTATTTTCAATTACACTAGAAAAGCCATCGAGCGATTAAATGAATAGATAATGTATACCAGGCGCGCACCCAGGGGGGTGACTATCGGGCTTGACCCCGGTTTTTGTAAATCCAACAATTTTCGTGTTAATTTTTTGAGCACTTGAAAGAAATCATCGCAGAAAAAAATATAAAACGCGTAGAAAACATTCCTTCAAACAATATCCTCGATGGTCGAAGAATCGCTAATTCAAAATTAATTTGGTTTTTGTAAATTGAACATTTTTTCAAGGAGATATGGATTTTTGAAAATTTTAGTTTTATTTTTTGAGCACTTGAATGAAAACACCGCAGCAAAAATATAAAAAGCGTGGAGAAAATTCCTTGAAACAATATCTTCAATGGTCGAAGAATCGCTTATTCCAAATTAATTTGGTTTTTGTAAATTCAACAATTTTTAATGGAGATATGGATTTTTGAAAATGTTAGTTTTATTTTTTATTAAAACGCGTAGAAAAAATTCCTTAAAACAATATCCTCAATGGTCGAAGAATCGCTTATTCAAAATTAATTTGGTTTTTGTAAATTCAACAATTTTCAATAGAGATATGGATTTTTGAAGATTTTCATTTTAATTTTTTGAGCACTTGACTCAAAACATCGCAGAAAAAAATATAAATCGCGTAGAAAAAAATCCTTAAAACAATATCCTCAATGGTCGAAGAATCGCTCATTCAAAATTAATTTGGTTTTTGTAAATTCAACAATTTTTAATGGAGATATGGATTTTTGAAAATTTTCGTTTTAATTTTTTGAGCACCTGAATGAAAACATCGCAGAAAAAATATAAAACGCGCAGACAAAATTCCATAAAAAATCATCTTCAATGGCCGAAGTATAACTAATTCAAAATAAATTTGGTTTTTGTAAATTCAACAATTTTCAATAGAGATATGGATTTTTGAAGATTTTCGTTTTACCTTTTTGAGCACTTGAATTAAAACATCGCAGAAAAAAATATAAAACGCGTAGAAAAAATTCCTTCAAACAAAGTCCTCAATGGTCGAAGAATTGCTTATTCAAAATTAATTTGGTTTTTGTAAACTCCACAGTTTTTAATGGAGATATGGATTTTTGAAGATTTTAGTTTTATTTTTTTTTTTGGGCTCTTGAATGAAAACATCGCAGAAAAAAATATAAAACGCGTAGAAAAAATTCCTTCAAACAAAGTCCTTAATGGTCGAAGAATTGCTTATTCAAAATTAATTTGGTTTTTGTAAACTCCACAGTTTTGAATGGAGATATGGATTTTTGAAGATTTTAGTTTTATTTTTTGGGCTCTTGAATAAAAAAATCGCAGAAAAAAATATAAAACGCGTGGAAAAATTTACTTGAAAGAATATCCTCAATGGTCGAAGAATCGCTTATTCAAAATTAATTTGGTTTTTGTAAATTCAACCATTTTTAATAAAGATATGGATTTTTGAAAATTTTAGTTTTATTTCTTTTGAGCACTTAAATGAAAACATCGCAGAAAAAATATAAAACGGGCAGAAAAAATCCATAAAAAATCATCCTCAATGGCCGAAGTATAGCTAATTCAAAATCAATTCGATTTTTGTAAATGCCACAGTTTTTAATGGAGATATAAATTTTTGAAGATTTTAGTTTTCATTTTTTAAGCACTTGAATGAAAACATCGCAGAAAAAAATATAAAACGCGTAGAAAAGATTCCTTGAAACAATATCCTCAATGGTCGAAGAATCGCTTACTCAAAATTAATTTGGTTTTTGTAAATTCAACAATTTTTAATAAAGATATGAATTTTTGAAAATTTTTGTTTTATTTTTTTGAGCACTTGAATGAAAACATCGCAGAAAAAAATATCAAACGCGTAGAAAAAATTTCTTCAAACAAGATCCTCAATGGTCGAAGAATCGCTTATTCCAAATTAATTTGGTTTTTGTAAATTCAACAATTTTTAATGAAGATGTGGATTTTTTAAGATTTTCGTTTTAATTTTTTGAGCACTTGAATGAAAACATCGCAGAGAAAAATATAAAACACATAGAAAAAATTCCTTCAAACAATATCCTCAATGGTCGAAGAATCGCTTATTCAAAATGAATTTGGTTTTTGTAAATTCCACAGTTTTTAATGGAGATATGGATTTTTGAAAATTTTAGTTTTATTTTTTTGAGCACTTGAATGAAAACATCGGAGAAAGAAATATAAAACGCGTAGAAAAAAATCCTTGAAACAATATCCTCAATGGTCAAAGAATCCCTTATTCAAAATTAATTTAGTTTTTGTAAATTCAATAATTTTATATGGAGATATGGATTTTTCAAAATTTTTGTTTTATTTTTTTGAGCACTTGAATGAAAACATCGCAGAAAAAATATAAAACACGTAGAAAAAATTCCTGAAAACAATATCCTCAATGGTCGAAGAATTGCTTATTCAAAATTAATTTGGTTTTTGTAAATTCAACAATTTTTAAAGGAGATATGGATTTTTGAAAATTTTAGGTTTCATTTTTTTGAGCACTTGAATAAAAACATCGCAGAAAAAATATAATACGCGCAGAAAAAAAATCCATAAAAAATCATCCTCAATGGCCGAAGTATAGCTAATTCAAAATAAATTTGGTTTTTGTAAATTCAACAATTTGCAATGGAGATATGGATTTTTGAAGATTTTCGTCTTAATTTTTGAAATCATCGCTGAAAAAAATATAACACGCGTAGAAAAAATCTTTGAAACAATATCCTCAATGGTCGAAGAATCGCTAATTCTAAATTAATTCGGTTTTTGTAAATTCAACAATTTTTAATGAAGATATGGATTTTTGAAAATTTTAGTTTTATTTTTTAAGCACTTGAATGAAAACATCGCAGAAAAAATATAAAACGCGCCGACAAAATTCCATAAAAAATCATCCTCAATGGCTAATTCAAAATCAATTCGGTTTTTTTAAATCCAACAATTTTCAATAGAGATATGGATTTTTGAAGATTTTCGTTTTAATTTTTTGAGCAATTTAATGAAAACATCGCAGAAAAAATATAAAACGCGCCGACAAAATTCCATAAAAAATCATCCTCAATGGCCGAAGTATAGCTAATTCAAAATCAATTTGGTTTTGGTAAATTCAACAATTTTCAACAGAGATATGGATTTTTGAAGATTTTCGTTTTAATTTTTTGAGCACTTGAATGAAAACATCGCAGAAAAAAATATAAAACGCGCCGACAAAATTCCATAAGAAATATCCTCAATGGTCGAAGTATCGCTTATTCAAAATTAATTTGGTTTTTGTAAATTCCACAGTTTTTAATAGGGATATGGATTTTTGAAGATTTTAGTTTTAATTTTTTGAGCACTTGAATGAAAACATCGCAGAAAAAAATATAAAACGCGTAGAAAAAATTCCTTGAAACAATATCCTCAATGGTCGAAGAATCGCTTATTCAAAATTAATTTGGTTTTTGTAAATTCAACAATTTTTAATGGAGATATGGATTTTTGAAAATTATAGTTTTGTTTTTTTGAGCACTTAAATGAAAACATCGCAGAAAAAAATGTAAAACGCGTAGAAAAAATTCCTTGCAACAATTTCCTCAACGGTCGAAGAATCGCTTATTCAAAATTAATTTGGTTTTTGTAAATTCAGAAATTTTTAATGGAGATATGGATTTTTGAAAATTTTAGTTTTATTTTTTTGAGCACTTGAATGAAAACATCGCAGAAAAAATAAAAAAGGCGCTGACAAAATTCCATAAATAATCATCTTCAATGGCCGAAGTATAGATAATTTAAAATTAATTTGGTGGCGAATATGTCCGATCGGCGAAACCAAAAATGAAATTAATTACTTCTGGTAAAAAACAGTGTTTATCCGTTTTACTAGTACTGTGAGATTTCGTGTGAGATTACTTTAAAGTTACTAAATTTTGTTGTTATCATGGGAAACACCTAAATTTGTTTACTTTTACAGAACCAACAGAGCTTATACTCGTAATTTATTGAGTTATCGTCATTGTAAATTAGTCCCTATTACGAGATATACCCTTTAACTATGGCAGCGTTGGATGGCGATTAATATTTCCCATTACATGTCGCAGATGCCACGATATCCATAAATAGTTACCGAAAACGTAGAATACTTCGTAATCCTTATCAGCAGGCAACGCATTATGCAAATTTTTGTAAAATAAAGCCAAGCAGGTTGTTAAAGAAATAGTTTACGCATTTCTAATTCAATCATTTTCATGCCACATTATAACCAATGCGACACGGATTACTAGAATATCAATAAGTGCACATGATATTCCATTCCATATCGATTGACTTATACAATGTGGCCGGTAAAACAATTGCCGGCACATTATCGTTAATGGACGTGGCCATTATAGATAACCTAAGCCTAAGTGAGGCCATGAGTGTCAAAGACTAATTGAATAGTAATGAATACATTCATACAGAAGTAATATTTCTGTCTTTCTTTTTAAAAATCACGATACAGCACAAACTGCCTAATTTCACTATAATAAATAATAATGATAACGTTAAATTGGTTTCCATGAAGCTGATACGTGTAAGTTGTTCGTTGTTTTACATAGTTCTGCACACGAAGTCATGGTAACGTGCGGAAACACTTTTCACGCCCGCCACGTAAGCGCTATTAAAGCGAGATTGTGGTTGGTACCATGTATTTTTATAGGAATGTGTTCATGTTGTGAGTTAGAGGACATTGTAAGATGAAGATAGTGATGCTGTTTGTTGAAGTAAACTATTATAGTTTTTCATTTCAATTGGAACACTTATCAGACATTCAACCTTGAACTTCCCCCTTCTTTTGTTAACTTGTTATTCTTGTCTGTGAAAAACAAAACTGACGTTACGAATTGTCTGGCTGTGTCTAATTAAAGCATATTGAGAGAATCCACAACAATAATCAATAGTTCAAAAAGCAACGGATAGATGGGCCACCCTGTACTACCTTCATGAACACAGACTCATAATGAGATTCTAACTGCCTCACAAGTGTTCTTATGAGGCAGTTAGAATCTCATTATATGAGTGTGTTGAATCTGTTGTTTCACTGTTTTGTGCACGCTACCATGACGACGTGCGGAGAACACTGTTCAACAACGAACAACTTTCAACACGTAGCTGATTTCATGGAAACAAATTTCACACAAGTCTGTTGAGAAACTATTTTAATGCACGCTGAAATGAAATATTGCCAATTTAACTAAAAAAAGACTCCTTTTCCGGATTGCATCATTAAAAGAAATGGCGACCCGTAATTTATACAGTATTTTTTTGTTTTCAGATTACTAGCTTGGAGGTGACGAATTCCTTCATCAAAAGGATAGGGGAAATAAATCCCTTGCTGAATTGCGTCGTGGCCGAACGGTTCGAAGATGCGAGGAAGGAGGCCATTGCAGCGGATGACTTCATCAGGGGGGGAACCCTGACGACGGATGATCTCGCGGAACAGAAACCTTTTCTCGGCGTCCCTTTCACAACAAAAGACTGCATCGCCGTCGAAGGTACATTTGCTTTGGTAATCCATAATTATACTAAATTTTTGCTGTCTCCAATTAAAATTTAATGAAACGCAAAATATTTCATTTTTACAAATTTTCCTTTTCAATTTTTGAAAATTTTCCACCTTTTGACGAATGAATAGTCGGCATTCAAGAACTTGAAAGATCTGTGATTCTGACGTTCTACATACGTTTTACAAGATTTTTTTTTACTTTCTCCGTTACGTGATCGAGATTAAAAAAAAAATTTTAACGGCCATATAAATCTTCTTTATTATTCATACATGGTACATATCAGTAGCGGCTCGTGGAACATATTGATGGTAGAGCCACTTATACAATATACCCCCCCCCCCCCCTTATCTTCCTAGACCAATCGAATATTTTGGCTGAAGATCTAAAATATTGGCCAAAAAATTTTAAAATAAAAATGCAGACCAAAAAAATTGAAAATACAAGCAAAAGAAAATAATTTGCTATTTTCGGCCCCAAAAATAACTAGCAAATATAAAAATTAAAAAAATTCGCACAATAAAATCAATAATTCAAGTTAGAAAATCTAAAATATGAGACAAAAATAAAAAACTTAAGACCAAAAATCTAAAATTCGTACCCAAAAATCAAAGTGGTAGACCAAAAAATCAATTTTTTTAACAAACGAATAGGAAATTTAAGTCGAAATAAAGAAAATTTCGACCAAAAGACCAAACATTGAAAACAAAATAATCGAAAATACAAAATATACGCCAAAAAAGTAAAAGTTCTACAATAGGGCCTAAAACGGTGAAAATTCAGACGAAAAAAAAGTAAAAGTTCTACAATAGGGCCTAAAACGGTGAAAATTTAGACTCGAAAACGAGCGTAAAGATAAAAATTACAGACAAAAAAAATCGAAAATTTCTACAAACCAATCGAATATTTTGGTCAAAATAAAGAAAAATATTTCAAAAAAAATGGAACAAAAAAATCGAAAATACAGAAATCTAAAATATCGGCCAAATATCTAAAAATAAAAAACACAGACAAAAAATCGAAAACTTTGGTAGGAGCAAAATAATTTGCCACTTTCAGTCGCCAAAAATAAGTTTCTGATCAGAAATTCGAAAATAATGAAAATTCACGAAATAAAATCAATAATCCAAGTTAAAATATCTAAAATATGGGATAAAAAATAAACTAAAAATCTAAAATATACGATCAAAAATTGAGACCAAAAATCTAAAATTCTGGCCTAAAATAAAAATAGTGGACCAAGGAAAGATAAATTAAACGGACAAATAAAAAAAAATAAAGAAAAATTTATTATTATTATTTATTATTTATTAATAAATGGTTACACCTTTTTTATAAAATATTTACAATAATATAATCATAACACCTAAACTACAATCTTAAGAATTAAACAATGTATGGTGCTTAAACAGAATAAACTAATGGTTAACATAAAATATTTAAATTCACTCTAGAAACAGAAGCCTTAAATTTATTAAAAGTACAACAAAATAAATCAAAATTTGCGTTTGTATTAAGTAAATTAGCAAATCCATCAATCTATTAATCGGATTATTTTCACTATTTTCACAATTTAGGGCAACAGATTAAAGAAAATTTAGACAAAACATCGAAAACTTGGCCCTAAAGATAATAAATGCAGACTAAACAAAACATCAAAAATGGGGGCCAAAAAATCGAAAATTTTAACAATAAAATCGAAAAGTTAGGTCAAAATAAAGAAAAATTTAGGTCAAAACATTAAAAAAAATAATAAAAATCTGTAATGTTGGCCAGAAAGTCGAAATTTTAGAGAGTACATCGAAAATTTGGGCCTAAAGATAATAAATGCAGACTAAAAAATCGAAAATAACGGAAAAAATTAAAAAAATCTCTCATATAAATGATTAATTCAGGTTATGAATATTTTAACCAAAATCGAATCAAAAATTTGGAACTATAAATAAAAAATTGACCCGAAAAATCAAAATTTTTATCAATTAAATCGAAAATTTAGGTCAAAATAAAGAATATTTAGAGCGAATGATAAAAAATTTGGACAAAAAAAATCGAAAATACAGGTCAAAAATCTAAAAACTCGGCTCGAAAAATCAAAATACGGACGAAAATTTTAACACTTAAATCTAAAATTTATGTCTAGATAAAGAACATTTAGATCAAAAATTTAGACTCAAAAGAATCGAAAATACAGGTCAAAAATCTAAAAATTAAAAATTCGGCGGGAAAATAAAAAATGCGGGCCAAAAAGTCGAAGATTTAAATCGCAAATTTAGGTCAAAATAAAGGATATTTGGGCCAAAAGTTAAAATATTTTGGCCAAAAATATCGAAAATTCAGGCCAAAATTTTAAAAACTAAAAATTCGTCGGGAAAAGTAAAAAAATGCGGGCCAAAAAGTCGAAGATTTAAATTGCAAATTTCGATCAAAATAAAAGGGATATTTAGGCCAAAAGTTAAAATACTTTGGCCAAAAATATCGAAAATACAGGCCAAAAATTTAAAAACTAAAAATTCGTCGGGAAAAATAAAAAATGCGGGCTAAAAAGTCGAAGATTTAAATCGCAAATTTCGATCAAAATAAGGGATATTTAGGCCAAAAGTTAAAATATTTTAGCCAAAAATATCGAAAATACAGGCCAAAAATTTAAAAACCAAAAACTCATCGGGAAAAATAAAAAAATTTAAAGATTTAAATCGCAAATTTCGATCAAAATAACGATATTTAGGCCAAAAGTTAAAATATTTTGGCCAAAAATATCGAAAATATAGGCCAAAAATTTAAAAACTAAAAATTCGTCGGGAAAAATAAAAAATGCGGACCTAATAGTCGAAAATTTTTACAATGAAATCGAACGTTTAGGTCTAAATAAAAGATATTTAGGCCAAATGATCAAAAAATTAGACAAAAAAAATCGAAAATACAGTCTTAATAATAAAAAATGCAGAATATTCTAGTAAGAAAATGGTTTAAATTAGTCTTAAAAATCACTTTATTGTTCAAAATAATTTTCCAATTTTTTTTTATGTGAAAATATTTTTTTTTAATTGTCAAAAAAAGTGAAATTAATTTGAAAAAGAATAAACTTTGTTGGGATCACCTTATTGTTTCACCTTTTGTGCCGGCAGTTTCGATAATTTTAGATTTAGTGGATACATTTTGAATAATTCAAATAAAACAATTCACTTGGTTAGTATGACTCTCAGTAGCGGCTCGTGGAACATGTTGATGGTACTTTTACAATATGGGGAGGCCCTCGCCTGCTTTTTTTTGAAGAAAGAAAGAACAATTAATGTTCATAGTCCAAGGTTATTTTGAGTTGTAAAGTAAAGGTTTATAATTTTCAAACAAGCTGAAAATGTGATTTGTTGTTTACATTTAATTAATTCCGTTCTGAACACTATTTGGTTATAAAAATTATTTGTGAGACTTACAAAAACTGAGAAAAGCAAAATTCCTTTTGACGTAAATCGTTCGTACAACTGCTGGAAACGCCGAAAAACGATTAAATTTAATTTTTCTTCAAAAATTTATTTTTGTATTTTTTTAAGTCTAGAATCCCATTCTGAACACTATTTGGTTATAAAATTTTGGTATTAAATCTCTAACACCATTCTTAGTCCACGTAACCTCACCATCAAACAAAAAGAATTTTAAGACTAAATTAAAAATTCTTGCTGAGCTCAAAACGTGAGGTAGTGCCATGGCTCCTTGACTCTATATAACGAGCCGCCCCTGGTACATATAAGTGAACAACTGAGCATACAAAATACTCTAAAATATTGTTGAAATGAGGCACTTGGTCGGTTTCACAATTTTTTATAATTTATTCCGACTAGTTTTGACTTTTACATCATTATCTTGGAATAATATTAAAAATGTTTCACCACGTGATAAACGAGAACCAAATTCAACAAATACAAAAAACTGCTACATCAACATACATAAACAATTTGAATTCGATCAAGATTGATATTCAACGATTTCTGGAGAAAAAAAAGATTGTCGAAAAAAAATCCACCACCACAATACTTTCCCGTACTAGATAACGGAGAAAATAAAAAAAAAAGACAAATTATGTATCTCTTTTAATATGGTAAATAGTATCACTATCTACTTTGTAATTACATTACAACAACCTAATTACGTATCGATTTACGCTTAATACACTTAGCTTGTTACATTCAACTATTGATTCCTTAATGGAAAGAAGCCCGTGGTCTCTGGGAAGTAGATAATTCACAGGACCATTAAATTAAGTTAATGGGTTCAATTAACCGGCGCACCGGCACGTAATTACTCAGTGAATTCTGAATAGAATTAAACTGTCAACTGGTTTTGCTGTACGAACAAAGAGAATGACAATGGCCACGGTGGAGTCAAATAAAAGTGTGTTATTTCAGGGGGCGTTGACATCATTACGCTGTTATTCTCCTTCGTTGAATGTCCTAAATGCTAGAAGCACTGGCAGTAATAAATTCAAATGTACATTCCACTTTATGCGTAACACCTTTAGCTGTAATTTATGATATGGTAGAGTGTGCAGTCTGTGATGTAAAATATTATGATTTCCGTTGTCAGAATGTGTTTCTCAACAATTTTATAAATCGCATTACCTGAAAATATTTTTTTTTTATTTCGCGATCTCTATACTTTCCTCTTGAAACTTCTCAATATCACTCAATATTAATTCAGGAATGATTTAGTGAAAAATTACAATAAATCCTGGCAATAGCGTTTGCGATACTTCATGCAAATACGATGAAAATTTATGAAAAATTGTCATCATTTTGTCGACGCGAAAAAAATATAAAAACAATTGCTACTCACTTGAAACTTCTCAAAATCACTCAATATTAATGAAAGAATGATTTGGTAAAAAATTACAACACATTCCGTTGATAGTTTTTGCAATATTTCATGCAAACACGATAAAAATTTATAAAAAATTGTAATCATTTTGTCGACGCTAAAAAAATATAAAAACAATTGCTACTCACTTGAACCTTCTCAAAATCACTCAATAATAATGAAAGAATGATTTGGTAAAAAATTACAACACATTCCGTTGATAGTTTTTGCGATATTCCATGCAAATACGATGAAAATTTATGAAAAATTGTCATCATTTTGTCGACGCGAAAAAAATATAAAAACAATTGCTACTCACTTGAAACTTCTCAAAATCACTCAATATTAATGAAAGAATGATTTGGTAAAAAATTACAACACATTCCGTTGATGGTTTTTGCGATATTTCATGCAAACACGATAAAAATTTATAAAAAATTGTAATCATTTTGTCGACGCTAAAAAAATATAAAAACAATTGCTACTCACTTGAACCTTCTCAAAATCACTCAATAATAATGAAAGAATGATTTGGTAAAATATTACAACACATTCCGTTGATAGTTTTTGCGATATTCCATGCAAATACGATGAAAATTTATGAAAAATTGTCATCATTTTGTCGACGCGAAAAAAATATAAAAACAATTGCTACTCACTTGAAACTTCTCAAAATCACTCAATATTAATTAAAAAATGTTTTGGTAAAAAATACAAGACATTCCGTTGATAGTTTTTGCGATATTTCATGCAAATACGATGAAAATTTATAAAAAAATTGTAATCATTTTGTCGACGCGAAAAAAAAATATAAAAACAATTGCTACTCACTTGAAACTTCTCAAAATCACTCAATATTAATTAAAAAATGTTTTGGTAAAAAAATACAAGACATTCCGTTGATAGTTTTTGCGATATTTCATGCAAATACGATGAAAATTTATAAAAAAATTGTAATCATTTTGTCGACGCAAAAAAAATATAAAAACAATTGCTACTCACTTGAAACTTCTCAAAATTATTTAATATTAATGAAAGAATGATTTGGTAAAAAATTACAACACATTCCGTTGATAGTTTTTGCGATATTTCATGCAAATACGATGAAAATTTATGAAAAATTGTCATCATTTTGTCGACGCGAAAAAAATATAAAAACAATTGCTACTCACTTGAAACTTCTCAAAATCACTCAATATTAATGAAATAATGATTTGGTAAAAAAATACAACACATTCCGTTGATAGTTTTTACGATATTTCATGCAAATACGATGAAAATTTATGAAACATTGTAATCATTTTGTCGACGCTAAAAAAAATATAAAAACAATTGCTGCTCACTTGAAACTTCTCAAAATCACTCAATATTAACGAAAGAATGATTTGGTAAAAAATTACAACACATTCCGTTGATAGTTTTTACGATATTTCATGCAAATACGATGAAAATTTATGAAAAATTGTAATCATTTTGTCGACGCGAAAAAAATATAAAAACAATTGCTACTCACTTGAAACTTCTCAATATCACTCAATATGAATGAAAGAATGATTTGGTGAAAAATTACAACACATTCCGTTGATAGTTTTTGCGATATTTCATGCAAATACGATGAAAATTTATAAAAAAATTGCAATCATTTTGTCGACGGGAAAAAAATATAAAAACCATTGCTACTCACTTGAAACTTCTCAAAATCACTCAATATCAATGAAAGAATGATTTGGTAAAAAATTACAACACATTCCGTTGATAATTTTTGCGATATTTCATGCAAATACGATGAAAATTTATGAAACATTGTAATCATTTTGTCGACGCGAAAAAAAAAATAAAAACAATTGCTGCTCACTTGAAACTTCTCAAAATCACTCAATAATAATGAAAGAATGATTTGGTAAAAAATTACAACACATTCCGTTGATAGTTTTTACGATATTTCATGCAAATACGATGAAAATTTATGAAAAATTGTCATCATTTTGTCGACGCGAAAAAAATATAAAAACAATTGCTACTCACTTGAAACTTCTCAAAATTATTTAATATTAATGAAAGAATGATTTGGTAAAAAATTACAACACATTCCGTTGATAGTTTTTGCGATATTTCATGCAAATACGATGAAAATTTATGAAAAATTGTCATCATTTTGTCGACGCGAAAAAAATATAAAAACAATTGCTACTCACTTGAAACTTCTCAAAATCACTCAATATTAATGAAATAATGATTTGGTAAAAAAATACAACACATTCCGTTGATAGTTTTTACGATATTTCATGCAAATACGATGAAAATTTATGAAACATTGTAATCATTTTGTCGACGCTAAAAAAAATATAAAAACAATTGCTGCTCACTTGAAACTTCTCAAAATCACTCAATATTAACGAAAGAATGATTTGGTAAAAAATTACAACACATTCCGTTGATAGTTTTTACGATATTTCATGCAAATACGATGAAAATTTATGAAAAATTGTAATCATTTTGTCGACGCGAAAAAAATATAAAAACAATTGCTACTCACTTGAAACTTCTCAAAATCACTCAATATTAATTAAAAAATGTTTTGGTAAAAAAATACAAGACATTCCGTTGATAGTTTTTGCGATATTTCATGCAAATACGATGAAAATTTATAAAAAAATTGCAATCATTTTGTCGACGGGAAAAAAATATAAAAACCATTGCTACTCACTTGAAACTTCTCAAAATCACTCAATATCAATGAAAGAATGATTTGGTAAAAAATTACAACACATTCCGTTGATAATTTTTGCGATATTTCATGCAAATACGATGAAAATTTATGAAAAATTGTAATCATTTTGTCGACGCGAAAAATATATAAAAACAATTGCTACTCACTTGAAACTTCTCAAAATCACTCAATAATAATGAAAGAATGATTTGGTAAAAAATTACAACACATTCCGTTGATAGTTTTTGCGATATTTCATGCAAACACGATAAAAATTTATAAAAAATTGTAATCATTTTGTCGACGCGAAAAAAATATAAAAACAATTGCTACTCACTTGAAACTTCTCAAAATCACTCAATATCAATGAAAGAATGATTTGGTAAAAAATTACAACACATTCCGTTGATAGTTTTTGCGATATTTCATGCAAATACGATAAAAATTTATAAAAAATTGTAATCATTTTGTCGACGCGAAAAAAAATATAAAAACAATTGCTGCTCACTTGAAACTTCTCAAAATCACTCAATATTAAGGAGAGAATGATTTGGTAAAAAATTACAACACATTCCGTTGATAGTTTTTGCGATATTTCATGAAAATACGATGAAAATTTATGAAATATTGTAATCATTTTGTCGACGCGAAAAAAAAAATAAAAACAATTGCTGCTCACTTGAAACTTCTCAAAATCACTCAATATTAATGAAAGAATGATTTGGTAAAAAATTACAACACATTCCGTTGATAGTTTTTGTGATATTTCATGCAAATACCATGAAAAACTTATGACAAATTGTAATCATTTTGTCGACGCGAAAAAAATATAAGAACAATTGCTACTCACTTGAAACTTCTCAAAATCACTCAATATTAATGAAAGAATGATTTGGTAAAAAATTACAACACATTCCCTTGATAGTTTTTGCGATATTTCATGCAAATACGATGAAAATTTATAAAAAAAATTGCAATCATTTTGTCGACGCGAAAAAAATATAAAAACAATTGCTACTCACTTGAAACTTCTCAATATCACTCAATATTAATTCAGGAATGATTTGGTGAAAAATTACAATAAATGCCGGCAATAGCGTTTGCGATATTTCATGGATATTTCATGCAAATACGATGAAAATTTATGAAACATTGTAATCATTTTGTCGGCGCGAAAAAAAATATAAAAACAATTGCTACTCACTTGAAACTTCTTAAAATCACTCAATATTAATGAAAGAATGATTTGGTAAAAAATTACAACACATTCCGTTGATAGTTTTTGCGATATTTCATGCAAATACGATGAAAATTTGTAAAAAAATTGCAATCATTTAGTCGACGGGAAAAAAATATAAAAACAATTGGTACTCATTTGAAACTTCTCAATATCATTCAATATTAATTCAGGAATGATTTGGTGAAAAATTACAATAAATGCAGGCAATAGCGTTTGCGATATTTCATGCAAACACGATAAAAATTTATGAAAAATTGTCATCATTTTGTCGACGCGAAAAAAATATAAAAACAATTGCCACTGACTTGAAACTTCTCAATATCACTCAATATTTATTGAGGAATGATTTGGTAAAAAATTATTTCAAACTAGAAATGAATTAGCAAAGAAATTTTGTTGAATAGCACAGAGTTTTCAGTGGCGTAACGTATTTTGATCCTAGTTTGCGGGCGTAAAATAAAACATTACGCTCCTAGGACAAAAAACATTGTAACAACAATGGACTAGCCTGCTTTCCGTGATTGTTAAACTTCCAAAATTCGAGATGAATTAACAAAGAAATTTCGTTGACTAGCACAGATATTTCAGTGGCCTAGCGTATTTTGATCCTAGTTTGCGGGTGTAAAGTAGAGCTTTACGCACCTAGAACAAAAAACGTTCCGTCTAGAAGTGGGCGATTCTTTTTTGTAAACTGAAAAAAATCGAGTGAAAAGAGTCGAGTCGGGGACATGAGAAAACATTTCCCCAAAAAATATTGATGAGCAAAAAACAGTACTCACCCTGAAATATGCATAGTGCATACTTTGGAAACTCACTTTTTTGGTCTTCAATGCCGAAATGCACATTATTTTCAGTGCTTCCAAAATCCGATCCTTCAAGTTCACCGCTGTCAAAATGTAATCTTACTTTCTGTAAATGCAAACATGTGAAATCGGATTTTGCAACGCGTGAAAAAACTAAAAAGAAGGGCTTGGCTTCGTTGGCATTTTTGAAATTATTTACACCTAATTATTTACACATGTGAAATCGGATTTTGCAATGCGTGAAAAAAAATTAAAGATAAGGGCTTGGCTTTGTTGAAGTTACAACTAATTATGTACTGTTTCAGGGATGATACACAGTTCGGGCCTCTTCAGTCGTAAATCTGTGATAGCTGCCGAAGATGCCGATGTAGTTAAGTGCCTGAGGAACGTCGGGGCCATTCCCATAGGTCTCACGAATGTCTCGGAATTGTGCATGTGGTGAGTTATATTGGATACATATACAGGGTGCCCAGATTTCGTAGGGACAACATGGGCAACTTCAGCATTTGAAGAGATACAGAGATGGTCAAATTAGCAAAAAGGTGCAGGTTCGAGAGCTCAGCCTCCAAATCCCACTTATCATGGCCCACTTGTTCGAAATTAAAATAAAAACAAAATCTCCTCATTTCTTTCATTTGCTGTAACTTCTCTGCTACCCAAGATACTCCCCAGACGTAATAGTCCAAAGGGTTGACATCGGGGGAGCTGGGGGGCACATGTTTGGGGTGACGTGTCGTGAAAATTGGTGGCCAGCCATTCTTGGGTTGAATGGACCGTATGGGCTGGGGCAGAGTCCTGCTGAAAAACATATGGCCTGCCACATGCTACAGCAGTAATCCAGGGCTGCACAACAGCGGGTGTAAGCAACGGCGTTGACTCTGGCACCTTGACGAAAGAAATGTGGAGGCATCACGTCTTCCTCACTGCTCAGGGGGTGTGCATGACGGTCGGAACCTCCTCGGGTGTTTTACACAGCCACCGATCATTTCGGTAGTTGACCTTCTGGTCCTTCACGAAGTTTTTCTCATCCGAGAAGAACCAGAGAATTCCTGGATGCTCCGGATATTTCAACTTGTTCACGAGGGTTGTTGTTCGCCCGGATTCTCGCGGACATGAACTGGCCTCTCCGCATCACGTACGACTTGTAACGTCACACGTCAGATGGTGGTCTCGTCAACCTGCATCGCCTTGCCGAGCTACATCACCATTTTTTGTTATATTTAAACGTTCCGTGTAGAAGTGGGCGATTCACCATTTTTTTTCTAATCGCCAAATTATGACAATTTTTCAAAAACTGAAACGACTGAAACGAAAGTTATGAATTTTTAAAATCAACCTTGCAATAATCATAATATATTGGTCGGAATTTGAAAAATGATAAAAAATAGAAACGGTTGCGATATTTTTTTTTTCAAAATCTTTAGAGATAATTTTTCAATAATTTACTGATTAAAACAGTTTACATTATTTTAAAATTCCGTCTGAAACGAAAGTTATAAATTTTTAAAATCATCCTTGCAATAATCATAAAATTTTGGCAGGAATTAGAAAAATTATAAAAAATATAAACGATTGAAAAATTGTTTTGCAAATACTTACGAGACAATTTCTTATTAATCAACTAATTAAAACAGTTTACTTCTTTGAAAAATTCCGACTGAAACAAAAGGTTAAAATTTTAGCCAAAACTATAAAAAATCTAAAAAATTAAATCCTTGTGCAATTGTTTTGAAAATCCTTACAGATACTTTAGCATCGATTTAGTGACTAAAAATGTTAACTCATTCATTCAAAAGTTACGAATTTTCGAAATGGTCACGACAGTAAGGTTAAAATTTTTGCCGAAACTAAAAAAATTGTAAAAAAAAAAATCGTTGCGAAATTGTTTTGGAAATATTCAGAGACACTTAAGCATCGTCTTACTAACTAAAACAGTTAAAATTTTTGAATAATTTCATCTCGGACAAAAGTAATGAATTTTCAAAACAATTCCTGCCGTAAGATTAAAATGTTTGCCGTAACTAAAAATATTGTAAAAACAATAATCGTTTTGAATGTACTGAGAAAGACTTTGGCATCGATTTACTAAGTAACGCAGTTGACATTTTTGAAAAATATTAACTTTAATATTTTAAAATTTAAAAAAATTAAAATTTAAAATTTTTGCCCAAATTTAAAAAAAATTGTAAAAAAATAAATCGACGCGAAATTATTTCGGAAATGCTCAGAAATGCTTTAGCTAACTAAAATGGTTGACATTTGGATACTTTGGCATCTATTTGCTAAGTGTAGAATTTGATATTTTTTCTAAAAATTCCAACTTAGATAAGAGAATTTTCAAAATGTTCCCTGCTGAAAGGGTAAAATTTCTGCCGTAACTAAAAAAATTGTAAAAAAAATAAATCGTTACGCAATTGTTTTAGAAATACTCAGAAAGACTTCGGTATTGATTTACTAACCAAAAAAGTTGACATTTTCAAAAAATTCCAACTCGGCCAAAAGTTATGAATTTTCTAAATGTTCTCTACTGTAAGGTTAAAATGTTTGCCGAAACTAAAAAAATTGTAAAAAAGTAAATCGTTAAGCAATTGTTTTGGAAATGCTCAGAAAGGCTTCGGCATCGATTTACGATCTAAAACAATTAATATTTTTGAAAAATGTTAACTCAGACAGAAGTTATGAATTTTCAAAATGGTCCCAGCTGTTAGGTAAAAATTTTAGTCGAAACTGAAAAAAAATGTAAAAAAATAAATCGTTGCTAAATTGTTTTGAAAATGCTCAGAAAGACTTTAGCATCGATTTACTAATCAAAAAAGTTGACATTTTCAAAAAATTTAAACTCGGCCAAAAGTTATGAATTTTCTAAATGCTCCCTGTTTAAAAGCAAGGTTAAAATTTTTGCCGAAACTAAAAAAAATGGTAAAAAAATAGATCGCTAATTAAGCAATTGTTTTGAAAATGCTCAGAAAGGCTTCGGCATCGATTTAGGATCTAAAACAATTAATATTTTTGAAAAATGTAAACTCGGACAAAAGTTATGAATTGTCAAAATGATCCCTGATAATAATTGTAGAGAATACCGAAATGAACAACTTATCAAAAATAAGTTTTTTTTGATATCTCTATGGTTTTTGAGTAAACTGACTATTAGGATTTGAGGTATATTTTTTACATAATTTTGACGTTTCAAACGTCAGTATCAAAATAATCCATAAAAGTATGAATATAAATAACTATGATACTATCAAATCGGAGAAAGTATAATAACATGATAGCCACATCACCATTTTTTACTTTCTCCGTTACGAAGTACGAGAAAGTATTGTGATCGTGATTTTTTTTCAAAAAAATTTTTTACGGAAATATCCGTTTTGGGGTCCCTAGATGCCATTTCAACAATTTCAAAAATGTTGTGTGTGTGTGTGTGTCTGTCTGTGCGCGCGGTATCTCAAAAACTAATGGAGCAATTGATATGAAACTTTTAACATCCGCCTTATTTGATAATCTGAAGAACTGAAAAGCTTTTGGTCAAATTTCGTACACCAGAAGTGGGCTTTTACCTTAACTGTTTTTTGTTTTTTGCCAATATTTTCTTAAATATGAAAAATATCACAAAAACATATAAACAAGCTTTAAATACAACAAAGGAATGAACATCTTTTGCTTGAAAACATTTTTCATAAAATCATTTTTATTCGAGAAATTTTTTTTTTTTTAATTTTTGGTTTATAATTATAAAACGATAATAGTTACAGCAAATTTATAATAATAATTATTATAGAGAAAGCTAAAATGAACAACTTATAAAGAATAAGTTTTTTCGAAATCCCTTTAGTTTTTGAGTAAACTGAGTTTTTGAATTTGAAGTATAATTTTTTCATCTTTCATAATTTTGACGTTTTAAACGTCAGTTTCATCCGAGTTTACACAACGCTCGATGTACATTTAAAATATGATTTCAATTGAAAATAAACCATGAAAACGTAAATATAAATGACTATGATACCATCAAGTCGGAGAAAGTAACATGATGGCCACATCACCAATTTTTTGATTAGCTCCTCTAATGCGGTGTTGCTGTTATCAGTGGGCGTGGCCTGGGTTACGGCTGCGTAGGTTTTCTCCTTCTGCACTTGGGCTTTCTCTAGTCTAATTCTCTTCGGTTCCTCCTTAGCTTTCGAGATGTTGATCGGATGGTGCCTGCACGAAGAGGAGTAGGCAGCGTGGTTACCATTGCAGTTCGTACATTTAAGAGTTCTCTCCTTCTTATCCTTTAGTGGACAAGTAAACGTGGGGTGATTTTCGGCGCAGAAAGTGCATATGAAAGGGGTGGAGCAACGGAATTGAACATGTCCGTATTGTTGACATCGGTAGCTCTGGCTCCCAGACGTCGGTTTTCGTTCGGGCTCGACCTTGACACGGTGGTCAAGCAGGTTCGTAATATCAAAAATTTCTTTACCTTCTGGGGTTTTGGGAGAGCTGACCAAGACCAATGGATAAGTTCTGGTCGCTGTTTTCATTCTTTTAACCGAATTAAAGACGATACCTTTTTCCGCTAGAGCAGCGTTTCCCAAAGTGTGGGTCGCGACCCGGCACCGGGTCGTAGAAGAATTTTGCAGGGCCGCGAAAAAATATTATAAAAACACAAAAAAATGTTTTTCACATATTATTTGTTTTATAATAGTTAGTCACTAGGAACGGTGGCAAAGTGTGTATTTGTAGTTTTTCGTATAACAAACTTTTTACCAAATTATGTGATCATAAACACCTCCTTTTGTATTGTAATTCACGAAGGCTTTCAAAGAGAAACGTTTTAAAATGTCTGAGCTAGATATAGATTCTATAGAAATTGGAAAACATTCCTACCTTAGATTTTAAAATAATAACATGTCAACATTCCGAAGTCGAACATTTTCCAAAACCGCCAAAAAAATGAAAAAAAAAATCATTGAAACAACCTCTTATTTTTTTTTTAATTCACTTAAAATATATTGCACTTATTTTTTCTGCAAAAAATTACATACGTTACTAAGCTAGATTTCGTAATAATCACACTTGAACATCCTGAAGTCAAGCATTTTCTAAATCGCCAAAAAATATAAAACCAATTAAAATTTTTAAATTCAGTCAAAATGCATTGCAACTTCACTTTTCTATAAGAAATTTGCAAACATTCCTATCCTAGATTTCGAAATAATCACACTCCTGTTCAATTCTGAGGTCGAACATTTTACAAGCCACAAAAAAAACATAAAACAGTTGCAGCATTCTCGAACCTTTTCCAATTTAATCAAAATGGATTCTATTAAAATCTATCAACGCTCTTAGCCACAATTTTGAAATATTTACCGTTAAACACTGAATTCAATTTTAAGGTTAGACATTTTCAAGTTGCCTTGAAAATAAAAACCAATTGTAAAAAAATCCAATTTACTCAAAACGGATTAATTTTCATTTCTATAATAAAATCGGCAAACATCCCAAATTTTAAAATAATCACACGCATTAAAAAGGCATTTTTTACTTAAATTTACTCAAAATATATAAATTTTCGGTTTCAGAAATTAACAACATTTTTGAAAACGCAAAATCATGCATTCGTCTAGATTTTCTTAATTTCCTAGAAAACAACTTAGTGGATTATCTTCAAATTTTACAAGCACATTCTATCAATTCGTAGTAATAAAACAAGTAAATGATAAAAAAAAATAATGTGAGCTAGTTTTTCCGAAATTTCAAATCAAACATTTTTGAAAGTGTAAAATTATGCATTCACCTAGATGTTCTTAATTTCCTAGAAAATCCCTTAGTGGATTATCTTCAAATTGTAAAAGCACACTCTGTAGACTTTTGATAATAAAACGAGTGAATAATCCCAAAATAGTTTAAGTTTATTTTTCCAAAATTTCAACTCAAACATTTTTGAAAGTGAAAAATATGCATTTGGCTAGATTTTCTTAATTTCGAAGAAAGTCCCTTAGTGGATTATCTTTAAACTTTAAAAGCATTTTCGGTATCCTTCTAGAAATAAAACAAGTAAATAATCAAATATTAATTTGGGCTACTTTTTCCGAAATTTTGACTCAAACATTTTTGAAAATGCAAAATCATGCATTCGCCTATATTTTCTTAATTTCCTACAACTTAGTGATTTATCTTCAAATTTTACAAGCGCATTCTATAGATTAGTAGTAATAAAACAAGTAAGTAATAAAAATAATAATGTCAGCTCGTTTTTCCGAAATTTTAAGTCAAATATTTTTGAAAGTGCAAAAGATGCATTCACCGAGATGTTCTTAATTTCCTAGAAAATCCCTTAGAGGGTTATCTTCAAATTGTAAAAGTACACTCTGTAGACTTTTAGTAATAAAGCAAGTAAATAATCCCAAAATAGTTTAAGCTTATTTTTTTCAAAATTTCAGCTCAAACATTTTTTGAAAGTGAAAAATATGCATTTAGCTAGATTTTTTTAATTTCCAAGAAAGTGAATTATCTCTAAACTTTAAAAGCACACTCTGTATACTTCTAGCAGTAAAAGAAGTAAATAATAAAAAAATAATTTGGGCTAGTTTTTCCGAAATTTTGACTCAAACATTTTTGAAAATGCAAAATCATGCATTCGCCTGGATTTTCTTAATTTCCTAGAAAATAACTTAGTGGATTATCTTCAAATTTTGCAAGCACATTCTATAGATTTGTAGTAATAAAACAAGTAAATAATAAAAAAATAATGTGAGCTGGTTTTTCCGAAATGTGCAAAATTATGCATTCACCTAGATGTTCTTAATTTCTTAGAAAATCCCTTGGTGGATTATCTTCAAATTGTAAAAGCACATTCCGTAGACTTTTATTAATAAAGCAAGTAAATAATCTCAAAATAGTTTAAACTAATTTTTCCAAAATTTCAACTCAAACATTTTTGAAAGTGAAAAATATGCATTTGGCTAGATTTTCTTAATTTTCAAGAAAGTCCCGTAGTGGATTATCTTTGAACTTTAAAAGTACACTCTGTAGACTTCCAGTAATAAAACAAGTAAATAATAAAAACAAATCATTTGGGCTAGTTTTACCGAAATTTTACCACAAACATTAAAAGTGAAAAAAAATTTGGCTAGATTAGTGTTTCTCAACGTGGACGATCGACCAGTGGCGGCTCGTGGATGTTCGGCGGTGGGGCAACGGAAGAAAATTTGATCGAAACAGCAACGAAATATTTGTTTCCTCCTCAATTGGGCGTTTATCTGACAATCCGTATTTGGGGGCCGATGGTCATTTTGTGGGGGCGAATGCATTTTGAATACCGGCCTGCAGGGATGGCTCAAATATGTAAAACAAAGTTTACTTCGGGGCGCTCTGTGGCGGAGCGGTTTGGCTCCCGCTTTCGGTGCGAGGCGTCGTGGGTTCGAGTCCCATGCTGGGGCGATAGCTTTTATTAACGAGAAGTTATCGTTCGGGTCCATGGTTGTTAAGTATTTGTCTCATTCATTATAAAAATGAATTTTCAAATTCCGAATAGCTAATCACTTACGCCAATTCCCTTAATCATTCACTCTCCTGAACCCTTTCACTGCTAACAGTGTTTAGTGTGTAGTCATACTGTAACTTACTTTTGAAGTCAAAATGATTTGAAAAATGAAAATGCAATTCGTGTATATGTTGATGAAGCCTAAAGCCATCAGGCCCTATCATAGAATATACATGACGCCTTTAGACGTCATCAGTATTCAGTGGGTTAACCCGCAATTCCGTCAAACATCTTTCCTTTTTTTAAAAAAATAAAGTTTACTTCATTTATTAAAGTTTTAAATGAATATAATTGTTATTTTTTTAATTACTTATATTTTTTTATATTTTTGCAATTTTTGAAAATAATTTGATTTTCGTTAAAAAAAAAATTTGTTTTGTAAATAAATGTAAGGTGGGTCGCAAAAAATGTTAAAACCTTGTACCGGGCCGCGGTCAAAAAAGTTTGGGAAACGCTGCGCTAGAGCGTCTAAATAAACAGTCGGAATCCCTCTGATAACGACTTTTAGCTCCCTGTTCTCGGGCAGAAGGAAGTGGTGATGTGCGATTTTCATCTCATCCAGCAGTTGGATGGTCTTACGGTAATCATTACTGGTAGCTGTGAGGATGTTGATCTGTTCGGCACGGTTGGTGTATTGGATGACCTCTACTTCATTGGCTTTAAGTGTGGCTTGGACCAGCTTTTTCCGCAAGGACAATCGGGGGAGGTCTTTTTTGTTTGGTTTCCGTGGGTGCAACAGAGGTTGAAGAAGTTTACCTGTGCTACGGGGATCCTGAGCCCAGTTTCAGTGGTCCTAAACTCCGCGGGTGCTGCTATGGCCTTCGCAGGTTGTAGTTGACTTCCCTGCTGGCTGCGTAGGTTCTCCTTCCTAGGTGGGGAGAGTATCTTGGTGTCGGTTTTGTGCATTTTAGCGTAGGGTTTGGTATCCGTTTTATTTTTCCGCTTATATGTGACTGTTTTGAAACCGCCCTCTCCTTCTGAACCCAACTGGCTCATCTTGGCCTCCAGGTCATTGATGATTTTTAATTGTTGAGCTATGATGGCTTTGGCGTTCTTAATTTCCTCATTTAGAGCGTACATCTTCTCGTTCGCATTCCTTAGAAATTGCGAGTCGTTCTCCAAAAAGTCGTCATCACTTTCCTTAATTGGGTTTGTGGAAAAGGACTCAGAATCCATTTCCATCTCATGATACAGAAGAGTGAAGTTTCCGGGGCCGCCGGATTGCTGGGACATAGTGTGGTCGTGTATTACCACCTCACTGACGGGCACTGCACGTGTCCACTGCTGGCACTGCACTGCACTTGAACACTGTTGAAAACTACACTGGCACACGTGTACACTCGTTCACTGCCGGCGCTGCATTTTTTTTTTATTTTCTATTTATTTGTTCTAGGTGGGAGAGCAATAATCCAGTCCATGGAAGGACCAGCAACCCCTACGATACCAACAGGATAGTGGGCGGTTCTTCGGGCGGCGAGGGGTGCGCCCAGGCGGCCGCCGCGTCAGCTTTCGGCATCGGTTCCGACATCGGCGGCTCCATTCGAATGCCGGCGTTCTTCAACGGAATTTTCGGGCACAAGCCCTCGAAGTTCATAGTGTCCAACGTGGGCCAGTACCCGGTGCCAGTGTCTGCGGCCCAGGACAGCTTCCTGGGCATCGGACCGATGGCGAGGCGCGCGGAAGACCTCCTGCCGCTCCTGAAGATAATCGCCAACAAGAACGCCCCCTTGTTGCGGCTCGACGAACCGGTCGACATAAAAAAGGTGCGATTCTTCTACCAGGAAGACGACACCGGTGCTGCGCTAATATCCCCAGTCAATCCGGAAATCAGGCAGTTGTTCCAACGAATTAACTTGCACATGGATAGGGTGCATAAAATAAAGCCGGAGAGAGTGTCGCTGAAGGCGTTCGCTTTAAGTCGCGAGATGTGGCTTTACAATATGAAGAGCGATGCGCCGAATTTTCAAAGCCAGCTGGCTAATTTAGAAGGTTCGATAAACATCCCCTTGGAGCTCCTGAAGTGGTGTTTCGGTTATTGCAACCATACCCTCATAGCCTTGGGCACAGCTTTGTTGGAAAATATGGGTCCTGGGTATGGCAGCGAGACCTACACCAAATACGTTGAAAAGCGGGATCAATTCCTTTTGGAAATCAAGGACTTGTTGGGTGACGACGGTGTGCTTCTCTATCCGACCCACCCGACGCCGGCGCCCTATCATAACGAACCCCTCTTTAAGCCGTTCAACTTTAGTTACACGGGTATCGTGAATGTGTTAACGCTTCCGGCCACGCATGTACCTCTTGGTTTGAACAAGGAAGGATTGCCGATAGGTATTCAGGTGATAGCAAACGATCGGTGCGACCGGCTTTGTTTGGCCGTTGCTAGGGAACTGGAAAAGGCGTTCGGGGGTTGGACGTCGCCCGAAATATCCGCTTAATTCCTCGAGTGACGAGAACAAAATGGGGCCAGACTAGTCGTGCCAATGATATGCCTTGTTTTTTTTAGACTAAGCAAATTATAAATATACAGATGTATTTTTGGTTCACTTTAAATTTTATAAAAGATTTATATTTTAAACGGAAGCACAAATGTTATTTTGTACTGTTATTACTAATGAATGTAAGCAAAAAAACTTTAACTTTAAATATTTATTGCCACCTCTACTGCCGTGGTCACGCCACTGATAGCTTATATACAGGATGTCCCATTTTAAATTGCCACCCCAAATATCTCGAAACCTGAGCAAAATGGCAAAAAATGTTTCAGATGAAAGTTGTAGGGTTCGGAGGGGGACATATGCTGGTGACCTTTAAAATGACCTTGGGATCTATTTTCAAGGTCAAAGGAAAATCAACTTTTATTTTTCAAATGGAACCCCCTATTTTTTATTGCGGGATCGTATTCTGCGGGAAAAAATACAAACTTTTTGTAGAAAACTTTTTTTTAAAGATAGATAGATAGATAGATTTTATTACGCACATAAGCCATCTACAACAAAAATAGATGTGAGACGTCGGATAAGTTACATAAAAGTTACAACCTAAAGTAATATACCAAATTCGGAAAAATCGAAATGCTTATTTTCATCAATTTTCTCCGTCATGTTGTTTGAAATCTCAAATTAATCCAGACTATGATTCTAAACTCATAAGTGGAAACTTAGGGCGGCGGGTGGGCCCTATTCTATCATCCAATTCTTGTAACACAAACGAGGGTTTTACAATTGTTAAATAACTGATAAGAGAAGTATCAAACGGTTTATCGTTGCTTCGACAAAAGAATTTGTTTGTAAAAACGTTGGGGCGTGTTTAACGGGTTGGAGAGTGGGATAGGGCCCACCCACCTCCCTCCTCCGGTTCTACTTTAACTTAACCCGGAAACCGCCTTTATTGTTGGCTTTGCAACTTTTAAAACTCCAATGATTTGACGAAGAAAATTCTTTGACCAAATTGTGTTTTCTTCGTCAAGTTAAAGTGGAAACTAAGGGCGGTGGGTGGGCCCTATCCTATCCTCCAATTCTTGGAACACAAACGCGGGTTTTACAATTGTTAATTGATAATAGAAGAATCAAATGGTTTGTCGTTGCTTCAACAAAAGAATTTGTAGAAACTTTGGGGCGTGTTTAGCGTTCTGGAGAGTGGGATAGGGCCCACCCACCCCCCTTCGTTTCCACTTTAACTTACCCCAGCAACCCTCTCTATTGGTAGGCTTGCAACTTTTGAAACTCCAGTGATTTGGCGAATTTTTTTTTTACTCAGAGTTTTCTTGGTTAGGTGTAAGTGGAAACTCAAAGCGGCGGGTGGCCTCTATCCTCTCATCCAATTTTTGGAACAAACGAGGGTTTTGCAATTGTCAATTAATTGTTTAAAGAAGTACCGAACAATTTTTTATATTTAGTTTCCTCGACAAATTAATTTGTTAATGGAAACCTTGGGGCGTGTTAACGAATTGGAGAGTGGGATAGGGACCACCCACCCCCCTTCATTTTCACTTTCACTTAACCCAGGAACCCTCTTTATTATTAGCTTTGTAACTTTTAAAATTCTAATGATTTGACGAAGAAATTTGTTTAACCAAATCTTGTTTTCTTGGTTAGGTTAAAGTGGAAACTAAGGGCGGTGGGTGGTCCTTATCCTATCCTCCAAGTTTTAGAACACAGACGCGGGTTTTACAATTGTTAATTGATAAATGAAGAATCAAATGGTTTGTCGTTGCTTCGACAAAAGAATTTCTTTGTAGAAACTTGGGGCGTGTTTAGCGTTCTGGAGAGTAGGATAGGGCCCACCCGCCGCCCTTCGTTTCCACCTTAACTTAACCCAGCAACCCTCTCTATTGGTGGACTTGCAACTTTTGAAACTCCAGTGATTTGGCGAAATTATTTTTTTTTACTCAGAGTCTTGGTTAGGTTTAAATAGAAACTCTGGGCGGCGGGTGGTCCCTATCCTTTCATCCAATTTTTGAAACACAAACGAGAGTTTTGCAATTGTTAATTAATTGTTTAAAGAAGTACCGAACAATTTTTTATATTTAGTTTCCTCGACAAATAAATTTGTTAATGGAAACTCTGGGGCGTGTTTAATTGGAGAGTGGGATAGGGACCACCCACCGCCCTTCATTTTCACTTTCATCAACCCAGCAACCCTCTTTATTATTAGCTTTGAAACTTTTAAAATTCCAATGATTTGACGATGAATTTTTTTTAACCAAATCGTATTTTCTTGGCTAAGTTAAAGTGGAAAGTAAGGGCGGTGGGTGGGTCCTATCCTATCCTCCAATTTTTAGAACACAGACGCTGGTTTTACAATTGTTAATTGATAAAAGAAGAATCAAATGGTTTATCGTTGCTTCGACAAAATAATTTGTTTGTAGAAACTTTGGGGCGTGTTTAGCGGGTTGGAGAGTAGGATAGGGCCCACCCATCCCCCTTCGTTTCCACTTTAACTTAACCCAGCAACCCTCTCTGTTGGTGGGCTTGCAACTTTTGGAACTCCAGTGATTTGCCGAATTTTTTTTTTACTCAGAGTTTTCTTAGTTAGGTGTTAGTGGAAACTCAAAGCGGCGGGTGGCCTCTATCCTCTCATCCAATTTTTAGAACACAAACGAGGGTTTTGCAATTGTTAGTTAATTGTTTAAAGAAGTACAGAACAATTTTTTATATTTAGTTTCCTCGACAAATAAATTTGTTAATGGAAACTCTGGGGCGTGTTTAATGAATTGGAGAGTGGGATAGGGCCCACCCACCACCCTTCATTATCACTTTCACTTAACCCAGCAACCCTCTTTATTATTAGCTTTACAACTTTTAAAATACCAATGATTTGATGAAGAAATTTTTTAACCAAATCGTGTTTTCTTGGCTAGGTTAAAGTGGAAATTAAGGGCGGTGGGTGGGTCCTATCCTATCCTCCAATTTTTAGAACACAGACGCAGGTTTTACAATTGTTAATTGATAAGAGAAGAATCAAATGGTTTGTCGTTGCTTCGACAAAAGGATTTGTTTGTAGAAACTTCGGGGCGTGTTTAACGGATTTGAGAGTAGGATAGGGCCCACCCACCACCCTTCGTTTCCACTTTAACTTAACACCCAGAATCTCTTTATTAGTGGTTTTGCAACTTTTGAAACTTCAGTGATTTGACTGAGAAGTTTATACAATCAAACGGTTTTTTTTGGGGTAGGTTTAAGTAGAAACGAGGGGGGGTGGGTGGTCCCTTTCCTACCCTCTAATCCTTCGAACACAAACGAGGGTTTTACAATTGTTAATTAATTCAAACAGAAGTATCAAACCATTTATTGTTGCTTCAACAAAAGAATTTATTTGTAAAAACGTTGGGGCGTGTTTAACGGGTTGGAGAGTGGGATAGGGCCCACCCACCCGTCTTCGTTTCCACTTTAACTTAACCCAGCGACCCTCTTTACTGTTAGCTCTGCAACTTTTAAAATTCCAATGATTTGACGAAGAAATTTGTTTAACGAAGTCGTGTTTTCTTGGTTAGGTTAAAGTGGAAACTGAGCGTGGTGGGTGGGAGCTATCCTATCCTCCAATTTTTAGAACACAGACGCGTTTTTTACAATTGTTAATTGATAAGAGAAGAATCAAATGGTTTGTCGTTGCTTCGACAAAAGAATTTGTTTGTAGAAACTTTGGAGCGTGTTTAGCGGGTTGGAGAGTAGGATAGGGCCCACCCACCACCCTTCGTTTCCACTTTAACTTAACCCAGAATCTCTTTATTAGTGGTTTTGCAACTTTTGAAACTTGTGAAGTATCAAACGATTTATCGTTGCTTTGACAAAATAATTTGTTTGTAGAAACTTTGGGGCGTGTTTAACGGGTTGGAGAGTGGGATAGGGCCCACTCACCACCCTTCATTTCCACTTTAACTTAACCTAGCGATCCTCTTTATTGTTAGCTTTGCAACTTTTAAAATTCCAATGATTTGACGAAGAAATTTCTTTAACCAAATCGAGTTTTCTTGGTTAGGTTAAAGTGGAAAGTAAGGGCGGTGGGTGGGCTCTATCCTATCCTCCAAGTTTTAGATCACGGACGCGGGTTTTACAATTGTTAATTGATAAGAGAAGAATCAAATGGTTTGTCGTTGCTTCGACAAAAGAATTTGTTTGTAGAAACTTTGGAGCGTGTTTAGCGGGTTGGAGAGTAGGATAGGGGCCACCCACCACCCTTCATTTCCACTTTAACCTAACAAAGAAAACACTTTAACTTAACCTAGCGACCTTCTTTATTGTTAGCTTTGAAACTTTTAAAATTCCAATGATTTGACGAAGAAATTTCTTTAACCAAATTGTGTTTACTTGGTTAGGTTAAGGTGGAAACTGAGGGTGGTGGGTGGTCCCTATCCTATCCTCCAATCCTTGGAACATAAACGAGGGTTTTACAGTTGTTGATCAATTGATAAGAGAAGAATCAAACGGTTTATCGTTGCCTCAACAGAAAAAAAAAATGGTTTTTAGAAACTCTGTGTTTGACAGATTGGAGAGTGAGACAATAAGGGGCAATGAAGACTTGATCCGAAGTTGATCTGTAATTTTATCATTGATTGCAAGTGACTACGAAATGAAAGTAAATTTTGGTGATTTTCAAAAGTTCTGCGCAGACGCATTTAAATATTTCCTGAAGCAGTCTGGTACTACATGGTTGTTATCTTAGACACCGCGGACAAATATTGAGCAGTGATGATATGGGAAATGGAGGGGAACTTTTTTTTGGTGGGAGGAGAGGGAATCTCTTACAGACAGCCCTAAAGTGGGATAGTGTTGAATTCTTCTCCCTGAAGGGTGCAGAGTATACCAACTTAAACCGTAGAGAATTTTTTTCCACAATAACGTAGTGATTCGTGTGGATTTTATAATTGACGTGTGTGTGACGTTACTAATTGCAATGGAGGGGAACTACTATCAGTCCATGTTTATACCTATAGTCAAAGGTACAGACGTTATTCCATGGTATAGACTCAAACAGGACGCGAAAGCGAGTTCTCGCTTGTTGGACGAACGCCATGTTGTAGGTCGTTCTTTTTTCCGCTTTCTAGATTTTGTGCACTCCTCGAACGGCCCGAAGATTTCTTCTTTGGCTCAAGTTTTCCTCACACTGAGGGTGCTATATTAATCCAGGGCTCAGAAATACCCTGCCCTTCTGTAACTAGCGTCAGTTTTCGTTTCTCGTAATTGGCCAAACTTTGTACGCTTCAGAAAACGCTTCCTAGATGGCGCTCCCGGTCAAGATATAATATAATTACATCACTGACAGAAGTCACCCACGCATTTACAGGTACCTACGCACGCTGACGACCTTGGATAGTAAACAAAAATAACGCCTTGTCAAAATTTGACTAAATGTTGCGATTTCCAAACGGTGCCAGCAATTAATTATCGATTGAACCCCTATAATGCGTACTCTCCTACCCAAATAACCACCACCATATGGATAAATTCAAATCTAACGTAAGTAAAACGCCCGCGACCGCATAGGTTATGCACTCAAAAACATTCAAATTTCCAGTGTAAATTAAAAGAAAAATGGGCGATAATCCGGTGGTTCTGAACTTCCACGAGAGCCTCCTCAGGGTCTCCGACCTGGAGCTGCTGATGGGGCCTTGCTGGCTGAACGACACGATAATCTCCTTCTATTTCGAGTACCTGGAGGTGCGCAAGTTCAAGAGCAACCCCGTACTCCTGTTCGTTCCGCCACAGGTCACCCAGTGCATTAAGATAGCGCCCGTCGATGAAATTTCCGTGTTCTTGAACCCGCTCGATTCCGACACGAGGGACTTTATATTTTTCGCGCTCAACGATAACGAGCAAACGGAAGTGTCGGGCGGGACGCACTGGAGCCTCCTCGTCTTCTCCTACCCGGAAAAAAAGGTTTTTCATTTCGATTCTTCTTTAGGGTCCAACCACTATCCTGCCATGGAATTAGGTATGTGTAGTAACAAATTTATAGAAATAAGATTCTTGGTACAAAATTATTAACCCTCTATTGCATGATTTATTTCAACATAAAAATATAAATTTGCACATTAAATGGTTAAAGCAATAATTTTTATAAAATTTGTTAATCCTTTATTTGGTTTAGTACTGACGTAATTTTATCAGTATTTATGGTAGCAACACAATTATCAAAGAAATGAAGAAAGCGTGTGAGTTCTTCAAACTTGTTTAGATGTATAACATCGGGTAATTTGAACCATTCAACCTGCGTGAGGAAAGTTGTGTGATGAGAGACATCCATATCAATATTCCTATGCATTGCTCCATTTACTTGTAATTCGTTTGCTTAGTTTTTGCTGTGTGCTGTACGAACATGTTTGCTCTACCAGTTGAGAAATAATGAAAAAAATTAATGTCTTCTGAAAGATTTCCTAAGAAACAAATTTTTTTTGAGGATCTCTTACAGTTTTAGAATCTATTTTATTTATTTTAGTAATTATTTATGTCCCAAGATGGCAGCACTTTGCCCAACAAAAATTATGTTCCCATTTGGGAACAGCATGCAATAGAGGGTTAAAGATACAAATAACTTGTTTTGCTGATTGGCAAAAATATAAATAATTTCAGGTTTGAAAATACTGCATTACTTGAGGATACCATCGTACCAGATCAACGAGCCGAAATGCCTCCAGCAGAATAACGGCTACGATTGCGGGATCCACGTTTTGGCGCAGTGCGAGCAGTTGGCCGCGTACGCCAGTAGGAATAGGAAAATCGAGGGTTGCCCCATGCTCGAGCGGGAAACTGTGCAGGTGAAGAGGAAGGACATTCTAAATTTGATAAACGTTCTAAGGAAACCTCGGCTGTAGATTAATAAATTAAAGTAGATAATTTAACCGTCGCTATCTGTTGCTGCGGATTCGAGCGTAGGCTTGAATCTCACTCACGTGCGGACAATAATTTGCACTAACACACTGCCTCTTAATGTACTTATTTTTACTACTCCATTGTGCAAGGTGTAATTTAGTGATTTAATAAATTGTATTTGCCGCTGATTTTTCACTGGCTGTGATGTATTTAACGGAATGTATTATACACTGCGTGGGTGTTTGACCCTTTGTAAAAGGAATAAAATATTATTACAATACAGTATTTTATTAAATGCAAATGCATTAGCTTCGTTAAAGAATTTTGGAATGTAGTAGAGCTGCGCAGGTTTTTTTGCTTTCCGGTTTTTAAATTACGCTCCATTTTCGGCTCCGGGGCGGGACTTATATCCGGCTCCAGCTCGTAGACAACTTTTGGAGCAGTGATCATATGGGAAATGGAGGGGGAATAGCAGTCCATTTAAGTGTATTAATAACATGAAACCAAACAAGATTTGTATTTTATTTATTCCCAACAAATAATTGGCATAATTTATTGCAAATAATGATGCCATTAATTGTGTCCTAATGGTAAACCATACTCACCTACTTACCTGCCAATCTTCCATTGCTTGCATGCAAGAAACATGATATTCCTCATTATTATTATCATTATTGCGAATATGGAACAAATTTTACACATTTTCCAAAAAAAAAAAATGTAACTGGAGCAATTAGCGAGGCGTTAGCGTGCGATTAGGGTTAATTATTGCGGTAATGATTCGCGTTTAAAGATTCGGTGAGTAATTGAGACGTTCGGCGTGTATTTCGGTTGAAAACGCGAGAGAGGAGAAAGTACGCGCGCGGAGTCGTCGTTCCCACGTTTCATTTTATGCTTTTCACACCTACAACGAGGAAAAAAGAAAGGAGACGGGGGATGGCCGAGCCGGTCGATGGGAAAAGGACGAATTCACACTCGGCTCGCATATTAATATGCGAGACGCTAACTAGGTAACGGTAAACCGTGTCTCTGCCATTCACCAAAAGACCAAAAGCGATTCGGTCAGTGGAAAAAAATTAAAAGGACACGCGGTGAATAACGGGGAAGTCGCGAAAGACAACACAGTGATTGGTTGTTTGTTATCTAGAGGACAATATGAAAGGGCACACGATCCATCACTTAGCGTGCTTCATAAATTTGTCAGTCTGATCTACCGCGCGTATGGAAGGAGTCGTTTGATCAATTCAAATTGGCAGATTGATGCATTGATGACTTTCGAATTTGACTGTGGCTCCCAGAGTCGTCTTAAACCTACTTATACTAAGATGCAATTGCGAATTCAAACCTAAATATTAAAAGTGGCAATAATTGTATCGTGTGAGCCACAAAATTTTGTTTCAGAGTTGGCTGTGAGATAAATGAGGAATGTCGCATATTATTACGTCATGAGACTATTGAATTAGATTTTTTTAAATGAATTAATCTCAGATATGACTGCTATGTTTCTCTCTCTCTCAGGCATGGCCGAAATTCCTACGACGATTTCGCACCAAGTTATGGGTGTGCATCTTGAAATTTTTCGCATTTGGCGAAAAAAAGTTGAAAAAATGGCTTGGTGGTCAAGATTTGCCAACTATGAAAAGGTGGAGTCTGCGGTTGATGGCTGTTTTGAGGATTTCGACGATTCTCACTATAAACAAGGTATCAAAGCTATTGAACATTGCTGTATCGAGCTAAAAGGAGACTAAAGGGTGGCCAAACTCAAAATGTGAAAATATACAGGGTGATCCATTGCCGTCGACGCCATATCTCGAAAAATAGGGTAGCTGCGGAAAATCAAAATACGTCACTGAATAGAATAAATAAAACTATCGTAAGTTGGTCTTTCTTATTTCTGCAAAATGGAGGTTTCAGGTTGAAGGAAGAGGTTTAATATCACATTTGTCAAAAATTGTAACAGATACATGTAAATTAATAGCTAAACAATGTCTAAAGTACAAAAATAAATAAAAATTACGTGCAACCATTTTAGAAAAATGTGGAAAACGTTATAAGTTAAGTGGCGAAACGAGTTTTTAAATAAAGTTTGTACTATTATGCAACAAAATCAGCTGCTACTAGGTGCTATTTCGTTTTTAGTGCACATTTGAAACTTTTCAAGTTCAAATGTGCAAAGTTACAAATTCACATTAACTCATTAAAGTCCATGGGTGGACCAGCAGACCTAGCGAAAAACTGAATATTGGGATGAGAGCAGTGGCGGCTCGTGGAACATGTTGATGGTAGAGCCACTTATACAATATACCTCCCTCCCTCCCTTTTGAAGAAATAAAGAATGATTTATCTTCCTAAATGTTTTAAGAATGAATTCAAAATTCTTGCTGAGCTTGAAACTACACTATATAAGCCCCTGCTTTCGACAGCGAAATATACTACTTTTGACAGCTGAAAAATATAATTTTTGACAATTCAAAAATGTTGAAAAAAACTATTTTTATTAGCTGAAAAATAGTAGTTTTTTGACAGCTAAAATATACCATTGTTGACACACGAAAAATAGTATTTTTGACAGTAAAAAACTACTATTTTTGACAGCTGAAAATACTAATTTTCAACAGCTGAGGAATACCATTTTTGTCAGCTGAAATATACCATTCCTGACACACGAAAAATAGTATTTTTGACAGTAAAAAAATACTACTTTTGGCAGCAAAATATACTACTTTTGATACATGAAAAATACAATTTTTGACAATTCAAAAATGTTGAAAGAAAACTATTTTTATTAAATGAAATAAAAAAATACGATTTTTGACAGTAAAATAATACTACTTTTGGCAGCAAAATATACTACTTTTGACAGTTGAAAAATACAACTTTTGACAATTAAAAAATGTTGAAAAAAACTATTTTTATTAGCTGAAAAATAGTGTTTTTGACAGCTGAAATATACCATTGTTGATACACGAAAAATACTATTTTTGACAAAAAAATACTATTTTTGACTTAAAAAAAATACTACTTTTGGCAGCAAAATATACTACTTTTGATAGCTGAAAAATACAATTTTTGAACAATTCGAAATTGTTGAAAAAAACTATTTTTATTAGCTGAAACATAGTATTTTTGACAGCTGAAATATACCATTGTTGACACACGAAAAATACTATTTTTAACAGTAAAAAAAAATATTTTTAACAGCCGAAATACACCATTGTTGACACACGAAAAATACTATTTTTGACAGTAAAAAAATATTTTTTTTGACAGCTGAAATATACCATTGTTGACACACGAAAAATACTATTTTTGACAGTAAAAAAATATTATTTTTGTCAGCTGAAATATACCATTGTTGACACACGAAAAATACTATTTTTGACAGTAAAAAATTTTTTTTTTTTGACAGCTGAAATATACCATTGTTGACACACGAAAAATACTATTTTTAACAGTAAAAAAATATTATTTTTGACAGCTGAAATATACCATTGTTGACACACGAAAAATACTATTTTTGACAGTAAAAAAATATTATTTTTGTCAGCTGAAATATACCATTGTTGACACACGAAAAATACTATTTTTGACAGTAAAAAAATATTTTTTTTTGACAGCTGAAATATACCATTGTTGACACACGAAAAATACTATTTTTGACAGTAAAAAAAAATATTATTTTTGACAGCTGAAATATACCATTGTTGACACACGAAAAATACTATTTTTGACAGTAAAAAAATACTATTTTTGACAGCTGAAATGTACAATTGTTGACACACGAAAAATACTATTTTTGACAGTAAAAAAATACTATTTTTGATAGCTGAAAAATACTAATTTTCAACAGCTGAGGAATACCATTTTTATCAGCTGAAATATACCATTCCTGACACACGAAAAATACTATTTTTGACAAAAAAATACTATTTTTGGCAGTAAAAAAATACTACTTTTGGCAGCAAAATATACTACTTTTGATAGCTGAAAAATACAATTTTTGACAATTATAAAATGTTGAAAAAAACTATTTTTATTAGCTGAAAAATAGTAGTTTTTGACAGCTAAAATATACCATTGTTGACACACGAAAAATGCTTTTTTGACAGTTGAAAAATACTAATTTTCAACAGCTGAGGAATACCATTTTTGTCAGCTGAAATATACCATTCCTGACACACGAAAAATACTATTTTTGACAGTAAAAAAATACTACTTTTGGCAGCAAAATATACTACTTTTGATAGCTGAAAAATACAATTTTTGACAATTCAAAAATGTCAATAAAAACAATTTTTATTAAGTGAAAAATACTGTTTTTGGCAGCTGAAACATAGCATATTTGGTAGCTGAAGAATAATATTTTCTACAACTATTAAATACAACTTGAGACAGCTGAAAAACACTATTTTCAACAGCCGGGGATTACCATTCTTGACAGCCGAAAAATATCATTCCCGACAGCTGAAACATAGCGTTATTGGCAGCTAAAAAATACAATTTTTGACAAAAAAAATTCAACAAAATATACAGGTTTTGACACTTGAAAATGCCATTTTTGACAGTTAAAAAATGTCAAAAAATGCTGCTTTTGATAGCTGAAAAATACGATTTATATAGGTGGGAAATACCATTTTTGGCAGCTGAAAAATAACATTTTTGACAGCTAAAAAATTACATTTTTGACAGCTGGATAATACAATTCTTAATAGCTGAAAAATACCATTCTTGATAACTGCAACATACTATTATTGACAACTGTATCATACCATTATTGTCAGCTAAAAAATTGAATTTTTGAAAACAAAAAATACAATTTTTGAAAACAAAAAATACAAATTTTGACAACAAAAAATACAATTTTTGACAACAAAAAGTACAATTTTTAAAAGCTGAAAAATGCCATTTTTGACAATTAAAAAATGTCGAAAAATGCTGCTTTTGATAGCCGGAAAATACCATTTTTATAAGGGGGAAATACCATTGTTGACAGCTAAAAAATATAATTTTTGACTGCTGAAAAGTATAATTTTTGACAGCTGAAAAATATAATTTTTGACAGCTGAAAAATATCATTTTTGACAGCTGAAAATACCGTTTTTAACAGCTAAAACATACCATTCTTGAAAACCGCAACAAACCATTATTGACAACTGTAACATACCATCATTGTCAGCGGAAAAATGCCATTTTGACAATAAAAAATGACCAAAAATGCTGCCTTTGATAGCTGAAAAATACCATTTTTATGGGTGAGAAATACCTTTTTTGACAGCTAAAAAATAATACATTTCTTAACAGCCAAAAACTTTTTAACAACTAAAAAACACCATTCTTGACAACTGCAACAAACAACTGTAAAAAAACATTATTGTCAGCAAAAAATACAATTTTTGACAACACAAAACAAAAGTTTTGACAGCTGAAAAATGCCATTTTTACAGTTACAAAATGTCGAAAAATGCTGCTTTTTATAGCTGAAAAATAACATTTCTATAGGTTGGAAATCGCATTTTTGATAGCTGAAAAATATCATTTTTGACAGTTAAATAATACACTTTTTAACAGCTGAAAATCACCATTTTCAACAGCTGAAAAATACCATTGTTGACTTGTTGAAAACTGCAACAAACCACAATTGACAACTGTAACATACCATTATTGTCTGATAAAAAATACAATTTTTGACTACAAAAAGTCAATTTTTGACAGCCGAAAAATGACATTTTTGACAATTTAAAAAAATTCCAAAAATGCTGTTTTTGATAGCTGAAAAAATACATTTTAATAGGTGAGAAATACCTTTTTTGGCATTAAAAAAAAACATATTTGACAACTGAAAAATATCATTTTTGACATTTGAATTATACACTTTTTAACAGCTGAAAAATACCATTGGCTACGTCAATTCCCAAATCATCCGCGCTTCCTTAACCCGAATTCCTGTCAACCATCTTTACTTGAAAAAAGAAAAAAAAAGTTGTTGACAAATGTAGGATACGAGAAAACTGATGACGCCAATTAATTCTACGGAAAAAATAACATAGAATTCATGTATTGAATGCTTTTGTTCTCAACCAAATTTTTTATAAAAAATAAATTATTGACAGCGAAAAACTGAATATTGGAATAAGAGTATTTGGTTAGGAGATGATTTATTATGAAAAAAAACAGTTTTTTCCAGTTGTTTATATAATTTGTTGAAAAATGTGAGTTACGCGAAAACTGAAAGTCAATTTGTTATATAAAAAAAAAAAAATTACTTCGAAAAATATAAAACCCAAACGCTCTGATGGTAATAATCAAATACAGTGCTCTGATTTGCTTATCTTTGTATTGTATTAAATTACTTTTCATAAAACAATTGTATAAAATAAATAAATTTTTCTAATCGCCATTTTAGATCTGCCATTTTGAATGTTGTCCTTTCCACATCGGATTCATCAACCCCAAATAACAAGTTTTAAGCGAATCCGGCCGATTTCGAAAATTGCGTCCAGCATATCGGATCCGCCATTTTGAATTTTGTTTTTTTCATACTAGATTCGTAGGTTGCAGAGACGGCCGCACCTATCTCTTTTTCCACCTCTGCTATCTCGGCGGTACCATGAGTCACCCCGCGAGCCTTCACTGTCTTTCACTCGTACCTTTGAAAATAGTTCTTTCATCAAATTTGGAGTTGTCCACAATCGTAGAGGCTTTGACTTCGTGTTACATGATTATATTCTCTTCTCTGTTCAATGCATTGTGATACAGTTGTACAAAAAGTTGTCGAAACTGTGGACAACTGACAAACTTTTCTTTACAACTACAAAGCCATCTAGTACGCAATTTCGGTAGTAATAATAATGAAAACTGAAGACTTTCCTAATTAAGGGTTTCGAATAAATTAAGTTCCCATTTGGCGACGCGAAGGGCTTCGCGCTGGCCCAATTCGGAACCCCGGGGGCGTTTTGAAAGCCAGATGAGCGTAATTGCTGGTTTAATTGAAGCGGACATTCCGGCAAGACCATCTTTGTGTGTAGCCTACATAAGCGCACACTTTTTCTTACGGTTATGAGCAGCCGACAGTGGAAACCTCATTTCTCAGGCCCCATCATTCAGTCAGTAGGACTCTTCGGTCGAGGTGCGGCGCGCTGCTAGAAGATATACACACACAGACACACGCAAGCCATGTGCACACATCGAAGACGATCAGCAGCAACAACAGAGTTCCCGCGTGTGGTTTGATCAGTGGTTTTGTGCGGCCGATTTTGTTGTCGTTCGAGTGTTGGATACGGAGAGATTTTATTTTCGCGGGTGCACCATGTACGAGATACTGCTTCTGCTGGTAAGAGGGCACACTTTTTCGCGCGGGTGACTCATTTTCTTTTCATTTTCGCCGTCGAGAAATCGAAATAAACTCGCGGACTAGTTTCGGGTTACTTTCCTGACCTACTCGGAGGTTCGGACACTGCGATAGTCGAGAAATCAACTGGACGGCAAGATCGATCGCTTCGATAGATACATTGCAAATGCGTTTACAAATTATTTTTTTTGTTTTTGGTTTATAATTATGTAACAATAGTAGTTACGGCAAATTTATGTTAATAATAATTGTAGAGAATGGCAAAATGAACAACTTATGAAGAATAAGAATAAGTAATTTTTGAGTAAACTGTCTATTAAAATTTATCGTTTTCATCTTTTATAATTTTGACGTTTCAAACGTCAGTGTCATCCGATCCTACAAAACGCTCGATGTACTTTTAAAATACGATTTAAATTGAAAATAAACCATAGAAGTATAAATATACATAACTATCATACCATCAAATCAGAGAAAGTAACATGATGGCCACATCACCATTTTTATTTTTGGCTATAACTTCTGAACAAATCATAATGATTCGTCTGTATAATAATGTTCAATTTTCGGTAGATATCTTTAACTGTAATGTAGCACAATTTGTCAAATCAATTATCTCCTTACTATAAAATTAAGCATGTTTTAGCTTGTTTGCTATATTTTTAGATTTTCCAATTCATTTGTAAGATTACTTTTGTGTCCCATGTTTCTCATTTTGTAATTTTTCCCTGTAAATGGTTAACTTGTTTTTCTGTTGGGAAATAAATAAATAATCGCGTAACTTCGCAAATGTACAAAATTTCAAAGCCTGTCTATTTCATGTTCCTATAATTTTCAAATTATTGTTTTGATTAAATAAAATTTTGAAATATGTGTAATAACATTCAACAATTTTCCATGATTGTATTACTTTAATTTTATTATTATTTTTATAAAATGTAAAAAATAATAAACATTATTAATATTATTATTAACAATGAGCATGAACCGTGCACGTGCAAATTCAAAATTATGTAGAGAATGAAAACATTTGTTCATTTGAAAAAAATGTAAGCATGATGGTGAACAGAATAAATAATAACGATGACAAAAATATTCTAAGAAAAATTAAACCCAACCGCAAAAATCAGTGTTTTGTAGCGTGAGTAAAATAAATCCGGCAAGTGGTGGGTGGGCTGTATCATACAATTCAATAATTTAAATGAAGTCAAAGATTTGTATAAATAAATAAGTTTGTAAAATGAACAAATTCTGCATTTATTTATTTGTTTATTTGTATCCTCTCACCAAAGAAATCTTTTGTTCGGTTCAACTGATTGATTTGAAGGATGGAAACCACCCACCACCCTTCGATTTAATTTTAGGAAAACTACAATCCTACGTTTGCAATTATTTGATTTTCTCTTACTTTCTCCGTACGAAATACGAGAAAGTATTCTGAGCGTGATTTTTGTTGAATTCTAAATTTCAATATATCAATTTTGAGGTGCCCGAGATGATGCCGAGCATTAAAAAAAAGAAAAACGTACGTGCTGCTGTCTGGCTTTGTGTGTCTGTCTGTGTGTCTGGCTGTGTGTCTGGCTGCGTCTCTGTCCTGTGTCTTGCTGTGTGTCTATGTGTCTGGCTGTGTGTCTCCTGTCTATCTGTGTGTCTGTCTGTGTCTGGCTATGTGTATGTCTGTATGTCTCGCTGTGTGTTTGTCTGGCTGTGTGGCTATGTGTCTGTCTGTGTGTCTGCTGTCTGTCTGTCCCGTGTCTGGCTGTGTGTCTATGTATTTGTCTGTGTATCTCCTGTCTATCTGTGTGTCTGTCTGTGTCTGGCTATGTGTCTCGCTGTGTGTTTGTCTGTGTGTCTGTCCGTGTGTCTGGCTATGTGTCTGGCTGCGTCTCCGTCCTGTGTCTGTCCGTGTGTCTGGTTGTGTGGCTTTGTGCCTGTCTGTGTGTCTGGCTGTGTGGCTTTGTGTCTGTCTGTGTTTCTGCTCTCTGTCTGTCCCGTGTCTGGCTGTGTGTCTATGTGTCTGTCTGTGTATCTGGCTGTGTGTATGGCTGTGTGTCTCGCTGTGTGTTTGTCTGTGTGTCTGGCTGTCTCTGTCCTGTGTCTGTATATGTGCCTGGCTATATGGCTGTGTGTCTGGCTGTGTGTCTGCTGTCTGTCTGTCCCGTGTCTGTCTGTGTTTGTCTATGTGTCTGTCTGTGTATCTCCTGTCTATCTGTGTGTCTGTCTGTGTCTGGCTATGTGTCTCGCTGTGTATTTGTCTGTGTGTCTGGCTGTGTGTCTGTCTGTGTGTCTGCTGTCTGTCTGTCCCGTATCTGGCTGTGTGTCTATGTATCTGCCTGTGTGTCTCCTGTCTATCTGTGTGTCATTCTGGGTCTGGCTATATGTATGTCTGTGTGTCTCGCTGTGCGCTTGTCTGTGTGTCTGGATGTGTATCTATGTGTCTGTATGTGTGTCTGCTATCTGTCCTGTGTGTCTATGTGTCTGTCTATGTGTCTGTCTGTGTGTCCACGTGTCTGTCTGTGTGTCTGCTGTCTGTCTGTCCTGTGTCTGTCTGTGTGTCTGGTTGTGTGACTGTCTGTATGTTTGTCTATGTGTCTGTCTGTGTGTCTGGCTGTATATTTGTCTATGTGTCTGGCTGTATGTCTGTTCTATGTCGTACTATCTGTCTCTAGGTGCTGTTTCTCAAAAACTAATATTGGTATTGAAATTTAAAAAAACACATAAACTTTAATCAACAATCCGATTAATTGAAAATCTTTTGGCAAAGTTTCGTGCACCGGAAGTGGGTGTTTATCCTAACGGTTTGTTTTTTCGGTTAAAAAAATATTTAAAAAAACATTTTAGCAAATATTGACGGCAATGAGAAGGTATCCTATGTTAATTAGTGTTTCTCAAACCACTCGATTTCTGTAAAAAAATTAAATTTGTAAAAGTAATTTTTTGTCTATAATTATGAAATGATTCTAGTTACATCAAATTCACCGTAACTTTAATGCCAAAGAGAATGCCAAAATGGGCACTTTATGAAGAATAATATTTTTTTTAACATTTAGTGAAGAATTTATTGATATCGAGGCTTGACAGAAAAAAGTTATGGATTTTTAAATATTTATGTGTAAATTGTCTGTTGAAATTCAATTTTTTTGGAAAATTATTAAAATTAAGGCCTGACAAAAAAGTTACGGATTTGTAAATATTTATGTATGAATTATGTGTTGGATTTTTTTTTTTTTGGAAAAATAATAGATTTTCCTCAAATTTTCTTCGCTTGTTTTATTGGTAGATACCGGGTGACCCAGCGATCTGTAAAAGCCCCATAACTTATTTGCTATTTGAGATATCGACTTCTAGTTTTCTTGAACTGGTACCCACACTTATTCTACATATTTTAAAAATATGTATGTTTTTGTACAGGGTGTCCCAATATACATAACAGAACAAAGTTATGTTTTTTTAAATGGAACACCCTATATTTTATACTTTATTTTCAACCCTCTTGAGAAGCTGATAAAAATAGTATAAGATAACATGGGTCTATAATGGATGGTTGGTTAGTTATGGGCAAATTTGTGGCAAAAACAAGGACACATTGAAAAAATTGCAGAAGCGCTCCCAGCAAAGCTAGCGTCATTTTACATACACTAAAAAAATTTCCACATCATGAAGAATAATACAAATCGGCTTTGATTCTTCTTTGTTCATACTGCTATACAGGGTGTCAACATACGCAAAATATTGGATAACTATTTTTTTTCAAATGGAACACCCTATATATCTTGCCACCAATGCATGGAATTTTTAATAAGCTTTCCAATGATGCACAATTTGCATAATGAAATATTAAGGATTCTTGAGATTTATCCATAAAAACATTTTTCTTTTGTCACCTCCTGCTCATTTTTGGATTTTCAGCCAAAACTATGCATTTTCAGGAAAAATTATATGAGACCAAAGTTGTAGAGCGGAAAATTTTTGATCGACATAGGTCTTTCGACTTTTCAAATAATGCGTGCATTGCCCGCCAGGGTGCGCAAAATCGTGACCGTATATGCATTTTACCGTTTTTCTCAATTTTGTTGTTAATTAATTGCACTATACTTTATTTTCCACGTCCTCTATCAGAAAAACGGGTAATTATAGAATTATTCAAGTGACCTACATCGACTGAAAATATTCCGCGCTACAACTCTTAAAAGAAGCAATTTTTGCCCAAAATGCATAGTTTTCGTTAAAAATGCAAAAAAACATTGAAAAACGCAAAAATTGATACATACATTTTCAATTTCCATTTTTAGGGAAAACTATGCATTTTTGGCAAAAATTGCTTCTATTAAGAGTTGTAGAGCGGAACAATTTCAATCGATATGGGCCATTTTAATTTCCCTATAATTTCCCGTTTTTCCGCTAGAGGGTGCGGAAAATAAAGTATAATGCAATTTATTAATAAAAAATTTGAAAAGAAAACGTTAAAATGCATATTCGCGCGCTCTGGCGAGCAATGCGCGCATTATCTTAAAAGTTGATAGACCTATATCGATCGGAAATTTTTCGATCTAGAACTTTGGTCTCTTATAATTTTTCCTGAAATGCAGAGTTTTGGCTGAAAATCCAAAAATCAGCAGAAGGTGGCAAAAGAAATATGTTTTTATTGATAAATCTCAAGAATACTTAATATTTTGTTATGCAAACTGTATATCATTGGAAAGCTTATTAAAAATGCCATAGATTGGTGGCAACTTATATAGAGTGTTCCATTTGAAAAAAAATAGTTATCCATTGTTTTGCGTATGTTGACACCCTGTATAGCACTATGAATAAAAGAGAACCAAAGCCGATGTGTATTATTCTTTATGATGTGGGAAATTTTGTAGTGTATAAATAATGAAGCTATCTTTGCTAGAAACGCTTCTACAATGTTTTCAATGTGTACATGTTTTTGCCACAAATTTGCCCATAACTAACCAACCGTCCATAATAGGTCCATACTATCTTATACTATTTTTATTAGCTTCTCAAGAGGGTTGAAAATAAAGTATAAAATATAGGGTGTTTCATTTAAAAAAACATAACTTTGTTCTGTTATGTATATTGGGACACCCTGTACAAAAACATACATATTTTTAAAATATGTAGAATAGGTGTGGGTACCAGTTCATGAAAATTAGAAGTCGATATCTCTAATAGCAAATAAGTTATGGGGCTTTTACAGATCCCTGGGTCACCCGGTATATTTTTTAAACATTTAGTGAAGAAATTATTAAAATTAAGTCCTGACAAAAAAGTTATGGATTTTCAAATATTTGTTTATATGTGAACTGTCCGTTAAATGTTTTTTTTTAAACTATAGATTTTTCCCTATTATTAGTAAATACATTGTTTAAGCAATTAATGAATAAATCATTTATATTATGGCCTGACAAAAAAAGTTATGGATTTTGAAATATTTATGTGTGAACTGTCTGTTAAATTTTTCTTTTTAGAAAAACTATAGATTTTCCCCTATTATTTTTCACTTGTAGTACTAGTAGAAACATTGTTTAAACATTTTATGAATAAATTGTTAATATTATGGCCTGACAAAAAAGTTATGGATTTTGAAATATTTATGTCTGAACTGTCTGTTGATTTTTTTTTTTTTTTTTTGGAAAAACAATAGATTTTTTCCTATTATTTTTCAGTTGTATTATTAGTAGATACATTTTTTAAACATTTAATGAAGAGATTATTAATATTATGGCCTGACAAAAAAAGTTATGGATTTTTAAATATTTATGTTTGAACTATCTGTTGAATTTTTTTTTTCTTTTAGAAAAACAATAGATATTCCCCTATTATTTTTCACTTGTAATATTAGTTGATACATTTTTTAAACATTTAATGAAGAGATTATTAATATTATGGCCTGACAAAAAAAGTTATGGATTTTTAAATATTTATGTTTGAACTATCAGTTGAATTTTTTTTTTCTTTCAGAAAAACAATAGATTTTCCCCTATTATTTTTCACTTGTAATATTAGTTGATACATTTTTTAAACATTTAATGAAGAAATTATTGATTTTATGGCCTGACAAAAAAAGTTATGGATTTTTAAATATTTATGTTTGAACTATCAGTTGAATTTTTTTTTTCTTTCAGAAAAACAATAGATTTTCCCCTATTATTTTTCACTTGTAATATTAGTTGATACATTTTTTAAACATTTAATGAAGAAATTATTGATTTTATGGCCTGACAAAAAAAGTGATGGATTTTTAAATATTTATGTGGGAACTGTCTATTGAATTATTTATTTTTTTTTAGAAAAGCAATAGATTTTCCCCTATTATTTTTCACTTGTATTATTGTTAGATACATTGTTTAAACATTTAATAAAGAGATTATTGATATTATGGCCTAACAAAAGAAGTTATGGATTTTTAAAATATCTGCAACTGAAGGACTTTTTTCTTTTATCACAATTAAATAATATTTGTAAATATTTGTATTTGGTTACTTGATGTTTATTGGTGTAAAATTAATATTTTAAACAGTATTTATAATAATAAACAATATTTAGCGGAGATGGTGGACGGGCCAAAATATTGCTGGAAATATTGCAACCTTCACACTCATTATTTTTTAGAAATTTTACCAGTTTTTGAATAAACTCAATAAATACGAAAAGTATCACTAAAACCCCATCATTAAATCGGAGAAAGTAACATGAAGGCCACATCAGTTTCTTTCTTAATTTACGGGAAGAGATGAATTAATTATAAAAAAACAAAAACTGTGTTGTTTAAAATTAAATCGAATCGATGGGTGGTGGGTGGGCTTATCCTACAATACAGTTCTATAGTGGGTGGGCGCTATCCTTGTTACGGTTCCTTTTTGCCATTAGACTGTAGAGCCGGAGGGGTTAATTTTCACCGGTTAAATCTGGTATAAATTCTTTAGAGGGTCGTGGTCTGGTTCGGACTCTTCCATTTACACTGGTACAGGTCGGCTAACATAACTTGCCGTTGCGCAGTGGTGAAATTGTGGGCGTTACCTTCGAAGGGCGCTCTCGATAGATTTCGTGAACAGTTCGCGCGCCTGGTACATTCATTTTCAATGTGGAGGAGAGTTTTAAATGAATAGCGCACGCGAAGAATGTGTGCTTGCTTATTACAGAGACTGTACTCGGCCGGCAGTAGAGAGAGAGAGAGAGAGAGAGAGAGAGAGAGAGAGAGCGCTTTCACTTCCTCTCTGTGCGTCTGGCCAACTTACATTTGCCATCCTGTATGTTCAGTTTTTATTCCTTGAATTATAGTTAGGTATTATACGCTGCGTTTCAAAAAATAATAATCGCAGTCGCCTATGGATTGTACTACGCATGTCTCTGATTAATGGTCAACATTTTTGAGGCTAACTATCTGATTGACAACTAAGAATGTTTAGTCAAAGACAATCGCAATTCAATTCATAGGTGCCTGCGTTTAATTTCTTTTTGAAACACAGCGTATAATACTTGCATCTATCAAATGTACCTGTGCATTCTAAATGATAGATAAGTATGTAAATGAATAAATAAAAATAAAGTAAACACCCACCTCCGGTTTTCAAAACTTGACCAAAAGCCTTTTAATTCTTTGGATTGTCAAAGTAAACTTATATTTAAAGTTTCATTTCAATAGTCACAGACAACAGGCACAAACAGAGTTATTTTTCAAAAGTTTATCCTTTGAAATTTTGAATTCTAAAATTTTCACGGAAATAATATTTTTGCAAAAAACATAAAAATGTACTACAATCTTACACTTTCGGTTTAAGCAATTTCTGAATATCTTGTGATGGATATATAAGGGTTTCACATTCTGGTACAACGTCTTCTTCAGCAGAGGTAAATACTCGTACTTCTAAAAAAGTAGAAACCACCAGTGACGGTTCGCGGGTTTTTTTCTGGTACGGCCGAGGAACAAGAGGTGGTAATATAGATAGGTAGGGTCAGTTGCAGAGACCGCACCTATCTGTATTACCACCTCTTGTTCCTCGGCCGTACCAGAAAAAACCCAGCGAACCGTCACTGGAAACCACTGAATGATAAGATATGTACAAGAGACTAAAATCGTCTAAAAATAAATAATCAACATGCTATCAAAATACTTAACCATTTTCACTTGCGCTACTTTGCTTCCCGACATCGGTTTAGCGATAGCGATTTCCGGTATTTGTTTTCAATGGCTGTTGCTTCCACTTTTCGAAATGCACGAGACTAAAATCGCCTCATAACCGTGATGGAATTTGTTTTGTTCCTGTTATGGAATGCGATGGTACCATCATATGTTCCATATCATTTCCCTTTCAACTCGCAACTTTTACACTGTGAATTTAAATATTTTTGCCGCCTACCGTTCTGAAGATTTAATAGTTAGTTCTATTTTAGCCTTAGATCACAACAAGTACTTAGTCCTTATATAATTTCTTAGATATAGGGTTCTTTTCGAGGTACAATACAAATTTAGCTGACTCATCCATGAATGTACTTTCTTTTAGGAAATAAATAAATTTAAATTGTAATAAATTGAAATTATCGGCCCTAAAATGCGGGAGGAAAACGCGATTTAGAGGCCCGAGGGCGGTATACTCGTCAAAATTAATATTATTAAATTCAGTTTTGTAAACTTATTTCCTGTCATTGGTGTACAAGGAAGGAAAAAAATGAAACACACTTGAAATTCGTAAAATTTCGACCATTCTCAAACCGCCGTATTTTCAATCGATTTTGATGAATCTTTGAGGGCGAAAAACTTTGAAGTGTCTTCTTTAAAGTCATGCATGCGAACTTAAGCATAACCCCTTTCGCCCCCTCTAGCGTCCCTGTGAAAAAAAAAAGTTTTTTCTTGAAGCCATGTGCAACTTTGACGATGACTACGGAGTTGGAAAAATTTTGTCGACTCGATCCACCATAAAGGCATTAAAATCTGATCAATTCCCTATGCAGAACTCAAAGAACGAAGTTCCTACGACGATTTGGTACCAAGTTATAGGTGTTTGAAAAAAAAGTGAATTTTGAGGTTTTTCGCACATAACTCAAATTTGATGATTCTTTCGGGAAAAAATCCCGTTTTGGCTCTACTTTAATGGAGTAAACTCAGATTGGAATGATCCCTTTTCGAACCCTTCAACCCCCGAACAAAAAAAAAACACGTTTTTGGGCAAAAAAACGTCCAATTTTGGCAACGTGCACTGAGTTGGAAAAAATGTGTCGACTCGATCCGCCAAAAGGGCATTGAAATGTGTTCAATTGCCTGCACAGGACTCAAATAACGAATTTGGCACAAAGTTATGGGTGTTTGAAAAATAATTGATCATTCGAAGAAAGCATTTTTTGTTTTGTCACCTTTAATTATGTCGGAAAACAGTAAAGAAACATCAAATTTTGGCTTGCTCCGGAAGAATCGAATTAAGTGTTTTTATTCGACTTCAACTTTCTTCTCAAATATTTATAAACGATGGGTACCATAAAAACACTTCAATTCACTTTAGACCTCGGAATTTCTCCACGCCAGTTTCAAGGCGAATCTCTCCATTGACGATTATCCCAATTTATGTGTGTGTGCACTCGATGGCCACTTTCAAATTCCACATCCGATCGTGTACACCAACGTAAACTTTATAAGATGCAAATTTGTTGATTTAAACTAGACCACTGCAATTTTTGGCGTTGTAACGTCGGCTATGTAATATTTCACCCGATGACCAGAGTGGATATTTAAAATAATCTGAAAAAAGCCTAAAATGGAAAAGCGTCAAAAGCTTCTGAATCAATTACCAAAAAAAAAACAACACAATTGAAAGAATTCTTTGATACAATAAATTCAATGTATCTTTATATTATCATGAATAAAACTATGAAATAGCAACTATGAAACAAAAATCTATATTATGATTGATTGTTGAAGCCATTACTTTGTGATACTTATTGAATTACTAAGGAGGTAGGTATCACAATTTTTTTACTAACAAAAAATGGTGATGTGGCCATCGTGTTACTTTCTCCGGCGTGATGGTATCATGGCCATTTATATTTACGCTTTCGTGGTTTATTTTCTATTTAAATCATATTTTGAATGAATCGAGCGTTGTGTAAACTCGGATGAAACTGACGTTTAAAACGGCAAAATTATGAAAGATGCAAAAATTATACTTCAAATTCAAAACTCAGTTTACTCGAAAACTAAAGGTATTTCAAAAAAAACTTATTCTTTATAAGTTGTTCATTTTAGCATTCTCTACAATTATTATTAACATAAATTTGCTGTAACTATTATCGTTCTATAATTATGAACCAAAAATTTAAAAAGTAATAATACATTTTTCTCTCGAATAAAAATAATTTTATGAAAAATATTTTCAATCAAAAGATGTTCATTTCTTTGTTGTCTTCAAAGTTTGTTTAAATGTTTTTGTGATATTTTTCATATTTAAGAAAATATTGGCAAAAAACAAAAAACAGTTATAAATAATAAAATCGAATTAAGAAATTCAAAATAAATGTCTTTAAAGAATTGTGGTAAATACATATTAAATCTTCTGCCTAAGCCAAGTTAAATATGAAATTTTATCCATTCCAACATTGCCAACTTAAGAAATTTGGGATAAATTTATAACTCAAATAAAAATCAAACAATTATCATTTTTGAGTATTGGGTACAAACGATGTGAAGAAGTTCAAAAGACGTTCGTCATGTTTTGAGATAAATGTATAATTCAAATAAAAAAAAAACAATTATAATTTTTGGGTATTGGGTACAATCGATGTGTAAGTTGAATGGCCTTTCGGGATTACGCTCGAGGAATATCAAGCGGCGTCACGAGGCCATTTTCGGATAGAAAGAGCTTTCACTTGACGATCGCTCAAGGTTTAATTTTCTCGAGTTAGGCGCGACAAGTGTTCACGCTGTGAATCCGTTGCGATCGCCAGGAGCGCTTAAATGTTCCATTCTTATTGGTAAAGGGGGCGTTTTCACCTATTGTGTCCGAGCGGACTTTTTATTATTCAATAATTGCCCATTCAAAGCTCATATCATCTGTATTATTGTAATCGAGATATTAATCAATCGTACTGTTACTTACTTTTTTTGGCAACAGCGAGATTATCAAATTGATACATTCAATGGGTCGTGCGAAGTATGAAATAAATTAATACGAAGAACAGTTTACAAGAACTTACTGGTTATAGGTGATATGGCATAACTTTACGGGAGAAACAAATTACAACATGTGCTTTTGAATTTTGGTTTAAGGCAAGGACATGCAAGGATTGACCAATTTTTACTTTCTCCGTTACGAAGTACGAGAAAGTATTGTGATCGTAATTTTTTTTTCAATTTTTTACTTTCTCCGTTACGAAGTACGAGAAAGTATTGTGATCGTGATTTTTTTTTCAAAAATTTTTTTTACGGAAATATCCGTTTTGGGGTCCCTAGATGCTATTTCGACAATTTCTGGAAAAAAAAATTTTGTGTCTGTGTGTGTGTCTGTGTGTGTCTGTGTGTGTGTGTGTGTGTGTGTCTGTCTGTGCGCGCTGTATCTCAAAAACTAATAGAGCAATTGATATGAAATTTTGAACATCCGTCTTATTTGATAATATGAAGAACTGAAAAGCTTTTGGTAAAATTTCGTACACCGGAAGTGGGCGTTTACCTTAACTGTTTTTGGTTTTTTGCCAATATTTTCTTAAATATGAAAAATATCACAAAATCATTTAAACAAACTTTAAAGACAACAAAGAAGTGAACCTCTTTTGCTTGAAAACATTTTTCATAAAATCATTATTATTCGAGAAAAAAATTTATTATTATTTTTTTAATTGTTGGTTTATAATTATAAAACGATAATAGTTACAGCAAATTTATGTGAATAATAATTGTGGAGAATGCTAAAATGAACAACTTATAAAGAATAAGTTTTTTTCGAAATCGCTTTAGTTTTTGAGTAAACTGAATTTTTTAATTTGAAGTATAATTCTTCCGTCTTTCATAATTTAGACGTTTTAAACGTCAGTTTTATGCGAGTCTACAAACCGCTCGATGTACATTTAAAATATGATTTCAATAGAAAATAAACCATGAAAGTGTAAATATAAATAATGATACCATCGGAGAAAGTAACATGATGGCCACATCACCATTTTTTTTTACGGAAATATCCGTTTTGGGGTCCCTAGATGCCATTTCAACAATTTCTGGAAAAAAAAAATGTGTCTGTGTGTGTGTCTGTGCGCGCTGTATCTCAAAAACCAATAGAGCAATTGATATGAAACTTTGAACATACGTCTTATTTGATAATTCGAAGAACTGAAAAGCTTTTGGTAAAATTTCGTACAGCGGAAGTGGGTGTTTACCTTAACTGTTTTTTGCCAATATTTTCTTAAATATGAAAAATATCACAAAAATATTTAAACAAACATGGAAGACAACAAAGAAATGCACATCTTTTGCTTGAAAATATTTTTCATAAAATCATTGCTATTCGAGAAAAAAATTATTATTAATTTTTCAATTTTTGGTTTATAATTATGAAACGATAATAGTTACAGCAAATTTATGTGAATAATAATTGTAGAGAATGCCAAAATGAACAACTTCTAAAGAATAAGTTTTTTTCGAAATCTCGTTAGTTTTTGAGTAAACCGAGTTTTTTAATTTGAAGTATAATTTTTCCATAATTCATAATTTTGACGTTTTAAACGTCAGTTTCATCCGAGTTTGCACAACGCTCGATGTACATTTAAAATATGATTTAAATAGAAAATAAACCATGAAAACGTAAATATAAATGGCTATGATACCATCATGTCGGAGAAAGTAACATGACCACATCACCATTTTTTTTCTAATCGCCAAAATTATGACAATTTTTCAAAAACTGAAACGACTGAAACGAAAGTTATGAATTTTTAAAATCAACCTTGCAATAATCATAAAATATTGGTCGGAATTTGAAAAATGATTAAAAATAAAAACGGTTGCGATTTTTTTTTCAAAATCCTAAGAGATAATTTTTCAATAATTTACTGATTAAAACAGTTTACATTATTTTAAAATTCCGTCTGAAACGAAAGATATGAATTTTTAAAATCATCCTTGCAATAATCATAAAATTTTGGCAGGAATTAGAAAAATTATAAAAAATATAAACGATTGAAAAATTGTTTTGCAAATACTTACGTGGCAATTTCTTATTAATTAACTAATTAAAACAGTTTACTTCTTTGAAAAATTCCGACTGAAACAAAAGGTTAAAATTTTAGCCAAAACTATAAAAAATCAAAAAAATTCAATCCTTGTGCAATTGTTTTGAAAATCCTTACAGATACTTTAGCATCGATATAGTGACTAAAAATGTTAACTCATTCATTCAAAAGTTACGAATTTACGAAATGGTCACGACAGTAAGGTTAAATTTTTTTGCCGAAACTAAAAAAATGTAAAAAAATAAATCGTTGCGAAATTGTTTTGGAAATATTCAGAGACACTTAAGCATCGTTTTACTAAATAAAACAGTTAAAAAATTTTCATCTCGGACAAAAGGTTTGAATTTTCAAAACAATTCCTGCTGTAAGATTAAAATGTTTGCCGTAACTAAAAAAAATTGTAAAAACAATAATTGTTTTGAATGTACTGAGAAAGCCTTTGGCATCGATCTACTAAGTAACGCAGTTGACATTTTTGAAAAATATTAACTTTAATATTTTAAAATTAAAAAAAATTAAATTTAAAATTTTTGCCCAAATTAAAAAAAAAATGTAAAAAAATAAATCGACGCGAAATTATTTCGGCAATGCTCAGAAATGCTTTAGCATCAATTAACTAACTAAAATGGTTGACATTTGGATACTTTGGCATCTATTTTCTAAGTGGAGAATTTGATATTTTTTAAAAATTCCAATTTAGACAAAAGTTATGAATTTTCAAAATGTTCCCTGCTGAAAGATTAAAATTTCTGCCGTAACTAAAAAAATTGTAAAAAAAAATAAATCGTTGCGCAATTTTGGAAATACTCAGAAAGACTTCGGCATTGATTTACTAACCAAAAAAGTTGACATTTTCAAAAAATTCCAATTCGGCCAAAGGTTATAAATTTTCTAAATGTTCTCTACTGTAAGGTTAAAATGTTTGCCGAAGCTAAAAAAATTGTAAAAAAGTAAATCGTTAAGCAATTGTTTTGGAAATGCTCAGAAAGGCTTCGGCATCGATTTACGATCTAAAATTAATATTTTTGAAAAATGTTAACTCAGACAAAAGTTATGAATTTTCAAAATGGTCCCTGCTGTAAGGTAAAAATTTTAGTCGAAACTAAAAAAAAAATGTAAAAAAACAAATCGTTGCTAAATTGTTTTGAAAATGCTCAGAAATACTTTGGCATCGATTTACTAATAAAAAAAGTTGACATTTTCAAAAAATTTAAACTCGGCCAAAAGTTATGAATTTTCTAAATGTTCCCTGGTTAAAAGTAAGGTTAAAATTTTTGCCGAAACTAAAAAAAATGGTAAAAAAATAGATCGCTAATTAAGCAATTGTTTTGAAAATGCTCAGAAAGGCTTCGGCATCGATTTAGGATCTAAAACAATTAATATTTTTGAAAAATGTAAACTCGGACAAAAGTTATGAATTGTCAAAATGATCCCTGATAATAATTGTAGAGAATACCGAAATTAACAACTTATCAAAAATAAGTTTTTTTCGATATCTCTATGGTTTTTGAGTAAACTGACTATTAGTATTTGAGGTATAATTTTGTATCAAAATAAACCACAAAAGTATGAATATAAATAACTATGATACTATCAAATCGGAGAAAGTAATATGATGGCCACATCACCATTTTTTTAATTATTTTTAAAAATAAAATAAAAAAATATTAAATAAAATAGAAACAACCTTACTTATTGCAGAAAGTATTAAATAAATTAAAAAAAAAACGAAATATAGCCTGAATATATAAATATTCAACCTGTTCGTAGCTTGCAGAGTTACGAACAGGTTGAATATTTATATATTCAGGCTATATTTCGTTTTTTTTTTTTTTGAATTTATAAAAAAATATGCCTGCCCAAATCTTGGGAACAAATTAGACGGCCTATACGTTAATTCAAATTTAAAATAGAGGGTAAAACCGCACCCCGAAAAATGTCTTACAACCGTTGCCAAATGAGGCGCTCTAGAACCGCAGGGGGGTTCCAAAAATTTTGAAAAAAATACAGATGAAAGCTCATTGTACCCTTTACCAGCCCAAATTTTAGCTCTTCCACTTTTAAAGAAAAACGTGAATCGTATTTTGAATTTTTTTTATCCCATCAAGGGAGCACCAAATGGAAAATGTACCTAAAAAATTGTGATGTGGCCATCATGTTACTTTCTCCGACTTAATGGTATCATATCCATTTATATTTACATTTTCATGGTTTATTTTCAATTGAAATCATATTTAAATGTACGTCGAGCGTTGTGCAAAGTCGGATGAAACTGACGTTTAAAACGTCAAAATTATACTTCAAATTCAAAAACTCAGTTTACTCAAAAACTAAAGGGATTTCGAAAAACACGTATTTTTTATAAGTTGTTTATTTTAGCATTCTCTACAATTATTATTAACATAAATTTGCTGTAACTATTATCGTTTTATAATTATAAACCAAAAATTAAAAATAATAATAATCATTCTTTTTCTCGAATAAAAATGATTTTATGAAAAATATTTTTAAGCAAAAGATGTTCATTTCTTTGTTGTCTTCAATATTTGTTTAAATGTTTTTGTGATATTTTTCATATTTAAGAAAATATTGGCAAAAAACAAAAAACAGTTAAGGTAAACGCCCACTTCCGGTGTACGAAATTTTACCAAAAGCTTTTCAGTTCTTCAGATTATCAAATAAGACGTATGTTCAAAGTTTCATATCAATTGCTCTATTAGTTTTTTTTGAGATACAGCGCGCACAGACACACACACAGCTATACACACAGACACAATTTTTTTTTTACAGAAATTGTTGAAATGGCATCTAGGGACCCCAAAACGGATATTTCCATAAAAAAAAATTGAAAAAACAATCACGACCACAATACTTTCTCGTACTTTGTAACGGAGAAAGTAAAAACGTGCAAAATGACGCACCCTTAGGCAAAGATTGGGTGTTTTGAAAAATTATAGTCGAAAGCTGGATGTATCCTCTACCAACTGTAAAGGTTTCAGCTCATCGATTTGAAACGAAAAAAATACGTCCTCGAACAAAGCTTCAACTGAAAAGAGACACATTTTAGTGTCACTTAACGTTAACGAGGCTCTAAATCGAAAAATGTACCGGCGGTAAAGATGTCGGGCAATGTCTTGTGAAACGATAGAACTACCAGCGGACCCTCTGACAGTAAAAACAAATTCTGGGAGAGCGAATGACTAGGATCGCACGTTTTGTTCAAGTACACCGAAACCGGTCGCCTTTGGACCGGAGGGTTTGCTGTGGATTGGGCTTATGGGAGATACATTTGTGAAAATAAAAAAAAAATCTGTCGGCTATTGTCTGAGTTTACCTGAAATTTCATTTTTTCGGCAAAGAGGGCCGAGGAAAATTGAAGCAAAAATTGGAAAATAGCCTCCGGATATATGTTACAGTTTTCGATGCCGGGATCAGAAAAGATTTTTTAGAATTCTTTCGAACAAAAATGTCAACTTTATTGATATTTTGGTGTTTGGCTCTCTGGAGATACAATGCGGGGGTGGAGAGGGGTAGGACCAGTCAGGTCCGTTCCTCTCTTAGCAAAAAGCCAATCGGTGATAAAACCCATCCCTTACATTTTGAAACATTTATGGTGGAATTTGTCTAATTTAGAATATTTGATACATTAAATAAGTTTACTAAAAAAAAATTCTTTTTTTCAATTTCTTAAATAGAAAAACAAAAAAAAACAAAATATTTTTACACAATCGTGAAGAGAATAAAAAGGGCTACAAATTTAGTGTAATAAAAAAAAATTATTTCTATTTAACAAAAATGTCTATGTCATACATGAAAGACTAATGATGTCATACTATTTTTAAAGACGCTAAAAAGTGCGCAATAGAAAATAAAAATCGACGTGTCCGAGGATTTTCTTCTAGAACTTTGTTCCAGTTAAAGTTTCCACCCTGTATAAAATAATTGTAATAATATAACAGATTTTTTGTTTGGTTATTTATCCTAATTAGTGATGGTTCAATTTTTTTGGAGGGTACCGTGCCAACTCTTCCTAATCCATTATTTTCAGGCGATGGTTCCGTTACGAAAAGAACTGGAGCAGTTAATGTATGGAATTTCCAAATTAAATTTTGTCTATTACTTTGCGATAATCGCTATATCAGTTTCTAATTAATAGCCCAAAACTACACGTTCTCTACATTTAATGGTTCTGTTGCGGCTTCGATGTGTTGCCAATGGAACCAGTGCATTTGATGTATTAACATGCATGATTTCAAAAAAATCATTCAACTGTTGCTGCTTGAAACACTAAGGGTATACAGCCGATAATTCTGGTGATAATTCGCAACAGTTCGTCACTTTTCGGTATGAGCCAATGACAATAGACAATTAGACATCACTCTAGTGTCGTGTCGCCTAGTGTGCGCAGCTCCTTGGTGTCATTGTCTCGTCAATTTATCACTCTTCGGTATGTGCGAATGACTATAGACAATTAGACATCACTCTAGTATCATGTCGCCTAGTGTGCACACCTCCTTGGTGTTATTGTCTCGTCTATTTGTCACTTTTCGATAACAGCCAATGACAATAGACAATTAGACATCACTCTAGTGTCATGTCGCCTAGTGTGCGCACCTCCTTGGTGTCATTGGCTCGTCTATTTGTCACTTTTCGGTATGAGCCAATGACAACAGACAATTAGACATCACTCTAGTGTCATGTCGCCTAGTGTGCGCACCTCCATTGTCATTAGCTCATTGGCATATACTGTCACCTACAAGTTAGGCTAAAAAATATTTTATGACATCACCAATAGGATCTTCATGAAAGCTGACCTTCAGTCTCGCTCTTTTAGGAATGTCAGCTGTTCGGCTCACGATCTGTCAGGGTAACACATTTGAGTAAATGTTTGTTATTACCTCCACCAATATATGCTTTTTCTCAACTCATTGGCTTCCACTATTGATGCTATTTTCTATACTAATGGCTGAAATTATAACCAGGAAATACAACGAATGTTTGGCAACCACGAGGATATCTAGATTATCAGAAACAAAGAGAAAGACATAGCGTTCGCGTAATTATAAACCTTCGAAGAAACAACACTTTACACTTGTGTTGTTGTTTCTCGGCGGAAACTGAATGAAGTAGTATAGCGGCAAGTCGAGTGGAGTACATCGTCCTCCGGCCGGCAGGAATGTAAATAGAGGCTGGATGTGGGTCAGTATGACAGACTTGCAGTCAGTCACTATTGCTTTCACGAGATGCCACCGACGACGACGACGGCGACGCGGGCACCTGCGCCCCCTTCGGCTTTCGTTAATTAATTACGACCACACACGCACGCCATCGACTCTCCTCGAAACCCGTGGCCTTTCGACGTGTGCGCGAAAAATCCGCCGACGACGACGATGAAATGAGAAAAACCGTGGAAGTGGAAGAGGCCGCCCGCGAGAGGTCATCTTCGTGTGCCGCGCACGTACGCAACGACGTGTTTACGGCACGTCTGGTCGCAATTTTCAGAATTGACAGACTGCACCTCGGTTTCCTCGATTTCTTCACACATAAACATCAGTCGACGTTCTTAGAGTAAAGGAGTAAATAAATAGGTTTTGAGATATTCTAGATGTTTTATTATAATTTGATTCGAATTTATTGAAATCAGAATTGTAACGTTATGATCTTCAATAGTAAGCAACATTTTTAGGTGTCGCATTGGGCTTTGGAATTTATATTTATTCTGATATTCTTTGTTGTAAAATGATTTCCCATGAGTGGCTGGAAAATCAATAAAGTTTTCAATACATTTTAATAACAAAACCAACAGTTGCTCAAACTGGTTCGTAACTCCAAAAAGTATTATTTTCATTCATTGTTTCAGACTTGCTTTGATCATGGTGCTCAAAAACTCTCTAGAATTCTCGCTGGATAACTTGTCAATTAGACTACCCCCTTGTAGATGGGGATTAGAATACATCCCCAGCGCACTCAGAAAGTTGTAAAAAGTATCAGCTAGTACCCCCCTTGATGCCCTTCGTTTCTGGTATATAGTTCTGTCCCTCCTCTGTTTGTAAATGAAGAAATAACAGAAATAAGTTTTGTCTTTTCATTTTTCAGCGATTTAATTCTTAATTCTTATTCAACGAGCGTTGGTACTTTAATTGCAAGGGATTAAACTGGGTTACGCGTCGCATCCGAAGACGAACCATAAATATATAAACACTGGTCATCCGTTTTGCATATTCATCATGTAGAAGTAACGATGTGTACCGTTCTTGCGAAGGCGCCAACGCGGAGAAAACGAGTATCACTCGAGAATCTAAATTGCAAATTAACTCGCAATAATACGCACTTAGGCTTAATATATGCAACCCGGTGAGTACGTCTCTTGTTTCGCCTGGCGATGACTTTCTAATGACTTCATTGCGGTTTATTATTGAAATTCAACGATATTTTCGCTATTGATTTCGATGTTGCGTATATGTTGACAATCTACAGACCGTTTGAATGATGTTATGCAGTATCTATGTTGAAACCGAGAAAAAAATGGTGATGTGGCCATCATGTAACTTTCTCCGACTTGGTGGTATCATTTATATTTACGTTTTCATTGTTTATTTTCAATTGAAATCATATTTTAAATGTACATCGAGCGTTGTGTAAACTCGGATGAAACTGACGTTTAAAACGAAAGATGGAAAAATTATACATCAAATTCAAAAACTCAGTTTACTCAAAAACTAAACAGATTTCGAAAAAAACTTATTCTTTATAAGTTGTTCATTTTAGCATTCTCTACAATTATTATTAACATAAATTTGCTGTAACTGTTATCGTTTCATAATTATAAACCAAATATGAAAAAAATAAAAAAAAAAATTTTTCTCGAATAACAATGATTTTATGAAAAATGTTTTCAAACAAAATAATCTCATTTTTTTATTGTCTTCAATATTTGTTTAAATATTTTTGTGATATTTTTCATATTTAAGAAAATATTGGCAAAAAACAAAAAACAGTTAAGGTAAACACCCACTTCCGGTGTACGAAATTTTACCAAAAGCTTTTCAGTTCTTCGGATTATCGGATAAGACGTATGTTTAAAGTTAAATATCAATTGCTCTATTAGTTTTTGAGATATAAGGCATGAAGTGTCCCGAAAAATAATCTTGAATCGCTCACTTTGAAGGCCGGGGCCCCGGAACGGGGGCCCCCAGAGATAAAATAGTTGTCACTTTTCAACCCTTCTGGTAAGAGGTATCTCTGGTGAAAATTTCAACCGAATCCATGTCATGCGATTTTCACTCAAATTTCCGAAAAATGAAAAATATTGTGCCCTAAAACATAAAAAAAATTCATAACTCGCGAACGATTAGAAAAATCGAAAAAAATCAAAGAATAAATGTCATAGAGCTCTCTTCAATGAAGAGGAAAAATTGGTTTCAAATCATCCATGATGTGCAGGGAAGGCTTTACGAATTTTTATCTATAATTTTGAAAGAAGGCCCTGACGGCCTCAGGGAGGATTATTGGGACGATCAAATTTGCTCAATACATTCCTCTTAATAGCAGCCATGTTGCCTAAACAGGTCATCTCCATCGGTAGTACTGAAGAGGGTAAAAAAAAAATAAAACATGATTTTTAATCGCTTTGGGCAGTGAAATTGGAGAAAATCAATATTTTAAAAAATATGCACTTTATGTAAGAATTTTGTATATGTTTTTAATTTGGTTTCGATAGTTATTAAAAAATTTGACAATTGAGTTGAGAAAAAAAATACGAAAAACTTTTGAAAAATCGGATCTCGTTAAGGGGAGAACAAATCAAAAAAATGTGTGATATAAATAATGTAGGCGGATGCTTTGTGAAGAGATCCCGCCACCGACGGATCCTTCAAGAGCAAAAATAAAGTCAGTGGCGGCGTTTTGGCGCACGCCCAAAATTTCAAATATAAGGCCACGGATCCAAAACGGCTCTAACTATTTTTGTTAAAATTGCCAGGGATGTTCTGTTTGCCAAAGGGAATACCTGGAAAGAATTTAATTAAAATCGGACAATACGTTTCCGAGTTTTGACACTTTTTTTTTTATTTTCGGTTTTTACTCCGAAACCGGTCTACGTGCGCCGGTGAAACTTGGTGGGGATCCGTCGGAGGGGGAGATGGTTGTCTGTTGAAAAAATCAAAGCGATAGGCCTCCATTTGCCGAAATTAACCATTTTTTACCGACGGGGTGGTAAAATTTTTGGTAAAAAAGTCTAAAAAAAATTGCCGCCATTGAAAAATCGTATCTCGTTAAGGGGTCAACAAATCAAAAAGTTTTTGGATATAAATAATGTAGGCGGATGCTTTGTGAAGAGATCCCGCCAACGGCGGATCCTTCAAGAGCAAAGATAAAGTCAGTGGCGGCGTTTTGGCGCACGCCCAAAATTTCAAATATAAGGCCACGGCTCCAAAACGGCTCTAACGATTTTTGTTAAAATTGCCAGGGATGTTCTATTTGCCAAAGGGAATGCCTGGAAAGAATTTAATTAAAATCGGACAATACGTTTCCGAGTTTTGACACTTGTTTTTTTTTTTTAATTTTCGGTTTTTACTCCGAAACCGGTCTACGTGCGCCGGTGAAACTTGCTGGGGATCCGTCGGAGGGAGAGGTGGTTGTCTGTTGAAAATATCAAAGCGATAGGCCTCCATTTGCCAAAATTAACCATTTTTTACCGACGGGGTGGTACAATTTTTGGTAAAAAAGTCTAAAAAAAATTGCCGCCATTGAAAAATCGTATCTCGTTAAGGGAACAACAAATCAAAAAGTTTTTGGATATAAATAATGTAGGCGGATGCTTTGTGAAGAGATCCCGCCACCGACGGATCCTTCAAGAGCAAAAATAAAGTCAGTGGCGGCGTTTTGGCGCACGCCCGAAATTTTAAATATAAGACCACGGCTCCAAAACGGCTCTAACGATTTTTGTTAAAATTGCCAGGGATGTTCTGTTTGCCAAAGGGAATACCTGGTAAGAATTTAATTGAAATCGGACTATACGTTTCCGAGTTTTGACACTTGTTTTATTTTTTTTATTTTCGGTTTTTACTCCGAAACCGGTCTACGTGCGCCGGTGAAACTTGCTGGGGATCCGTCGGAGGGAGAGGTGGTTGTCTGTTGAAAAAATCAAAGCGATAGGCCTCCATTTGCCGAAAGTAACCATTTTTGACCGACGGGGGTGGTAAAGTAAAATTTTTGGTAAAAAACTCAAAAATTATAAACAAAAGAAGACCGAGAGTCTCTTTGAAATATTTTTTATAGTCTAGAAAAAATTGCCGACACGCTCCCCCTCGGCCGCCAAAAAACTTCTGCTCCGTCGCGTTTTTTCGTCGTTTAAAAATTCGCCCCGATTGCGGAGGGGTGTTTTAAAAATTTTGAAAAAATTACAGCTCCAAGCTCGTTCGATCCCCTATCTATTTTTAAAGTTTCAACTCTTCGATTTAAATAGAAAAAAATACGTCCTCGATGTGCAAAACGAACCCGGGGACCCGGCTCTGGAAGGGTAAGGGGTGTTTTAAAAATTCTAAAAAAATAACAAACCAAAGCACGTTACACCCTCTTCTAATCCTAGAAGTTTGAGCTCTTGGATTTAAATAGAAAAAAATACGTCCGCGAAAGAAATCTCAGAGGGAGCGGAAACTTTGGAATTTTTTTTTTGAAAAATCATATCTCGTTAAGGGTGCAACAAATCTAAAAACGCGCCGATATAAATAATGTGGGCGGATGCTTTGTGAATGGATCCCGCCACAGGCGGATCCTTCAAGAACCAAAATAAAGTCAGTAGAGGCGTTTCGGCGAACCCCTGAAATTTCATATACCAGGCCGTTGCTCCAAAACGGCTCTAACGATTTTCGTTAAAATTGGCATGGATGTTCCGCTCGTCAAGAGGAGTATCTGAAAAAAATTTGGTTGAAATCGGACCGTACGTTTTTGAGTTTTAACACTTGTTTTTTTTTTGTTTTTTATTTTCCGGGGGCGGTGGGGTAGAGTTAGAGAGGCGGCACCGGGAGGGATCGATAGAGCTCTCGGGGATGACGGAAAAATTTCCAAAAAATTTGCCTCCGCCCCGCGGGGGGTGATTTTTACGTTCCGTCGCGGTAGTCCCAATTACTCTGAAACCAGTCAACGTACGGCGGTCAAATTTGGTGGGGATGCGCAGGATGGGGAAGCGAATCTTTGTTGAAAAAATTAATCAATTGGATTTTTGGGCATGAAACACGTTTCTGCACAATTTTTTTTTGGTCCGGTCGCCATCAGGTGGCGCAGGTAGCGGCTGCTTTATAGGGCTGGTCGTGAATGAAACGTGTCACTATGAGGGGAGGTAATGGCTACCAAACAAAGAAACTCTTTAAAATCTGATGAAATTGCTGTCCAGCAACCTTCGTTCAAAAATAAATCAAACATTAAATTGTCACCATAGTTAACATTTTCTTTTCGTTCTGGAGCATGGGCAACTATTACGATGATAGCAGCACTGGTACTACCAGCAGCAGTAGTCGTTAGTTCCATTTTTACATTGAAACTGTGTTTAGTTTGGACACGTACCGGGTTTTGGTTTAGACGCGTAACACTATTGAATACATGTACCGATTAGGGTTGCCATCCGTCCCGATATATCGGGACCGTCACCGTTATGGACCTTCTTGTGCTGACATCCCGACAAGACCCAAAAATACTGTTACGAGCTTGGCTCAAGTATTGAAGTAACGCCATCTGTTAGCGCAACATGTAAAGGCAGCCTCGGTTAGTTTTATTTATGTCAACAAGTTTATATTATGTTTAAGGTTGCCTCACAGATGGCGTTGCATATCCTGTATCGACGATGCAAACATTTCATACCTACACCCCCATATCAGTGCCCCGACGAGGTCACAGCTAAATATGGCAACCCTAATACCGATGCAAGATGCTGAGCCCAATAAATATGTTGCCAACAACCGTCAACGTGTTGCCAACTGAAATATCTCGGGTTAATCTAAACACAACGGCTACTGGAACAAAAGGATTACAAGAATACATTACACCAACGTATGCCAACATTTTGTTGCCCCAGCGGAGTTCTTAGAAAAATAAAGATTATCCCTTCTTCTTGGTCCAGCAGCCGTTGTGTTTAACCTACCACTGACCCCCTAACACGAGTTATTTCATTTGGCAACACGTTTACAGATGTTGGCAACATATTTGTTGGATCTATACTTACCTTAGGAGTTGCAGTTATTGCCGTTTCCTGACCAGCGATTCGGCTAATTTATTGATTTGATTTTTATTTTCAGATTTATGCGTGTAAATCTGATGGATACGGCTACGACTCCGGCACGGATCAGGGCGCCTGCGGCAAACCCTTCCGTTCGTCGAGGATGCATCAGCCCCCCTGCGACCTAAACCGCCAAACCTACTGCGCGTCGGCGGGAACGATGTACCCCTGGCACGCGGTGCGCAGGTTCATCAGGGAAAACCAGGGTCTGATGCGGCGAATGTACGGCGACGAAAGACACATCGCCGTCCTGCGCGCCGAACTGCAAACCAACGACGTCAACGACGACAAGAAGAAGTTCAGAGATCAAGACGACGATCTCTTCGGGAACGGCGATTTCGCGGCCAGGTTTTCCAAGCAGGATCACGACTTCGACAACGAACTTTTTGAAGAAAAGGTACATATGTAATATCCAGTGATGTATTTATCTACACAGCAGTGACGGTTCGCGGGTTTTTTTAGCAGGTTGGACCATCTAGCGTCATTTGCTGTAACAAATTCTAGCCTGTTTGCCGATACTTACGCCATCCCATGTTTCCAGTGCGAAGCTCCAATTCATTTCGTATGGAGTGCGCAGGGCATGGAGTATTCATTGACATTTGACAGGAAGACGAAAAATAACCTGTCTGTGTTTTTGAATTTGAATTTTTACTTTGCTTTAATTTAAATCTTGGGCAAATGTGGGTTAATAAGGTTATTTGAATGAATTGATATAAAAAAACTCTGTAGCCCAAGTGATAAAACTATATAATAATAATAATAATAATAAACTTTATTTAGCACTGCTGCTATAAAATACAATTGTTATAATATTTTGATAAAAATTATGCATAAAAATATAACATGGTATCAATATAATATACTTTACTTAAACTATAAAAATATGTAAATAATATTAAACCTATATTAAACTATTCACTAATTTACACAGCCACCTTCAATACTTAAAATAACAAAAAATCACGAAAATCAGTCTTATATACAAATATGTACTCCTACATGCTTCGTATATGTTCTCTTAATAATAATTTAAATTTTCTTATGTTATCTTCAGTTTTTATGTTGTTAGGAAGTATGTTATACTCTACAGCTGCTCTATAGAATAATGTATTTTGTCCCTGTCTTGTGTTCTTATGCTCGAGATAAATATTTCCTCTCCTTCGTGTATTGTGTCAAATGTACATCCCTAGTGTATGTAATGCAGTTTTTAAAATATGAAGGCATAATACCTTTACATATTTTGTGTATGAATAAAAGTGCCTTGAATTTAATTAATTGCTCTACATTTAACCAATTTAGTTTGTTAATCATAAATATTCATCTATAATTAAACAATAACAATCTATTGTTTCATTTCAGGCCGAGGAAAGTGCGAGATACTTCGAAGAGCGAAAAGAGAGCATAATCCTGAACACGAAATTCGTGTACGGCCAGGACCCCAACATGCAGATCAAATTCAAAGATTTGCAGCCGCCCATGTTCAGGCCGATGACTCAAAAGCCTGCAGAATCCAACACGGAATCGGTGAACGTACCAAAGGAAACAATCAACAAAAGCAGCGCAACAGTCTATGAAAACACTACGGAAACATTTTATCCAGTCGACGACGATGCCAACGCCACCGAAAGTTCCATTACTAGCACCGAGGATGTGACCGATACCACGACGGTTACCGAAGAGTTCCCCGACACGACCACGCAGTTTCTCAAGAAGGAACCCACCGGGGAGATTTTGTTCCAGGACATGGAGAACAACAAAGCGCACACTCCCAGTCATCATTTGAACTATAAATTAAGAGGAGTGTAAGTCACAAAGCTAATAATAATAATAACTCAATTACGCCTTCTGTCGCATAAAGCGGTTAATAACGGTTTTCCTTAGTCACTTGTGCCTAGAGCCGTACAACCGATCCTACCATATCTACTACCTCAGCCGTACCATGAGTCACCCCGCGAGACGTCACTGGTCTAGAGTAATGTTTAACCAACGGGACCTAATCGTCACTCCATCCTCAGTGGAACCTATAGTAACCTCATCCCAACCTCCGGACCAGATAGTTTTCAGAAAGTTACCCCTAATGCCGGGTTTACACGATGCCAATTGGGGAGACAATTGTCAGAGGACAATTTACTGGCATAAAATTATTGGCTACGTGTAAACACCTCTGGCCAATTGGCGTGCCAACTGCCCTGCCAGTTGTCCTGAAATTTGATTGTCTCCACACAACTGGCCCCGAGAATTGTCTCTTCGATTGGCATCATGTAAACGCGGCATAAACTCATCAACGTTCTGGGCCACGACAAGTCAGGATCGCTCAATCTAACATCAGTACACTTGATTAGGTTAAAAAACAAAAACCCAACAGATACACTCACATTCCTTGCATGGAGTCCAAACTTCTCAGTAAAAATACAATAAAATTTTAGTAACGCCTGTCCAGTGAAGGAAGAAGTTGTGGCCCCATTTTGGGCCAACAATACGCGAGGGGAAGTCCTGGCCCTCCTCAACATGTACCCCTTCGAACAGTACGTGCACTGGGAGAAGTGTACCTACGAACACCGGCAGATGTACTGCCGCGACGGTTGCCGATGCGAGCAGCAGTACCGCCTCCACCGTCTCCTCGCCTACGACCCCAACAACGAGTGCCGCGGCATCTTCTCCGACTGGTTCAAGTTTCCGTCCTGCTGTGTCTGCAAGTGCTACGACATGCCCGCCGAGTTCAGGGTGACCTCCCGAAGTCCCCGGAGCAAAGAGGAGAAACCTCTTCCCAACTGGTTCAAGAAGAAGAACAAGCAGAAGGTCTACAATAAGAACTGAGTGACCCACCAAATAATCTTAGCGTGTGTACATAGACTCTACGTAACGCATTAAAAAGGCTCGTGTTAATTACTGACGGTTATTTATTATTGTAATATACTCCAGGAGGTGATTCTTCTTCAGTGCGCCTCGGTTACTTTAATTATTACGTTGTTGTACTTGTATTTTAGTTAAATGTTTTATTGATAACTTGTTATTACTAATAAAGATATTGTTTATTTAACTTTTCATTGTTTGTTATCGTTGGGAACTAAAGTAACCGATGGAGGCAACCAATAACGGAAAGATGTTTGTTGTTTAAACTTTTTCTTATATCAGATGAAGACATTCTGCATTGTTTGGTATACCACAAGTTGATTGTCACCTCGTTGAAAAAAAATTATTATTCTAAAAATCATCAACATTTTGGATTAAAATTGTTGTAAACCAATAACGGAAAGACCTTTGTTGTCGAAACTTTTTCTCGTAATAGTGGTGTACCACAAGTTGTCTGTCACCCGGACGAAGAGGTTGAAAAAAATAATTATTTTAAAAATCACCAACATTTTTGGTTTAAAATTGTTATAAACCAATAACGGAAAGACGTCTGTTGTTTAAACCTTTACTCATAATAGATGAATCCATTCTTCATTGTTTGATGTACCAGAAGTTAATTGTCACCCAGTCGAAGGGGTTGAAAAAAAATAATTATTCTAAAAATCACCAACATTTTGGTTTAAAATTATTATAAACTAATAACGGAAAGACGTTTGTTGTTGAAACTTTTTCTCATATCAGATGAAGACATTCTGCATTGTTTGGTATACCACAAGTTGATTGTCACCTGGTTGAAAGGGTTGAAAAAAAATTATTATTCTAAAAATCAACAACATTTTTGATTAAAATTGTTATAAACCAATAACTGAAATACATTTGTTGTTCAAACTTTTTCTCATATTAGATGAAGACATTCTGCATTGTTTGATGCACCACAAGTTGATTGCCACCCCGTTGAAAGGGTTGAAAAAAAATAATTATTCTAAAAATTACCAAAATTTTGGATTAAAATTGTTATAAACCAATAACGGAAAGACGTTCGTTGTTTAAACTTTTTCTCATAATAGATGGATACATTCTGCATTGTTTGGTATACCACAAGTTGATTGTCACCCCGTCGAAGGGGTTGAAAAAAATCATTATTCTAAAAATCACCAACATTTTTGGTTTAAAATTGTTATAAACCAATAACGGAAAGACGTTTGTTGTCGAAACTTTTTCTCATAATAGATGAATACATACTGCATTGTTTGGTGTACCACAAGTTTATTGTCACCACGTCGAAAGGGTTGAAAAAAATCATTATTCTAAAAATCACCAACATTTTTGGTTTAAAATTGTAATAAACCAATACCGGATAGACGTTTGTTGTTGAAACTTTTTCTCATAATAGATTAATACATTCTGCATTGTTTAGTGTACCACAAGTTGATTGCCACCCCGTTAAAGGGGGTTGAAAAAAAAAATTCTAAAAATCACCAAAATTTTGGATTAAAATTGTTGTAAACACGGAAAGACGTTTGTTGTTGAAACTTTTTCTCATAATAGATGAATACATTCTGCATTGTTTCGTATACTACAAGTTCATTGTCACCACGTCGAAGGGGTTGAAAAAAAATATTATTCTAAAAATCACCAAAATTTTGGATTAAAATTGTTATAAACCAATAACGGAAAGACGACTGTTGTTGAAACTTTTTCTCGTAATAGATGAACACATTCTGCATTATTTGATGTACCACAAGTTGATTTTCACCTCGTTGAAAGGGTTGAAAAAAAAAATTATTCTAAAAATCACCAACATTTGGGATTCAAATTGTTATAAACCAATAACGGAAAGACGTTTGTTGTTTAAACTTTTTCTCATAATAAATGAATCTATTTTTCATTATTTGATGTATCACAAGTTGATTGTCACCCCGTTAAAGAGGTCGAAAAAAAAAATATTATTCCAAAAATCACCAAAATTTTTGATTAAAATTGTTATAAACCAATAACGGAAAGACGTTTGTTGTTGAAACTTTTTCTCATAATAGATGGATACATTCTGCATTGTTTGATGTAGCAGAAGTTGTTTACCACCCCATCGAAGGGGTTGAAAAAAAATAATTATTCTAAAAATCATCAACATTTTGGATTAAAATTGTTATAAACCAATAACGGAAAGACGTTTGTTGTTTAAACTTTTTCTCATAATAGATGAATAAATTCTATAATGTTTGGTATACCACAAGTTGATTGTCACCTCGTTGAAAGGGTTGAAAAAAAATAATTATTCTAAAAATCATCAACATTTTGGATTAAAATTATTATAAACCAATAACGGAAAGACGTTTGTTGTTGAAACTTTTTCTCATAATAGATGAACACATTCTGCATTGTTTGGTGTACCACAAGTTGATTGTCACGCCGTCGAAGGGGTTGAAAAAAAATAATTATTCTAAAAATCGTCAACATTTTGGTTTAAAATTATTATAAACTAATAACGGAAAGATGTTTGTTGTTGAAACTTTTTCTTATAATAGATGAATCCATTCTTCATTGTTTGGTGTACCACAAGTTGATTGCCACCCCGTTAAAGGAGTTGAAAAAAAATATTCTAAAAATCACCAACATTTTGGATTCAAATTGTTATAAACCAATAACGGAAAGACGTCTGTTGTTTAAACTTTTTCTAGTAATAGATAAATACATTCTGTATTATTTGGTGTACCACAAGTTGATCGTCACCCCGTTGAAAGGGTTGAAAAAAAATTATTATTCTAAAAATCACCAACATTTTGGATTAAAATTGTTTTTCTCATTAATTTACATGAATTTTTATTAACCCAGTTATATCAATATAAATATGATTTAAAGTACTATTCAATGACATAAAAATACAGGGTGTTCCATTAAAAAAAATGCAATTTTGTGTCATAACTCTTAAATTAAAAGTCAAATTTAAAAAATAAGCACGTCACTGAATTATGCGAAAATGACCACACAAATTACTATTTAACTGTTTTATGAATACCTTACAGTTATTTAGAAAAAGCAAAAAATTGAGAAACGCCAAAAACGTCTTCAAAACTAATTAAGTTATATATGATCTGTTAATGCTATCGTTATTATTTTAGAAAAAGAGGTCATAACGTATACATCAGTTTTTTCAAACTCTTAAGATCACCGAGATAGTCTATAAAAACATCGAATTTGGATCACACCGGTAGATTGACTATAAGGAACCTCTTTCCCTGCGTTTAATCATCATTACACGTACATTACAGTTAAAATTATTAATTATTAAACAGAAGACAATTTTTAAATTTAATTAGTCTTAATTATATACGAGAATAGCACATCTCTCAATAAAATAAATTATGATTTTAACACCGAAAGCTAATTCAATAAACCTATAATACTTCTTCAATTAATAAACCAAAACATTTTGAAAGCAAATAATTACAAAAATAATTTCCGACCCATAACTTATTAAAATTCAGTTCGATTTAAAATACCCCGCCATCGTTCACTAAACTACCGCCCTCTCTCGAACGGAGTTGTAAGTTGCAGAACACTTCCCGAGACTAATTTATCAATTCCTCTCTATGATTGTATTCTCAATGGGCGACTCGTTCCTGCCTCGATTTTTCCAGACGGACTCATTTTCCCCCGAATGAAAGCATCGAAGAGCATTTTCCCGATATAGTGCACGAAAGCTATTTCAATACACCCATATCACTTCTTAAATTAATAAACCAAAACATTTTGAAAGCAAATAATTACAGAAATAATTTCCGACCCATAAACTTATTAAAATTCAGTTCGATTTAAAATACCCCGCCATCGTTCGCTAAACTACCGCCCTCTCTCGAACGGAGTCGTAAGTTGCAGAACACTTGCCGAGACTAATTCATCAATTCCTCTCTATGATTGTATTCTCAATGGGCGACTCGTTCCTGCCTCGATTTTTCCAGACGGACCCATTTTCCCGCGAATGAAAGCATCGAAGAGCATTTTCCCGATATAGTCCACGAAAATCCGAAGTAGAGGAACGACAGCGGCGATGGACGCGGACAAAATGTGAGTGTGTCAAACGAAAGTCGTTGCTCGATAGATTCTTCTTTACAAATAAATCTAAAATGGCCGAAACCCGTTCGCCTGAAACTTCTTATGCCTCGAACGTGTTTGTTGTCGTTTCAGTTTGAAATTTTGCCGAATATGCGTCCTGGAAAAGGCGGATCTCGTGAAAATCACGCAGACGTTCGAAAGCAGCGGCGTAAAGTCGACCCTGAAGGAAATATTCAACGATTGCAGTCCCGTGAAGGTAAATCATGACCTGGGCTGATTTCATTGTCTGCAATTTAAGCAAAAATTTGTATTTACTTACTCCAAGATCTTTAAAAACCTATTATTAATTCGAGTATTTAAAGCATAGAATATATTGTCATATAGGTACAATTCTTTCTTCGACGTTGTATAGATTAGTAAAGTGAGAAATTTTACTTTGTTTTTTTGTGTATTTATTTATTTATTTGATTGTTTTTAATTTTGTTTTTAGATTGAAACAAACGACGGACTACCGGATAAATTCTGCATGAGCTGTTTAGGCGAGCTGCTGAAAACCTACGAGTTCCGACAGAAGTGCCGCAAAGCCTCCGTTCTATTCGATGCCATCAGCAAGAGTTTCGTCGCGAAGCGCAAGAGCGAATCCGTTCCCGAGCAGGGCCCTTCCGGCAGCAAAGTGGCCAAGTTGAACAACATCGACTATGAGAATGTCATCATCAAGAACGAAATTATATATCACGAAATGAGCGACGATGAAGACGAGGATGATCCGGCGTACCCGGAGGACGAAGCCCAAGAAGTCGACTCGTCCGCCGTTTCTCTTAAAGTCGATGCTAATCCCAAACAGATGTTGGCCGCCGTTAAGACTCCGCCTGCGTCGGTTGCCAGTGGTGAACAGAACGAGGCGAAGGTGGTTTACGTTCCGCAGAGCAGAGAGAAGATCGCACTTTTGGAGAAGACGGACCATCCAGGTTTGTAATTATAAGATTCCTGCTGCACTTTTTTTTTACTTATTACTGTGGATAGACAAGTAGATTTATAAATCTTTTTGGTAGAAACCCGCTTGGTTTAAACTTTCACGGTGGATTTCACAAAGGTGGTATTAAATACTGTGAGATCGAAAAGTCGAAAATAGTTGGCAGCCCTTAAAATATAACCTAACTAACGGAAGTTCAGTGGTGTCACTAAAAATGGGAATTTCGACATGGAAAACCCTGAAATTTAAATAAAACAGCTAGATTATGAATCCTAAATGTATTATTACCAAAGTTGAGAAGTAACATAACTCGATATGTGTTACCAACTTACATTTTTTTAAATAATAAATCATGGCACCACAAAACACATACCTTGCATGGCATACTTTAAATTTAATTTTAATGAACATACGTTAGTTAAATTACAATTAATACGGGGGGTGGCGTGTGGGCCATGTCCCAGCTTCCAAACTATAAAACATAAACGAGGGTTTTACAGGTGGAAAACAATGGATGAAATATTGAAATATCTCCCTCGGTTTTCGATCAATTAGTACATTCGTAGAAACCCTAGGCTCTATTTAACCGGTTGGATTCTAGGGTATGTCGCTAGATTACAATTGATATGGAGGGCAGCGGGTGGGCATTAACCCGCCCTCCAAACTATAAAACATAAAAACAAGGGTTTTACAAGTGGAAACAATGGATCAAACATTAAAATATGTTTTTGCTCTTTGATAAATTAGTTCATTCGTAGAAATCCTGCGCTATATTCAAGGGTTCGGATTGTGGGATACGGCCCACCCACCATCCTTCGTATCCACTTTAATTTAACCTATAAAACTCTGTGCTATTCGATGAAATTTCTTTGTAAATTCAAGTCTACTGTTGGAAAACAATCACGGAATACAGGATTTGTACGTAAGTTATTGATGTGATGGGTGGGCCCTATCTCACTCTCCAAACAGTAAAACATAGGGTGATGGGTGGGCCCTATCCCACCCTCCAAACAGTAAAACATAAACGAGGGTTTTACAGGCGGAAAACAATGGATGGAACAGTAAAGTATGGTCGTCTGTTATTATTCTTAGATAAATTAATTCATACCTAGAAACCAGTTGCTTTATTTAATTGACCACCAATCATTTCAATTTTAACTTAAGCTAATAAAATTCTGTGACAACGAAATTTCTTTGTGAATGTTGAAACTTAACAATCATGGAAAAGAGGGTTTGCCGTTAAGGGTGAATTGATAGGGAGGGTCGCGGGTGGGCCTTATCCTACCCTCCAAACAGTAAAACATAAACGAGGGTTTTACAGGTAAAAAACAATGGATGGAACACTAAAATATTGCTGTCTGTTATTGCTCTTGGACAAATTCAGTCATGCCTAGAAACCAGGTGCTTTATTCAATTGGTTAGATTGTGAGATACGGATCACCCACCGCCCTTCGTTTCCAGTTTAACTTAACCTTTAAAATTCTGTGACACTCAACGAAATTTCTTTATAAATTCATCGTTAATGTTAGAAGTTTAGCAATCATGGAAAACAGGGTTTGTAGTTAAGGGTTAATTGATGCGGAGGGTGGTGGGTGGGCCTCATCCCATCCTTCAACCAGTAAAAAATAAACGAGTGTTTTACAGGTGAAGCACTAAAAATGTTACTGTTCTTAGATAAATTTAAATTATTTCATACCTAAAAACCCCAGGTGATTTATTCAATTGGTTGGAGTGTATGATAGGGCCCACCCACCACTCTTCATTTCCACTTTAACTTAAATTATAAAATCCTGCGACAACGATTCATATTTAATGTCGAAGCTTAGCAATCATGGAAAACAGGGTTTGCAGTTAGGAGTTAATTGATGCGGAGGGTGGTGGGTGGGCCTCATCCCATCCTTCAACCAGTAAAAAATAAACCAGGGTTTTACAGGTGGAAAACAATGGATGAAGCATTAAAATTGTAACTGCTCTTCGATAAATTATTTCATACCTAAAAACCAGGTGCTTTATTCAATTGGTTGGAGTGTATGATAGGGACCACCCACCACCCTTCATTTCTATTTTAACTTAAATTATAAAATTCTGCGACAACGAAAAAAGGTGCTTTATTCAATTGGTTGGATTGTAAGATAGGACCCACCCACCGTCCTTCGTTTCCACTTTAACTTAACCTATAAAATTTAGTGACACTACTAAAGTTCAACAATCGTGGAAAACAGGGTTTGTAGTTAGGGGTTAATTGATACGGTGGTGATCGTTTGATTTAAAATGTTTTTTTTATTTTCTCGAAGATGTACGTTCTGTGTAATAATAATTTGGCATTAAACAGTATTGTTGTTTAAATATTACAGATTTGGGAGAGTTTAGAATAACAGTTCTGCGAGGCTACAAAAATTCTTCGCACGTTGTCTATGAAGCCAATGGTTTTCTCTACGTAAATACGAGGAATACTACTCACCGCAGGTAATAATCATTTTACTAAAATTTTTCACATTTTATTTTCGCCGCAGTCGGGGTGTTTTTTGTTCTTATATTGGCATGTTGTATATTTGTCTTTTGTTTTTGTACGATTGAATAAAAATTGCAAAAATCAGTCTAGAGATGTCGTTAGTTGTGATGTTAAGTACAAGGAAGACCAAGGACTTATGACAAGACAGATATAAATTCCCCTTACATCTCTGTGGGATGGTTATCGCGCCCATATCCTTACCATAACCTCCGTCCAGTAAGTTCTTGTTTTGGAAGAAGCCTGCGTTATTTCTAACCTCACTTTTCATGTGAATCGATTAGCATTTCGTTATCTACCCTTAGAGTCGCATTTGAATTTCAACATATCCCTAGGAAAGAGTTCGACAAAGTTGCTACTGTTGTTTCGAATCTCACTTTTGATGTTTTTGTGAGGAACACGTAAATCGCTCAACTGTTTTTCGTACGAGTGATTAGGAATTATAGAATTCTAAAAACCAGTCGAGAGATGTCGTTAGTTGTGGTGTTAAGTACGAGGAAGACCACGGACTTATGTGAGGACAGATAGATATTCATTTTTGGTCTTTGTGGGATGGCTACCGCGCCCATGTCCTTGCTATTACCTCCGTCCAGTAAGTTCATGGTTTGGAAGAAGCCTGCGTTATTTCTAACCTCACTTTTAGTGTTTCGTTATCTACCCTTAGAGTCGCATCTGAATTTCAATATATCCCTAGGAGAGAGTTCAGCAAAGTTGCTATACCTCATTTATTAACCAGACGGACTAAATCAAATTATAGCCGCGAAAATACATTGTTGTGATTGGCTAAACGGGCGCCGTTTTTACACAGGCCAAAATTCCTAAAACGACAATGGCCGCTGTTATATGATCACCTGATCTGTCACCGTTTACTTATGTCCCACCGGTTCCACGTGTTTCGCGTCAGTTTTTGTATTTTTAGCCAGTTATTCATCCCGTTGAAAGTATAAGAATCGGTTCTTTTAAAAACCCATCCTGCAATCTTCTAGGAAACCGTTATTTCATTTTTAACTATGGTTATATACCCGGCAATAGTTCGGCGTCATTTTCGACCTCCAAGAAACGGAAAAGGTTGGATTTGTGAGCATATTTAGGATAGGCTAGTAGTACGGTGTTTCGCAAAATTTAGTATGCCTAAAATTTATCTATCTATTGTTAAAATTATTGAATGAATGTTAGGAGTAAACAAATTTTAAATAATTTGAATTTTACCGCCAAAACATTTCTGGTTACTTTTTATAGTGTAAATGTGACTTTCGCCTTTAGTCCGCCTGGTTATTAAATGAGGTATAGTATTGTTCCGAATCTCACTTTTGGTATTTTTGTAAGGAAGAGTTCTTTTCAAAACCAGTTTATGCGATTCATTTTTTTTATAAACACGTAATAATTGATGCAAGATAACATCTCAAAATTGTTACATCACATTGATATTTCAGATATTTGCGTTGCTCTACCAGTCGCAACTGCCCTGGCAAGGCCTGCATCGATGTGAAGCCTGAAAATGAGATGGAGGAATTTTTGTACGTTTACAAGCTTCATAACCATCCCAAGGAAACACTCCACATCACAAAACTGAGGTTTTTGGAAGAGATGCGCACCATCGCCGCGGCCGGAAATTTCACGCCGAAGCAAGTGTATGGAATGGCAATTCGTAAGTAAGTACAAATCGTTATAACAGTGACGGCTCGCTGGGTGACTCATGGTACGGACGAGGTAGCAGAGGTGGTAATGCCAGCCGTCTCTGCAACCTATCCGAGTATCTACCATGAGTCGTCCCGCGAGCCGTCACTGCATTATAATTTAATGTAAACATGGGCTATACATTTTTTTTTATACTAGATACTCACATCCACTATTTCTTTTGCTTGAACCCTTTCGGAATAAGAAGCACATGGATACATTTGGGTAAAATGCTGCAAAAGGAAGAGTGCCTAATTTAAATATTTTTGACATAACCAAGCGAAGGACACATCATATCGGGTAGTCAAAAAAATATTGAACCATTTTCTCTTGGATATCTTTAGAGTAACATATTTCACGTAATATAAATCGCATCGGATGATACTTGCATAGCAGATCTGCTAAAACTGTTGGAATTCGTTTCAGGCGTAATTTAGAGCGTCCTGAAGTTGAGTGAAATTTCTGCAAAAATTCCAAACACTACAATTTTATTTCAATAAAGGCACAAATGCTACGCATGCAAAAGATGGTTCGGATTTCAATAGCGCCAAACTGCAACAGACGGATATTATGTGATGTGAACTATAAAGGTGAATAAAGTGGTTTCTTTTTAAGGATTCAAAAAAAGGAACAAAAATCAATTTTTTCGGTCTATTATTGGTTTATTCGAAATTTGTCAACCAAATTTTCCAAGACCTTGGTGACGGTTTCTGGCTCTATCTCACGAATGGCTTGCTCGATATTCACCTTAAGAGTCTGAATCGTTAATGGATTATTCGCATAACATCGGTCCTTCACGGCACACCACAAAAAAAATTGCAGCTCCGAGGTGGCTAATTGACATCGCCGAGACGGCTGATAACACATTACCGAACTTGGCGCGCAAAAGATCGATTGTGGCATGGGCTGTGTGGCATGGCACGCCATCCTGCTGAAACCAAAGATTGCCCAAGTCCATGTCTTTAATTTCCGGCCACAAAAAAATCGTTTATCATGCCTCTGTAGCGCTCACCGTTGACCGAAATGGCGTTTCCAGCAGCATTTTTAAAGAAAAATTTTTTGCTGGTTGACATGGCCGCCGAGATGAAAATGCACCTTGTTAGAATAGATAATTTTTCAAACAAAATCGTTTCAAACTGAGAAGCGATAAGGAAGCGGATGGTCTGCATTATTTGGACTACACAGCATTGACTTTGGAAATATGTTTACATTATTTACCAACTTGTTCAAGCGTAAAGCGAATTATTTCGTTCTGCGGAGATATGACACTGACTTTCTGTCAAGATTTCGAGTGGGAAAGCTGCGACTGTCAAAATAACATATGATTAAAAAAGAAACCACTAGATGGACCACCCTTTATACTGAAAAGTTTCCAGTGAGAAACTTCTCAACATGACGATCATCAAACTAAATACTTATTGTCTCCTTCAAGATTGTATAAAAAAAGTAGAGTTAACCCTTTGCCATTTGGCAACACATGTATTTTCTAGCTCTACAATAAGTGCAGGAACGTTTGGATGTTTTTTACGCATTTTAGCCAAAAGGTAACAGACCGCTCACAAGTATTTGTAAATGGTGCACAGCATTCATGCGTCGTGGATTTTTTAACCGCAAATAATCTGCCTCAAGATGTAAGGCAAGACCAATTTGGATATTGGCCGATACATGTAAATAGATACCAAAATGCTACTTGTAAAGGATTCTCTCGTGTCAAATGCGAAAAATGTGGAGTCGGACAGTTTGAAGAATTTTTTTGTGAAATAACTACTAATACGTATTACGCAGTAACAGAATGCGCACTGTAGCCATTTGGCAACATCTGATAATTTTGTAAAAAAAAAATATTTTTACAAAGATGTCATTTTTTCCCTTATTTTTCCCTTAATATACACTCTTTTTTTAATAATGTCTGATAAATATAAACTGTAAACAAAAAATCGTGCATTTAAGGTTAATAATAAGTCGGTTACGAAATTTTGTCAAAAATGTATTAATATATTGATTGTAGTTTAAATGAGACATAAAGTAAAAACTACACTCGATCAAAATTTTCAGTTTCCCCGAATTGAAAAACGTCATGCCTTACACGACACTATCCTCAAGGCTGTACAGATTATCCGTCGGGGCTAATTCGCACAGCCAGTCGATTGACTCTCTGAAGAAATTCGGCATGCATTTGACGAAGGACAAACCCATCAAGTACTGCAAGACCAAGGAGGGCGAACAGTTCTTCCAGGAGGCTTTAATCGACGACCTCAACGGCACTTGCTCGCTAATTTACACGAACACGTCCCTCATCGAAAGCATGTCGTGGAGTAACGAGATTTTCGTCGATTCCAGCTTCAAGATCAATTTCGATAACAGGCACAATTTCCTTTTCCTCACTATTTGCATTTCGGTTAATGAACATGTAAGTACTTTTTTAATGTATCATCTGTAAAATTATCGTGTGATATTGGTGGCGGGCGGCGGTGTGATCCGTGGTACGGCCAGAGGAAGTAGAGCTAGGTCAGGACAACGCACCTCTACTGGTCCAATGGAATTGGACTGACTGTGAATGAGTCAAACAATTCGCCCGCATTTTTATTGCCACCTCTACTGCCATGGCCGTGCCATGAGTCACTCCTCCGGCCATCACTAGTTAACATATCTTTACAACAGGAAGTGTATTTTACAATTTCCTTTGCTCTCGTCGGGATGTCAAAACTAAATTGTTAAGCTTTTGAAAAAATCTGATTGATTTTTTCAAAAGCTTATTTTCGATTCCTGTCCCGAGCGGAAGATTTTTCGGCAATCGAGAAGTATTCGCTCGGGACCGTGGTTGTTGTATACATATATCTGACAACATAGCATATCTATTCGCGTGATTCTTCAATTTTTTTTTAATGCATTTGAAATATTTATAGCGATTTCCAGTATTTTTTGCTTTAATGGATACGGCGACCCAAGAAGAGTACTTCAAAATACTGACACTATTCAAAGACAAATACGCGCCGAGCCTGCACCCCGAGGAAATAGTCACCGACTTCAACGCGTCGCTCTTCAAGGCCCTGAGCGACGTCTACAAGCACGCCACCATCAGCGGGTCCCTGGTGCACTACATCTTCCACGTGTACAAGCAGTGCAACGTCGAGGACATCGTCAAGGAGATCGAGCTGAAGGCCGAGTGCACGAAGACGCAGTCGAACATTTTCGCGCTTCCCATACTGCCCCCTCACCTGATACCCGCCGGGCTGAACCACCTGACCGAGGAGTCCAAGAGCAACGGGACGTACGACGTGTTCGCCTTCATCTTCAGGTACATCGAGGCCACCTGGATCGAGCAGGTCACGCCCCACGTTTTCAGCTCGTTCTGTAACATGGGCAGCGTGAACGAGAACATAGTCAATACTTACAAGAAGATTCGCGATATCGTTTCGTCGAATAAGAAGTTTGGATTCTTCGATATGAACGGTGAGTTGAATAAATATATTTATAAGCAATATTTTTTTTATTTTACACGGTTGATAGCCATTCTAACACTACTTGTTCGGACCTTACTTAAATTATTTCAATCTTTGAAGTCATTTGATACAAAATAAAATGTTGTCATGTGTACAAAATAGAAATGAGTGAGTAGTCAGGTGACTCCTGTGTAAATTTCCTTACTTATTTTGAGACTTAGAATTTTTTTTGCGTCTTCGGAGTAAAATTTTTTCAAATTTTTTTTTGCTTAACACTTTTTCCAGACATACTTTCAAGTAGTCATAAGTCATGTAAAGAGTCGACTCTTTCAAGTCCACTCTACAATGAGTCGACTCACAAAAAAGAGTAATTTTGCCCATCTCTACTACAAAATAAGGAATTTATAACAATCAATATAAAAACATTAATTTTATAATTCTACACAGTAAATAGAATGTACCATGGTGGTAGTAGATGGATGGCCTCTTAGCCGTGCTATAAAAAAAAAGTACAATTCTTTTACATCCACTATACTTGAGTCAGTGAATCATGGCTAGTGTTATGTATATCATCGACGAAGCGGCAATTTTTACCAAAATTGAGATTTTAATACATAATCTTTTCCCAGAAAGGTATAAATCAGTTTTTTGTCTTTCCTGTCAAATCTGGTAATTGTTCACCGACGATACAGAGTTGTGGGGGATCATACGCATCTTGTTGCTCAATAACCCTTTTCGGATCGATTGTGGAAAAGTAATGATGCAGTCATCGTCATGGCAACATTGCGCCTAAAAGAAGTTTTGATCGGCTTTTGATTTATAATTACCCGACAGACACACCAGTAATCACCAACATAATGATAAGTTCAACATTTTTACAGAAAAATTACTGGTAATTGAAGACTGGGTCACGACGACATATCAAAAAGTCTTGTCCGGCGAGAAATTACCCCGACAATTCGCGTCCTCGAAGTACGAGAAAGTCTTGGACAGGCTGTGGCAACAGAATCAGATCGAGAGATTCGGCTTCGGCCAGTTCTTCGAGAGCGTGGGCCCCCTCATAGAGAAGATGACCGGCCTGATCTGGATCTGGGGCTTCTACAACTACACCGGCCTGAACAACGAGCCGCTGATCACCCCGCACGATTACTTCGGGACGGAGTCCATCGAGCAGGTGATGGAGACATCGGAGGAGGTCGTCGAAGAGGGGCATCACGAGGGCGTGTACGGAGAGATCGTCGAGACCGAGTGCGAGGGCCATCAGATTCTCGATGAGGGCGAGCAGGGCGGGGAGCACGCCGAGGAGCAGGTTATCACGCTGCAGTTTATAAAACCTGGAGTGATTGTACAGAAGGATTAGATTTTAGGTTGTTATTGTGTATATATATGCGTGTTTGAATCTTGATTAATTTAGGCACTGATATCGGTGCCATGGAGTGTGATTTTGTTATTGTTGTATATTTCATTCTTAATATATAATTGAGTAGGAGATTTTTTTTTCAATTACAGTGCATCATGCACATTAGTGTAATATACCAGGGTAAGTCAATATAACCATATCTCCATTAATAATTGTTTCATTTTCAAAAATCATTGTGATTTTTAATAAGCGATACTTCGGGCATTAACACGTTCGCTGCCACCGACGCGCTTGTGCGTCCAACTTTATATTTGCGTAAATGCAATCCCAATTGCGGTGGCAGCGAACGTGTTAAAAATAATTTTTTATGGAATTTTGTCTGCACGTTTTATATTTTTTTCTGCCATGTTTTCATTCCGGTGCTCAAAAAATTTAAACTAAAATTTTCAAAAATCCATTTCTCTGTTGGTAATTGTTGAATTTTCAAAAACCAATGTGATTTTGAATAAGCGATACTTCGGCCATTGAGCATGATTTTTTATGGAATTTTGCCTTCACGTTTTATATTTTTTTTCTGCATGTTTTCATTCCGGTGCTCAAGAAATTAAAACTTCAATTTTCAAAAATCCTTATCTATTGATAATTGTTGAATTTTCAAAAGCCGATGAGATTTTGAATAAGCGATACTTCGGCCATTGAGGAAGATTTTTTATGGAATTTTGCCTTCACGTTTTATATTTTTTTCTGCCATATTTTCATTTCGGTGCTCAAAAAATTAAAACTACAATTTTTAAAAATCTATATCTCTATTAAAAATTATTGAATTTACAAAAACTAATGTGATTTTGATTAAGCGATACTTCGGCCATTGAGGATGATTTTTTATGGAATTTTGCCTTTACGTTTTATATTTTTTTCTGCAATATTTTCCTTCGGGTGCTCAAAAAATTAAAACTAAATTTTTAAAAAATCCATATCTCTATTGATAATTGTTGAATTTTCAAAAACCAATGTAATTTTGAATAAGCGATACTTCAGCCATTGAGGATGATTTTTTGTGGAATTTTGTCTGAACGTTTTATATTAAAAAAATTTAAACTAAAATTTAAAAAAATCCGTATCTATTGATAATTGTTAAATTTTCAAAAACCAATGTGATTTTGAATAACCGATACTTCGGCCATTGAGGATAATTTTTTTATGGAATTTTGCCTCCACGTTTTATATTTTTTCTGCAATGTTTTTATTCGTGCTCAAAAAATTAAATCAAATTTTTTTAAAAATTCGTACTTCTATTGAAAATTGTTGGAAACCAAATTGATTTCGAATAAGTGATACTTTGGCCATTGAGGATAATTTTTTATGGAATTTTGTCTGCACGTTTTATATTTTTTTCTGCGGTGTTTTCCTTCAGGTGCTCAAAAAATTAAAACTAAAATTTTTAAAAATCCATATCTCTATTGATGATTGTTGAATTTTCAAAAACCAATGTGATTTTGAATAAGCGATACTTTGGCCTTTGAGCATGATTTTTTATGGAATTTTGCCTTCACGTTTTATATTTTTTTCTGCATGTTTTCATTCCGGTGCTCAAAAAATTAAAACTAAAATTTTCAAAAACCCACATCTCTATTGATAATTGTTGAATTTTCAAAAACCAATGTAATTTTGAACAAGCGATACTTCAGCCATTGAGGATGATTTTTTGTGGAATTTTGTCTGAACGTTTTATATTAAAAAAATTTAAACTAAAATTTAAAAAAATCCGTATCTATTGATAATTGTTAAATTTTCAAAAACCAATGTGATTTTGAATAAGCGATACTTCAGCCATTGAGGATAATTTTTTTATGGAATTTTGCCTCCACGTTTTATATTTTTTCTGCAATGTTTTTGTTCGTGCTCAAAAAATTAAATCAATTTTTTTTTTAATTCGTACTTCTATTGAAAATTATTGGAAACCAAATTGATTTCGAATAAGTGATACTTTGGTCATTGAGGATAATTTTTTATGGAATTTTGTCTGCACGTTTTATATTTTTTTCTGCGGTGTTTTCCTTCAGGTGCTCAAAAAATTAAAACTAAAATTTTAAAAAATCCATATCTCTATTGATGATTGTTGAATTTTCAAAAACCAATGTGATTTTGAATAAGCGATACTTTGGTATCTTTGAGCATGATTTTTTATGGAATTTTGCCTTCACGTTTTATATTTTTTTCTGCATGTTTTCATTCCGGTGCTCAAAAAATTAAAACTAAAATTTTCAAAAACCCACATCTCTATTGATAATTGTTGAATTTTCAAAAACCAATGTAATTTTGAACAAGCGATACTTCAGCCATTGAGGATGATTTTTTGTGGAATTTTGTCTGAACGTTTTATATTAAAAAAATTAAAACTAAAATTTTAAAAAATTCGTATCTATTGATAATTGTTAAATTTTCAAAAACCAATGTGATTTTGAATAAGCGATACTTCAGCCATTGAGGATAATTTTTTTATGGAATTTTGCCTCCACGTTTTATATTTTTTCTGCAATGTTTTTATTCGTGCCCAAAAAATTAAATCAAAATTTTTTAAAAATTCGTACTTCTATTGAAAATTGTTGGAAACCAAATTGATTTCGAATAAGTGATACTTTGGCCATTGAGGATAATTTTTTATGGAATTTTGCCTTCACGTTTTATATTTTTTTCTGCAGTGTTTTCCTTCAGGTGCTCAAAAAATTAAAACTAAAATTTTTAAAAATCCATATCTCTATTGATGATTGTTGAATTTTCAAAAACCAATGTGATTTTGAATAAGCGATACTTTGGCCTTTGAGCATGATTTTTTATGGAATTTTGCCTTCACGTTTTATATTTTTTTCTGCATGTTTTCATTCCGGTGCTCAAAAAATTAAAACTAAAATTTTCAAAAACCCACATCTCTATTGATAATTGTTGAATTTTCAAAAACCAATGTAATTTTGAACAAGCCATACTTCAGCCATTGAGGATGATTTTTTGTGGAATTTTGTCTGAACGTTTTATATTAAAAAAATTTAAACTAAAATTTAAAAAAATCCGTATCTATTGATAATTGTTAAATTTTCAAAAACCAATGTGATTTTGAATAAGCGATACTTCAGCCATTGAGGATAATTTTTTTATGGAATTTTGCCTCCACGTTTTATATTTTTTATGTAATGTGTTTGTTCGTGCTCAAAAAATTAAATCAATTTTTTTTTTTTAATTCGTACTTCTATTGAAAATTGTTGGAAACCAAATTGATTTCGAATAAGTGATACTTTGGCCATTGAGGATAATTTTTTATGGAATTTTGTCTGCACGTTTTATATTTTTTTTCTGCACGTTTTCATTCCGGTGCTCAAAAAATTAAAATTAAAATTTTCAAAAATCCATATCTCTATTGATGATTGTTGAATTTTCAAAAACCAATGTGATTTTGAATAAGCGATACTTTGGCCTTTGAGCATGATTTTTTATGGAATTTTGCCTTCACGTTTTATATTTTTTTCTGCATGTTTTCATTCCGGTGCTCAAAAAATTAAAACTAAAATTTTCAAAAACCCACATCTCTATTGATAATTGTTGAATTTTCAAAAACCAATGTAATTTTGAACAAGCGATACTTCAGCCATTGAGGATGATTTTTTGTGGAATTTTGTCTGAACGTTTTATATTAAAAAAATTTAAACTAAAATTTAAAAAAATCCGTATCTATTGATAATTGTTAAATTTTCAAAAACCAATGTGATTTTGAATAAGCGATACTTCAGCCATTGAGGATAATTTTTTTATGGAATTTTGCCTCCACGTTTTATATTTTTTCTGCAATGTTTTTGTTCGTGCTCAAAAAATTAAATCAATTTTTTTTTTAATTCGTACTTCTATTGAAAATTATTGGAAACCAAATTGATTTCGAATAAGTGATACTTTGGTCATTGAGGATAATTTTTTATGGAATTTTGTCTGCACGTTTTATATTTTTTTCTGCGGTGTTTTCCTTCAGGTGCTCAAAAAATTAAAACTAAAATTTTAAAAAATCCATATCTCTATTGATGATTGTTGAATTTTCAAAAACCAATGTGATTTTGAATAAGCGATACTTTGGTATCTTTGAGCATGATTTTTTATGGAATTTTGCCTTCACGTTTTATATTTTTTTCTGCATGTTTTCATTCCGGTGCTCAAAAAATTAAAACTAAAATTTTCAAAAACCCACATCTCTATTGATAATTGTTGAATTTTCAAAAACCAATGTAATTTTGAACAAGCGATACTTCAGCCATTGAGGATGATTTTTTGTGGAATTTTGTCTGAACGTTTTATATTAAAAAAATTAAAACTAAAATTTTAAAAAATTCGTATCTATTGATAATTGTTAAATTTTCAAAAACCAATGTGATTTTGAATAAGCGATACTTCAGCCATTGAGGATAATTTTTTTATGGAATTTTGCCTCCACGTTTTATATTTTTTCTGCAATGTTTTTATTCGTGCCCAAAAAATTAAATCAAAATTTTTTAAAAATTCGTACTTCTATTGAAAATTGTTGGAAACCAAATTGATTTCGAATAAGTGATACTTTGGCCATTGAGGATAATTTTTTATGGAATTTTGCCTTCACGTTTTATATTTTTTTCTGCAGTGTTTTCCTTCAGGTGCTCAAAAAATTAAAACTAAAATTTTTAAAAATCCATATCTCTATTGATGATTGTTGAATTTTCAAAAACCAATGTGATTTTGAATAAGCGATACTTTGGCCTTTGAGCATGATTTTTTATGGAATTTTGCCTTCACGTTTTATATTTTTTTCTGCATGTTTTCATTCCGGTGCTCAAAAAATTAAAACTAAAATTTTCAAAAACCCACATCTCTATTGATAATTGTTGAATTTTCAAAAACCAATGTAATTTTGAACAAGCCATACTTCAGCCATTGAGGATGATTTTTTGTGGAATTTTGTCTGAACGTTTTATATTAAAAAAATTTAAACTAAAATTTAAAAAAATCCGTATCTATTGATAATTGTTAAATTTTCAAAAACCAATGTGATTTTGAATAAGCGATACTTCAGCCATTGAGGATAATTTTTTTATGGAATTTTGCCTCCACGTTTTATATTTTTTATGTAATGTGTTTGTTCGTGCTCAAAAAATTAAATCAATTTTTTTTTTTTAATTCGTACTTCTATTGAAAATTGTTGGAAACCAAATTGATTTCGAATAAGTGATACTTTGGCCATTGAGGATAATTTTTTATGGAATTTTGTCTGCACGTTTTATATTTTTTTTCTGCACGTTTTCATTCCGGTGCTCAAAAAATTAAAATTAAAATTTTCAAAAATCCATATCTCTATTGATGATTGTTGAATTTTCAAAAACCAATGTGATTTTGAATAAGGGATACTTCTACCATTAAGGAAGATTTTTTATGGAATTTTGCATTCACGTTTTATATTTTTTTCTGCGATGTTTTCAGTCAGGTGCTCAAAAAATTAAAACTAAAATTTTCAAAAACCCATTTCTCTGTTGATAATTGTTGGATTTTTAAAAACCAATGTGATTTTGAATAAGCGATACTTCGGCCATTGAGCATGATTTTTTATGGAATTTTGCCTTCACGTTTTATATTTTTTTCTGCAATGTTTTCATTCAAGTGCTCAAAAAATTAAAACTAAAATTTTCAAAAATCCATTTCTCTGTTGATAATTGTTGAATTTTCAAAAACCAATGTGATTTTGAATAAGCGATACTTCGGCCATTGAGAATGATTTTTAATGGAATTTTGCCTTCACGTTTTATATTTTTTTTCTGCATATTTTCATTCCTGTGCTCAAAAAATTAAAACTAAAATTTTTAAAAATTCGTATCTCCATTGATAATTGTTAAATTTTTAAAAACCAATGTGATTTTAAATAAGCGATACTTCTGCCATTGAGGAAGATTTTTTATGGAATTTTGCCTTCACGTTTTATATTTTTTTCTGCGATGTTTTCAGTCAAGTGCTCAAAAAATTAAAACTAAAATTTTTAAAAATCCATATCTATTAAAAATTGTTGAATTTACAAAAACCAAATTGATTTTGAATAAGCAGGGATATATTTTTTTGAAATCTCAAGTCATGTCTGCACTAAGATCACACACGTGAAATGCTAGTTGCGGTTAAACGGTGACATGTCAGATATTATAATTAGGGTTTATTAACATCTCATGTCAACATGACAAGCAGCCTTTACGCACGCGCCTATGACTAGATTTCCAGCCTCAATTCCGTTGTCGATGTTTGTTGCAAGCTCCTTGTAATTCTGTTGATTTAAAAATTTTTGGTTATAAAACTTTCCAATTGCTAGTTCCAAAATCTGCCTTTGGAACCAATGGGAAAATTTTCTAAAACTTCCTCAAAACAATGTTTCTTAAATTTGTCGACGTTTCTAAGTTTAGAAGTCGTTAGCTGTCTTGCCGGTGTGCCATTGCCGAATCGATGTTTCTTTTAACCCATTCGTGCCCTTGTAGTAAATTGCTCCAGAGGGATTAGTTCTTATTGTTGATCAAAACAAGTTTAGGCTGCTCCACTCACAAAGTTGAATACGTATACTATTAAATTATAAATAAAATCTTTGTGGTAAGTAAAACATGTGTGTTTGAGAGTTTTCACAAATTTTTAATGATCAATCATTGATCATCTGCCTGATGAAGCCACTGTGTGGCGAAACATATGTCGCAGTGTTCGACATTAAAAATTTGTGAAAATTCTCAAACACACGTGTTTTACTTACCACATACATTATGGAATTTCACCAAGTAACAGCCTCATCAATCCAATATTTAATAAAATCTTTAGTTTAAAATTTCGGTGAAACGTTTTTTGCAGTATTAACCCAACCAGTGGCGTAGGGAGGGCAAAGACAAAAATGTCGCTCGTGCCGCACTACTTACTCTTATAGAGGAAGCAAATATTTCGTTGCTGTTTTGGTCAAGTTTTCTTCAGTTGCCCCACCGCCGAACATCCAAGAGCCGCCGCTGTTATTAAATTAAAGGAAAGTAAATGATATGTTTCTCCAAATTAAGTATTAAGATTTAAAAACACAGAGAGGTTATTTATTGTCTTCCTGTCAAATGTCAATGAATACTTACAGGACGGCATATGTAAGCTGGCCAGACGCGCAGAGAGCAAGCGAAAGCTCTCTCTCTACAGCCGGCCGAGTACAGTCTCTGTAATAAGCAAGCACATATTCTTCGCGTGCGCTATTCATTTACAACTCTATCGGGCGCTCTCCTCCACACAATTAATGCACTGTCACTTTTGAAAATGAATGTACCAGGCGAGCGAATTCTATCGAGAGTGCCCTTCGAAGGTTCCGCCCACAATTTTGCCACTGCGCAACGGCAAGGTACGTTTGCCGTCCTGTACTGAACGTACTTATTGGAATAAAAAAATGATAGATGGCGCTGACGATAAAGAGGAACTTCAAAATAGTCGTCGTACATATAGAACTGCATATCTGGGTTATTATTCGCAGACTATAAATTAACCACAAGGCCTCGCCGTAGAATAAACTGCCGGTCATTGTTCATACACATTCTAACATGTCACTTGGCGGTAGTTTAGCTGTATCACTTTTTGTCTAAAACTTCATTTCCCTTTAACACAACACATCTGAAACCTTCGGAGGATATAAGTTACTACAAGTAAAGCAAACACATACATGATACAAAAATAAATACCATTTATTAAATCATTATTTAGATATTTTCTGTTTTATTATAAGCGTCCCGCACACCAATATTCCCAAGAAACTCGTCCATATAATTGTTTTCCTAACCTTCTCCTTTTTTGAAACTTTCTCTGGCTGTAACTGTAAGGAGAGAAAATATTTAAACATTAGATACAATATTAATAATTTATCCACAATCTTTTATAGAGCAGACATGAAAGAAAAATGTAATTATCGGGGAGCAGTTGACGCAGTTTTTAGGGGCGTTAAATTTTCAACGTGAATAATGTTTACTTTTGCTGTATGAAATACGTGAGCACTGAACATTTTTGTTAATGATTATTAAAAAAAAATGTTATTAATTATTCTCTTATCAGTCTAAAATTTAAAATTAGTTTTTATTTGATAGAATCTATTACAACTACCAACATGTAAATATTAAAACAATTCATTATTTTCATTATTCACTAAGGAATGTTATGAGGGAGGTCATTGAATTGATCCAAGATGCCCGATATGAAGTTACGCCACTGGTACAATAGGTGGTATGCTCCTAAGAATATTAATAATGAAAACGTAACCAGAATCCTGGCTTATTGTTTTATATGTATATTAAATTTTAGATTGTTTTTGAGTTCTGGCACAGTTGCCAGTAAAATTGTTAAGCCAAGGCTAAGTGGAGCTCGATTATTCAAAATTCATTCAACACACTATAAACGACGCCATGTGAGGCTTTTTTCAGTGTCCGCCAAGGAATCGATTCTTAATATTTTAAAAGTGTGTCGGGAAAATAATCTTGAAAATGTGGTGTCATGTGTAAATCAGACTCTTGCGCAGAACATACGGCGATTATGGGCGTTTTTACAACTGTAGAGTGAATACAGTGAGATCAGAAAGTCGAGAGTAGTTGGCAGCACATTTTCTTAAAATCCCCATAATAATTCGAGTGAAATTATATTGGTTGTCTGGAATATAAATATAAGTAAAGATTATATTAAACATGGTGGCCCACCTTTTGTTTCAAGGAGAGAAGATCTGCTTTAAAATCCCGAATCACTCTCAATAGCGAATCTGTCGCTTCCTCGAGCTGCAGATCGCAATTTACAATATCGGACCGCTTCGCCGCACAGATCAGGTTGGCTTGGTGTTGCATCATGTGACTGGAAATGTGCTTCAAGACTATCTCCGCATAATTGTTGTCCACCAACATATCTACCCTATTTCTGCAATATAACAAATATACCCTTTATTGGTAATTTTAAAAAGTCCCCTAATTCTTCAATAGGAATTGTGGTAATTTTAAAGAGTTAACCACGCATTTTTTGCTTGGTATTGGCTAATGCTGCGGCCAACCACACACCAGATGTGTGATATGTTCTTTGACATTAAACCTTACAGGTAAGCCTTGACTGGCAATCAGTTTATCTGACACCAGCAGTGAACGTGTTGAGCAAATTTATATTATAACATTTTGAAATCTACAAATTAAGGCTTTGTATGTAAACCAGTGACGGTGCGCGGGGTTTTTTCTGGTACGGCCGAGGAACAAGAGGTGGTAATACAGATAGGTAGGGTCAGTTAGAGAGACGGCTGGCTGCGTGACCGCACCTATCTGTATTACCACCTCTTGTTCCTCGGCCTTACCAGAAAAAACCCCGCAAACTGCCACTGATGTAAACCTAGGCCAGACATGGACAAATCATGGCCTGCATGGTTTATGTATGTGGCCTATAATAATTCAATTACTTGTTTTAATATCTACTAATTAATATTAGTAATGCCAAATATATTTTAATTCTACCATTAATCAATTAATTAATATTCAGAAACCAAACTGAGTTTTTATTTGGTAAAATTTGATTCATAACTAATTAGATAAAGACGCACGCAACCAAATAAACTATCTGACCAAATAACTGAAAAGTACTTTCACAGTGTTTTTTTGTTCATTTTCAAACAGCTGTTGGACATCTATTTCTGTAGATAAAGATCTTCCAAACTTCGCTTTAATATCCATTTCATATTAAATAATGACAATAAGGCTGAAAGACCTCTGGTCAATTGCCTTGTAAAAGTGTCTCAATAAATGTATTGTCTCTCTCTAATAACAATAAATACAGTTTATTGAAACTCTGATAAATAAGAGCTACAAATGGCCATGGACCAAAGTCTTTTAGCCTATTTTATATTATTACCCAGTTAGCACACTTGTATCAGTAACATATCTGAGCAAGCTCAAACTGAGAACAAGTACTTAATAACTGGGTATCCTTTATAATTACATTTTAAAAAACATTGTGCTGCAATTGTAAACCTAAAGGTTGTATTTATGCAACTGAATACATATTTAACTTTGAGGCGTGACTGGCATGTTGCTTAGTAATTGTAATGTGTCCAGTCTGTGAAAATGTTTGGGCACACCTGACCCAGTGTATCAGTCATTTGTAACTGAATGCAAGCTTTATAACCATATTATTACGTTTGCTATGTAGGACTTCGTTTTACATCCTTTCATATGGATTCATCAAATCAAAGTGTTAGGATTCATCAAATCAAAGTGTTATATAAAGTAAAAAGCGTTTTATTCCATATCATTATGTTTTCTTAACAAGTAAACTTACTCTGATTGTATGGCTAAATTCCTAGTGTTTTGCAGCAAATTTTTTCGAACAACAGGATCATCGACTCCGATAAGTTCCAGGTCCCTCTCTTCGAGGATTTTAAGATTATGGGGCTTTATGTCGGCATCCCTGAAATTTTCTAGATATTTCTCGGCCTTAGCAGTCCGTAAAATAGAATCTAAAAGGTCCATTCTTGTTTTGAATCGACCTCCAATTTTTATAGGTTATGTTTACAAATGCACATGAGAAATATTGACTGCAAGTAGAATTATTGAATGCCTCAAATTGTTAATTGTGCATAATTTATTGGTCTGTTTAAATTTAATATTGTTAATTGTTTACTATAACCATACACGTAGCTTAATTTTCAATTTGATTTCTGTTCAGATGTTTAATACATTATTTGTTTAAAAGTATACTTCCAGAACGATAAATAGTCAGTCTCAAAAGTCTTCATGATTTTTATGAGAGTATTGAAATTGGGATTGTAATTTTTTATTTAGAATAAATTCACAAATAAAAACACCAATAAGTCCTTTTAAAAAAAAATTGCCAGACACGGCAAAACATTGCCAAAAATGGAGTTCGGTTGACAAATCCAAGCCTAAACTTGAATCTACACCTGAACCTAAACCCTTATCCCCTACATAAGCCCTAAACCCCAATTCTAAATCTATACCCAAATAATAATAATCGTCTTTATTGTCCTTTATTGGCATATCTAACAATAATTACTTCCATCAACCAAAAATACAATTATAATAACAATACTTCTTGTGCTCCCTCTCTCCTACATTCTTTTTCCCTCCCCAATTTCTGCAGCATCTTTACCCCGGCCCCATCCTCTCTCATCCATTCCGCTACCCTCTTATTCCTTTTTCCTCCCATCCATTCTTCATTCACTCCCTCACAATCCTTCGCCAGATGCCTTCATGTATCCCTCCCATTTTCACACATTACACACCTCATATACTCTTCACCCATCCACTTCTTCCTCCCTCTCTCTTCTGATCCACACCTAGCCCTACTGGGTGAGAGAGAGGACGAAGGAAGCGGATGTGCAGGAGAGACAGGGATGTATATAATGACATGTATGGGAGTTGGCGGGTACATGGAAGGAGACCGAAATATTCGGATGAGGACGGGTGGAACCGAGAAGAGAGGGTGACATAAAATATTACAAGAGATATAAAAATTTCTCCGAGACATACATATACCTAATAGCCTTGTACGTGTTACCAAGTCGTATTGAACCAGCAGTATAATCAGTTTCGTTGTTCTACTTTCTACTTTAATTCTAATGTAACGTCCTAACCGGCAGAAGAGTTATTAGTCGTCAGGCTTTCAGAGATATGCGAGTATTAACCTTGCCCTGCCTGTACATCCTAGACTGCTTAATGTATATTAAAAACCATTTATCCCTTTATCAAAATACCTCTGATATTCACAGTTACAATGCGAGGCATAAATCGGATATTTATTCAAAATGCACCAGATTAACAAAATCTCAGACGGGAGTCAGATACCATGCAATTAAATTTTATAATGTGCTCCCAGACACAATAAAAACGCAAAGCAATGGTATATTTACTAAACGCATTAAAGACTTCCTAAGCGCACAAGCTTTTTATAGCTGGGAGGAGTTTCTTGTCTTCGATTTTAGCTCGTATATGTTCTAGAGTAATTATTTATCCGCCCTCTGTTTATTTATTGACTTATTTTAATAATTTTGAATCTTTTAACATGTCAGTATCTTGTCTTCGATTTTAGCTCGTATTTATTTATTTATTTTAATATGTTTTAACCTTTTAAGATGTCTGTAATCATGCGTTAGGTACTAAGGCCTCTTGTACGTGTTTAAACACAAAATGTTTTATTTTAGTTTTACTCTAAATTTAAGAATACCCATCACTATATATTATGACGTATGTAAAACATAGATATGTTAATGCATTAATAACGAATTATTATTATTATTATTAATTCTACCGACTCCGTTACAAAACTAATGAAAGAGTATGTACAATTTAATGGTCTATGACAGTAGTGGTAAACCCTTTTATGACCCCTTGCCAAAATTATAGAAACAGTATCGAGTTGTTGCCGAGGCGAACACTTTTTTAATCGAGCAAAAAAGATTAATGATTGACTTATTTCAAAATTTTAATCTCAAAATTTCAATTCTATCAAGATAAACTTGGAAACATGTATGACCGTTACTAAATAGTCATAATCGTACTTTTCATTAGAAACATGGTTCACAAAAACTTTGTCGTATAAAAATTGATATCAGTAATTGGGATTGTTGCTTTGTACATTGGATGATGAGTACTTTATATCAGGTTCATATTTCCTCACTTTTAATAAAGCATATGCTTAACTACACATCCCTTTTCTTTTATAAAAATAATTAAACAAGAGAAAATTGATAACATAGACTTTTTAAACAACAACAGGTTTCTGTTTCCAAATTTTGATTATTTTTTCTTCTACATTCTTTTTAAAAACGTCTAACAATCGATCATTTTCAATTATTCCTAAGGAATTTCTCAAATCGGCCAATTTTTGTTTCCATATAGAAACGATTATGTAATTCCATTTCGGTATCTTCCACATTCAAATTAAGCTCATTTGGTTGAATCTTGAAGAAAATTCGTTTATTATCTACTGAATAATTGCAGAATTTTAATTCTAGCTCTGTATTTCGATAATATTTTTAAGTGTTGGAAAACACGTCATGATTGAAAACAACATTAATTTGGAAAGCCCATTATATCTCTCAATATTTTTTTCATTATATAGAAAAAGTCTAACTTCATCGAAACACCAAAGAATATAACCCAGAATTTTTGAAGAACTTTTCCTCCGACAGCCCTACCTTCTCATACATTTTCCTCCTCTTACCTCTCCACCTCCCCTTACCCCACATACGCTCTCCACCCATACAGCCTTCACCAATCTTTCTTCCTCCAATTCTCACACTCTCATCTCATACCTCACCACTCTAATCCCTCTGTATTCGTCTCCTGAAGCACTATATAGCTGGGCGTGGATCTTTCCACCCCCAACATGCGCTTCAGGAACCACAGTTATATTCCTAGACATTTCTAAGATTCTATCTTTCACTGTGCATATCCTTTATTCTTTGAATAATTTTTCCCCATTTTCAAAATCTTCTAACAGAACTGGTGCACATTTTAACCATGCTTCTTTCATATATTTCCTATCACTTAATAATAGTGTTTTAAAATGATTGATATTTACGAAAGGGTTCCTAGGATTAAATTAAATAACATAATGAAATTACTGTTATTTTTCAACTATACATAGATCACTTTAGTGAGATTACAATGCAGCAATTTTGAAGATGGTATAATTTATTTTATTCAGTTTAACTCTTTCTAATTGCAAATTTGACGATGCCCTTCGTGTCGTGACGATGCCCTATCGCGTGGTACGCCCATGGTGCCGATAAGATGGGTGCAAATATAATATTGACTCATATCTGCAAATCTTTAATGGCAGCAACTCTAATCGTTCTCTATGTTTGAGACCGTAATTAGAGAAAATATTATTGAATTGTTATCAACTAACACACATAATTGTTAAGTTATTAAAACCTGAAATTGTAATTTCACGCGCTTGAAACATACTTTTCAGGTGTCGAAGATTCGCGTCGAGAACAACCCAAGAATATCGAGTGCCAACCTAGCGCCTCAAAAACTGTTCTCCAACAAGTCAAGATGGTGGATCGTCTTATTTATTTTGATACTTTGTGATAATTTTATACGTGAGTAGATTCGCACAATTACCATGCCCACGTACGCACACCGCAACACCAACACCGGCGCCTTATCAATTCCGAACCAGCGGCCACCCATTATCGGCGCCCACACCAACTCAAGCAAGATTCATCAAATTTTGACAGTTCCTCTAAATATATAACAGAATTTATTGTTTACGTCCCCACGGTTACACAAACAACCCTCCGGAATCTCGATAGCGTCTAATTAATCTTTCGCAACGACTTAAACACGACTAATTGCCCCGGGGTTCACCCGTGTACGACCAAACTGATTGCACGTTTGAATGCACACGTTACAAAACAGTGACTTTCTATTTTGTTTGCATTCAGATTCATCATGGCAACCAATAGTGATGGAAACAGCAGTAATGGTTGGTAATTAATCCCCTTTCGTTTGCGGGTTTGTACGGTTGGTTTTTTTTTTCTCGCAGGGACGCTGTCGAGGAATTACTCGATGAACGCCGGCTCACCTCGGGAGAGGGATTACGATACCCTCAAGCAGCAGTACGATAAGGCTAATAGTGAATTGAATGCCTTGAGGAGACGGTGTGACCATGCTATGAAAGTAAGTAAAATTAACTAATCATCTTTATTTATTTTTAAGAAAACAATCGTTTTGAAGTATAATTTATTATTGCGTCACAAAAGGATTGGTTATTTAATGTTTGTATATGTGGATCGAGCCAATATACCGTGAGATGAAAAAGTCGAAAATAGTTGGCAGCCCTTAACCACTTCGCGCCCATGCTGCTTTGATTTAATCCCAGGTTTGATTAAAAATTACTTCTTTGTTGTAAACTTTTTCTACGAAATATTTCATTGTCACAAACTTTCCCATTTATGCAAAAAAAGATGAAAAAATGTTCCATAGATAGCGCTAAAGAAGTGATTTTTTTTGTACAATGTTTTTGTTTTCATTTTTCGCTTGTTGCCACATGTGGCGAACCTGGGCGTGAAGAGGTTAAAACCTAACCTAAGTAACGGAAGTTCAGTGGCGTTACTAAGAATGGGAATTTAGGCTTGGAAAACCCTGAAATTTTGAAAAAAACAGCTAATATGTGTCGGATATATTTTCTAAATATTGATTTTACATTTTTATGTTTCGGAAATATTAAAAGGCCAAAGTAAATATTTATATAATATGTGTTACAAATAAATCAGTTGAACAGAGGATGGTGGGTGGGCCCTATCCTACAATCCAATCGGTTGAACATAGCACAATATTGCTGCAAATGAAATAATTTACAGAAACAAATTATTAAATGACATTCCTACGTTTTCGTTATAGCTCTACACCTGTGCAACCCTCGTTGATGTAAAACTGTTTGGATTGTAGGATAGTGCCAAACCACCACCCGCAATTTTAACCTTAATTTAGTTACAAAATCATGTTCGTATAATGAAATTTATTTGTAAATTCATTGGTGATTTAATAGCAGCTGAAACAGGGTTTTTAATTGAAGTAAAAGTTAATCCGGAGGGTGGTGGGTGGACCCTATCCTACAATCCAATTTTCAAAAAACGTGCTGCCAACTATTTTCGATTTTCTGATCTCATTGTAGATATTTTTCTATCTGTCTAATTTTAAATCATAAATTGAAATTAAATAATGATAACAATATGAAATGCAGTGGATTTCACAAACATTTATTTATTGGTGGATTTCACAAACATTTATTTAAGCCAAGTTTTTCGTAAGCTGGCATTATATTTTCAGCTGTGTAAACGTTCTTTATGCGTGTATCTGTGACCGTCGGTCACCGAATACATTTTTTTATGATTTAAGGTGAAAATACATCGAAATAGAAAAGAATTTCTTATAAACATTGTGAAAGAGTAAATATCAATTAAAATGTGTAAATGGCAATGGTTGGTAACCATTGCAGAAATTGTTCATTCCGTTTACCACTTGAAAGATCGTTTACACAGCTGAAAATATGTATAATACCGGTGTTGTCATTTAAGCCAGATTTATATTTGTGAAATCCACTGAGAGAGTAAGAAAACAACATCTGATTGATGGTTGAGGCGTTAACTTCGTGATACATTTCGGAACTTTATTTAAAAAATAAAGTGTGATATTAATTGCAGAACCTAACCTCAAATTGTTCATTCCGTTTACCACTTGAAAGATCGTTTAGACAGCTGAAAATATGTATACTTAATACCAGTGTTATGTCATTTAAGCCAGATTTATATTTGTGAAATCCACCGAGAGAGTAAGAAAACAACATCTGATTGATGGTTGAGGCGCTAACTTCGTGATACATTTTGGAACTTTATTTAAAAAATAAAGTGTGATATTAACAAAGAAACTGTTTTATTTAAAGTTCCAAAATGTATCACGAAGTTAAGTTATTATTTAATCCATTAGGATTTTCCTTTGGCGAATCCCCAAAAAATCTAATCAGAATTCGATTTTTTTTTTTCCCGCAGGAATTGGATTATTACAGGACCCACCACCGGGCGGCCATCACGAAACTGGAGGCCTCGACGCAGGACACGGCCACGCTACGCACGAAGTACGGGGACGTGCTCGGCGAGAATCAAAGGTTAGAGCAGGACGTTCAGACTCTGCGTGGCGAACTGTCCGAAGTCCGCAGGCAGCAAGAGGCTGCCATGGCGGAGGGTGGTAATTCTGATTCGCTTTTTATGTTGGCCAGACATAACGAGGCGGTCAGGGAGGACTATGAGTCGCTCAGGAAGCGCTACGACGACCTACTCACCTCGCACACGCAAACCGTCGGCAAACTGGAGCTCACGCAGGACGAGGTCAGCAGGATGAGCAAGCAGTACGAGGACCTGAGCCAGGAACACAGCAACGCTGTAAGTTTTAAGTTGATTTTTACCACGAATTGACTTTTCTATGGCTGAACTACCGTTTTAAAAAATAAAATTGACGAATTTCTTAGAAACTATTGTTTACCTTTAACCTCTTCATGCCCAGGTGGCGAGAAGCAAAAAAATAAAACAAAAATATCTTACAAAAAAAATACTCCTTTAGCGCCATCTATGGAATATTTTTTTGCATAAATGAGTAAGTTTGCGACAATGGAATAATATTTCGTAGAAAAACGTAACAACAACAAAAAAGTAATTTTTTGGTAAACCTGGAATTATGCTATAGCCCAGTTGACCTTTTGAGCGCAGTATGTCAAAATTTTGAAAAATCGAAACATAATTTTCATGGCGTGTCACACAACACAAAAGTAAAGACAAAAAATAGAAATATTTATAATTTTTGTATGGATTAATTAAAATTTTGTTAATTATTGATTATTATTAACGTAAGTAATAATATTATCATTAACCTCTTCACGCCCAGGTTTGCCACATGTGGCAACAAGCAAAAAATGAATACAAAAACATTGTACAAAAAATTACTTCTTTAGCGCCATCTATGGAATATTTTTTCATATTTTTTAGCATAAATGGGAAAGTTTGTGAAATCATATTTCGTAAAAAAAGTAAACAACAACAAAGAAGTAATTTTTCATCAAACCTGGGATTAAATCAAAGCAGCATGGGCGCGAAGTGGTTAATAACCAACTCTGGCCGTTATGAAAGACAAATATTTGAATTATGAGTTTTTTTATCTTTGAAGATGCGTGTCACCAAAAATGAGCTCGTGTGTCAGCACTGACACGCGTGTCATAGGTTCGCCCTCACTGCTATAGCCCAATCAAAGCAGCATGGTCGGCGATGTGGTTAAATTGTTGGAATATAGGAAAGCCATTGTTTGGAGAATTTGTATTGATGAACATTGCTAGAGACTTTTATAATAATAATAATAAACTTTATTTCTTAATTTTTCAAAGACATTTAGAAATTAATAATTAAATAATTACAAATACAGAGGTAAGAAAATGGCGAGATTCAGTGTACAGTGACAGTGATGTCACTTACTGTTCTTCCACCTAACCAGGGTACTTAAGAAATACCTATAGCTATACCTTATAATAATCTTAATCACTTCGCGCCCTTGCTGTTTTGATTGGGCTATAGCATAATCCCAGGTTTACCAAAAAATTACTTTTTTGTTACCTTTTACTGCGAAATGTTATTCCACTGTCACAAACTTACAAAAAAAAAATATGAAAAATTTTTTCATAGATGGCGCTAACTGGGTAATTTTTTTTGTAGTATTAAAGTTATATCAGTGATGTCACTTACTGTTCTTCCACCTAACCAGGGTACTTAAGAAATACTTATAGCTATACCTTATAATAATCTTAATCACTTCGCGCCCTTGCTGTTTTGATTGGGCTATAGCATAATCCCAGGTTTACCAAAAAATCACTTTTTTGTTACCTTTTACTGCGAAATGTTATTCCACTGTCACAAACTTACAAAAAAAAAATATGAAAATTTTTTTCATAGATGGCGCTAACTGGGTAATTTTTTTTTGTAGTATTAAAGTTATATCAGTGATGTCAGTTACTGTTCTTCCACCTAACCAGGGTACTTAAGAAATACCTATAGCTATACCTTATAATAATCTTAATCACTTCGCGCCCTTGCTGTTTCGATTGGGCTATAGCATAATCCCAGGTTTACCAAAAAATGACTTTTTTGTTACATTTTTCTACGAAATGTTATTCCACTGTCACAAACAAAAAAAAAAACTAAAAATATTTCATAGATGGCGCTAACAGGGTAATTTTTTTTTGTAGTATTGAAGTTATATCCTCTTGTTGGGTATATAATGTTGATATTACACACATTGGATTTCCCTGAGTAGCATCGGACCTCCCCTAATTTTCTTTTTTTGTAAAATATATTTTTGTTTGCATGTCGCCACATGTGGCAACCTGGACGTGAAGAGGTTAAAGATTACAAATTTTCCCAATAAGAATTTGCTGTAGAAACCAACACAAATAATACATTAAAAAATACTAACAACATTTATTCAGACACCAAGGAATACCCCGAGTATCAGCATTATCCCCTATTCAACGATACCTTTTTTTAAATTCTAGCATCGTGACATGGCAAACTTGAAACAGCAGCTCACTAAAGCGTACACGCAGTGGGACAAAGTCGTCCGCGATTGCAACAAGTTCCGCGAGGCCCACCAGATCGCTCAGCAGCAGTACGAGGACGCCGTGAAGGAGGTCAAGCAGGCGATGGCCTTCCGCATGAAGGCCAGCAAGGAGGTCCAACGACTCACGGAAGAGCGCAACGCCACTATGACTGAATATAACCTGATAATGAGCGAAAGGTATGTAGCATTTTGCTTCCGCAAATTCACTACGTAATCAATAGATTTCACAAATATAACTCTAACTAAGGCTTAAATTGACATAACAGTGGTATTATATTTTCGGCTGTGTAACCGATCCTTCGAATGGTAAACGGAATGCATAATTTGAGGTTAGGTTCCACGATTACATAACACGTATTTTAATTAATTTTTACTCTTTCACAGTGTTTATTAACAAATTCTCTATTTCGGTGTACTTTTACCGTAAATCCTCTTCTGAGGTTCGATTTCTAATTTAAACAACACCAATTCAAAAATGAATTCGGTGACTGACGGTGACAGAGAATGGTGCGTAAGGAACGTTTACACAGCTGAAAATATAATACCGGCTTATGAAAAACTTGGCTTACGGTGTTATTCTGAAAAAAAATACTTTTTTGTTGTTGTTACCTTTTTATATTATTCCACTGTAACAAACTTACTCATTTATGCAAAAAAAATATTCTATAGATGGCACTATTATATTTTCGGCTGTGTAAACGATCTTTCGAATGGTAAACGGAATGCATAATTTGAGATTAGGTTCCACGATTACATTACACATATTTTGATTAATTTTTACTCTCTCACAGTGTTTATTAACAAATTCTCTTCTATTTTGGTGTACTTTTACCTTAAATCCTCTTCTGAGGTTCGATTTCTAATATAAACAGCACCAATTCAAAAATGAATTCGGTGGCTGAGGGTGACAGACAATGGTGCGTAAGGATCGTTTACACAGCTGAAAATATACTTTTACCTTAAATCCTCTTCTGAGGTTCGATTTCTAATTTAAACAGCACCAATTCAAAAATGAATTCGGTGGCTGAGGGTGACAGACAATGGTGCGTAAGGATCGTGTACACAGCTGAAAATATACTTTTACCTTAAATCCTCTTCTGAGGTTCGATTTCTAATTTAAACAGCACCAATTCAAAACTGAATTCGGTGGCTGAGGGTGACAGACAATGGTGCGTAAGGAACGTTTACACAGCTGAAAATATAATACCGGCTTATGAAAAACTCGGCTTACGGTGTTTTTCTGAACAAAAATGTTGGCGTTAACAGCGGTGTTATTTGCTAACATGGACAGATGTTATGAATACACAATATCTGACGACTAACATCGATGTGTATTAACATTTTCAATGTTTAACAACACTTGTCAAAACGGTTGATGTTATGAGATTGTTAATGGTGATATACATATTTTGAGGTTATTTCGTGGTTTGTGTTTTTCGTCCACAAAAAACTGAAATGGATAACAATATTCCAATATTTATATACATTCTTCATGAAACACTCATTTTATTTCTAAAAACAGTAACAGAGACACACAGGCACGCACACACAGCCACACATGCAGACACACACACACACAGACACACACACACACACAGACACACACACAGACACACACACACACACACACACACACACACACACACACACACACACACACAGGCAAAGACACACGCACACAGAAGAAAAGAAAATATTCCAGAAATTGTTAAAAAAATACATGTCAATAGAAGGGCAAAAAACAAAGCCTACTACGGCGAGAATAAAATGTGACCAAAAAAAAAGGTCAACACTTTTTGCCCTGAAAGCAAAAAAAAGTCCTCACTGTCAGTTATCACTTGGTGAAACATTTTGAAAATAAATCAAAATTAATCTTTAATTATTTTCAAAATGTTTTTTCCCATTGCTGCACCAAAATTTAAACACATTAATCACCTCAAATAAACTGTTTGCTCTAATAATTAAAACCCCGCGCGAGATGTACCATGCAGCGCGCCCGTTAAATATTTACTCGAACAATTAACAGGGACACGGTGCACAAGGAGATGGAGAAGCTCTCAGACGACCTGACGCAGGCCTACAAGAAGAACAAACTGCTGGAGGCGGACAACAAGGAGCTGCTGGAGGAGAAGCAGGCCCTCAACTATCAGATGGAGTCCCTCAGGAGGGAGATCGCCAGCGCCCTGCACGACAGGGACAAGGCCCTGAAGGAGTGCAACGACCTGCGCGAAAAGTTCGGCGATTACGGCGCCGGCAAGGAGGAGAACAGGGACCTGATGAAGAGCCGGCTGGACAGCCTGAACCACCCGGGGGAGAACTCCGCCAGGAAGGAGGTGCAGGTGGACTCCAGGAGCTTCTCGCAGAGGCAGAGGCTGGACAACCTGGACCAGGCCAACCAGGAGCTGGAGAGTTTGCGGAAGAGCCTGGACAAGGCGCAGATTGAACTCAACGAAGCCGTACAGGAAGCCGAGGTCTCGAAAGGTGAATATATTTATTAATTAACCGTTTTAGTGCATTTACCGTAAATTGCAAATAATGCTAGTTTCGTGCGCACAATCACTTATTAAAAGTATACTGACATAAGTGCTCGCGGCACTTTTGACAGGAGTATGCGGCGACACGGTGGCGCTGCTCGGCACTATAACGGTTAAGCATAGTTACTGCAATTCTGATAGTACTAATAAACGGGTTCCACCATCCTGACGACTAATTAAGTATACTCCGCTCATATTTTATTCTCGTCGTAGCCGGGTGTTCCAATATTTTTACATGTGAATAAAATCAGAGATGAGTAGAGAGATCACCAACGTTAATGCAAACAGGCACGCTGACTTTTTCGTCCCTATGCTAGCGACACCTATTAGGAGAAAATCGGAAACAGGTAACCGAAACAAGTGATGTTACTCTACTCAATTTTTATCATGTCTTCCTCTCTTACACCACCCCTTACCACGCCCGCTAAAAATTTCTTCCCGGAGCGTTTCTCTCTTGCTCCTCGAGCGTCTTTATGCCGATGAATGGATTGACGTTGACATATTAATAAGATCACATGACTGTTTCGGTTACCTGTTTAAAATTGTCTCCTATTAGGTGCCACTGGCATATGGATGAAAAAAAAAATTGTATTCCGTTAACAATCTCTCTACTCATCTTTGATAAAATGTAACATTACACAACCAAAAATTATCGCCGCAGTAGGCTTTGTCTGGGCTACATTTTTGTTGGTAGTAAAAAAGTTACTAACAATTTGGTTATATCATTGCTTTTTTTTGGTTATGTGTAGTGCAATGTTGCATTTTATAATATCCCTCATTTGCATGTAAAAATATCGTTTACAGTTCATCCGTTTGACAGCTGACGTTGACTCATGCATTTTCATACTAAGAATTGCTTTGCATTTTATATCTATCTTTTTCTATCATGTAAAATAATATAATAATAATAATGTTTATTGTGTCAGTATATTTACAAGAAATATTTACATTCGTCAAACAGAAATATATAATATACTACATAGTTTCAGATTACCTTAAGTATACTAAAATGAATAAGTTAAGAAAACATTTATATTGAATGGACGAAACAGTATGAAATAAAAGACGAACGTGTGTCTGCGTGTTAAAGAATAGGGCAGCGTAAACGTAGGTCTAAGCTCACGCATGACTCTTGCATCGCATTGGCACGCTTCATGTAAACACACAAAACACGCGAGCGCTACGTCAAATAACATAACCGTAAAAAGTTTGTTTAGGTGGTGCACGAGAATTTTTAAATATCCCGCCAATGAAAATCAGCGCGGCACTAAATTTTCTTACGGACATACGTTTACTTAAATCTTGATTCATGCAATTTTAAGCGATGAGTCACAGGCAGCTCTCAGCGGCTCGACTATACTGTTTTATTGACATTATAGGTTAACAACATACTTCAATCACCACTATCAAAAATACAGCATGCCAATATAAGGACAAAAAACACCCCGACTGTGAAAAGAACAAAATGTGAACAGAGTATAGCTCTCTCTATATCAGTGCTTGACCTTTTTAACACCCCATATTTTTTTAACCCAAGTTTGCATTCTTTTTAGCAAGTTTACCAATTAGTGCTTTAACTTTCAAGGTCGCAGAGATTGGGCCTTTTCCGAGCGTGATAAAATCGTCCTGGAGCGCGAAAGCATCCGGACACTTTGTGATAACATGAGGAAGGAACGTGACAGGGCCGTGTCCGAGCTGGCCGAGTCCCTGAGGGAGTCGGACGCCATAAAGAAACAACGAAACGAGCTGGTGAAGCAGGTGAAAATGCTCAAGGAGGCCTTGGATATGGAGAAGGAGCCCCAGATGAACCAGTTTCCGGGCATGGGTCACACCCATTCGCACGACAGTGCAATAGATAGTGCCATTGGTAGTGATATGCAGGTAAGACAAAAACCCTTCTATTTTAACTATATTTGGGGATCAGATATTGGAATTGGATATTGTATGTTCTTCCCCTGCTCGAGCCAGTTAGACTTCCCCATTCTCGCATTCATTATCCTCTTACATACTTCAACTCCTCTGTCACTCTTACATAACAATCTTCCAATATATTCATCTTTTTCCTGTCCACCGATGTCCACTCGATCTCCTTACAATAACTAATCCAGTGTTCCCAATCGTTTTTACCCATTCCACAAAAAATGCACTTTATATATTCATCTCACATCCATATAAGAGAGGCAGGAAACCTCTCTCCTCACTTTCACACCTCAATCGTGCCAATCCCAAGGCCGGCGCGGTGCGTCAGAAGGGTTTTCCAGCAACGGATTTCCCGGCGCCTCCAACTTCAAATAAAAAATAATATCAATTTCTTATAAATGAAACGATGGGAATTTAATTAACGTTAGCCTATAAAACTACGGTTAATCGACAATTTCAATTATGAGTTTAAATTGATTTTCGTTAACGGGTTTTGTCAAACTCAAATAAAGCATTCTTTGAGGCACTTTAAATTTAATATTTTGGGTGCACCAAAAAACAAGTTGAACAAGCGCATGTACATTGTGCGCGTTTAGTGAAAGCAACTCTTGAGAGTCGACACTCAACCTAATTGCTTTGTGACAGCAGACAGCTGTTACATGTTCGCCGAACGATCCAGAATCAAAACTTTAAATAAAACAGTTTCTTTGTTGATATCACACTTTATTTTTTAGTGAAACGAGTTTCGATCATAAGCTGATCATTTTGAAACCTAAAGTTCTGAAAATGATCAGCTTATGATCGAAACTCGATTCACTAAAAAATAGTGTGATATTAACCCTTTCAGCCCTGGATTTTTAAATATAAAATTTTTTTTTTTTTTGTTTATTATTATTGATGGGGAGCTTCTTAAGACCATAAATACCAAATTTGAACTCATTTGATTAATTAGTATAGGAACTAGTTTTTCCTAGGCTTAAGTTTGATGTATGTGAAATTGTGAAATGTAAAAATGTAAGAAAAGAAACTGGTGACGAACGACGGCTCCGCTGCGCTGCGCCGTCGCTGCACTGCGCCATCAATGAAAAACATATTTTTTTTCTAAATTAATTTTTATTTTTCGTTTTTTATTTTTCATTTTTCATTTTCAATTGTTCATTTTTCATTTTCAAGTTTTAATTTTCAATTTTTCATTTTTCATTTTCATTTTTCATTTTCAATTTTTCATTTTCAAGTTTTCATTTTCAATTTTTCATTTTCATTTTAATTTTTCATTTTTCAATTTTCATTTTTCATTTTTTATTTTCTATCTTTCATTTTTCATTTTTATTTTAAATCTTTTATTTTTTATTTTTATTTTCATTTGTTTTATTTTTTTTTTAAGTCTGTTGTATCCTCTGCGATCCCTGAAAGTTTCAGCTTTTTGACTTTAAAAGAAAGAAATTCGTCCTTAAAAGAAGAAAAACGAACCCAAGGAGTGCAAATGATTCGTAGGGGTAGTTTCAAAGATTTTGAAAAAATATCTTATGCCATCCCTGAAAATATCAGTTTCTCGACTTTAAAAGAAAAAAAATCCATCCTTAAAAGAAAAACGAACCCAGGGGTCTTAATGGAGCGTAGGGGTAGTTCAAAAATGTTTGACAAAATATCTTTTGTCATCCTTTAAAGTTTCAGTTTTCCGACTTTAAATGAAAAAAGTACGACCTTAAAAAAAGAAAAACGAACCCAGAGGGTGCAAATGACGCGTAGGAGTGGTTCCAAAAATTTTGAAAGAATCCCCAAATGAAAGCCAGTCAAGTTTAAGCTTTTCGACTTAAAAAAAAAAAATCCGTCCTTGAAAGAAGAAAAACGAACCCAGGTGTGCAAATGGAGCGTAGGGGTAGTTAAAAAAATGTTGACAAAATATGTTCTGCCATCGCTAAAAGTTTCAGTTTTCCGACTTTAAAGGAAAAAAAAAAATCGTCCCAAAAAATAGAAAAACGAACCCAGGGGGTGTAAATGGAGCGTACGGATGGTTCCAAAAATTTTGAAAAAGTTTCTGCTGCCATCCCCGAAAATTTCAGCTTTTCGACTTTAAAAGAAAAAAAACACGTCTTTAAAAGAAGAGAAACAAACCCAGAGGGTGCAAATGGCGCATAAAAACCGAACCTAGAGGGTACAAATGATGCGTAGGGGTGGTTCCAAAATTTTTGAAAAAATATCTTCTGCCATCCCTAGAAATTTCAGCTTTTCAACTTTAAAAGACAAAATACATCTTTAAAAGAAGAAACCCGAACCCAGAGGGTGCAAATGGCGCGTAAGGATGGTTCCAAAAATTTTGAAAAAATTCCCAATGAATGCTGTCATCGCTTCTGTCATCCCTGAAAGTTTCAGCTTTTCGACTTGAAAAGAGAAAAATACGTCCTTAAAAGAAGAAAACCGAACCACCCCCTGGGTTGGTGGCGTTAGAGGCGCGTAGGGGTGGTTCCAAAAATTTTGAAAAAAATCACAATGAAAGCCAGTTATCCCTTAAGGTTTCAGCTTTTCTATTTGAAAAGAAAAAAATACGTCCTTGAAAGAAGAGAAAAAAAAAATAAATTACCCGGTTTTTAAAAAATCACATCTCGGAAACGGGGCAAAAATTAAAAAAAGTGGCTTGATCAATTTTAGATATTTTCTTTAAGATTATTTTAAGACATACCGGGATCGTCAAGCTCCAGTGGTTACGGAGGAGATATTTTTTTTTGGAAACGTACAAAAATCGAAAATTTGCGTTTGAAAAAACACCCCTGAGGGTGGGGGTGAAACGAAACGACCGGGCCGGTTTTAAAAGCTTGCCCGGTTATCTGGGCGTCGATCTGTGTGCAAAATTTTACCGAATAAGGCCCCGATAAGGGCTGAGGTTTAACCCTACCCCCCCCCCCCCCCCGTTATAATGGTAAGCTTCGGGGGACGCGATTTTCAAAATCCTCCTCATATTTTTGGACGAATTTTTTGTGCCGGTTGGCCGACCCCCCTTTATAGTGGTTTTTTCTGGGCTGTCAAACTTTTGTTACTCAATTAGTATATGTAATTAATAATTAATTAGTGAGGCTTTGTTGAAGTAACATCTAGTGATAAACAGCAAAAATATGGATTGTCATAGTAAGTAGGACATGTAAATATTTCGGTGGCAATTGCCACCACCAGGGCTGAAAGGGTTAACAAAGAAACTGTTTTATTTAAAGTTCCCAAATGTATCACGAAGTTAACGCCTCAACCATCAATCAATTCAGAATCAAAACTTCTAAATGTGTCACTTGAACTACCTCTGTAGGTCATGCTTATATTATTTGAGGTTAGAAAACAGCAGCCGACAGTTAACACAAGGTCACTGAGTTGTCAGTCAACTTTCTCAACAGATGTGTTCGCTAAACGCGCCCGTTGTTACAACACGCATGTCACACTTAACCCTTTAACTGCGGCTGTCGTCAATAAGCGACTCGGGTAAACTTTACCGTAACTACGGCTGTCGTCAATAAGCGATTCACATATTTTTTGCCGTTCTTTTATGCCGTGAATCGCTTATTGACGACCACTAGTAACATGATACGTTGGTTCAAATGGAATAAAATTTATCAAATTATTAGTCTTTGTTTTTTTTGCGTTCAGGAAAACTTTTTAGTAGCTAAAGGGTTAAACTCCTTACACGGGCTTTCAAATAAAATCATGAAAGGTTATGGGTACACATTAAAATTTCATACCAAAGTGGCGGAATCTATTGCCTGAATGTTGTACTAAACCCAATCTCAGTGGCATAACCACCAACAGATATAGAAATATGCCAACGGCGGTGAGTATAACAATAAAAATGTAAACATTAAAAATTGACCAGTTTCGACCGTCCTGGTCTCATGAGTGCAGTTACAGGACGGCAAATGTAACTTGCCGTTGCGCAGTAGCAAAATTGTGGGCGGAACCTTCGAAGGGCGCTCTCGATTGATTTCGTGAAGAGTTCGCGCGCCTTGTACATTCATTTTCAAAAGTGACGGTGCTTTCGTTATGTGGAGGAGAGCGCCCGATAGAGTTGTAAATGAATAGCGCATGCGAAGAATATGTGCTTGCTTATTTCAGAGACTGTACTCGGCCGGCTGTAGAGAGAGAGCTTTCGCTTGCTATCTGCGTGTCTGGCCAACTTACATTTGCCGTCCTGTAGTTGCTGATGGGGAAACAAAAATGACCATTACAATATAAATATCCTTCTGCTAATTGATAAATTTTTTGTGCAGGAATGGGAAACGGATATCTTGAACATCGACCTATCCCCTCTCACCAAAGACAAAGATCTGGGCTTCGAATTAGTGGGCGGTCGCGAAAACCCTCAGTACGCCAACGACTGCGGGATTTACGTGGCGTCGGTCACGAAAGGCTCACTGGCCGACGGGAAGCTGAGAGTTCACGACTGCATCACGCGAGTGAACAGCGTCGACTGCACCTCGATAACGAAGCGACTCGTCCTGGAGACGATCAGGGCCAGCATACCGATCGTTCACCTGGTTATCAGGAGGAAACGATGCCCGAATTGGTCCTCGTCGCCGAGTTCGCAGGCCAGGACGCCGCCTAGCTTTCAAAATAACTCGAAGGTCGCCAGATGGGTCACCACTGCCAAGCTAGCGGCTGGTTGTCACGGGTTGTCGCTCGAGTCGGGTGTCTATATTAGTAAGATCAGTGATGGGAGTTTGGCAGCTAAGGATAGCAGTTTGGTTGTTGGGGATCGAGTTTTACGGGTAATTATATAAATAGAATTATAATGTCTGAAGACGTAGGGGGAAGAACGGTACATGTGTATGAGAGCTGATTCTGAGAAAAACGAATTTGGGGGTTTGAGAACTTTCAGGAGAAAGTGTACTCGGCCCATCTTCACAGACTAATAACTCTCGGGGACAACCGATTTTCCCCGTTAATTTGTCAATGTTTAATGTCCTAAAAATGCAACAGATGGCGTTCCAATCGCCATTTTGGTGGGAAATGGACATAAGCCGTTCTTTGCCCGTGATCTTTATCTGCAATAACACATGAAGTGTGTTTGCCCATCTTCACAGACTAATAACTCTCTGGGACAACCAATTTTCCCCGTTAATTTGTCAATGTTTAATGTCCTAAAAATGCAACAGATGACGTTCCAATCGCCATTTTGGTGGGAAATGGACATAAGCCGTTCTTCGCCCGTGATCTTTATCTGCAATAACACATGAAGTGTGTTTACCCATCTTCAAAGACTAATAACTCTCTGGGTCAACCGATTTTCCCCGTTAATTTGTCAATGTTTAATGTCCTAAAAATGCAACAGATGACGTTCCAATCGCCATTATGGTGGGAAATGGACATAATCCGTTCTTCGCCCGTGATCTTTATCTGCAATAACACATGAAGTGTGTTTACCCATCTTCACAGACTAATAACTCTCTGGGACAACCGATTTTCCTCGTTAATTTGTCAATGTTTAATGTCCTAAAAATGCAACAGATGACGTTCCAATCGCCATTATGGTGGGAAATGGACATAAGCCGTTCTTCGCCCGTGATCTTTATCTGCAATAACACATGAAGTGTGTTTACCCATCTTCACAGACTAATAACTCTCGGGGACAACCGATTTTCCCCGTTAATTTGTCAATGTTTAATGTCCTAAAAATGCAACAGATGACGTTCCAATCGCCATTTTGGTGGGAAATGGGCATAAGCCGTTCTTTGCCCGTGATCTTTATCTGCAATAACACATGAACTGTGTTTATCCAAAGTAATTGGATAAAACAGAATATTAAAATATTACTTTGTATTAACCCTACTCTTTAAAATCCCAGAGATTGTACCACGCGCATGCCCAAAATTTGCGATTCCAGCGGTACACATAAGCACTAAACTATTTTTAGGTTAACAATAAATCCATGGATGGCTACGATAGCATCCACGAAGCCATGGCCATCTTGAACGACGATCGAGCGGACGCAATCACGATCACGACCTTGAAGATGAGCTACCTGGACCCGGACTGCACCACGAATGTCTTCATGCCCGTGCAGAGGTACAAGAAGGAGAACAGGAGTTCGCAGACCGAAGATTTCCACGGGGACTACGGTCGGGATTACGACCGCAGGTACTTGCCGAACATGAGCGGCGAGTACAGGACCAAGAGCAACCAGGAAAAAAACGGCGGTGCTTGGTTTCGTGAAAAAATTGATATGGTAAGAAGTATAATGATAATTAAAAGCTATTTAAAATTGCATAATGATGTTGTCTGGGGAAAAAATTCAGCAGTGGAAATTAAACGTAAGATTTCCCATCAGTTACCGTCAGTTATTTAAATCCTACGCTTGATTGCCATTGATCTTTCTTAACACATTAAATATACAACCCATTTAGATTTACAAACATATTGTTCATATTTCCAGGCTAATTTCGTGTTTATCAAATTTATTTAACCCACAATTGCCCGAGATTTAAATTAAAGTAAAGTAAATGATATGTTTCTAAATCAAGTAATTAATATTTAGAAACACAGAGAGGTTATTTTTCGCTCCCTGTCAAATGTCGATGAATAATCACTGAATGTACTTATTGGAATAAGCGACTGATAGATGGCGCTGACGATATTCTAGGCGGGTGTGATGTTAGCAATAGATTCCAGCAATAGATTTTAAATTACATTTTTCCATTAAAACGGGCTACATAACTGAATGTTTCTATGATTATTATGAAACACATGAACATTGTAAACCCAAAAAAAAATTAACCCCCAATTGTCCTCTTTTGAAACCACCCCCACTTACCCTCAAAAATAACTTCCGCTTTTATAACAAGAATAGAAATTCCTAAATGAAAACAAAAAATACAGCTGTATTCTGTGGACACTCTAGAATCATAATCATAAAAAAACCGCAGGCACCCCCCCATTTTTTCGAAAAAAAAAATAGTTTGCGTAACGCTGCACGACATTCACATATTTTTTATTTTTGCAAAAGAAAAACAAAGAAGTCATACTCCCATAGAAAAACTAAAATCAGATCAACGTTCCTCACATACTCCTGAACAATAATCATACAAAAACCGTAGGCGCACCTATTTTTTTTTCTCGAAAATATAGGGAGGTTTGCCTATGGTTTTTGTATGATTATTGTTCAGCAGTGTGTGAGGAACGTTTATCAAATTTTATTTTTTCTATGGGAGTTTGACTTCCTTGTTTTTTTTTGCGAAAACATGTGAATGTCGTGCAGCGTTGGGCAAATTATTTTTTTTCTCGAAAATACAGGGGGGTGTGCCAATGGTTTTTGTATGATTATTGTTCAGCAGTGTGTGAGGAACGTTTATCAAATTTTATTTTTTCTATGGGAGTTTGACTTCCTTGTTTTTTTTTGCGAAAACATGTGAATGTCGTGCAGCGTTGGGCAAATTATTTTTTTTCTCGAAAATACAGGGGGGTGTGCCAATGGTTTTTGTATGATTATTGTTCAGCAGTGTGTGAGGAACGTTTATCAAATTTTATTTTTTCTATGGGAGTTTGACTTTCTTGTTTTTTTTTTTGCGAAAACATGTGAATGTCGTGCAGCGTTACGCAAACTATTTTTTTTCTCGAAAATATAGGAGGGTGTGCCAATGGCTTTTGTATGATTATTGTTCAGCAGTGTGTGAGGAACGTTTATCAAATTTTATTTTTTCTATGGGAGTTTGACTTCCTTGTTTTTTTTTTGCGAAAACATGTGAATGTCGTGTAGCGTTACGCAAACTATTTTTTTTCTCGAAAATATAGGAGGGTGTGCCAATGGCTTTTGTATGATTATTGTTCAGCAGTGTGTGAGGAACGTTTATCAAATTTTATTTTTTCTATGGGAGTTTGACTTCCTTGTTTTTTTTTGCGAAAACATGTGAATGTCGTGCAGCGTTGGGCAAATTATTTTTTTTCTCGAAAATACAGGGGGGTGTGCCAATGGTTTTTGTATGATTATTGTTCAGCAGTGTGTGAGGAACGTTTATCAAATTTTATTTTTTCTATGGGAGTTTGACTTTCTTGTTTTTTTTTTTGCGAAAACATGTGAATGTCGTGCAGCGTTACGCAAACTATTTTTTTTCTCGAAAATATAGGAGGGTGTGCCAATGGCTTTTGTATGATTATTGTTCAGCAGTGTGTGAGGAACGTTTATCAAATTTTATTTTTTCTATGGGAGTTTGACTTCCTTGTTTTTTTTTGCGAAAACATGTGAATGTCGTGTAGCGTTACGCAAACTATTTTTTTTCTCGAAAATATAGGAGGGTGTGCCAATGGCTTTTATATGATTATTGTTCAGCAGTGTGTGAGGAACGTTTATCAAATTTTATTTTTTCTATGGGAGTTTGACTTCCTTGTTTTTTTTTGCGAAAACATGTGAATGTCGTGTAGCGTTACGCAAACTATTTTTTTTTCTCGAAAATATAGGAGGGTGCCTACGGTTTTTGTATGATTGTGATTCTAGGATGTCCACAGAATACAGCTGTATTTTTTGTTTTCATTTAGAAATTTGTCTTCTTGTTATAAAAGCGGAAGTTATTTTTGTGGGTTTCAAAAGAGGACAATTAGGGGTTAATTTTTTTGGGTTTACAATGTTTATATGTTTCATAATAATCATAGAAACATTCAGTTATGTAGCCCGTATTAATGGAAAAACGTAATTCAAAATCTATTGCTGGAAACTGTTGCTAACTTCACACCTGTATATTCTAGATATAATTTTAAGAGGAACTTTAAAATAGTCGTCCTACATATAGAACAATAGGCAAATCTGGATTAATGCATCTGCTTAAAGTTAGCGATTCCATCTTCAATTATCCCTGGTTAGTTGATTTTTTGGCCGCGTTGAACATTGTAAGCTTCTTCGAGATTGATTCGATTAAAATAAGAATATTTACACCCTGTTATTAATTACAGGTGACACGCAGGAGGCATTCGAAAGATCGAAATCGTTCCGACGATAAGAAAAAGTATAGAAACAGCTCCCCGAATCCTCTGGACTTGGGCTCGAACACCTTCGAACAAGAGCAAGCGATCGCGCAGCTGGATTTCGTCATCAACAGCTACCACGGGGAAAACGCCAATTCGATAAAGCAGAACAAGCGGCACGGAAAAGAAATGACCGCCCAGGAGAAGAACGGCGGCACCTGGCCCAAAATTCGTGATACTAAAATACTACAAAACACCATGGGGACCATTGTCGCTCGAAAAAAGGAGCGACCGCCTTTGAGCTTGCTGATAAATCCGCAAAGCGACGAGTACTACTGCCCTCCTAATATGAACAGGAACTCGACACCGGTGCCTTTAACTGTAGCTCCAAACTTAGCCAACCGTCACAGCGTCTATAAAAGCATGGATAACTCCGCCCCGTTTTCCAAGGATTTTAGCTCGGTGAACGATTCCTTCGAGAAGCTGCGCACGAACAAAATGAATGATTACGAGCGCACGCGTGACATCGGAAACCGTTTGAGCATGAATATGAAAAGCGACGACAGCTTGGATTTTCCAGTTACTAAATCGACGTTAATTAGTGAGAAGGACTTCATGTCCTACTTCAAGCAGAAGAACAAAACTAGTGCCAGTAAGTATGGATCGGATTCCGAACGCGACAGCATAATCGGGCACGACTTGCCCATATCAACGGTCCCCCATTCTCACTCGAGGATGCACTCTCACTTGTTCGGACCGCAGCCTCGGAACCCTTACCCTTTTCACCCCCACCCTCACCCGCACTTGAACTCCTCCCCGCTGAACTTCCCCAGCTCGCACTCGCGCGAGAGTTTTTGTTTCGAGCCCCCGTACCCCCCCTACCACTCGCACAGCCCGTCGGCCGATGTGACCTATCAGAAAAGAACGGCCATGGGGATAAGCTCGATTCCTAACCATACGCACGTGCCGTACCGAGATTCCGACTTGATAAACTACTCGCAGGGGTTTGAGGTGGGCACGTTTCCCAGGAAAAAGGAGAACCCGCGGTTTCGGATACCCTCGAATCCGAGCGTCACCAGTAAAAACTCCGCCGGGAAGGTGAGCACGGGGAGCATCGAGCGCACTTCGGAGAGGGGGAGCCCGATGCCGATTTTTCAAGTGGAAGTGCTGAGTCCTGGCACGAATAATAAGAGGAACAGCGTGCCGGATTACTCCTGGCCGCAGAAGCCGTTGCCCGGGGAGTTGAGGCGGGTGACCATTGATAAGTCTAATGAACCGCTGGGGATTCAGATTAACTGCCCGGATAGTGGGGGGATATTCGTCTCGACTGTGAACGATAACAGTTTGGCTAGCCGCGTCGGGTTGCAAATTGGCGATCAGCTGCTGGAGGTGTGCGGGATTAACATGAGGAATGCTACGTATCAATTGGCGGCTAATGTGTTGAGACAGTGTGGGAATTCTATTACGATGCTGGTGCAATATAGTCCTGACAGTAAGTACTACTGTTATAGTTATTTATGTATCAAGGGCGAAAAATTATGTATTAATATTTATTATTAACGCTTAACCCCTTCGGCCCTGGTGGTGGCAATTGCCACCGCAACATTTACATGTCTCTACTTACTATGACAATCCATATTTTTGCCGTTTATCACTAGATGTCACTTCAACAAAGCCTCACTAATTAATCAAATGAGTTCGAAATTGGTATTTATGGTCTTAAGAAGCTCCCCATCAATAATAATTAACAAAAAAATTTTTTTTTCAAATTTAAAAATCCAGTGCTGAAAGGGTTAATATGATTTTTCACCCGTGGTATGTTTATCACTAGATGTCACTTCAACAAAGCCTCACTAATTAATTCCTATACTAATTAATCAAATGAGTTAAAATTTGGTATTTATGGTCTTAAGAAGCTCCCCATCAATAATAATTAACAAACAAAAATTTTTTTCAAATTTAAAAATCCAGGGCTGAAAGGGTTTGATTTTTCATCCGTGGTATACCGGGTGTTTCAGACCACCCGTACCAAAATATCTCACGAAATACAAATCGGATTGACATAAAAAAATACGTCCAAAAAAAAATTTGTAACTATTATGTAGTATGAAATGTGCACCGCCTCCCCACCCCTCGGGGCTGGGAGAGAGGCAATTTTTACCAAGATATCTCGCGAAATACAAATCGGATTGACATAAAAAAATACGTCCAAAAAAAAATTTTAACTCTATCATGTAGTATGAAATGTGCACCGCCTCCCCACCCCCCGGGGCTGTCAGAGGAGGAATTTAAATCTTAAATACGAACTCCTATTTTTTATTGCAGATTTGAATTCTATGCTAAAAAATATTGGTTTTTTATCCAAATTTTTTTTTCCATTAGCGACAGATGGCGTTGTAATCGGCAAAAACTAAAAACAATAATTATTGAATTAAATTTATTTCTCGCACCAAATGAACTAAACAGTTGATTCACTAAAATCAGTAAACTTGTCTTTGAGTTCGTGATAGATGGCGCTGTTATAACGAAAAAAAATGCGTCGTATCTCGGTTACCCTTAAACGGAGAATAGGAGAAACAAAATATCATAAAATAAGTGTTCACATTTCATACCTCATGAAGCTCAAAAAAAGATCAATTGAAATAGTTTGAATAGAAGTTGTAACTTTTAAAATTAGGTTATACGAGAGGCTAAACAAAAATAGTAGCAGGTGAATACAACAATATTAATCCATATTTCAGTATTCTGAGAACCAAATTAGTTTTTTTGTTTTGCTTGAATTTTTTTTGAAAAGAGCTTAAGCACATTTTTTTACCATTCCTTCTGTCATATTTTACCATTGGGATTATGTTAACCAGAATATACAGGGTGTTTCAGAGCTCTGGGAACGGTCAATCACGTGCTTATTTTTCAGAATTTCGAAAAATGTTTTATACAAAAGTTGTGTATAATAGTGAGCTGCACGCCCTAAAAATATTTAAATTTATACAGGGTGTCTCATAACAAAGTTACAGACCAAACTTATGTTTTTTTAAATGGAACACCCTGTATTTTTTGTAATTTTTGAATTATATGGAGCAAATAAAGGTGAGTTACTTCAAAACTCCCTATACCTATTGTTTGCCGTTTTCGAAATATTTGAAGATTTGTTGAAATGCAAGGTCTAGGTGAAATTTTATTTTTGCTCCAGTGATTGACGTTGAACGATTAAAATCATTTCTATTATTTGGTTGAAGGTTCGAACTATAGAGCCAACCATGATTTCATACAAAAAATTGTACAGGGTTATAAAAAAAATGCAGTAGAAAAACCGAACTTATAAAGTTAAATAACTTCGTTTTTTTAAATGGCACACCCTGTATTTAGTAACGTGTTCTTAAGTAGAATCCAGTTATCTTTCAGATTGTATAAGGGTTCTCTGTTCCTAATCTCAATAGTTTTCTTGTATTCGGCGATTATCACATCAGGAATAATTATTATAATCTGAAAGATAATTGGATTCTACTTGAGAATACGTTACTAAATACAGGGTGGGCCATTTGAAAAAACGAAGGTATTCAACTTTATAAGTACGTTACTACGGGTGTGCCATTTGAAAAAACGAAGTTATTCAACTTTATAAGTTGGGTTTTTCTACGGCATTTTTTTTTATCACCCTGTATAATTTTTTGTTTGAAATCATGGTTGGCTGTATAGTTCGAACCTTCAAGCAAATAATTGAAATGATTTGAATCGTTCAACGTCAATCACTGGGGCAAAAATAAAATTTCACCCAGACCTTGCATTTCAACAAATCTTCAAATATTTCTAAAAAGGCAAACAACAAGTATAGGGAGTATTGAAGTAACTCACCTTTATTTGCTCCATATAATTCAAAACTGACAAAAAATACAGGGTGTTCCATTTAAAAAAACATAAGTTTGGTCTGTAACTTTGTTATTAGACACCCTGTATAAATTTAAATATTTTTAGGGCGTGCAGCTCACTATTATACACAACTTTTGTATAAAACATTTTTCGAAATTTTAAAAAATAAGCACGTGATTGACCGTTCCCAGAGCTCTGAAACACCCTGTATATTACTATTTTTCAATCTGTCAACTGAACATTGGAAGCAATTAACCTGTTCAAAGGGTATTTTAAAATGTTAGGTTAAGGTTAGGAAAACGCTATTAACACCAGATGCCGCTATTTTTTTCGATTTCTATTTTTGAGTGAAAAGCTTTCCACTGCCGATTTCAAAATTCAATTTTACTGTCAAACTGACGTCTAAGCAGATATGAATCCAAATGTTCAACAATGTAATGCTTTAATTTTTTGTTACTAAAGCGCCATCTCTTGACCGACGCAAGAAAAATGGCCGAGTATTCTTAGCCACTTAGTATAAAAAAGTTATATCCTCTGGATGAATGTATTCAGTTATTTTCGAGATGGTTATTTGTTACAGAGTATCATGAACTGGAAGGTTCAGGTTCATGCTCGGGATCTAGCTCTAATGACGACGGTGACGGCGAACCGACTCCTTGTAATTCCCCGAAAGAAATTAGAAAATCTCATCCGGCTTCACTAAGTTTACCGTTATCGCCCCTCGGGGGACAGAATACTCTAAACCGGAGCCAGCAGGCTTCGTCCAACTTGCAGAGGCAAAGCAGCGGTGGAAGGTTTGTTATTGAAATATACAGGGCGGGGGCTGCCCAAAGTGCCGAATTTCAACCAAAGTGCCGCAAGACGCCAAGCGACGTCACATCGTACGTAAATAAGGCGTCGGAGCCGAATGCGAATCGGCAGAATCGGCACTTTGGTCATTTGACAACCTTCACACTTTGGGCAAAATACCGATTCGGCACTTTGGACATTCCGCACTTTGTCCCGGACCCTACAGGGCGGCCGATTTATCTGAAAGCATTGAAATATCTCGAAAAGTACGCATCGGATCAAAAAAGGTTCTGAATAAAATTTGTTTGCCTGGAAGAGAGTCATCCAATGATACCACCTTAGGGGTGGGAGCAACTTTAAAATTTTTAATAGGAACCCCCGTTTTTTATTGCAGATTTGTATTCCCCATAAAAAAATAAGCATCTTTTACCTAAAACATTTTTTCCGATTCGTGATAGATGGGGCTGTAATCGCAAAAACCCTAATTATCTCGAGAAATTTCACATCGGATCGAAAAGAGAACAATCAGGTTTCTTGTGACTAAAGCGCCATCTCTCACGAATCAAAAAAAAATGTTTTAAGTAAAAGTTACTTTTTTTTAAATAAAAAAAAATCTTAAATAGGAACCCCCGTTTTTTATTGCAGATTTGGATTCCCCATAAAAAGACAAGTATATTTTACCTAAAACATTTTTTCCGATTCGTGATGGATGGCGCTGTAATCGCGAAAAACCTAATTATCTCGAGAAATTCCACATCGGATCGAAAAAAAAACAATCAGGTTTCTTGTGATTAAAGCGCCATCTATCACGAATCAAAAAAAATGTTTTAGGTAAAAGTTACTTATCTTCTTTTTTTAATGAAAAATAGGGGTTCCCATTGTTCTTTCAGACAAACAAATTTTAATCCGATGCATAGTTTAAGTCGACCACTCTGTATATACTAGTACAGATAATATATATTTTGATTAATTTTAGAAATGAAGATGAACCTAGATATTTATACATAGAAACGTTAAAGACATCGAATTTAGGCATTTCGCTAGTGGGAGGCAATGCCGTGGGCATTTTCATCCACTCCGTACAACCGGACTCTCTGGCCTATCACGCCGGATTGAGAACCGGCGATCAAATCCTAGAGTACAACGGCAGCGACCTACGACATGCCACTGCCGAAGAAGCAGCTTACGAACTTGCAAAACCGGCGGATAAAGTAACCGTTTTGGCCCATTACCGGATCGACTGTACGTTTTCACAGCTGCGTAAATATCGTTTGCTATGTGCCACTTTTTGTAGGTTATAACGAAATCAAAGACAAGCCCGGAGATAGTTTGTACGTGAGGTGCGGATTTGATAGAAGCGGCAGCGACCTCACCGACAGTCTCCAGCTCTGCTTCAATAAGGACGACGTCTTGTACGTGGACAATACCATGTTCAATGGGGTTCCGGGACATTGGAGGGCTTGGAAATTGGACAGTGAAGGGCACAGGCAGCAGTGCGGGATTATACCAAATAAATACAAGTAAGTTAATGCATTTTTCTGCAGCCGTCCCGAAAATAAAACTTTCGGTATGATTTATTACATCGAAAGTAACACTTTACATAAATCATACCGAAAGTAATTATTTTCGGGACGATTGTGTTTCACTTTCGGAACAATTTCTATACTTTCGGGACGCTTTTTGTTACTTGTAGGCGGCCTTGACAAAAACATGAACTTCGTATTTAATTATGACAGCGCTTGTCATATTACATTCGTATGTGTTTTGCTTTTCTAACATAAAAAACGGCTGCAGAAAAAATATTGTACGTAACTCGTTTCAAATGTGATTTTACGGGACTCGCAGGTTTCCTAGGAAACTTCCTACTCATCCCGTAAAATATCACTTTCGGAACTTGTTACGTAAATTACTATTAATTTGAGTTTTGGTGCAATTGTGGTAACACACGCAGCCCTGGTAGCTAAGTTAATTTTTTGAGTATGCAGGGTGTATAGGAAAATCTTTTTAACCTGAAAATTCTTGCGAAAGGAGAGAGCTACAGCTATGGAACTGAGGTAACGGTATGTAACGACAAAATGTCTTTTCGTACTAATTAATTGATGCTCTACAATTTTGTAATTGGAAATTTTGCTCTATCTCGTTTCGTTTTCGATTTGCAATCGTTATGTGCCTCGTTCCGCCACTAGGGGCGCTCTTATCAATTGCATTGGGTCGGGCGTAGTCCTCACTTGCATAGCTGTAGCTCTCTCCGTTCGCAAGAATTTTTAGGTTAAAGGAACTCTTCTATGTGCCCTTTATTAAGTGGTCATGGAATCTTACCTAATGGTATCACAGAAAATTGTGACAACCCAGGGCTGAACTTGTACAATATTAATCATGGTTGCGACTGTTACTACAGTGATTGTATAATCACTGAAAGAAAGAAAAACATAGCAAGTGTTTTATTCAGTGATTATTGTTAAAAACTATAACCTCATCCATCACTGCATGAAACACAATGAAGAATATTTACCTTACCATTCTCTTAAAGAGTTGAAGAGGAGTTACTTTTGAGAAGAAGCAGCGGCGATCTGGAAAGCCGGGGATCCACTTCGGCCAGGCGCAGCTTCTTCAGGCGTAAGAAGCATCACCAGCGCAGCGGATCCAGGGATTCCAAGGAGTTGGCGATTTTCTGCAACGTGTCGTCGGGGTGGTACTCGGACAACGGGACACTCCACGAAGATCTATCCTTGTTTTCTTACCAACGAGTCGAACGATTGGATTGTAAGTAATTGTTGCAGGAGCATTAACCACTTCGCGCCCATGCTGCTTTGATTTAATCCCAGGTTTGATGAAAAATTACTTCTTTCTTGTTGTTAACTTTTTCTACGAAATATGATTTCACTGTCACAAACTTTCAATTTATGCAAAAAAATGTGAAAAAAATATTCCATAGATGGCGCTAAGGAAGTAATTTTTTTTGTACAATATTTTTGTTTTCATTTTTTGCTTGTTGTTGTGGCAAACCTGGGCGTGAAGAGGTTAACAATAGTAGAATATGTGAAAAACTATATTTCATTCTTGCAGATCCTGAATTTAGACCGGTGCTGGTACTGGGGCCGTTGGCCGAGTGCGTGGTGGACAAGCTCGTGAACGATTTCCCCGAGAAATTCAAGAAAGTCATCACCGAAGCCAGGCACACCTCTCAGTCTGCGCTGGATCAGGAAATGACCGATAATCTGATCATCGATTATCGCAGAAAAGGCAATTACTACGAATGTACGACCGTTTCTTCGATTCGATCAGTTTGTAATTCGGTAAGTTGTTCGACAGATGGCATTTTTATTTAACGATTGAAATCTGTTGATAAAGTATGTTCATTAAAAAAAAACCTCAAGTGTGCCATGATTTTCTAATTTAAAATATTTAAGTTGGTAACACATATTGAGGTTATGTTACTACCGATAAATTAATTTGCTGTGATAAACGACGCAGAGAAGACGTAGGTTCACCTTCCAAAATTCCTTGGGCTGTGTTAATAGCATCCTAAGTACGTAATAATCCTAAATAATGGGCACCCAATTTCCGTCCATTTCGGAAATAATTTTCAATTAGAAACGTTTTTTGCTGGTTGCCTTAAACCATTGTGAGCACGGAATAATTGTGATTTTTAGAATGATCTGACGTTTTGTATGGCCATTCCTAACAAGTGTACCAACTTAAATTTTTAAAAAGAAAAAGTCATGGCACACAGGTTTTTTTTTTTAATGAACATACGATACCTTATCACTTGTGTTTGATTATGTGATATCGTGGAGTTTTAACAAGTAATAGTCTTTCTACCCTGGATTTCGAGAGGACAGAACTTATTGCAATTTTAATTTGCTCATTTCCCATTCAGCCAAAAAAAAAATATAAAAACAATTGCTACGCAGTTGAAACTTCTCAAATTTACTCAAAATAAACTCTACATTACGTTCCAATAAAAATCTCAATTCACCCCTTCTCCAGATTTTGAGATAATCTCACGAGAACAGAACTTATTGCAATTTTAATTTGCTCATTTCCCATTCAGCTAAAAAAAAAATATAAAAACAATTGCTAGTCAGTTGAAACTTCTCAAATTTACTCAAAATAAACTCTAGATTAAGTTCCGATAGAAATCTCAATTCACCCCTTCTCCAGATTTTGAGATAATCTCACGAGAACAGAAGTTATTGCAATTTTAATTTGCTCCTTTCCCTTTTAGCCAAAAAAATAAATATAAAAACAATTGCTACGCAGTTGAAACTTCTCAAATTTACTCAAAATAAACTCTAGATTAAGTTCCGATAGAAATCTCAATTCACCCCTTCTCCAGATTTCGAGATAATCTCACGAGAACAGAACTTATTGCAATTTTAATTTGCTCATTTCCCATTTAGCCAAAAAAAAAACATAAAAACAATTGCTACGCAGTTGAAACTTCTCAAATTTACTCAAAATAAACTCTACATTACATTCCAATAGAAATCTCAACATATAGGCTATACAAAATCACAAACATTGCGGTTCAATTTTGTCATCAATATTTGGTTCATAGTTTAAAGTTTTGAATTTTATGCACATTTCTGAATTTTCTTCGGTTGTCACTTTCGAGGCATACCACCAAAAATTCTTTCGCGTGCCATAGGTTGCCGAGCGCTGACTTAGGCAATAATAAATGCATTTCCTTCTTATACAGACATTAGAAGTAAATCAAACTACCGCAAAATACAACCAAAAAGGTCAAATTTGATATTGACGATTTACCTTCCATTTCAGAGATTACATTGTATGATAGACATATCAATCAATTCCGTGGAGAAATTGCACAGACATCAAATTTATCCGATTGTGCTTCTTATCAAGTTTAAGAGCACCAAACAGATAAAGGAGATTAAGGACACGAGGTATTCTCTTGATAAGTTATCGGGAAAGGCGGCAAAGGAGATGTACGAGCACTGTCAAAAATTGGAGACCGAACACCGACATAAAATTACAGGTAATTAGTTAATTTAAGTCGTAATATACAGCGGAGATTCAATAGTAATATCACAAGTATATATACTGGTTTGAATGAAAAATGCAACACCAAGAAGTTATGGTCAGAAGTTGTGTTTGAATGTCTCAAGTAAACGATCAAAATTTCAGTTGAAAAACTTACTTACACAAGCATTTTTCTTAATAATGAGTCGGTCCTCCGTTGTTTCTAACCTAGAAGCTCTATGACGTGGAGTCAGGGGAAGGCAATAAAAAGGACGATAACTACGCATTCCAAAACTCCATATTCGATGATATATCGATGCCATTGAGATTCTAACATTTAATGTATCCCTCCAAGTGTTTCCAATGGCCCGCGTAGTGGATAATCTTTCTCTTATCGCCAAAAGTCTCAACCTGTGTTCTTCGCGGTCTGTCGTTCTTCGCTGTGGTCCAGATCCTCTCCGACGTCCATGAAAACCTTCCTCAGACCATCTTCGCCAGCACCTTATTACTGTGGTTGCGTCACGTTCCATTCTATTGGTAATTTCTCTAAACAAAAGACCACCCTCTCTCATGCCAATAATACGACCTCGCTCGAAATCACTTAATTCTACAAAATTTCGACGGTTACGAACTCTGGGCATTTTAAATGATGTTCTTCGCACTATTATCACGAGAAAACTAATCCAAAGTTCCATGTTTATAAAAACACCATTTGATATTGCTATTTTTCGTATATAAAATCATCCTAAAAAGAGGTTTGACGAAGGAGTTTTTTATTGAAATTTTACTTTTTATACCGAAAGCCATCAATTGTAGAAAAATTAAATAAATTCCGGCTGTTTTTCTTGGTGTTGAATTTTTCATTCAAACCAGTGATTTTAAGAAATATTTAATGATTTGGTAAATGAATTTTACTCTGTAATTTTAGCTGTAATCCCTGCTGGTGTGAATATAGCACATATGTGCACTCAAGTCAAGGAGGTGATATACGCCGAGCACAACAAGAGCCAGTGGGTACCGGTTCAATGAACGATCAAACGGCAACAACGAACACACTTTTAGGCGTAACTAGTTTATAATTCGTGCGAAAGTCAATACGAGGCTGTATCAAACCAAAACGAACACCAATCATCAATCGAGTCTTGCCAAAGGAAATTTTTAACACGTTTAGCCCCCTATTGGGCAGTTTTTGTTTTTTTTTTTTCGGAGTAACTTTTAGGAGCAGCTTAGAACTGAGTGTCCACAACCGTTGTGCTTGTAACCGTAGGTAATTTATATAGGTAGAAATATGTAACGCTGTGTATGTATATTATTATTATCTCTTTTTAATTATTGTTGAAGTTTTGTAAGGCAGTATTTTATTTTTTTATTTTATAATCCGGATCATAATTTTAATTTTCCTGTGTATATTGTTGGTGCATATACATTGTTAGGTATATGGTTTGTATATTTAATTTAATTCTGTGATTTTCTAAACTCTTCTCTGGCTATGGCCTCTTTTATTTCTTCTGAAGAAATAAATTATACATTTAATTGTTGTGTTTTTTTATCCTCATCGTTAACTATTTTAATTATAATAAAGATTTACTGTACTCGATACATATTAAATAAAATAGCCATCGACCTGTTACAAATCGTGAAAATTTTTCGAAATTAATTTAGGGTAGACATTCTGAACAGTAAATTTACTATCGATTTTTGAAATGGGAAATACTTCTTTTCGTTCCTGGTCTCCTGTTACAAATCGTGAAAATTTTTCGAAATTAATTTAAGGTAGACATTCTGAACCGTAAATTTTCGATCGATTTTTGAAGAGTAAAATACCTCTTTTCATTCCTAGTCTCCTGTTACAAATCGTGAAAAATTGTCGAAATTAATTTAAGGTGGACATTCTGAACCGTAAAATTTCGATCGATTTTTGAGGAGTAAAATACCTCTTTTCGTTCCTAGTCTCCTGTTACAAATCGTGAAAAATTGTCGAAATTAATTTAGGGTAGACATTCTGAACCGTAAGTTTTCGATCGATTTTTGAAGTGCGAAATACCTCTTTTCGTTCCTAGTCTCCTGTTACAAATCGTGAAAAATTGTCGAAATTAATTTAGGGTAGACATTCTGAACCGTAAGTTTTCGATCGATTTTTGAAGTGCGAAATACCTCTTTTCGTTCCTAGTCTCCTGTTACAAATCGTGAAAAATTGTCGAAATTAATTTAGGGTAGACATTCTGAACCGTAAATTTTCGGTCGATTTTTGAAGAGTAAAATACCTCTTTTCGTTCCTAGTCTCCTGTTACAAATCGTGAAAAATTGTCGAAATTAATTTAGGGTAGACATTCTGAACCGTAAATTTTCGGTCGATTTTTGAAGAGGAAAATACCTCTTTTCGTTCCTAGTCTCCTGTTACAAATCGTGAAAAATTGTCGAAATTAATTTAGGGTAGACATTCTGAACCGTAAGTTTTCGATCGATTTTTGAAGTGCGAAATACCTCTTTTCGTTCCTAGTCTCCTGTTACAAATCGTGAAAAATTGTCGAAATTAATTTAGGGTAGACATTCTGAACCGTAAGTTTTCGATCGATTTTTGAAGTGCGAAATACCTCTTTTCGTTCCTAGTCTCCTGTTACAAATCGTGAAAAATTGTCGAAATTAATTTAGGGTAGACATTCTGAACCGTAAATTTTCGATCGATTTTTGAAGCGTAAAATACCTCTTTTCGTTCCTAGTCTCCTGTTACAAATCGTGAAAAATTGTCGAAATTAATTTAGGGTAGACATTCTGAACCGTAAAATTTCGATCGATTTTTGAAGAGTAAAATACCTCTTTTCGTTCCTAGTCTCCTGTTACAAATCGTGAAAAATTGTCGAAATTAATTTAGGGTAGACATTCTGAACCGTAAATTTTCGATCGATTTTTGAAGAGCAAAACAACTCTTTTCATTCCTGGTCTCCTGTTACAAATCGTGAAAAATTGTCGAAATTAATTTAGGGTAGACATTCTGAACCGTAAGTTTTCGATCGATTTTTGAAGTGCGAAATACCTCTTTTCGTTCCTAGTCTCCTGTTACAAATCGTGAAAAATTGTCGAAATTAATTTCGGGTAGACATTCTGAACCGTAAATTTTCGGTCGATTTTTGAAGAGTAAAATACCTCTTTTCGTTCCTAGTCTCCTGTTACAAATCGTGAAAAATTGTCGAAATTAATTTAGGGTAGACATTCTGAACCGTAAATTTTCGGTCGATTTTTGAAGAGTAAAATACCTCTTTTCGTTCCTAGTCTCCTGTTACAAATCGTGAAAAATTGTCGAAATTAATTTAGGGTAGACATTCTGAACCGTAAATTTTCGGTCGATTTTTGAAGAGGAAAATACCTCTTTTCGTTCCTAGTCTCCTGTTACAAATCGTGAAAAATTGTCGAAATTAATTTAGGGTAGACATTCTCAACCGTAAGTTTTCGATCGATTTTTGAAGTGCGTAATACCTCTTTTCGTTCCTAGTCTCCTGTTACAAATCGTGAAAAATTGTCGAAATTAATTTAGGGTAGACATTCTGAACCGTAAATTTTCGATCGATTTTTGAAGTGCAAAACAACTCTTTTCATTCCTGGTCTCCTGTTACAAATCGTGAAAAATTGTCGAAATTAATTTAGGGTAGACATTCTGAACCGTAAATTTTCGGTCGATTTTTGAAGAGTAAAATACCTCTTTTCGTTCCTAGTCTCCTGTTACAAATCGTGAAAAATTGTCGAAATTAATTTAGGGTAGACATTCTGAACCGTAAATTTTCGGTCGATTTTTGAAGAGTAAAATACCTCTTTTCGTTCCTAGTCTCCTGTTACAAATCGTGAAAAATTGTCGAAATTAATTTAGGGTAGACATTCTGAACCGTAAATTTTCGGTCGATTTTTGAAGAGTAAAATACCTCTTTTCGTTCCTAGTCTCCTGTTACAAATCGTGAAAAATTGTCGAAATTAATTTAGGGTAGACATTCTGAACCGTAAATTTTCGATCGATTTTTGAAGAGCAAAACAACTCTTTTCATTCCTGGTCTCCTGTTACAAATCGTGAAAAATTGTCGAAATTAATTTAGGGTAGACATTCTGAACCGTAAGTTTTCGATCGATTTTTGAAGTGCGAAATACCTCTTTTCGTTCCTAGTCTCCTGTTACAAATCGTGAAAAATTGTCGAAATTAATTTAGGGTAGACATTCTGAACCGTAAATTTTCGATCGATTTTTGAAGAGCAAAACAACTCTTTTCATTCCTGGTCTCCTGTTACAAATCGTGAAAAATTGTCGAAATTAATTTAGGGTAGACATTCTGAACCGTAAGTTTTCGATCGATTTTTGAAGTGCGAAATACCTCTTTTCGTTCCTAGTCTCCTGTTACAAATCGTGAAAAATTGTCGAAATTAATTTCGGGTAGACATTCTGAACCGTAAATTTTCGGTCGATTTTTGAAGAGTAAAATACCTCTTTTCGTTCCTAGTCTCCTGTTACAAATCGTGAAAAATTGTCGAAATTAATTTAGGGTAGACATTCTGAACCGTAAATTTTCGGTCGATTTTTGAAGAGTAAAATACCTCTTTTCGTTCCTAGTCTCCTGTTACAAATCGTGAAAAATTGTCGAAATTAATTTAGGGTAGACATTCTGAACCGTAAATTTTCGGTCGATTTTTGAAGAGGAAAATACCTCTTTTCGTTCCTAGTCTCCTGTTACAAATCGTGAAAAATTGTCGAAATTAATTTAGGGTAGACATTCTCAACCGTAAGTTTTCGATCGATTTTTGAAGTGCGAAATACCTCTTTTCGTTCCTAGTCTCCTGTTACAAATCGTGAAAAATTGTCGAAATTAATTTAGGGTAGACATTCTGAACCGTAAGTTTTCGATCGATTTTTGAAGTGCGAAATACCTCTTTTCGTTCCTAGTCTCCTGTTACAAATCGTGAAAAATTGTCGAAATTAATTTAGGGTAGACATTCTGAACCGTAAATTTTCGATCGATTTTTGAAGTGCAAAACAACTCTTTTCATTCCTGGTCTCCTGTTACAAATCGTGAAAAATTGTCGAAATTAATTTAGGGTAGACATTCTGAACCGTAAGTTTTCGATCGATTTTTGAAGTGCGAAATACCTCTTTTCGTTCCTAGTCTCCTGTTACAAATCGTGAAAAATTGTCGAAATTAATTTAGGGTAGACATTCTGAACCGTAAATTTTCGATCGATTTTTGAAGAGCAAAACAACTCTTTTCATTCCTGGTCTCCTGTTACAAATCGTGAAAAATTGTCGAAATTAATTTAGGGTAGACATTCTGAACCGTAAGTTTTCGATCGATTTTTGAAGTGCGAAATACCTCTTTTCGTTCCTAGTCTCCTGTTACAAATCGTGAAAAATTGTCGAAATTAATTTCGGGTAGACATTCTGAACCGTAAATTTTCGGTCGATTTTTGAAGAGTAAAATACCTCTTTTCGTTCCTAGTCTCCTGTTACAAATCGTGAAAAATTGTCGAAATTAATTTAGGGTAGACATTCTGAACCGTAAATTTTCGGTCGATTTTTGAAGAGTAAAATACCTCTTTTCGTTCCTAGTCTCCTGTTACAAATCGTGAAAAATTGTCGAAATTAATTTAGGGTAGACATTCTGAACCGTAAATTTTCGGTCGATTTTTGAAGAGGAAAATACCTCTTTTCGTTCCTAGTCTCCTGTTACAAATCGTGAAAAATTGTCGAAATTAATTTAGGGTAGACATTCTCAACCGTAAGTTTTCGATCGATTTTTGAAGTGCGAAATACCTCTTTTCGTTCCTAGTCTCCTGTTACAAATCGTGAAAAATTGTCGAAATTAATTTAGGGTAGACATTCTGAACCGTAAATTTTCGATCGATTTTTGAAGTGCAAAACAACTCTTTTCATTCCTGGTCTCCTGTTACAAATCGTGAAAAATTGTCGAAATTAATTTAGGGTAGACATTCTGAACCGTAAATTTTCGGTCGATTTTTGAAGAGTAAAATACCTCTTTTCGTTCCTAGTCTCCTGTTACAAATCGTGAAAAATTGTCGAAATTAATTTAGGGTAGACATTCTGAACCGTAAGTTTTCGATCGATTTTTGAAGTGCGAAATACCTCTTTTCGTTCCTAGTCTCCTGTTACAAATCGTGAAAAATTGTCGAAATTAATTTAGGGTAGACATTCTGAACCGTAAATTTTCGATCGATTTTTGAAGTGCAAAACAACTCTTTTCATTCCTGGTCTCCTGTTACAAATCGTGAAAAATTGTCGAAATTAATTTAGGGTAGACATTCTGAACCGTAAATTTTCGGTCGATTTTTGAAGAGTAAAATACCTCTTTTCGTTCCTAGTCTCCTGTTACAAATCGTGAAAAATTGTCGAAATTAATTTAGGGTAGACATTCTGAACCGTAAATTTTCGGTCGATTTTTGAAGAGGAAAATACCTCTTTTCGTTCCTAGTCTCCTGTTACAAATCGTGAAAAATTGTCGAAATTAATTTAGGGTAGACATTCTCAACCGTAAGTTTTCGATCGATTTTTGAAGTGCGAAATACCTCTTTTCGTTCCTAGTCTCCTGTTACAAATCGTGAAAAATTGTCGAAATTAATTTAGGGTAGACATTCTGAACCGTAAATTTTCGATCGATTTTTGAAGTGCAAAACAACTCTTTTCATTCCTGGTCTCCTGTTACAAATCGTGAAAAATTGTCGAAATTAATTTAGGGTAGACATTCTCAACCGTAAGTTTTCGATCGATTTTTGAAGTGCGAAATACCTCTTTTCGTTCCTAGTCTCCTGTTACAAATCGTGAAAAATTGTCGAAATTAATTTAGGGTAGACATTCTGAACCGTAAGTTTTCGATCGATTTTTGAAGTGCGAAATACCTCTTTTCGTTCCTAGTCTCCTGTTACAAATCGTGAAAAATTGTCGAAATTAATTTAGGGTAGACATTCTGAACCGTAAATTTTCGATCGATTTTTGAAGTGCAAAACAACTCTTTTCATTCCTGGTCTCCTGTTACAAATCGTGAAAAATTGTCGAAATTAATTTAGGGTAGACATTCTGAACCGTAAATTTTCGGTCGATTTTTGAAGAGTAAAATACCTCTTTTCGTTCCTAGTCTCCTGTTACAAATCGTGAAAAATTGTCGAAATTAATTTAGGGTAGACATTCTGAACCGTAAATTTTCGGTCGATTTTTGAAGAGGAAAATACCTCTTTTCGTTCCTAGTCTCCTGTTACAAATCGTGAAAAATTGTCGAAATCAATTTAGGGTAGACATTCTGAACCGTAAAATTTCGATCGATTTTTGAAGAGTAAAATACCTCTCTTCGTTCCTAGTCTCCTGTTACAAATCGTGAAAAATTGTCGAAATCAATTTAGGGTAGACATTCTGAACCGTAAAATTTCGATCGATTTTTGAAGAGTAAAATACCTCTTTTCGTTCCTAGTCTCCTGTTACAAATCGTGAAAAATTGTCGAAATTAATTTAGGGTAGACATTCTGAACCGTAAATTTTCGATCGATTTTTGAAGAGTAAAATACCTCTCTTCGTTCCTAGTCTCCTGTTACAAATCGTGAAAAATTGTCGAAATCAATTTAGGGTAGACATTCTGAACCGTAAAATTTCGATCGATTTTTGAAGAGTAAAATACCTCTTTTCGTTCCTAGTCTCCTGTTACAAATCGTGAAAAATTGTCGAAATTAATTTAGGGTAGACATTCTGAACCGTAAAATTTCGATCGATTTTTGAAGAGTAAAATACCTCTCTTCGTTCCTAGTCTCCTGTTACAAATCGTGAAAAATTGTCGAAATTAATTTAGGGTAGACATTCTGAACCGTAAATTTTCGATCGATTTTTGAAGCGTAAAATACCTCTCTTCGTTCCTAGTCTCCTGTTACAAATCGTGAAAAATTGTCGAAATCAATTTAGGGTAGACATTCTGAACCGTAAAATTTCGATCGATTTTTGAAGAGTAAAATACCTCTTTTCGTTCCTAGTCTCCTGTTACAAATCGTGAAAAATTGTCGAAATTAATTTAGGGTAGACATTCTGAACCGTAAAATTTCGATCGATTTTTGAAGAGTAAAATACCTCTCTTCGTTCCTAGTCTCCTGTTACAAATCGTGAAAAATTGTCGAAATTAATTTAGGGTAGACATTCTGAACCGTAAATTTTCGATCGATTTTTGAAGCGTAAAATACCTCTCTTCGTTCCTAGTCTCCTGTTACAAATCGTGAAAAATTGTCGAAATTAATTTAGGGTAGACATTCTGAACCGTAAAATTTCGATCGATTTTTGAAGAGTAAAATACCTCTTTTCGTTCCTAGTCTCCTGTTACAAATCGTGAAAAATTGTCGAAATTAATTTAGGGTAGACATTCTGAACCGTAAATTTTCGATCGATTTTTGAAGCGTAAAATACCTCTCTTCGTTCCTAGTCTCCTGTTACAAATCGTGAAAAATTGTCGAAATTAATTTAGGGTAGACATTCTGAACCGTAAATTTTCGATCGATTTTTGAAGCGTAAAATACCTCTCTTCGTTCCTAGTCTCCTGTTACAAATCGTGAAAAATTGTCGAAATCAATTTAGGGTAGACATTCTGAACCGTAAAATTACGATCGATTTTTGAAGAGTAAAATACCTCTTTTCGTTCCTAGTCTCCTGTTACAAATCGTGAAAAATTGTCGAAATTAATTTAGGGTAGACATTCTGAACCGTAAAATTTCGATCGATTTTTGAAGAGTAAAATACCTCTCTTCGTTCCTAGTCTCCTGTTACAAATCGTGAAAAATTGTCGAAATTAATTTAGGGTAGACATTCTGAACCGTAAATTTTCGATCGATTTTTGAAGAGTAAAATACCTCTTTTCGTTCCTAGTCTCCTGTTACAAATCGTGAAAAATTGTCGAAATTAATTTAGGGTAGACATTCTGAACCGTAAAATTTCGATCGATTTTTGAAGAGTAAAATACCTCTCTTCGTTCCTAGTCTCCTGTTACAAATCGTGAAAAATTGTCGAAATCAATTTAGGGTAGACATTCTGAACCGTAAAATTTCGATCGATTTTTGAAGAGTAAAATACCTCTTTTCGTTCCTAGTCTCCTGTTACAAATCGTGAAAAATTTTCGAAATTAATTTAGGGTAGACATTCTGAACCGTAAATTTTCGATCGATTTTTGAAGAGTAAAATACCTCTTTTCGTTTCTAGTCTCCTGTTACAAATCGTGAAAAATTGTCGAAATCAATTTAGGGTAGTCATTCTGAACCGTAAAATTACGATCGATTTTTGAAGAGTAAAATACCTCTTTTCGTTCCTAGTCTCCTGTTACAAATCGTGAAAAATTGTCGAAATTAATTTAGGGTAGACATTCTGAACCGTAAAATTTCGATCGATTTTTGAAGAGTAAATTACCTCTCTTCGTTCCTAGTCTCCTGTTACAAATCGTGAAAAATTTTCGAAATTAATTTAGGGTAGACATTCTGAACCGTAAATTTTCGATCGATTTTTGAAGAGTAAAATACCTCTTTTCGTTCCTAGTCTCCTGTTACAAATCGTGAAAAATTGTCGAAATCAATTTAGGGTAGTCATTCTGAACCGTAAAATTTCGATCGATTTTTGAAGAGTAAAATACCTCTTTTCGTTTCTAGTCTCCTGTTACAAATCGTGAAAAATTGTCGAAATCAATTTAGGGTAGTCATTCTGAACCGTAAAATTTCGATCGATTTTTGAAGAGTAAAATACCTCTCTTCGTTCCTAGTCTCCTGTTACAAATCGTGAAAAATTGTGGAAATCAATTTAGGGTAGACATTCTGAACCGTAAAATTTCGATCGATTTTTGAAGAGTAAAATACCTCTTTTCGTTCCTAGTCTCCTGTTACAAATCGTGAAAAATTTTCGAAATTAATTTAGGGTAGACATTCTGAACCGTAAAATTTCGATCGATTTTTGAAGAGTAAAATACCTCTTTTCGTTTCTAGTCTCCTGTTACAAATCGTGAAAAATTGTCGAAATTAATTTAGGGTAGACATTCTGAACCGTAAAATTTCGATCGATTTTTGAAGAGTAAAATACCTCTTTTCGTTCCTAGTCTCCTGTTACAAATCGTGAAAAATTGTCGAAATTAATTTAGGGTAGACATTCTGAACCGTAAAATTTCGATCGATTTTTGAAGAGTAAAATACCTCTCTTCGTTCCTAGTCTCCTGTTACAAATCGTGAAAAATTGTCGAAATTAATTTAGGGTAGACATTCTGAACCGTAAATTTTCGATCGATTTTTGAAGAGTAAAATACCTCTTTTCGTTCCTAGTCTCCTGTTACAAATCGTGAAAAATTGTCGAAATTAATTTAGGGTAGACATTCTGAACCGTAAAATTTCGATCGATTTTTGAAGAGTAAAATACCTCTCTTCGTTCCTAGTCTCCTGTTACAAATCGTGAAAAATTGTCGAAATCAATTTAGGGTAGACATTCTGAACCGTAAAATTTCGATCGATTTTTGAAGAGTAAAATACCTCTTTTCGTTCCTAGTCTCCTGTTACAAATCGTGAAAAATTTTCGAAATTAATTTAGGGTAGACATTCTGAACCGTAAATTTTCGATCGATTTTTGAAGAGTAAAATACCTCTTTTCGTTTCTAGTCTCCTGTTACAAATCGTGAAAAATTGTCGAAATCAATTTAGGGTAGTCATTCTGAACCGTAAAATTACGATCGATTTTTGAAGAGTAAAATACCTCTTTTCGTTCCTAGTCTCCTGTTACAAATCGTGAAAAATTGTCGAAATTAATTTAGGGTAGACATTCTGAACCGTAAAATTTCGATCGATTTTTGAAGAGTAAATTACCTCTCTTCGTTCCTAGTCTCCTGTTACAAATCGTGAAAAATTTTCGAAATTAATTTAGGGTAGACATTCTGAACCGTAAATTTTCGATCGATTTTTGAAGAGTAAAATACCTCTTTTCGTTCCTAGTCTCCTGTTACAAATCGTGAAAAATTGTCGAAATCAATTTAGGGTAGTCATTCTGAACCGTAAAATTTCGATCGATTTTTGAAGAGTAAAATACCTCTTTTCGTTTCTAGTCTCCTGTTACAAATCGTGAAAAATTGTCGAAATCAATTTAGGGTAGTCATTCTGAACCGTAAAATTTCGATCGATTTTTGAAGAGTAAAATACCTCTCTTCGTTCCTAGTCTCCTGTTACAAATCGTGAAAAATTGTGGAAATCAATTTAGGGTAGACATTCTGAACCGTAAAATTTCGATCGATTTTTGAAGAGTAAAATACCTCTTTTCGTTCCTAGTCTCCTGTTACAAATCGTGAAAAATTTTCGAAATTAATTTAGGGTAGACATTCTGAACCGTAAAATTTCGATCGATTTTTGAAGAGTAAAATACCTCTTTTCGTTTCTAGTCTCCTGTTACAAATCGTGAAAAATTGTCGAAATTAATTTAGGGTAGACATTCTGAACCGTAAAATTTCGATCGATTTTTGAAGAGTAAAATACCTCTTTTCGTTCCTAGTCTCCTGTTACAAATCGTGAAAAATTTTCGAAATTAATTTAGGGTAGACATTCTGAACCGTAAATTTTCGATCGATTTTTGAAGAGTAAAATACCTCTTTTCGTTTCTAGTCTCCTGTTACAAATCGTGAAAAATTGTCGAAATTAATTTAGGGTAGACATTCTGAACCGTAAAATTTCGATCGATTTTTGAAGAGTAAAATACCTCTTTTCGTTCCTAGTCTCCTGTTACAAATCGTGAAAAATTGTCGAAATTAATTTAGGGTAGACATTCTGAACCGTAAATTTTCGATCGATTTTTGAAGAGTAAAATACCTCTTTTCGTTCCTAGTCTCCTGTTACAAATCGTGAAAAATTGTCGAAATTAATTTAGGGTAGACATTCTGAACCGTAAAATTTCGATCGATTTTTGAAGAGTAAAATACCTCTTTTCGTTCCTAGTCTCCTGTTACAAATCGTGAAAAATTGTCGAAATTAATTTAGGGTAGACATTCTGAACCGTAAATTTTCGATCGATTTTTGAAGAGTAAAATACCTCTCTTCGTTCCTAGTCTCCTGTTACAAATCGTGAAAAATTGTGGAAATCAATTTAGGGTAGACATTCTGAACCGTAAAATTTCGATCGATTTTTGAAGAGTAAAATACCTCTTTTCGTTCCTAGTCTCCTGTTACAAATCGTGAAAAATTGTCGAAATTAATTTAGGGTAGACATTCTGAACCGTAAATTTTCGGTCGATTTTTGAAGAGTAAAATACCTCTTTTCGTTCCTAGTCTCCTGTTACAAATCGTGAAAAATTGTCGAAATTAATTTAGGGTAGACATTCTGAACCGTAAATTTTCGGTCGATTTTTGAAGAGTAAAATACCTCTTTTCGTTCCTAGTCTCCTGTTACAAATCGTGAAAATTTTTCGAAATTAATTTAGGGTAGACATTCTGAACCGTGAATTTTCAATCGATTTTTGAAGAGTAAAATACCTCTTTTCGTTTCTAGTCTCCTCTTACAAATCGTGAAAAATTTTCGAAATTAATTTAGGGTACACATTCTGAACTGTAAATTTTCGATCGATTTTTAAAGAGTAAAATACCTCTTTTCGTTCCTAGTCTCCTGTTACAAATCGTGAAAAATTGTCGAAATTAATTTAGGGTAGACATTCTGAACCGTAAATTTTCGATCGATTTTTGAAGCGTAAAATACCTCTCTTCGTTCCTAGTCTCCTGTTACAAATCGTGAAATTTTTTCGAAATTAATTTACAGTAGACATTCTGAACAGTTAATTTTCGATCAATTTTTGAAGTGCGAAATAACTCTTTTCGTTCCTAGTCTCCTGTTGCCCTGTTAATGGATTTTGATGTCTGTTGGGAAATAAAGAGGTTTAAAGTGGGTGGGAAAGGGTAAAAATAAGGGTCGAAAATAAGACACAATTTATAAATCAATGCATATATTATCTTTGACACATAAAATTCAGAAATATCTCCTCCATCTTCAAATCATAATAAGTGTATAACATACCTATTTTAAAATTAAATTTACAAAAAAAAACACACAAAAAATCTGATTAATATACATCCAGTAGTTCAACAATACCCCTAAAATTTGTTTCCTTTCCATTCTGAGATCACAAAAGACAGATTTTCTTTTTTTACATAATAACAAATTCAACGAACTGTTGAAGAAATATGCTAATAAAAATTAACGCTCTTATTGCTATGTTTCCGCATCGTGTTAATAAAGTGGCAGTTGATAAATTAGTCTCGAACCCAACCCAACCCCGCAAACACCAATTTCACGCCCAATTTTTTTTCTTTTAGGAACTACACCTTCGAAATATCCAATAATGCCCTCCCGTACGCACTGAGATCTCCGTTATTAGCATACTTCCAAATACGATGACACCCCTGTAATTGTAATTAATTAATATACCCGGAAAGCTGCTGTCTGAGATAAAAATATGCATCAGAAAATTTTGCTTGTTTTGTGTAAAATACTGCGCAGTTAAATTTATACAATCGTCGATCGAAACGTTTCTATCACATGTTTTTTTCTAAATATTTTTCACGTCTAGTCAACAAAACAAAAGTAATATAAAAATATCTCATCGAAACTTATAAATTATCCACTCTAAAAATAATTTCAGTAACAAAGTCTATTTTTTAAATCATAAATAAATAAAATAAATTGAATATATTATAAAGAAATCTATTTATATGGCTTTTACGCAATAAAATTATGTATATATATATATAGTTTTTTTGCATGCATCGCAGCCACACATGAGAAACGAACTGAAGAACTTGTTGTCGGTTCCGTCTTCATAATTGCAGGGTTTTTTTTCTTTCGAATGAATAACTTACGACCAGCGTAGTCCGCGAAATCAATAAATGTCTATAAAAAACTTTATACAGTGATTGCATCGAGTACCTGAGATAACTTTTGTAATTTTTGTTTTATTTATTTTTTAGAAATATTCTAGCGTGTTCTGCTTTTTTTTTGGTCAATACGCCATGAGGGCCAGTCTCCCTTAAAAGGTCGGTTTAGATGGGCGAGTAGATAGAAAAATTCAGTTAACTTTGTTTTATTGTGGGGATACAAGTTGGCTATGGAAAAAAAATGGTGTTTCACTTCTTTCGCTTATAAGAGTAAGTGGTGCGGCAAGAGCGGTTGCTTGGAGACCCACTCTCTCTTTGCTTAATCAAGTGTTTTGTTTAAACACTGAATAAAACGATATGTTTTTACCATAAAAAACATGGAATTTAATGCTGTGTTTAAACATGGTTGTGAACGTTTTGTTTATTTTTTTTTAAATAAGTTTTCTTGCAGCGCCCAATTTATCGAATTTTAATGTCAATACAATAGAACATAAAGTACGTAAAACAACTTTAAGCCCAATATTTACGACGTTGCCGGATTTTGCGTCTCACCATAGCTAAAGTAAATATACATACCCTGTGTTTGATAAAAAACGCCCAACGCCATAACTCTGTTATTTATTGACCGATTTGAATGAACTAAAAAATAAAGTCAATGGCTGTTTAAATACTATAAAATTAAGGTAATTATATATTTTCTCAAAATCAACTTCATTGCCAAATGATAGTCAACTTTTAATTTTTAAACGGCTGCATATACTTTTCTAATTTTATAATACTAGACATTGTTTTTCTGAATCCAATTATGCCCGTTATGTTGGTTTTAAGTTAATACTTTTGCCAGAAAAAGATAATAATAAATCTTGTTCACATGATTTTTTTGGTAATAAATGTAGTGTGCCTTGAAAAAAATTCGAATCGACAAATGCCATTTATTGTATAAGTAATGTCAACTATTTGTTATTAGTGCGTGTTTCAGACATAATCATGAACAATAGCGAATTAACAGACATGTTACAAATTTATTTTCTATGTAATAGAAATCGAAGAGCTGCGGCACGAATTTATCATCTTCGGAGCGGCGAATACCTAAATTTAGAAGGTAAGAAGGAAATTTGAGACGATATGGAGCCTTTAAAAAACCATAGAGAATGGTTCGATAATTTCGTGGACTTGTAGAGTTAGACGGTCTACTTAGTGTTTACAATAATCCCAGAACATCTAAATCGCAAGTGAGTTAATATTTGCACTATTTATTTATTCTATTCTAAATTGGGTCCTTATTATTCATGTTTGGCATAACCTTACAACAAATGACTTTTGTCACTTTTTTCCAAGGCACGCTTATTATAATTTTTGAAAAATATAATTTTAAATGGAAGGTTTATTTAAATTTTTTTCGACCAAAATATTGAACGAAAAACAACATATTGGGCATTATTGGAATCAGAAAAATAATGTCGAATCTAAAAAAATTAAAACATTATATGCTGCCATTTAAAAATTTTAAGTTGGCTATCATTTGACAATGAAGCTATTATTGAACAAAATCAATATTGATTGTTAGTATTTAAACCGCCATTGACTTTGGTTTGTAGTTCATTCATATCGGTCAATAAATAACAGAGTTATGGCGTTGGGCGTTTTTTATCGAACACACGGTATACCTTCCGCAACTTCATTTCACACTCATGAAAACCGATTTCAAACTTCCGAAATGTAGTTTTAGACTAACGAAAACAGATGCACGTAAATGAAATCTAAATTCAAACTAGTGAAAACAGATTTCACACGAAAGAAAACAGATTTCAACCATGCGAGTCCAGATTTAAAATAGTTGTTGCCAAGCAACCTGCTTCTTCACAATATATTACAAACGTCAAACTTTAAATTATTTTTTTCACAAACGGGAGAGAAAGTTAATTTCTCAGCTATCGAAATCGTAAGAGAAATAATATTTCTCTGTCTAGGGAGAGAAGTAATAGATTCAATAAAATGAAACGAAAAATAGCCTGAATCTATTTATTTCATGCTTTCTGCAACAAGTAAGGTTGTTTCCAAGAGAAGTAATAATTTCTCTCCATTATTATTTTTTAACTGTCACGGCTGACAGTGTTTTTTCTAGGTTGGGTTTCAGAAACCAACGTTTTACTCTTAAAATACCTATACCGTTTGTGAAAAAAGTAGTATATATACCTCGGGAGAGAATGCTATTTTTCTCTCGGTGTGTTGTATCCCTCAGGCTTTCGCCATCGGGATACAAATTTTCACCTCAGGAAAAATCACGCATTTCTCTCCCTTGATATATAATCTACTATATTATAGTTTTTGAGCAAAAATACCTCGTCCACGAAAGTATAACAATATTACACGCAATGATAGAGAAAGAATTGATCGAGCTTATAAAGATGATAAAGATTGGAATGAAACTGCTAGATATTTGGGCGTAAATAGAACTGCATATGAATAGCTAAAAAATGAACAGCCACTTCCCAAACCTAAAGGTGCTGGTTCTAAGAAAAGGACTGGAGGTGGGTAGAAAAAACGGTATTTTAACCCTTAAATCGTGTTAATATTGAGTTTGCCCTAATAGTTGAAGAACTGGTTGCATGACAGACTATTTTCATTTAAGGTAACTAGACCACAAGTTGCGAAAGATATAAAAAATAAAAAAAGCGTAGAGAATACGAAGAAAATATTTTGCAAAGCCGAGCAAACGGAAGGACAACTGAAGGGTACAGGGAATAAACCGGCTTAGTCACATTTTCATAATTTGTGGATAATGCGTTTTTAAAGTTTGACTTAGCTGTTTCTTTTCCTGTACGGTGAATTATTAAGTGGTTATTATAGCGGACTTAGACGATTCTGTCATTTGGCACCTATACCACCTGGTAGAGTATATTTTGCACTACAAGATGGGGCAAAATCGCAAAAATTGGATATTTTGGACTAAGCCGGTTTATTCCCTGTACCCTTCAACTGTAAGCTGTGTTACTAATAGTTAATGTTTTTTTTTTTATTTATGCTCTTTAACAATAAAACAAAGGTATTTAATCAATTTAAGCTCTGCAATGCGGCAGCTACTCGAAATTGCAACAAAAAACAATGATGGAGAATAAAATTATTCGAATTTTTTAACACACCCGGTATCACAGACTAGTAGGTCACCATTGGCGCGTTAAAAAAAATAGACTCTCAAGAAAGAAAATATGTTTTTCGCCTGCCTCTACCGAAACCATTTATTTCGGCTATAAAAATCATGCCGAAACTAAGATTTAGCGTATCTAGGGCCGAAAAAATAATATGCATAATCTAGACAACGTTATGAGTAGGCTATGCAAAAATCTGACAGTGATAGTTCAATGGTGCGCGATGAAAAATTACCTGATACACTGTTTTCACTTAAGGCAGGTGAAAAAATATCGAGTGTAACTCATGCCGAAATGTTTTAGCAACCCTTAGCTCGCTCGTGTTGCTAAAAGCGGCGTGTTGCTAAAGCCTATTTTCGGCCCTTGATACACTATATACTATTTTGACTGAATTTATAACAATATTTGTTAATTATAATTTTAAGATTAACCCGCCAGTGTCGAAGCAAATTTAACTTTGATCAATGGTGACGCCGGTCTCATGCAATGGGGTTTTCAACTGAAGATTTTTGTTACGTGTTACTAATACTTCATGTTTTTTTAAAAATTTATACTCTTTGACAATAAAACAAAGATATTTAATCAATTTAAGCTATGCAATGCGGCAGCTACTCAAAATTGCAACAAAAAACAATAATGGAGAATTAAATGATTCGAATTTTCACAGACCAGTACCATTGGTGGATTAAAAAAATAGACTCTAAAGAAAGAAAATATGTTTTTGACTGAATTTTCTAAGCTTGGCGGAACAATATTTGTTAACTATAATTTTAAGATTAGTTTAGTAATTTAAAAAAAAAATAGACTAAGAATTTTGTAAGCCTGGCAGAGCAATATTTGTTAACTGTCTAAGATTAGTTAATAATTAGCCAACTTGATTGTTCTATCTACTTGATTGATTTAAACCGGCCTTGATATGGAAATGAATTTAATTCGTAGATAAATAAGTGTTCCGCGGGGGACGGGTCCTCATGGTGCTGCGAAATAATACGTTTTTGCAATTATGAAAAGGATTTTTTCAGTGACAATCACAATCCATCCCGAGACGCATTCACACTTAATAAAAATTGTATGTATATATACTTTATATACTATTGGTTATATATTCTCTTCTCTCTCTCTATATATATACTTCTTTATATATTATAGCGAATAAGTCAGTTTTAAAAACTGACACTTTGTACTTTATTGATAAAAATATCATCTTAATAACAATCTGAAATATATATAAATTAATAATAAAAACAATAACAAGAACAATTTTGAAAGAACAATTAAAAAAATATTCTACAGCCGAATGTACATAAGCGAACTCAAATTTACTATTAAATAGTATGCACGTGGGGCCTTTTTTAAAGGTCCCCAGTAACTTAACGTCCGTTTTTCTTTTATAATTTTAAGGTTATGAGTGAAAAGTAAATAACGCAATGATAACTTTAGATGAGGTCTTCTGGCGGGCGGTTGAGAATGGCCGCCAAAAGCGCGGATCACTCGGGCGGTGTCGTCTTTATTGCTTCGCTGTCGAGCGTCGTGATGACGCTCATTGTGTGTTCGTCGACGACGATGGCGGTGGCGACGGCGGCGCACGTGAGCTCGTCGGCCTCCTGGTGATTCGTTACGGGCGATGGGCTGGAGGACGAGTCCGCCGTCGGGGGTGGTGGTGGTGGTGGTGTTCTTTTGTCTGTTGTTGGTGTTTCGGCGGTGCGGTCGGGTGGTGGCGGCGTCGGCGTTTTCAGTCTCCCGCCGGGAAGGGGCGGCGGCGGCGTCGCCGACGAGCACCGACCGTTTTCCGTCGAATGATTGTGCGTATCACAAACACCGTTCGCGACCGGACTCGACCCGTCGCCGTCGATTCGTCTCTCGAGCTCAGCCAGCTTCAGCTCGAGCTCCCGAATCTTATTGTCTTTTTCTCTGCTCTCGTGCAAAGTGCTCTCGTGCTCTTTGGCCATATTCCTAACTATCTTCAACACAACATCTTTCGTATCTATATCTACATTCTTAAGGAGATCCTCTATCTTATTTACATCCGTACACTGATGCCGGTCCGACGACACGGACGCCGAGTCGTCCGTGTCCGTCGACAGTTCGATTTCCGAATTGTACCTCGTCAGATTCCCGGTGCTTTGCACGACCGACACCGTGGAATCGATCATTGTCTGTGAATCCGGACTCTTCTGCATCACCTCCGCTCGTTCCACCTTCTCCACACTGCGCGTCTGCACCGACGAAGACGTGACTTCGTTCGTTAACGTCTCCTTCGGCTCGTTAGCTTTGATGTACCTATGTTTCTTCGGCGTAGGCGGCGCCAGGCTGACGTTCGGCTGGTAGCTGCCGGTCTCGAAACGCTCCGGCGGCGACGACGACACCACCCTCTCGGTGGTCTGCAGCACCGGGGGCTGGTTATTCATTAAAGCTATCCTGTGCCGCAGCTTCGCCTCCTTCAGGCTGGGCCCGAACGGCTTGAACGCCGACAACGGCCTGAGCTGCTCCTGGAAATACTGCACGTACAGCTGGTCCATCGAGTAGATGTTGTACGGCAACGGCATGTACTCTTCGAACTTGTTCTTCTTGATCGGCGGAAGGTCCGTGATTTCCTGTTTGATCAACATTTCAGGATCTGGATGCACCTGAAACAAAGATAAATATTATTAATGTGATGTATTTCGGAATTCGGGTAAAACAGATCATTCGCGAAATTTAGGCAAACATTTTTTAATGTGAAAAGAGTAAGAATTGGTCTCTTTCTTGTACGAAATCCTTAAGCGACATACAATATATAAAAAAAAATGTTGATGTTGCCATCATGTAACTTTCTAAGGCATGATTATATTAAAAAAAAAGATATTTTTCGTATATATAGATGTTTCTATACTTCGTACTTGAGATGGGTAACTCATGAGTGAGTAAAAGAGTCGAGAGTCAAGTGAATCCTGTGTTCTAAATTTCCTGGTATATTAAAATTTTTTGGAGTGAGGACCTTCTTTTTGCTCTCCACCAGGGGCGGCTCGTTATGTAGAGCCAAGGAGCCATGGCACTACCTCTAATTTCGAGGTCGGCAAGAAATTTTTTCGTTCTGGAACTGCATTAGGAACCAAATAATTTCTGGTTCCGCTCATGCGCACGACGACGACGTGCACTTGTCAGTCGTATTTCCGCGCCATCCACGATGTATGAAATTAGTTCATTACCGAATACACCTTTTTGCTCATGTAGTATAGAGGGCACTTGAAGATTAACAATTTTAGTACTTGAAAATGTCTTTTTCGGCACTTTGCATAGTTGAAAATTGTCATTTTTGACACTTGAAAGTTGTCTTTTATGACAGTTGAAAATGGTTATTTTTGAATATTGAGAATTGTCATTTATGGTACTTGAAAATGATAATTTTTGATAGTTAAAAACTCGTTTTTGACACTTGGAAAATATATTTTTCTGTACATGAAAATTGTTATTTTGCACAGTTGTAAATGGTAATTTTTGACACTTGAAAAAAACAATTTTTGACAGATGGTAATTGTATTTGTTGGCAGCTGAAAATTGCCATTTTTTTGGCAGTTAAAAATTGCCATTTTTTTGGCAGTTAAAAATTGACATTTTTGGCACTTGAAAATTGTTGTTTTTGACAGTTAAGAATGGTCATTTTTCAAACTTGAAAATTTTAATTTATGGCACTCGAAAATGATAATTTTTGACAGTTGAAATGATCGTTTTTGACAGTTGGAAAATGTTATTTTTTGCACTTAAAATTGTCAATTTTGGTACTTGAAAATGTCTTTTTCAGCACTTGAAAATGGTCAGTTTGCACAATTGAAAATTGCCTTTTTGACACTTAAAAATGTGAATTTTACACTTTTGGTAATTGCCCTTTTCAACAGTTGAAAATTGCGACATTTGGCAATTAAATTTTTCATTTTTGGCACTTGAAAGTTGTCGTTTTTGGCAGTTGACAATGGTGATTTTTTAACCATTTATGGCATTTGAAAATGATAAATTTTGACAGTTGTAAAATGTCATTTTTGGGCACTTAAAGATTGTCAATTTTGGCACTTGAAAATGTCTTTTTTGGCACTTTGTACAGTTGAAAATTGTCATTTTTGACACTTGAAAGTTGTCTTTTATGACAGTTGAAAATGGTTATTTTTGAATATTGAGAATTGTCATTTATGGTACTTGAAAATGGTAATTTTTCATAGTTAAAAACTCGTTTTTGACACTTGGAAAATATATTTTTCTGTACATGAAAATTGTTATTTTGCACAGTTGTAGATGGTAATTTTTGACATTTGAAAACTGTTTTTTTGACAATTGAAAATTGGCATTTTTTTGACAGATGGTAATTGTATCTGCAGCTGAAAATTGCCATTTTTTGGCAGTTAAAAATTGACATTTTTGGCACTTGAAAATTGTCGTTTTTGACAGTTGAGAATGGTCATTTTTCAAACTTGAAAATTTTAATTTATGGCACTCGAAAATGATAATTTTTGACAGTTGAAATGATCGTTTTTGAGAGTTGGAAAATGTTATTTTTTGCACTTAAAATTGTCAATTTTGGTACTTGAAAATGTCTTTTTCAGCACTTGAAAATGGTCAGTTTGCACAATTGAAAATTGCCTTTTTGACACTTAAAAATGTCAATTTTACACTTTTTGTAATTGCCCTTTTTAACAGTTGAAAATTGCGACATTTGGCAATTAAATTTTTCATTTTTGGCACTTGAAAATTGTCGTTTTTGGCAGTTGACAATGGTAATTTTTTAACCATTTATGGCATTTGAAAATGATAAATTTTGACAGTTGTAAAATGTCATTTTTGGGCACTTAAAGATTGTCAATTTTGGCACTTGAAAATGTCTTTTTTGGCACTTTGTACAGTTGAAAATTGTCATTTTTGACACTTGAAAGTTGTCTTTTATGACAGTTGAAAATGGTTATTTTTGAACATTGAGAATTGTCATTTATGGCACTCGAAAAATGATAATTTTTGATAGTTAAAAACTCGTTTTTGACACTTGGAAAATATATTTTTCTGTACATGAAAATTGTTATTTTGCACAGTTGTAGATGGTAATTTTTGACATTTGAAAACTGTTTTTTTGACAATTGAAAATGGGCATTTTTTTGACAGATGGTAATTGTATCTGCAGCTGAAAATTGCCATTTTTTGGCAGTTAAAAATTGTCGTTTTTGACAGTTGAGGATGGTCAGTTTTCAAACTTGAAAATTTTAATTTATGGCACTCGAAAATGATAATTTTTGACAGTTGAAATGATCGTTTTTGAGAGTTGGAAAATGTTATTTTTTGCACTTAAAATGATCAATTTTGGTACTTGAAAATGTCTTTTTCGGCACTTGAAAATGGTCAGTTTGCACAATTGAAAATTGCCTTTTTGACACTTAAAAATGTCAATTTTACACTTTTGGTAATTGCCCTTTTTAACAGTTGAAAATTGCGACATTTGGCAATTAAATTTTTCATTTTTGGCACTTGAAAATTGTCGTTTTTGGCAGTTGACAATGGTAATTTTTTAACCATTTATGGCATTTGAAAATGATAAATTTTGACAGTTGTAAAATGTCATTTTTGGGCACTTAAAGATTGACAATTTTTGCACTTGATGATTGTCAAGTTTGGCACTTGAAAATGTCTTTTTTGGCACTTTGTACAGTTGAAAATTGTCATTCTTGATACTTGAAAGTTGTCTTTTATGACAGTTGAAAATTGTCATTTTTGAACCTTGAAAATTGTCATTTATGGCACTCGTAAATGATAATTTTTGACAGTTTAAAACTATCATTCTTGAAGCTTGGAAAATGTAATTTTTGGCCCCTTGAAAATGGTGAATTTTGACTTTTTTTGCACATGAAAATGGTTATTTTGCATAGTTAAAAATGGTCGTTTTTGAAACTTAAATTTGAATTTATGGCACTCTAAAATGATAATTTTTGAAAGATGAAATGATCGTTTTTGACAGTTGGAAAATGTCATTATTTGCACCTGAAAATTGTCAATTTTGGTACTTGAAAATGTATTTTTTGGCACTTGAAAATAGTTGGTTTGTACAGTTAAAAATTGCCTTTTTGACACCTAGACACCTTTGACATTTTAGACTGTTGGTAATTGCCCTTTTTAACGGTTAAAAATTGTGACATTTGGTATTTAAAAATTTAAATTTTTGGCACCTGAAAATTGTCGTGTTTAGCAGTTGACAATGGTAATATTTGAACCATTTATGGCATTCGAGAATGATAATTTTTGGCTGTTGGGAAATGTCGTCAATTTTGGAGCTTTAAAATATCTTTTTTGACACTTAATGATTGTCAAGTTTGGTCCTTTGAAAATATCTTTTTCGGCACTTTGCACGGATGAAAATTGTAATTTTGATCCTTTTTTAACGGCTGAAAAATAGTCATTTTTGAACCTTGAAAATTGTCATTTATGGCACTCAAAAATGAGAATTTTGACAGTTGAAAACTATCGTTTTTGACACTTGGAAAATACCGTTTTTGGGGCTTGAAAATTGTGAATTTTGACTTTTTTTGCACATGAAAATGGTTATTTTGCACAGTTAAAAATGGTCATTTTTGACAATTGAAAACCGTTTTTTTTTTACACTTGAAAATGGGCATTTTTGGCAGTTAAAAATTGTCATTTTTGGCACTTGAAAATTGTCGGTTTTGACAGTTGACAATGGTCATTTTTAAAAGTTTAAAATTGTCATTTATGACACTCGAAAATGATCATTTTTTATAGTTTAAATGATCGTTTTTGGCAGTTAGAAAATGTCTTTTTTGGCACTTGAAAATGGTCAGTCTGTAGTTGTTTTTTTAGCACTTAAAAATGTTCATTTTAGACTGTTGGTAAATACCTTTTTTAACAGTTGAAAATTGCGACATTTGGCAACTCAAATTTTTCATTTTTGACACCTGAAAATTGTAGTTTTTCGCAGTTGGCAATGGTAATATTTTGAACCATTCGAAAATGATCATTTTCGGCAGCTGGAAAATGTCATTGTCAATTTTGGCACTTGAAAATGTCTTGTTTGGCACTTAAAAAGGAGGTAATGTTACAAAATACAATTCGTCGTTTAATTGATTTTCGTGGACGAAGAACGATGTTACAGATTAAATGCGGGCTATTTTTCGTCTTTATTTAATTCTTTTAATGCTTCTGCAACAAGTAAACGTTTTTAATGGTCGATTTTTCTTTCCTCAAAAAGGAGGCGGTGAGATATATTGCGTATGCCAAGTGGCTCTACCATCAAAATTTTCCACGAGCCGCCACTGCTCTCCACTATGTTTTCAGGGTAAATTGCAAAATGTTCGAAGTGAGGACTTTTTCTTTCTTCATCACTTTTTGCCAGACATACTTTTTAAGTCCCTTTAAGAGTCGACTCTTCGCGATGTCTTAACTCACAAAAAAGTTAATTTTTATTGAGATCATCTTTAAATCTGGTTTACAATTGAAATAGTATAGTCACTATGCGATACTTTTTGATCACCCTGTATATTATTTCTAATACATTCGTGTAATTTATACTTTTTGATCACCCTGAATATATTCTCGGTATTCGCAATGTTTTGAGCGTTCATGTAATTTAGACCAAAAAAAAAATCTTTTGTCGTGAATGAATTTGTGGTTTCGACAACGTTTAAATCGTATGAATACTGTGAGAATCATCATTTTAAATAGCGGGCAGTTCTTTTGTAGGGATGACCAGTAGTTTCTCTTTATGCCCACCAAAGCGGAAAATCCGACTCACCTCCAATTTACGTTCTCATTGATGTAATTCACCCGGCGGACCCTAAATGGGGTACCTGCCCGTCGGGTTGAATGGCTCGTAGAGAAAAAGGAAAACGATGGAGAAGAAAAAAAAAACAGACTCAAATTAAGCGGACAAAGGGTCAAGAGCGTTCCAAAACAACGGACGCGCAGCGCGCATTGTCCAACCCCGGCTACGTTTCGGCTCGTTCTCTCCTGAAGATTACATCTATATATAACTAACTTGATTTAGATAATCTCCTTCCTGCCGAAAGCCCATTTATATTCACCCCCCGATGCTTCACGTGCACTTTTCCCGGTTTTCGGCCACCCCTTTATTATTAGTCCCGGACGGGGAACAAAGGGACCGTTTTTACGCGGCGGCGCCCGCCTCTCCATCCTCTCTATTTGACGACGTCGTAAGGGCATAAAAGCCGTCGCGCTCTTTGCCCTATCTTTCCTTCATCTGATGAATTTTAAACCATATTAGCAGTAATAACCATTTAAGAAATACGAGGGTAGTGCCGGTTTTTGGATGTAAGAAAAGGGAACCGCGAACAAAACGTATTAATCATTGAACCATAAACAACTAAAATTTCACCCAAAATAGTTAAATAATAAACAAAAACTGTAAAATATTTTTGATATAACAATAAGCCTATTATTAATTAAAAGTGCAAATAAGTGCCTTATTCCAAATTCATTCAATTTATAGCTGACCGAGCCTTTGCTATTATTATATCATCGCCGTCGCGGATCCACTTACACGTTTTCAGCGGGATTATGTAACAGCCCCGAAAATCGCGGCGTCGCGAAGGCGCTCTCGGGTTTCGCGGCTCGACTCGAAATCCGATCGTTCAATTTTCTTTTTTTACAGTACCAGCGAAATTACGTAATTTAAGGACGAGTTCGAGAGACTAGCGATTGTGGCCTATTTAATTGCGGAGACGGGCAGAAAGGCGAACGGAACAAAGGCGTCGGTGTAGTCGGTGGTATTTTTACGGTGCGCGGCGGCGCGCGAAAGGCCAAGGCCCCGCGCGACGCTCACCCGTCGTCCGCAAACTCGCAGACTAAACAATGCGATTGTTTTCGGTTTTACGTGCGCGTCCACTCGACACGTCTGACATTTAGACGGGTGGCAACTCGACGCCAAAAAAAAAATCAAGGAAATCGTACACTTCAACAAAAAAAAAACAATGTGACTAGGGCTGCGCAAAATAACCGATTAATCGTTAAATAATCGATTGTTTGATTATTACTCGAAAAATAATCAATCAATCGATAATTTGATTAATCGATCATTTCATTGTTTTAATCGAACAATCGTTTACTTTTTAAATAAGAATAATGTTTTTATGCGTATATTTTCTGTTTATGAATAAATGAAATACAACATTTATTCATAAATGTGGGTAAAACTTGATTTTTTCTTTTTGTGACCAGTAAAATATGCCTTTTTAATATGTAAAATGTGCCATTTTTAACTGTTAAAGTATGCTGTTTTTAACATGAAAAATTTTCATTAGTAAAACATGCCATTTTTGACAGGTTAAATATGCCAATTCTCATTGGTAAAACATGCCATTTCTGACAGGTAAAAATATGCCAAAACCCATTGGTAAAACATGCCATTTTTGACAGGTAAAATTTGCCGTTACTCATTGCTAAAACTTGCCATTTTTTGACAGGTAAAAATATGCCATTACTCATTGGTAAAACTTGCCATTTTTTACAGGTAAAATATGCGATTACTCATTGGTCAAACTTGCCGTTTTTACAGGTAAACTATGCCATTACTCATTGGTAAAACTTGCAATTTTTGACAGGTAAAATATGCCAATTCTCATTGGTAAAACTTGCCATTTTTTACAGGTAAAATATGCCATTACTCATTGGTAAAATATGCCATTTTCTTACAGGTAAAATATGCCATTACTCATTGGTAAAACTTGCCATTTTTTTCACAGGTAAAATATGCCATTACTCATTGGTAAAACATACCATTTTTTACAGGTAAAATATGCCATTACTCATTGGTAAAACTTGCCATTTTGTTACAGGTAAAATATGCCATTACTCATTGCAAAAACTTGCCATTTTTGAAAGGTAAAATATGCCATTACTCATTGGTAAAATAGGCCATTTTCTTACAGGTAAAATATGCCATTACTCATTGGTAAAATATGCCATTTTTGACAGGTAAAATATGCCATTACTCATTGGTAAAACTTACCATTTTTGACAGGTAAAATATGCCATTACTCATTGGTAAAATATGCCATTTTCTTACAGGTAAAATATGCCATTACTCATTGGTAAAATATGCCATTTTTGACAGGTAAAATATGCCATTACTCATTGGTAAAATATGCCATTTTCTTACAGGTAAAATATGCCATTACTCATTGGTAAAACTTGCTATTTTTTACAGGTAAAATATGCCATTACTCATTGGTAAAACTTGCCATTTTGTTACAGGTAAAATATGCCATTACACATTGCAAAAACTTGCCATTTTTGAAAGGTAAAATATGCCATTACTCATTGGTAAAATAGGCCATTTTCTTACAGGTAAAATATGCCATTACTCATTGGTAAAATATGCCATTTTTGACAGGTAAAATATGCCATTACTCATTGGTAAAACTTACCATTTTTGACAGGTAAAATATGCCATTACTCATTGGTGAAACTCGCCATTTTTACAGGTAAAATGTGCCATTACTCATTGGTAAAACTTGCCATTTTCTTACAGGTAAAATATGCCATTTTCTTACAGGTAAAATATGCCATTACTCATTGGTAAAACTTGCTATTTTTTACAGGTAAAATATGCCATTACTCATTGGTGAAACTCGCCATTTTTACAGGTAAAATGTGCCATTACTCATTGGTAAAACTTGCCATTTTTTACAGGTAAAATATGCCATTAATGATTGGTAAAACATGCCATTTTTGACAAGTAAAGCATACCATTTTTGACGGGTAAAAATATGCCAATTCTCACTGGTTAAATATGCCATTTTTAACAGGTAAAATATACCAATACACATTGGTAAAACTTGCCATTTTTGACAGGTAAAAATATGCCATTACTCATTGGTAAAACTTGCCATTTTTTACAGGTAAAATATACCAATTCTCATTGGTAAAACATGCCATTTTTGACAGGTAAAAATATGACATTGCTCATTGGTAAAACTTACCATTTTTGACAGGTAAAATAAGCCATTACTCATCTGTAAAACTTGCCATTTTTTGACAGGTAAAATATGCCAATTCTCATTGGTAAAACTTGCCATTTTTTACAGGTAAAATATGCGATTACTCATTGGTCAAACTTGCCGTTTTTACAGGTAAACTATGCCATTACTCATTGGTAAAACTTGCAATTTTTGACAGGTAAAATATGCCAATTCTCATTGGTAAAACTTGCCATTTTTTACAGGTAAAATATGCCATTACTCATTGGTAAAATATGCCATTTTCTTACAGGTAAAATATGCCATTACTCATTGGTAAAACTTGCCATTTTTTTCACAGGTAAAATATGCCATTACTCATTGGTAAAACATACCATTTTTTACAGGTAAAATATGCCATTACTCATTGGTAAAACTTGCCATTTTGTTACAGGTAAAATATGCCATTACTCATTGCAAAAACTTGCCATTTTTGAAAGGTAAAATATGCCATTACTCATTGGTAAAATAGGCCATTTTCTTACAGGTAAAATATGCCATTACTCATTGGTAAAATATGCCATTTTTGACAGGTAAAATATGCCATTACTCATTGGTAAAACTTACCATTTTTGACAGGTAAAATATGCCATTACTCATTGGTAAAATATGCCATTTTCTTACAGGTAAAATATGCCATTACTCATTGGTAAAATATGCCATTTTTGACAGGTAAAATATGCCATTACTCATTGGTAAAATATGCCATTTTCTTACAGGTAAAATATGCCATTACTCATTGGTAAAACTTGCTATTTTTTACAGGTAAAATATGCCATTACTCATTGGTGAAACTCGCCATTTTTACAGGTAAAATGTGCCATTACTCATTGGTAAAACTTGCCATTTTTTACAGGTAAAATATGCCATTAATGATTGGTAAAACATGCCATTTTTGACAAGTAAAGCATACCATTTTTGACGGGTAAAAATATGCCAATTCTCACTGGTTAAATATGCCATTTTTAACAGGTAAAATATACCAATACACATTGGTAAAACTTGCCATTTTTGACAGGTAAAAATATGCCATTACTCATTGGTAAAACTTGCCATTTTTTACAGGTAAAATATACCAATTCTCATTGGTAAAACATGCCATTTTTGACAGGTAAAAATATGACATTGCTCATTGGTAAAACTTACCATTTTTGACAGGTAAAATAAGCCATTACTCATCTGTAAAACTTGCCATTTTTTGACAGGTAAAATATGCCAATTCTCATTGGTAAAACTTGCCATTTTTTACAGGTAAAATATGCGATTACTCATTGGTCAAACTTGCCGTTTTTACAGGTAAACTATGCCATTACTCATTGGTAAAACTTGCCATTTTTGACAGGTAAAATATGCCAATTCTCATTGGTAAAACTTGCCATTTTTTACAGGTAAAATATGCCATTACTCATTGGTAAAATATGCCATTTTCTTACAGGTAAAATATGCCATTACTCATTGGTAAAACTTGCCATTTTTTTCACAGGTAAAATATGCCATTACTCATTGGTAAAACATACCATTTTTTACAGGTAAAATATGCCATTACTCATTGGTAAAACTTGCCATTTTGTTACAGGTAAAATATGCCATTACTCATTGCAAAAACTTGCCATTTTTGAAAGGTAAAATATGCCATTACTCATTGGTAAAATAGGCCATTTTCTTACAGGTAAAATATGCCATTACTCATTGGTAAAATATGCCATTTTTGACAGGTAAAATATGCCATTACTCATTGGTAAAACTTACCATTTTTGACAGGTAAAATATGCCATTACTCATTGGTAAAATATGCCATTTTCTTACAGGTAAAATATGCCATTACTCATTGGTAAAATATGCCATTTTTGACAGGTAAAATATGCCATTACTCATTGGTAAAATATGCCATTTTCTTACAGGTAAAATATGCCATTACTCATTGGTAAAACTTGCTATTTTTTACAGGTAAAATATGCCATTACTCATTGGTAAAACTTGCCATTTTGTTACAGGTAAAATATGCCATTACACATTGCAAAAACTTGCCATTTTTGAAAGGTAAAATATGCCATTACTCATTGGTAAAATAGGCCATTTTCTTACAGGTAAAATATGCCATTACTCATTGGTAAAATATGCCATTTTTGACAGGTAAAATATGCCATTACTCATTGGTAAAACTTACCATTTTTGACAGGTAAAATATGCCATTACTCATTGGTGAAACTCGCCATTTTTACAGGTAAAATGTGCCATTACTCATTGGTAAAACTTGCCATTTTCTTACAGGTAAAATATGCCATTTTCTTACAGGTAAAATATGCCATTACTCATTGGTAAAACTTGCTATTTTTTACAGGTAAAATATGCCATTACTCATTGGTGAAACTCGCCATTTTTACAGGTAAAATGTGCCATTACTCATTGGTAAAACTTGCCATTTTTTACAGGTAAAATATGCCATTAATGATTGGTAAAACATGCCATTTTTGACAGGTAAAATATGCCATTACTCATTGGTAAAACTTGCCATTTTGACAGGTAAAATATGCCCTTACTCATTGGTAAAAGTTGCCATTTTTGACAGGTAAAATATGCCATTACTCATTGGTAAAACTTGCCATTTTTGGCAGGTAAAACTTGCCAATGCTCATTGGTAAAAAAATGCCATTTTTGACAGGTAAAACATGCCATTACTCATTGGTAAAACTTGCCATTTTTGGCAGGTAAAACTTGCCAATTCTCATTGGTAAAACATGCCATTTTTGACAGCTAAAATATGCCATTACTCATTGGTAAAACATGCCATTTTTGACAGGTAAAATATGCCAATGCTCATTGGTAAAACATGCCATTTTGACGGGTAAAATATGCCAATGCTCATTGGAAAAACATGCCATTTTTAACAGGTAAAATATGCCACGACTTATTGGTAAAACATGCCATTTTAATTGTCAATTTTTTAAGCTGCACTTTTTATTTCTGGACCAGGATTTTTGATTTCTTTCGCCTATATTTTCAATCTACGGCCTGTTTTTTCCTCCAAATTTTTGATTCCTTTGGCCTAAATATTCTTTTCGGCCACAATTCTTGGTCTCTTTTGTTGAAATTTTTGATTTTTTGGGCTACATTCTTATTTCTAGGGGTAAGTTTTCAATTTTTTCTCTAAATTTTCGATTTTTTGCTACGATTGTTGATTTATTTAATTTTCTATTTTTTAATCTGCATTTTTTGCATTTTTTGTTTCTGGCCAGCATTCCAGATTTTTGGCCTGTTTTTTTAATTTTTTGGTCTAATTTTTTACCTTCTACCCATTTTTTTAATTTTGCCGAATTTTCGATTTGTTTATTGAAATTTTCGATTTCGAACCTTTTGTGGTATTACCCCCAATAAATTTAAAAAAATAAAAAATTGCTGCCTATATCATTTTTGACAGTTCAAAAATATGACTTTCAGCTTAAAAAAAAAAACATCCAAAAAGTGTTATTTTTGACAGTGGAAAAGTACCGTTCAGATAGTTATGTTTAATTTTGACAGTTGAAAGGGGTCTTCTTTGGAAGTCTAAGGGTAACTTGCACCGCAGGTAGTTAATCGTAGTTAAGTTAATCACGATTAAGCGTATGATTAAGTCAAAATTCGGGAATATAAAAGTGTTATAAATTTGTAAAATATCCCAAATATGTATCTTTGATGAATATTTTATCGTGTAAACAATTTGCGAGTAAAATTGTTGTATTTTAAAGAAATACTAACCGGTTCTAACCACTGATTAAAGTTAATCAGCTGTGCCATATTTGAGAGTCCAAAAATGTCATATTTATCAGTTCAAAGAGAGTATTTTTACAGTTTTTACCATTCCAGAAATATAATTTTTGACAATTGACTCTTTGACTTTCTAAAAATGTAATTTTTGACTTTCCAAAAATGCAATTTTTTACTCTCCAAATATAATTTGTGACTCCAAAAATCTAATTCTACTACTCTCCAAAAACGAAATTTTAAATTGTTAATATAAAGATATAATTTTTGACAATTGACTCTTTGACTTTCCAAGAATGTAATTTTTGACTATCCAAAAATGCAATTTTTGACTTTCCAAAAATGCAATTTTTGACTCTCTAAATATAATTTGTGACTCCCCAAATATAATTCGTGACTCCAACAATCTAATTCTACTCCTCTCCAAAAATGAAATTTTAAATTGATAATATAAAGATATAATTTTTGACAATTGACTCTTTGACTTTCCAAGAATGTAATTTTTGACTATCCAAAAATGCAATTTTTGACTCTCTAAATATAATTTGTGACTCCCCAAATATAATTTGTGACTCCAAAAATCTAATTCTACTCCTCTCCAAAAATGAAATTTTAAATTGATAATATAAAGATATAATTTTTGACAATTGACTCTTTGACTTTCCAAGAATGTAATTTTTGACTATCCAAAAATGCAATTTTTGACTCTCTAAATATAATTTGTGACTCCCCAAATATAATTTGTGACTCCAAAGATCTAATTCTACTCCTCTCCAAAAATGAAATTTTAAATTGATAATATAAAGATATAATTTTTGACAATTGACTCTTTGACTTTCCAAGAATGTAATTTTTGACTATCCAAAAATGCAATTTTTGACTCTCCAAATATAATTTGTGACTCCCCAAATATAATTTGTGACTCCAAAAATCTAATTCTACTCCTCTCCAAAAATGAAATTTTAAATTGATATTATAAAGATATAATTTTTGACAATTGACTCTTTGACTTTCCAAGAATGTAATTTTTGACTATCCAAAAATGCAATTTTTGACTCTCTAAATATAATTTGTGACTCCCCAAATATAATTTGTGACTCCAAAGATCTAATTCTACTCCTCTCCAAAAATGAAATTTTAAATTGATAATATAAAGATATAATTTTTGACAATTGACTCTTTGACTTTCCAAGAATGTAATTTTTGACTATCCAAAAATGCAATTTTTGACTCTCCAAATATAATTTGTGACTCCCCAAATATAATTTGTGACTCCAAAAATCTAATTCTACTCCTCTCCAAAAATGAAATTTTAAATTGATATTATAAAGATATAATTTTTGACAATTGACTCTTTGACTTTCCAAGAATGTAATTTTTGACTATCCAAAAATGCAATTTTTGACTTTCCAAAAATGCAATTTTTGACTCTCCAAATATAATTTGTGACTCCCCAAATATAATTTGTGACTCCAAAAATCAGGGTTCGGATGATATATATCATCGGATATATATCATGGATATTTATGAAACACACAATACCAAAAAATTCTCCCGTTTCTCAAATTTTTCCAGTTGCAGCAATATGAATAGTAGGCATGTGCTCTAATATAAACTAGAGATGGGCGAAATGACTCTTTTTTGTCGGAAAGAGTCGATTTTTGAAGTGACTCACGACTCTGTTAAAAATGAAAAAGTAAGTGTGAGCAAAAAAATAACAAAAAAAGGTCCTCACTCTGAAAATTCTTCAATTTATCCCTGAAAACATAGTGAAGAGCAAAAAAGCCCTTATTTCAAAAATTTTATGTCAAATATTTTAACAATTTAAATGTTATTTTTTTACTATATTGTAAGCAACTGTGTTTGTTTGCAATAAATAAATAGAATATAAATAAAGTATGTGCATTATATAATTAATAAGTCACATAAACATTAATTTTAATGACCAAGAATAAATATCAAGAAGTTGATATATATCGGATATATATCCGATACATTGATATTTCTATAAATATCGGATATTTTCCGAACCCTACCAAAAATCTAATTCTACTCCTCTCCAAAAATGAAATTTTAAATTGATAATATAAAGATATAATTTTTGACAATTGACTCTTTGACTTTCCAAAAATGCAATTTTTGACTTTAAAAATATGCAATTTTTGACTCTCCAAATATAATTTGTGACTCCAAAAATCTAATTCTACTCCTCTCTAAAAATGAAATTTTAAATTGATAATATAAAGATATAATTTTTGACGGCTAGGAAAAAGAAGATGGAATATACAATTTTTGGAGGATCAAAAAATAATTTTTATTATTTTTACTATTCTAAAAACGACAGGTAAAAGGATTCTGATTGAGCAGTCTAAAAATGTTATTTTTGGTAGTTAAATAATGATATTTTTGACAATCTAGTTGAGGTAGAAACATTTTGGCAGTGAAAAAGTAGCATTTTTGACAATTTACATTGTTTATGTTTGATGGTTAAAAAAATCAACTTTGGCTGCAATTGCAGGCAATTCAACTGTTGAAAAATACCACTTTTGACAGTCAATAATTCCATATTTTACATTTTTATATTTAACAGTTAAAAGGAAGCTAAGTTGGCTAAGTTTATCGGACGAAGTAACTCGAAATAGAACTGCCGTCGAAAGCCTTATAACAGATTTTGGGCTTTTGGTGAAAGCTCAAGAAAAAAAATGGTGATGTGGCCATCATGTTACTTTTTCGATGGTGTCATCATTTATATTTACATTTTCATGGTTTGTTTTTAATTTAAATAATATTTTAAATGTACATCATTTTGTAAACTCGGATGAAACTGACGTTTAAAACGTCAAAATTATGATTGAAAATGATGAAGTTGTTTTAAATTACACTGCAAAACTTCACGTTCGGTGGTAAAATATGACTAACTCCAATAATTTCATTTTATTTCATCAAAATGGATCGAAACTTTATGGACACCGTGTATAACAACATAATGGTGAAATTTGAATTTTGAAATAAATTTCATTACACTAAAAATATAGCATCCTATTTGGTTAGTGTTTGTGAGGATTAAATGAATAGGGGGCGAAATTATATCCGGCGCCGGTGTCACCCGATAACGCGGGGGTGTTTGTGGTGCGCGGGCGTGCATGCAAATTCGTAGTAAGGAGCCCCTCGGAGCGTAAATAACGCCCGGCTCTGCGCGATTGAAACTTTATCAACTAGATTAAACGAAAACGGTTATGGTAGGTTCCTGAGCCAGCGGTGGTGGGGAGGAGGATCCCCACGAGCATCATTTGATATCCTTAATCGTGGTTCCCATGGCGCGGGGGGGTTGATGGGGATGAAACAAAACAGTGGGCATGCGTAACGCACAACGGCACTGCGGCTAGTCGCAACACTAGACGGGGAGAATCCGACGTCTACACGACCCCATCTCGCTCGGACCGCCGCGCCGTCTCCACTCTCGCTCTCTCTGGCCGGCCGCCCCCGCGACGACCTGAATGCAGGCCAAACACGAGCCGAGCCCAAACAGCCCCTAACACGCGCGGCGGGTTTTTCGAGACGGCGGTGGCCGCGAGAGGGGTCAACACTGTCCAGGCGCGATCGATTTTTTGTCCCTTCACTTTCACCATTGACACCGCACACGTGCCTCCCCTTTGGCGAAAAAAAAAAAACTAACCGGGCCGGCACGTGCCCCTCTTCAAAAACTAATTCAATTATCAGGGCGCGTCGTGCCAACGGGACCCCCGATATCGCTACCTGAGAGTGTCAAACACGCCGGTGGCAACACCTGCGGAGGGTGAAATCCGGGAGCAGATAATTGCGGGGGCAAAGTGGCGTCGGGCCCATCACACGGACCGTCGAGCAATTATCGATCCGATCAAACTATTCAGACGTGCGATTTCGTATACACCGCCGATTATTTAATCGCAACTACGAAGAAATCAAGTTTTGTTTACTACGGATCCTGAAGTTCGTTGGGTTTCCCGGGGGAATAGTTCTAATTGCAGAATTTTGAAATGAAATGGGAGCATTTCTTCGCTAAAAACATGTGTCTAATAAAGTACTCTGTTTGATTTTAAAGCTTTTGTTATGACCTACAGTGGTAAAAAGAAAGGTCTAAAAGCAGAAGGACGAGCTGATCATCGAGGGCAACTCTCTGGAAGACGTCTCGAGGTCGGCCGCCCTCATCCTACAGTCCACTACTGTCAAAAACAAGGATATGCGTAAATTCTTGGACGGCCTCTACGTGTCCGAAAGGACCACCGTCGTGCAGGACGAGTGAACTCGTACGTTGTAATTAATAAATTTCTTATATATAATTACAAAAAAAAAAAATTGGCAAATTTTGGCAAAAGTTGTCACTAGACAACGCGCTAGAACAAGGTCATTTTGAAAAAATTCTAAATATCGGGTTCTCACCTTCAATTGTCATTTTCTCGAAAAAAATTATGTAAGATGGCAATATTTTTATACTGCCAGTTCGACAATGAAAAGATCTTTCAAAATCAAGAATAGAAATAGGGGGTTGCCATTTAAAAACAAAATGGATGACGCCATTACTCAAAAACAAATGACGGCTGAAAATCGACTCGCATGCAAAAATGTGTATTTATAAAAGAAAATCGATCTGTTTGCACGAAATATTTTATTTCGGTTTTACTGAATATATTCCATACTTTAGGGCCAGGGTTCGGACGATATATATCATCGGATATATATCACGATATATATCATGATATATATTCGATGATATATATCATGGATATTTATGAAAAACACAATACCAAAAAATTCCCCCGTTTCTCAAATATTTCCAGTTGCAGCAATATGAATAGTAAGCATGTGCTCTAATATAAACTAGAGATGGGCGAAATGACTCTTTTTTGTCGGAAAGATTCGATTTTTTAAGTGACTCACGACTCTCTTAAAAATGAAAAAGTAAGTGTGAGCAAAAAAAAACAAAAAAAAGGTCCTCACTTTGAAAATTCTTCAATTTATCCCTGAAAACATAGTGAAGAGCAAAAAAGTCCTTATTTCAAAATTTTTTCAATTTGATGTCAAATATTTTGACAATTTAAATGTTATTTTTTTTACTATATTGTAAGCAACTGTGTTTGTTTGCAATAAATAAATTATGTGCATTATATAATTAATAAGTCATATAAACATTAATATTAATGACCAAAAATAAATATCAAGAAGTTGATATATATCCGATATATTGATATTTATATAAATATCGGATACTTTCCGAACCCTGTTGGAAAGTCAAAAACATCATTATTGGAGAGTCAAAATTAAAAAAATAAATGGTGATATTTTTGAAGAGTCGGACATAACATTTTTCTACTGTCAAAAATGATATTTTTGGAATGGTAAGAACAACATTTTTGGTTTGTTAAATATGGCATTTTTAACTTCCAAAGAGATGGGTCCTTTTTAGAAGCCTAATTATACAATTTTCTACTGTCAAAAATAATAGCTGTCTAAACAGTATTTTTTCCACTGTCAAAAAGAGCATTGATCCACTGTCAAAAATAACATTTTTAGCATGCCAAAGTCATATTTTTGGACTGTCAAATATGGCATTTTGAACTGTCAAAAATTGTATATTTAGACTTCCAAGGAGAAGGATCTTTTTGGACTGTCAAAAATAGCATTTTTAACTGTATTTTTTCCACTGTCAAAAAGAGCATTGATCCACTGTCAAAAATAACATTTTTAGCATGCCAAAGTCATATTTTTGGACTGTCAAATATGGCATTTTGAACTGTCAAAAATTGTATATTTAAACTTTCAAGGAGAAGGTTCCTTTTTGGACGCCTAAATATATAATTTTCTACTGTCAAAAATAATAGCTTTCTACACGGTATTTTTCCACTGTCAAAAAGAGCATTGATCCACTGTAAATGGAAGTGTCAACGTCATTTTTAGCATGTTAAAAATCATATTTTTGAACTGTCAAATATGGCATTTTTAACTGTCAAAAATTGTATATTTAGACTTCCAAAGAGAAGGGTCCTTTTTGGAAGTCTAAATATACAATTTTCTCTTGTCAAAAATAATAGCTGTCTAAACTGTAGTTTTCCACTGTCAAAAAGAGCATTGATCCACTGTAAATGGAAGTATCAAAAATAACATTTTTAGCATGTTAAAAGTTATATTTTTGGACTGTCAAAAATGATATTTTTAGTCAGTAATTTTTTTTCTAATTTATTTGTTAAAGATAAACCATTTTAACCGTTAAATATATAAACTTTAATTGTCAAAATGGTATTTTTCCACTCGGATAAATCTAAAATCAACAAGATTGTCAAAAATTAAATTTTTGTACAGTCAAAACAGACAATTTTGAACTGTCGTCTCTTTTTAGCTGTCAAAAAATAAACATAATATTTTTTCAGAGTTAAAAATAATATCTTTCTAATATCAATTTGACTATCAAAAATTACGTTTTCGGAGAGTCAAAAATTAGATTTTTGGAGTCAACAATTACATTTTTGGAGTCAAAAATGTGATTTTTGGAGTTACAAATTACATATTTGGAAAGTCAAAAATTACATATTGGGAAAGTCAAAAATTACATTTTTGAAAAATCAAAAATATCATCATTGGAGTCAAAGTTTTAAAAAAGGTGTCATTTTTGAAGAGTCAAAAATAATATTTTTCTACTGTCAAAAATGATATTTTTGGAATGGTAAGAATAACATCTTTGAACTGTCGAATATGACGTTTTTGGATTGTCAAATATGGCAAATCTGCCAAAAATTGTATACTTGGACTTTCAAAAGGAAGGGTCCTTTTTGGAAGCAGTATTATACAATTTTCTACTGTCTAAACAGTATTTACCTACTGTCAAAAAGAGCATTGATCTACTGTAAATGGAAGTGTCAAAAAAACATTTTTAGCATGTTAAAAGTCATATTTTCGATTGTCAAAAATAATTTTTTTAGTCAGTACATTTTTTTTATAATTAATCTGTTAAAGAAAAACGATTTTAACCGTTAAATATGTAAACTTTAATTATCAAAAATGGTATATTTCCACTCGCAAAAATCTACTATCAACAAGATTGTCAAAAATTACATTTGTAGACAGTCAAAAGAGGCAATTTTGAATTTTGTAGTATTTTCATACTGTACAAAATGACATTTTTAAAAGGCAAAAATGACAGTTTTTAACTGTTTAAAATGATATTTTTGGACTGTCAAAAATGACATTTTGAAAAGGCGAAAATGACAGTTTTTAACTGTTTAAAATGATATTTATGGACTGTCAAAAATGACATTTTTAAAAGGCGAAAATGACAGTTTTTAACTGTTTAAAATGATATTTTTGGACTGTCAAAAATGACATTTTTAAAAGGCGAAAATGACAGTTTTTAACTGTTTAAAATGATATTTTTGGACTGTCAAAAATGACATTTTTTTAACTGTCCAAACAGATGTTTATAGGCTGCAAGTGACATTTTGAATTGTCATAATTTACGTTTTTATACCTTCAGACATGATATATTTAGACTTAAAAATGGTATATTCAGACTTCCAAATATTAACTGTCCAATCGGTATTTTTCCAAAGTCAAAAAGAGTATTTTTCCAACAAAACGGAACTGTCAAAAATAAAAAAAAATAAAAATTTTAAAATGACAAAACTGACAAAGAGTATGGTTCAACAAAACGGAACTGTCAAAAATAAAATTTTTAGAATGACAAAACTGACAAAGAGTATTGTTCCAACAAAACGGAACTGTCAAAAATAACATTTTTAGAATGACAAAACTGACGTTTTTTTACTGTTAAAAATCATCTTTTTTGTCTGTCAGAAATGATAATTTTAGACATTTTTTTGTATGAGTTATCTAATAGGAAAGATAACCCTTTTCAACCGTCAAATATATACTGTCAACGATAACATTTTTAGACTATCAAAAATGGTATTTTCCACCGTCAACGATAACATTTTTAGACTGTCAAAAATGACATTATTGAACAGTCAAAACATATATTTTCGAACTGTACATAATGACATTTTGAGAATGCGAAAAATAACATTGGATTTTTAAAAATTATGTGTGTTTACTGCCAAGGAGAACCCTCTCCAACTACAAAAAATAAAAAATAATATTCTTGAAAGTGGTATTTTCCACTGTTAGAAATGGTATTTTTCTACCATATTTACTACTGCCTAATTACGTTTTTGCGAATATTTGGAGAGTCAAAAACTACGTTCTTGGAGTCAATAATGACATTTTTGGAGTCAAAAGTGACATTTTTCGACTGTCAAAAATTACATTTTCGGACTGTCAAAAATGACATTTTCGGATTGTCTAAAATGACATTTTCGGACTGTCAAAAATTACATTTTCGGACTGACAAAAATGACATTCTCAGACTGTCAGAAAAGACATTTTCGAACTATAAAACATGAAATTTTCGGACCGTCAAAACTGACATTTTCGGGCTGTCAGAGATGACATTTTCGGACTGATAAAAATGACATTCTCAGACTATCAAAAATGACATTTTCGGACTGCCAAAAATTACACTTTCGGACTGACAAAAATGATATTCGTAGACTGTCAGAAAAGACATTTTCGAACTATAAAACATTAAACTTTTGGACTGTCAAAAATGACATTTTCGGACTGTCAAAAATTACACTTTCGGACTGACAAAAATGACATTCTTAGACTGTCAGAAAAGACATTTTCGAACTATAAAACATTAAATTTTTGGACTGTTAAAAATGACATTTTCGGACTGTCAAAAATGACATTTTCAAACTGTCCAAATAAGATGATTATATATGGTAAAAATGACATTTTTAAACTGTAAAAATTACATTATTCGAAATTGTCAGAGGTGTGATATATTTAGACTCAAAAATTGCAGACTTTTGTACTTTCAAAAATAAACGACTAACAGTCAAAACGGTATTTTTCCACTGTTAAAAAGAGTATTGTTGCACCGTGAATGAGACTATCATAAATAACATTTCTGCAATGTCAAAACTGGCGTTTTTATATCGTTAAAAATCATATTTTAGGACCGTCAAAAATGATATCCGGGTGGGGGGGGGTCAAGGGGTGTGTCTTTGTCTCTCGAGGAATTTTAGATTTATAAATTTTGAGTTTAGAATTTTGCATATTTCGACTTGCGACTCTAAATTTTGAGTTTCAGGTTCTACTCTTTGAGTTTTAAATTTAAAATATCAAAAGTTTCGGGCAAAAAACAGAAGAAAAAACAAACAAAAAATTATTTGAATGAATTCGCACAAATATATTTTAAGTCCTATCGGCCCCTTCCAAAATTAAACCCTGAGTGCGCCACTGGTGATAAGCATCAATAAACAGGTATTATTATTGATGTGCACAATTTAAATGTCGATTTTTGATTTCGAATTTGCATCTCGTTGTCTTAGAATATTTTCTCACTCTTAACCTAAACTTTACGCCCACCTGCCACGGCTCGGTAGATAAACTGACTAACAATGTGCTATTACGATACTGTTTTAGATGCTGTAACACCCTCAACACAGAATGAAACGCTTACCATGTTTTTTCCACAATTAATTTCTACATTTGTTGGATATATGCAAATAAAAATTCACAACTTAAGTCTAGACGTGTGAATCATCAATTAATTTATTTCCCTTGCCTTTATAATTATAAACGAATGGTATTTTAGATGCAGGTTAATTAAGCCTTGTTTGTGACTTACTTGTGATTTTTTTTTTTAAGGAAGGATGGTTGACGGGAATTCGGGTTGAGGAAGTGCGGATGATTTGGGAATAGCTATTCGGCCACTAACGATATATAATTTTGAGATTTCAATTTTAATAATGAGTGGGGACATACACTGAACATTCATAGACCCGCACGGTCACTTCTTCGTTCCGAAAAAGTGACCGCACGGATGGGATTCGAACCCACGACCACGAGGCCCGTGAGCAGGAGCTCTACTCACTAGGCCACCGCAGCCCCTTGTGTCTTATTATCATATGTAACTTTTTGTATCGACCCTATAAACTTTCCCCTGATCAAACAACCAGGGACCGAGGAGGGTCTACCGCTCATCCCCACTCGTTCTTTGTGTTATCATTTCGATGCGTAATTCACGGACGGGGACCGCGGTATTACTTAATCGGGCCGCGGATTATTTTCGCTGGAGAGGAGTAGCGGCGTGGGGCGCGCACATCCTTGACTTCGTCATTTCCGCGGCGCTGAATGAGTCTCGCCGGCCGCGACAGACCCCCGCGTCCCCCCCGTCGTGCGTCGGGTCGGTCCCGGGCGTCGCGTCTAACCGTCGTCGTCGTCGTCGGCGGCGGTTTTGCCGCCGCGCCCCCGCCGCCCCCTCGCTATCGATCCGACGATACGCTCCGTCTCCGGCCAGGTCTGGTCTGCTTACCGGCTGGCTGGCTGTCCGGGCTCCCTGACATAATTCCGTCCGCCCTATATAGGTTATTCGGAAATCCATTAATAAAATATGCTTTTCCAACAACCCCTCTCAGTACACGCTATATTTTTAACAAGCCATTACCGCTGCCTCGTGAATAATTTCCCAACAACACACCGCAGCTTTATCAACAAATGAAGCGCGTTGCCCATGAAATCCACTTTCCATTTCCATATATTACCTTTAATTTATTGTTATGTACCACTTATACCACAAAACAGAAACAACTACTTTTTATAATGTTGAATTCCGTATAAAAAAGTGTTCATTAGCAATTTAATTTACGTCAGTTCTTGATCGAAACTTGAGTCACTATAAAATAAAAGAGTGTAATGTTAACCAAGAACTTGTTCTTTATTTCAAATACTTTTAAGGCGCTAATGTGGCACGGCGAATATTGAATTTTGATTTGAGCGTCAGTTGTGTAAGCTTCACAGACAGGACCGTGCAAATCGAGAATGCACCCCTGTAATTGAAATACAGTGAAGAAAAATGAAATTTTTAATTTTACCATTACAAATTTATAAATATAAAATTATTGATGCATACAAATGACACTTTGGTTAACAGAACTTTATAAATGTATAGTTTTCGGACAGTTTTCAGGGGTTGGGTAAAAATGTGATTACAAAACCATAAAAAAGTAGTGACGTGGCCAATTTTTTTTTTTGATTTAATGAAATAATAGTTATTTATAAGTAGACTAGACGTTTATTTTCATTTTAAATGATATTTTAAATGTACATCAAGGGCGGCCCGTTGGTGTAGTGGGTACAGGCGAGCGCTTACCCCGGTTGCACCGCGTGCCGTGTGGGTTCGAATCCCAGCCCGGGCGAAAGATTTTTCGGGGATCGAGAAGTATTCGGTCGGGTATACGTCTGACATTATTCATTTATTCATCCCAAAAATTAAAAATACAAAAAATTACATATTCGATGTGACTGAATGGCACATGCCTAAGTCGAAAAAAAATGTACATCGAGCGTTTTCCAAGATCGGATGATATTGACGTTTGAAACGTCAAAAGTATGAAAGATGAAAATGACAAATTATACTTGAAATCCTAATTATCTTTAATGAGTTTATTAAAAAACTAATGAGATTTCGAAAAATCGTATTCCTTAAAAAAAATTTTTACAGGTTTGGAAAATATCGAAAAAAAAAAAACGTTTAAGGTAAAGACGATATTTTACCAAAAGCTTTTCAGTTTTTCGGATTGCCAAATAAAATTTCATTTGAAATTTTTTAGTAGTTTTCGAGACATTTTTCAAAATCGTTTGGGAAGACGGACATTTCCAATGAAATTTCGACTTCAATACTTTCTGGAACTCCGTACGGAGAAAGTAAAAAGAGTTGGCAAAAAAGAAACCATTGAACAATTTTACCAGAAAATCTAAAAAAAATATCAAAAAACGAATCAATTGACGTAAAAAACAAAAATTCAGACAAATATTTGAAAATTCAGTAATTCCTTAAATAAGGCTGAAAGACCTCTGGTAAATTGCCCGTTGAGTGTCTCAATAAAAGTAATGTCTCTCCCTCCTAAATATAAATTTCGCAAACTATATTTTCTAGATAATTATCAAAGTAAATTAATCATAAAATAACCCCTGTACTTAATATAAAAATATAAAATTAAATAAATAACCTAAAATGAATACAAAAACCTTGAAAATACAAAAAAATGTAGGTTGCAAAATCTAAAATAAAGGTCAAAAATCAAATAGTACTCAAAACTAAAAAAATTGAATATACTGGTAAAAAAGCAAATATTCGCTCATAACCATCACTAACTTAGGTTAAAAATCTAAAATTCCCTCATTAAAATAATAATTAAAGTAATTAAAAAAAGTATAGGTCAAAAAATCGAAAATTTGGACCAAAAATGGAAAACTCTGGTCCGAACACGAAAACGCAAAAAATAAATAAAAATTAGAACAAAAAATGGTGATGTGGCCATCATGTTACTTTCTCCGACTTGATGGTATCATAGCCATTTATATAATCATATTTTAAATGTACATTAAATGTAGACAGGAATGAAACTGACGTTTAAAACGTCAAAATTATGAAAGATGGAAAAATAATACTTCAAATTTAAAAACTAAAGAGATTTGGAAAAACTTATTCTTGATAAGTTATTCATTTTTAGATTTTCTACAATTATTTTTAACATAAATTTGCTGTAACTATTATCGTTTCATAATTAAAAACCAAAAATGAATGAATATTTTTTTTTTCTCGAATAACAATGATATGAAAAATATTTTCAAACAAAAATGTTCATTTCTTTATTGTCTTCAATATTTGTTTAAATGTTTATTGTGATATTTGTCATATTTAAAAAAATATTGGAAAAAAATAAAAAGCAGTTAAGGTAAACACCTACTTCCGGTGTACGAAATTTTACCAAAAGCTTTTCAGTTCTTTGGCTTATCAAATAAGAATTATGTTTAAAGTTCCATATTGATTGCACTATTAGTTTTTGAGATACAGCGCGCAAAGACACACACACACACAGACAATTTTTTTTTCCAGAAATTGTGGAAATGGCATATAGGGACCCCAAAACGGATATTTCCGTAAATTTTTTTTTAATCACGATCATAATACTTTCTCGTACTTCGTAACGGAGAAAGTAAAAAGGCCAAAATACAGGCAAAAAACTAAAATATGGGTAAAAATGCAGACAAAAACATTGAAAATCAAATGAAAGAAAAATAATTTGCCATTTTAAGCCCCCAAAATAACACTTTAGCTCGAAATAGGTTCCCGACCAAAAACTCGAAAATAATGGCCAAAAAATTATAAATAAAAAACATTAATTGGGAGTAAAAATCTAGGCAAAAATCAAAAACCGGTCAAAAACTAGATAATACCGGCAAAAAATTTTAAAATTAAAAAAAAAACCACAGCACTCAAAACTTGACTCGAAGAGACAAAAATGAAATTGTACAAAATTAATAATCTCAAAAATTTGCTTCAAAATGTCAAAATGTATCAAAAAATGGTGCGTTTTTGAATTCCCATAAAAACAAATTATATGTCCCAACGGTAAACAAATTCACATCGCTCAAAACTTGACTCTGAAGAGATAAAAATTACATCCAAGGATTAGAAAAATTGTACAATAGTTATTTAAGCAACAAGGAACGTAAGGACGTATTAACATTTGAGGTAGGCGAATACGAGCCGAGGCGGAGCCTGCCGAAAATGTTAATTGTCATTACGTTCCGTGTTGCTTATTAATTTTTTTCCGCTACCGGAAATATAATATAATATATAATATAAAAAGATCAAAAAATATTCTAAAATATGGCTGGTAACATTTGGAATTCATATTTTTATAGTCACCTATGCGTCCTATCGCAACGCAGCAACCGAGAAAACAATGTCGAATTTTGTTTGTTTGTGTCAATCCAGTGACAGTTTTTGCGGGCATGGATTCAAACGAAGCTGCGAATATTGCGTGTTAGAACCTGTTACCGACAAAATCGAAAAAGGTATGTGTCCTGTTACGACTCTTTTAAGCAGTGGTTATGTAAAAAGGATGCCGATGCTATAGGTATAGACGAAAATGTGTTGCTCGCCTATATGTTGGAGCGTTACGTTTCTGTTTATTATTTTCCAAGGTCCGTAAGTAAAAATTAAGTTCCGTCGCCAAGGACAACAAACACCACGAATGTTATCAGCCACTTACGGTACATGTAACTATGTATGCAATGCTTATTTACGTTGCCGGTAGCGGAAAAAAATTATTTATTCTAAGACCAAGCTTCAAAATTTTAAAATCCAAATAGAAATAATGCACTTTTGATTCCCCTTAAAAAAACAATTGATGTATCCTAACTAAAAACAAAACTTGACTTGAAAGAAGAGCTGAAATATACTTAAAAAAAAAAAAATTGAACACTATTTTATTATCCCAAAAATTAATCTCCGCTGAGTAGCTTCGTATATTGGCTTTCTCTAGCCAACATTCCCTTCCATTTTTTTTTCTGTTCGGAGATACGTATTTGTAAATTATGAAAAAGCACAAAATTAAAAAAAAATGTTTCTTAATATTTTTTTCGCAGAATTTTATTTCAAAATTTGCAATTAAAAAATTGGCATTCCATTTAAAATAAGGAAGTTGGTGTATGGAAGTCGTATAAAAAAATGTCAAATATCTCGAAAACGCTCAAAAGTTTGAGGTTATGTTTCTTAATGTTTTTTTTAACAGAATACTATGTAGAATCAAAATTTGCAATAAAAAAATGGCATTCAATTTAAAAGAAGGAAGTTGGTATATGGAAGTCGTATAAAAATGTCAAATATCTCGAAAAAGCTCAAAGTTTGAGGTTATGTTTCTTAATGGTTTTTTCGCAGAATTTTATGTGGAATCAAAATTTGCAATAAAAAAGTATGACATTCTGTTTAAAATAAGAAAGTTGGTGTATGGAAGTCGGATAAAAAGTCAAATATCTCGAAAACGCTCAAAAGTTTGAGGTTATGTTTCTGAATGTTTTTTTCGCAGAATTGTATGTGGAATCAAAATTTGCAATCAAAGAGTATGACATTTTGTTTAAAATAAGAAAGTTGGTGTATGGAAGTCGGATAAAAAGTCAAATATCTCGAAAACGCTCAAAGTTTGAGGTTATGTTTTTTATGTGTATGGAAGTCGGATAAAAAGTCAAATATCTCGAAAACGCTCAAAAGTTTGAGGTTATGTTTCTGAATGTTTTTTTCGCAGAATTGTATGTGGAATCAAAAAGTATGACATTTTGTTTAAAATAAGAAAGTTGGTGTATGGAAGTCGTATAAAAAAATGTCAAATATCTCGAAAACGCTCAAAGTTTGAGGTTATGTTTCTTAATGTTTTTTTCGCAGAATTTCATGTAGAATCAAAATTTGCAATAAAAAGGCATTCTATTTAAAATAAGGAAGTTGGTGCATGGAAGTCGTATAAAAAATGTCAAATATCTCGAAAACGCTCAAAAGTTTGAGGTTATGTTTCTGAATGTTTTTTTCGCAGAATTTTATGTAGAATAAAAAATTGCAATCAAAAAGTATGACATTTTGTTTACAATAAGAAAGTGGGTGTATGGAAGACGTATTAAAAAATGTCAAATATCTTGAAAACGCTCAAAGTTTGAGGTTATGTTTTTTAATATTTTTTTCGCAGAATGTTATGCAGAATAAAAATTTGCAGTTAAAAAAATTGGCATTCGATTTAAAATAAGGAAGTTGGTGTATGGAAGGCGTATTAAAAAAATGTCAAATATCTCGAAAACGCTCAAAGTTTGAGGTTATGTTTCTTAATGTCTTTTTTGCAGAATGTTGTGTAGAATAAAAATTTGCAGTTAAGAAAAATGGCATTCGATTTAAAATAAGGAAGTTGATGTATGGAAGGCGTATTAAAAAATGTCAAAGATCTCGAAAACGCTCAAAGTTTGAGGTTATGTTTCTGAATGTTCTTTTCGCAGAATTTTATGTAGAATCAAAATTTGCAATAAAAAAAATTGCATTCTATTTAAAATAATTAAGTTGATGTATGGAAGGCGTATTAAAAAATGTCAAAGATCTCGAAAACGCTCAAAGTTTGAGGTTATGTTTTTTAATGTTTTTTTCGCAGAATTTCATGTAGAATCAAAATTTGCAATAAAAAGGCATTCTATTTAAAATAAGGAAGTTGGTGCATCGAAGTCGTATAAAAAATGTCAAATATCTCGAAAACGCTCAAAAGTTTGAGGTTATGTTTCTGAATGTTTTTTTTCGCAGAATTTAATGTAGAATAAAAAATTGCAATCAAAAAGTATGACATTTTGTTTACAATAAGAAAGTGGGTGTATGGAAGACGTATTAAAAAATGTCAAATATCTTGAAAACGCTCAAAGTTTGAGGTTATGTTTTTTAATATTTTTTTCGCAGAATGTTATGCAGAATAAAAATTTGCAGTTAAAAAAATTGGCATTCGATTTAAAATAAGGAAGTTGGTGTATGGAAGGCGTATTAAAAAAATGTCAAATATCTCGAAAACGCTCAAAGTTTGAGGTTATGTTTCTTAATGTCTTTTTTGCAGAATGTTGTGTAGAATAAAAATTTGCAGTTAAGAAAAATGGCATTCGATTTAAAATAAGGAAGTTGATGTATGGAAGGCGTATTAAAAAATGTCAAAGATCTCGAAAACGCTCAAAGTTTGAGGTTATGTTTCTGAATGTTCTTTTCGCAGAATTTTATGTAGAATCAAAATTTGCAATAAAAAAAATTGCATTCTATTTAAAATAATTAAGTTGATGTATGGAAGGCGTATTAAAAAATGTCAAAGATCTCGAAAACGCTCAAAGTTTGAGGTTATGTTTTTTAATGTTTTTTTCGCAGAATTTCATGTAGAATCAAAATTTGCAATAAAAAGGCATTCTATTTAAAATAAGGAAGTTGGTGCATCGAAGTCGTATAAAAAATGTCAAATATCTCGAAAACGCTCAAAAGTTTGAGGTTATGTTTCTGAATGTTTTTTTTCGCAGAATTTAATGTAGAATAAAAAATTGCAATCAAAAAGTATGACATTTTGTTTACAATAAGAAAGTGGGTGTATGGAAGACGTATTAAAAAATGTCAAATATCTTGAAAACGCTCAAAGTTTGAGGTTATGTTTTTTAATATTTTTTTCGCAGAATGTTATGCAGAATAAAAATTTGCAGTTAAAAAAATTGGCATTCGATTTAAAATAAGGAAGTTGGTGTATGGAAGGCGTATTAAAAAAATGTCAAATATCTCGAAAACGCTCAAAGTTTGAGGTTATGTTTCTTAATGTCTTTTTTGCAGAATGTTGTGTAGAATAAAAATTTGCAGTTAAAAAAAAATGGCATTCGATTTAAAATAAGGAAGTTGATGTATGGAAGGCGTATTAAAAAATGTCAAAGATCTCGAAAACGCTCAAAGTTTGAGGTTATGTTTCTTAATGTCTTTTTTGCAGAATGTTGTGTAGAATAAAAATTTGCAGTTAAAAAAAATGGCATTCGATTTAAAATAAGGAAGTTGATGTATGGAAGGCGTATTAAAAAATGTCAAAGATCTCGAAAACGCTCAAAGTTTGAGGTTAGGTTTCTTAATGTTTTTTTCGCAGAATTTTATGTAGAACCAAAATTTGCAATAAAAAAGTATGACATTTTATTGAAAATAAGAAAGTTGGTGTATGGAAGTCGTATAAAAAAGTTAAATATCTCGAAAACGCTTAAAGTTTGAGGTTATGTTCCTTAATGTTCTTTTCGCAGAATTTTATGTAGAATTAAAATTTGCAGTTAAAAAACTTGGTATTCGATTTAAAATAAGGAAGTTGGTGTATGGAAGTCGTATTTAAAAAAAAGTAAAATATCTCGAAAACGCTCAAAGTTTGAGGTTATGTTTCTTAATGTTTTTTTCGCAGAATTTCATGTAGAATCAAAATTTGCAATAAAAAAATATGGCATTCTATTTAATATACCGGGTGACCCAGCGATCTGTAAAAGCCCCATAACTTATTTGCTATTTGAGATATCGACTTCTAGTTTTCTTGAACTGGTGCCCACACTTATTCTGCATATTTTAAAAATATGTATGTTTTTGTACAGGGTGTCCCAGTATACATTACAGAACAAAGTTATGTTTTTTTTAAATGGAACACCCTATATTTTATACTTTATTTTCAACCCTCTTGAGAAGCTGATAAAACTAGTATAAGATAGTATGGGTCTATTATGGACGATTGGTTAGTTATGGGCAAATTTGTGGCAAAAACAAGGACACATTGAAAAAATTGCAGAAGCGCTCCTAGCAAAGCTAGTGTCATATTTTATACACTAAATAATTTTCCACATCATGAAGAATAATACAAATCGGCTTTGGTTCTTTTTTGTTCACACTGCTATACAGGGTGTCAAGATACGCAAAATATTGGATAACTATTTTTTTTCAAATGGAACACCCTATATATCTTGCCACCAGTACATGGAATTTTTAATAAGCTTTCTAATGATGCACAATTTGTATAATGAAATATTAAGGATTCTTGAGATTCATCCATAAAAACATTTTTCTTTTGTCAGCTCCTGCTCATTTTTGGATTTTCAGCCAAAACTATGCATTTTCTGAAAAAATAATTGTAGAGCGGAAAATTTTCGATCGATATAGGTCTTTCGACTTTTCCAATAATGCGTGCATTGTCCGCCAGAGAGCGTAAAATCGTGACCGTATATGCATTTAAGCGTTTTTCTCAATTTTTTTGTTAATTAATTGCACTATACTTTATTTTCCACGTCCTTTAGCAGAAAAACGGGTAATTATAAAATTATTCAAATGAGCTATATCGATTGAAAAAATTCCGCTCTACAACTCTTAAAAGAAGCAATTTTTGCCCAAAATGCATAGTTTTCGCTAAAAATACAAAAAACCATTGAAAAACGCGAAAATTGATACATACATTTTCAATTTGCATTTTTAGGGAAAACTATGCATTTTTGGCAAAAATTGCTCCTATTAAGATTTGTAGAGCGGAACATTTTCAATCGATAATTTCCCTATAATTTCCCGTTTTTCCACTAGAGGGTGTGAAAAATAAAGTATAGTGCAATTTATTAATAAAAAATTTGAAAACAAAACGCTAAAATGCATATACGGTCACGATTTTGCGCGCTCTGGCGGGCAATGCACGAATTATCTTAAAAGTTGAAAGACCCACATCGATCTGAAATTTTTCGCTCTACAACTTTGGACTCCTATATTTTTTCCAGAAAATGCATAGTTTTGGCTGAAAATCAAAAAATCAGCGGAAGGTGGCAAAAGAAATATGTTTTTATTGATAAATCTCAAGAATCCTTAATATTTTGTTATACAAACTGTATATCATTGGAAAGCTCATTAAAAATGCCATAGATTGGTGGCAACTTATATAGGTTGTTCTATTTGAAAAAAAATAGTTATCCATTGTTTTGCGTATGTTGACACCCTGTATATCACTATGAATAAAAGAAAACCAAAGCCGATGTGTATTATTCTTTATGATGTGGGACATTTTCTAGTGTATAAATAATGATGCTATCTTTGCTAGGAACGCTTCTGCAATGTTTTCAATGTGTATATGTTTTTGCCACAAATTTGCCCATAACTAACCAACCGTCCATAATAGACCCATACTATCTGATACTATTTTTATCAGCTTCTCAAGAGGATTGAAAATAAAGTATAAAATATAGGGTGTTCCATTTAAAAAAACATAACTTTGTTCTGTTATGTATATTGGGACACCCTGTACAAAAACATACATATTTTTAAAATATGTAGAATAAGTGTGGGTACCAGTTCAAGAAAATTAGAAGTCTATATTTCAAAAAGCAAATAAGTTATGGAGCTTTTACAGATCCCTGGGTCACCCGGTATGTATGGAAGTCGGTATAATCTTGTAAACGTTTTCATTGCATAAATGCTGAAAATCTTATCACAATACATTAATTAGAACTCCATATACTTTTAATATGCGGTTTAGGTGGGACACCCTGTATATATTAGTTGGTAATATAATTCGTGATCACCTAGTTTTGAATTTATTATAGTTGGACAGTGAAATAATTTATTAACGAAACAAACCAAGTACGTTTCTTCAAGTGCTAATCCAAGACATTAATATTTACAAGTTTAGATTATCACATATTTGATTTAAACTGTCTAGGGCAGAGAATCGCAAACAATATTATTATTTACTTGTAATTTTCCATTAATCAAACAATGAGAACAAAGGGACGAATTCTTCTCCGGCATGCCTACTTGATTCTAAAAGGTCTTTGTCACTGGTACATATATTAATACACCCCAGTTGAATCAGCTACATAAGTAGGCTTCTGGTCGTCCCTTCGAAACAGGCTTATCTCTTATGCTATCTGTGCCCCCTTTCACATCCACAACACTCAAATCCAAAGAGTTAATACGACCCTCGTCACCTTCGCACATAAACCGTAAATTATAAACAAAGTTAATACACACATGGCGGGTTAAATCTTAAATCAACGACACCCTCATCCCGTTAAAGTTAATTCCTTTTCGATAATAAAGTTTACATTCGCGGGGCATCGAGCCGAGTGACAATTATGGGGAATAAAGGGTGTATTAGTGTGAAAACTGTGCGGGCGAGCGTAAGAAATTTATGGGGATAAATCTGGATGTATGCGTTCAATACGGAGACCGTTCCCAAATCGGCCCTTCGAGCGGAGCGCGCTCGGTTTACGCGCCTCCGCCGCTTTATCTTTACGACCCATAAAAATCCGCCTCGATTTATCCGTTGACATCGTCTCGTCACTCCCTCTCTCTCTCTCGACTGGGCGCAAAGAAGCTTCTCTGGATAATTTCAGTTTAAGCTCGTCTGCACAAACAAGTGGTGAAAATGTATGAAAGCCTCGCGCGTCCTCAATTTTTCACGGGTGAATCGGTAAATAAATAAACACGATCCATGAGAAAGAGACTCGGGAGATCCGCTGAGCACCGCCTGACGAATGTTACAAGTACCCTAACGTCAACTGTTTGCGTTTGTAACGGTACCGAAAGAAAAATGCACAAAGGGAACAATCGGTTACCTTCCTGGAAGGTCCTTAACACCGCCTTAACAATGGAAAGGACTCGGTTGAAGCGTTAACGTAGGTAAATGCGTTCCGCTGTCCGAAGAATTTGTAAAATGGCCGCAGATTAAAACGAATGCGTGATTTCGCGCGCTTCGAGGGCGTGTGTGTGTGCCTGGGCACCTTTGTGTCACGCCACTGCCTAGGCCGCGGGGGCAGCGAAAACGGGACAAAGAGCACAAAATGATGAAGCCACACACGCGTACGCGGTGTACGGTGTTGGTGACCTTGACTATTTGCGGCCGGTGGTTACTAAATTGCAGGCAATTACTGTGGCGCAACAACAGCACACACACACACGAAGCCATTCAAATTATTCTCATCTACACCGCACCAACGCATTCATCAGAATGGCAGCGTTGCCAGATTGGGGTTTTTTTCCCCAAAATGGGGGGTAAATTATTGTCTTGGGGTGTATTTTGGGGAACTTCAATCAATGGAGTATTTTTTGGGGTGGGCATTTTATACGACGGGTATTTTTGGGGAAATTAATGAACATGTTATTACATTTGCTATACTCGGCGCGCCGACCTGGTGGTATGATTACGTTGCGTTCACCCCGCGTCCTCGTGATTGTTATAAAAAGCCTGATTCACACAGCCTTGCCACATTTTAGTTATGTGCCGGAAATATAAATCTTTCTACTTTAAACCACAAATACTAACTATTTACCACTTCCTAATTAATTGTAATTGAAAAAGGCTGATTTAAGGATAGAACGTAATCACTACATTTAAATAAGACAGAAAAAACTAGAACACATGGCATACAACGGGCCTGATTAAAAATTTCGGCTGCGTGACACACACGCTTCACATCAGCCAATCAGCGAACATCACGCGAAAATCATTCAAACCCATGATACCACCGATTCGGTGCGCCGAGTATAGAATTACCAGGGGCGGCTCGTTATATAGAGCCACGGAGCCATGGCACTACCTGTAGACTCAAGCTTAGCAAGAATTTTTAACTGGTTCCTAAAAAACTTTTTAAATGTTAAACAACACCTGTAACACCGCATGGAAATTCCACATTAAATTCAACAGATGGTTAAAATTTTGACAGACTATTTTTGAATAGTGTGTCTTTACAAATTTCCAAAGAAAATAGTCGCAAGTTTACCACAACAAAAATAGTTGCAAATTTTGATGACCAAAAAAGCGCATTTTTCAGAAATTTGCATGGGAATTCCACATTTATTGCAACAGATGGTTGACATTTTGACAGACTAATTTTGAATAATGTGTCTTTACGAATTTAAAAAAAAAAAATTGCAAGTTTACCACAACAAAAATGGTTGCACTAGAGAGCAAATTTTGATGACCAAAAAAGCGCATTTTTCAGAAATTTGTATGGGAATTCCACATTTTGTTGCAACAGATGGTTGACATTTTGACAGACTAATTTTGAATAATGTGTCTTTACGAATTTCAAAAAAAAAATAATTGCAAGTTTACCACAACAAAAATGGTTGCACTAGAGAGCAAATTTTGATGACCAAAAAAGCGCATTTTTTAGAAATTTGCATGGGAATTCCACATTTATTGCAACAGATGGTTGACATTTTGACAGACTAATTTTGAATAATGTGTCTTTACGAATTTAAAAAAAAAATAATTGCAAGTTTACCACAACAAAAATGGTTGCACTAGAGAGCAAATTTTGATGACCAAAAAAGCGCATTTTTTAGAAATTTGCATGGGAATTCCACATTTATTGCAACAGATGGTTGACATTTTGACAGACTAATTTTGAATAATGTATCTTTACGAATTAAAAAAAAATCATTGCAAGTTTACCACAACAAAAATGGTTGTATTAGAGAGCAAATTTTGATGACCAAAAAAACGCATTTTTTAGAAATTCACATGGGAATTCCACCAGATGGTTAACATTTTGGCACACTAATTTTGAATGACGTGTCTTTACAAATTTCCAAAGAAAATAATTTTCTTCTAAATTTTCGATTTTTTTGTAAAACTTTTCGATTTTTTGGTCCGCAATTTTCATTTTTAGGATCGAATTTTTGGTCGAAGTTTTTAATTTTTTATCCTATATTTTAGATTTTTTTAACCTAAATTATTGATTTTGATTATTTTTTTGCCGATATTTTCAAATTTTTTTGACTGTTTTTGTTTTTTCCCCTTCATTTTCGATTTTGAACTTGAATTATTATTTTTTATGGGCGGCTTTTTTTACCTTTCGGTTACTTTTTGAATAAAATCGATTAAATTTAATTTTTTTTCAAACATTTTTTGACCATCCTGAACACTGTTTGTCAATAAAAAAAAAATTGTGGGACTTCCAGGAGCCGAGGTTTTCGAATTTCTAGTCAGCAATTTATTTTGAGGTAAAGAGTTATTTTGGGGGCAAATTATTTTTGTTTTCCTTGATTTTTCAATTTTTTGGTTCGCATTTTTATTTTTTAGACCAATATTTTTAATTTTTTTGGGCCTATATTTTAGATCTTTGACCTGTATTTTTTATTTCTCCGTTCAAAATTTAAGAGTTTTTGCCCTAAATATTCTTTGTTTTGGTTAAACTTTTGGATTTTTTTTGTTGAAATTTTCGGATTTTTTTAACCGCGAATTTTCGATTTTTTTATGCTTATATTTTAGTTTTTTACCTTTAATTAAGAGCTAATTCTGCAAGTGATTAATTTTTTACAATTTTTCAAAACATGAGTGCAAATTTCCTCAACCACAGAGCAAATTTTGAGTTTATTCCTTTGTTTTCTGCAGCATGTAGTTGTTTTCGCAGGAAATCAAAAGTACACTATTTTTGAATAATTGAAGTTTATTTGAAGCAAATCCTTGGGGTAATACATTTTTTACAATATTTCAAATCGTCGAGTGCAAATTTCCTTTGCCACAAAGCAAATTTGGAGTTTTTTTCCTTTGTTTTCTGGGGCTAATCACCCCGAGTGCTGAAAATGACAATTTTGGTACTTGAATTTTCAATATTTTTGTTTTCATTTTTTATTGTAAAGGCGGGATTTTGATATTTTGGTCTAAATTTTTGATCTTTTAGCCTAAATTTTCTTCTAAATTTTCGATTTGTTTGTTAAAATTTTCGATTTTTTGATCCGTAATTTTGATTTTTAGGATAGAATTTTTGGTCGATTTTAAGATTTTTTTAATCTAAATGATTGGTTTTTATACGCGACTTATTTAAATTTTTTTGTCGATATTTTGCAGTACAGTTTTTGATTTCTTCCCCTTCATTTTAGATTTTTTAACTTGAATTATTATTTTTTATGGGCGATTTTTTTTACTCTTTGGTTACTTTTTGACTACCGTTTTCGAGTTTCTGGTCGGCAACTAATTTTGAGCTAAAGAGTTATTTTAGGAGCTGCAAATTGCAAATTTTAATTTTGTTTTCCTTGATTTTTCAATATTTTTGATTTGCATTTTTTATTTTTTTTGCCTGTATTGTAGATATTTGACCTGTATTTTTCATTTCTTTGTTTTCCAAATTTTAGAGTTTTTGCCGGAAATATTCTTTATTTTGGTTAAACTTTTTGATTTTTTTTTTGGTGGAATTTTCGGATTTTTGGTCTACATTTTTTTAACCGCGAATTTTTGATAATTGTCTAAATTTTCGATTTTTTGTGCTTATATTTTAGTTTTTTTTTACCTTAATTAAGAGCTAATTCTGCAAGTGATTGTTTTTTTACGATTTTTCAAAACATTGAGTGCAATTTCCGTTCCCTCCATTGCAGTTTTGAGTGAATTCCTGTTGTTTCAGTGGCAATATTGCAAAGGTTTTTACAAGTTATGAAAAGTACCCTTTTTGCATAGTTTTAGTAATTTTGGAGCTAATTCTACAAGTGATTAATTTTTTACAATTTTTCAAAACATTGAGTGCAAATTTCCATCCTACAGAGCAAATTTTGAGTTTATTCCCTTGTTTTCTGCAGGAGCATGTCGTTGTTTTCGGGAAATTAAAAGTAGACTATTTTTGAATAATTGAAGTTTATTTGAAGCGAAACCTTCAAGTAATAATTTTTTTTAATTTTTCAAATCGTCCAATGCAAATTTCCTTCGCTACAGAGAGTTTTTTTCCTATGTTTTCTGGGGCTAATCACCCCGAGTGCTGAATATGGCAATTTTCGTATTTGAATTTTCAATCTTCTTGTTTTCATTTTTTATCGTAAAGCCCGGATTTTGATATTTTGGTCTAAATTTTTAATCTTTTTGCCTTTTTTTTCTAAATTATCGATTTGTTTGTTAAAATTTTCGATTTTTTTGTCCGCAATTTTTGATTTTCATGCGCGACTTTTTTTATTTTTTTGCCAATATTTTCAATTTTTTTATGGTTTTTAATTTCTTGCCCTTGATTTTAGATTTTTTAACTTGATTTTTTTTTTATAGGTTTTATAGGTTACTTTTTGGTTACTTTTTGACTAAAATTCATTAAATTTATTTTTTTTTTCTATTTTTTTTTTCAAGACAGACCATCTGAACACTATTTGTCCATAACATTTTGTTGTGGGTCTTTCAGGAACTGAGGTATTCGAATTTCTGGTCGGCAACTTATTTTGAGTTAAAGAGTTATTTTGGGGGCTGAAAATGACGAATTATTTTCGTTTTCCTTGATTTTTAAATTTTTTTGGTTTGAATTTTTAATTTTTAGACCAGCATTTTTGATTTTTTTGGCCTATATTTTTTCCAAAGGGCACTATAAACAAATTATTTTAAATTTCTTATTACATGTTGCTTGATACATTTATGGTAAAAATTCGAACGTATCTAGCGCCAAACGGCACTTTAATTTTTTTTGAAATTTTAAAACTTAGCTTATCGTGTTTATGTTTAAAAATTGAATGTGTGTAGCGCGAAGGGCACTATAAATAAATTAGTTTAAATGATTCGGTCGTTGTTGCTTGTGATATTTATGTGAAATTTGGTTATGCAAGTAGTGCCAGACGGCATGCTATATTTTTTTTACTGTGGTGTATAAATGTTCAAAAATAAAGGTTAATTTTAAAAATTCATTCCATCACGAGTTTTTACGAAAATTTAAAACGAATTATTTTTAATGGTTAGTAGGATATCCCTTAATACGTTTGTGTAAACATTTACACCCTAACGGCTATAATTAATATTTCATTGGTCATAATTCGGGTGATGGTGTGGCGCCTAAATCCGTGGCTGGAAAGTCGTGGCTAACTTTTTGTCGGTGCTCTACCATCAACGTCCCACGAGCCGCCACTGATCACAGCTCAAATGTTGTTGAGTATCGCGGATAATTGTCATCTGGGAAAAGTTATATCAAACACCGTAAAGAAATTTTGGACATTTAACGTAGTTTAGATGCTATTGCATAAATTTTTTTCAATTTTTTGTTTATTTTTAAAGTAATTCGAATTATATATTACACACATAAGTGATAAACAAAATTATCTACAAGGTCTCGGCAGTCATAACAAAATCGTTATCGCGACATGTGTTTCGCCGTCGTCTCCGCGAAAATATTTGCCGAATTAGAAGATGGCGGAAGGCGCGCATTAATCACGCACGTCACACACGTGGAGCGCGCGAACGGGGGTCGAAACGTGGACCTCCACCCGCTGCGAGATGCTCCGGATCGCGATCGCGTGCTCCCCGGCGGTTAGCTTGGCCAACGAGAACGCCATTTCCCGATTTTTCCCTTTTCTCACGTCGCATTTTCCGGGTTGTAATTAAATGGACCGAACGCATGCGACCGGATAACGCATTACCATTATTCAAATTGGGCTATTTATAAGCTAAACCAACTTTTTTATTTACTGCAATCTTCGTCATAAAGAACAATTTAAAAAATCTTGGTGTTAAACTTCATTATCATCCGGCCCTTTGCTTCCAATACTATGTATACCGGGTGTGGCACTTAAGACGCCTCGGACCATAGCTCCTTTACGATAAAAGCTATCGAAAAAAATCTAAGAACAAAGTGGTGCATAGTTACCGTCGCTATGTTTTAAAAATATTTCTAATCATCAGTGGCGTGCCGTACTCCAGTGGCGTACCAAACTTATGTTTTTTTAAATGGAATGCCCTATTTTTTATTGCATATTTGGAAAGTGCTCGACGAGTACTTATTTTTTTATCTAACATGTTATACCCTTCACTTTAGCGGTTTCGCTGTTATAACCCCTTCTTTCAAAATTGCGCCCCATTTTTGAGATTTTTTTGTAGAGAAACTAATTGACGCCGGCGCCTAAATTTTGAATTGAGGTACAGGTTAAGACCTCGTATACCTTCACATAATTTTTTTTCGGGTAATTTATGGAAAAAAAATAATTTTTGATTGATCTTCGTATGTTGTCATTTTTTCCGAAAATTTCAAATGGCACCCCCCTAAAAAAATTACGGCGTTGTACAGCCAAAACTCTAAATTTTTCATTGGTGTAAAAAAAATTACACATTGCATAACAAAATTTCGGAGAAAAAAGGAATTTCATCGCAAATGTCGGGAAACGTTTTCCGTTCCCAAGTGTGCCATGAGAAAACAAAAGATTGGTAATTGTCAAAGTACCAAAACAAATACACAAATACGGTCAACATAATAGTATGTACCTATTTATTCAACATGATATGAAAAATGCAGATTAAGAAAATTTAACAACTTAAACTAAATGTTCGAAATGACGACCTTCCTGCTGGAGGCATAACCGCAACTTCTGGTGATATACCGCAGTTCATTATTTTCGGTAATAACTGCCTTCTTTCTAACTCTCCTTGGCCGTTTCACACTTCCCGTAGTAGTAAATCTCTCCAACACTTTTTGAAACGCACGTTCATTTGGATGTGCCCTGTGCGGATATCTCGCAGCGTACACTCGTGATGCCAAGAAACAATTCTTGTTACATTCTCCAAGAATAAATATCATGTCAACCATTTCCTCTTGAGTTCGGAACATTTTTAGAACGTTTATCAAAAATGACTTATGGCTGCTACTGACGTCTAATAATTTACTTTGACAATTACCAATCTTTTGTTTTCTCATGGCACACTTGGGAACGGAAAACGTTTCCCGACATTTGCGACGAAATTCCTTTTTTCTCCGAAATTTTGTCATGCAATGTGTATTTTTTTTTACACCAATGAAAAATTTAGAGTTTTGGCTGTACAACGCCGTAATTTTTTTAGGGGGGAGCCATTTGAAATTTTCGGAAAAAATGACAACATGCGAAGATCAATCAAAAATTATTTTTTTGCCATAAATTACCCGAAAAAAAATTATGTGAAGGTATACGAGGTCTTAACCTGTACCTCAATTCAAAATTTAGGCGCCGGCGTCAATTAGTTTCTCTATAAAAAAATCTCAAAAATGGGGCGCAATTTTGAAAGAAGGGGTTATAACAGCGAAACCGCTAAAGTGAAGGGTATAACATGTTAGATAAAAAAATAAGTCGTCGAGCACTTTCCAAATATGCAATAAAAAATAGGGCATTCCATTTAAAAAAACATAAGTTTGGTACGCCACTGGAGTACGGCAAGCCACTGATGATTAGAAATATTTTTAAAACATAGCGACGGTAACTATGCACCACTTTGTTCTTAGATTTTTTTCGATAGCTTTTATCGTAAAGGAGCTATGGTCCGAGGCGTCTTAAGTGCCACACCCGGTATAGTAGCAGGTTATTTCTCCTTTGCGATATTATATGGTTATAGAAAAAAAAAACTTTCAGGATCTGTTAAAAAAGTCGGATGAAGACAATAAGTTCTTTTCAGAATGTTAAGAAAAGCTCTTTCTACTTTTTTACATTAAAAAAATTTATGACCTTGAAATTTGAATCTATATCACGTTACATGTAATATTAAAACCAATTTCAATAGCGTTAAAATGAGCCACGACTTAAGACCTAGGCTCTACTAGAACCAGATTAATTGGCAGTTAAGGTAGTTCAGATGTTCAGGTGTTCTTTCATTTAAAAAATCAATAGCTCAAAAACGAATCCTGAAAAAATCAGTTTGTTTATATTGTTGAATACTACAAATATATGTAGATCCATCTCAAAATGTCGTGGCACCCGGGGGTAAAGTTTGCGTAGAGTGATAAAGTATTCAGAAAGATCGCGATAACAAATCTACGCGTGGCCGCATCACCGAATTGGGGGGGGGGGGGGGGGGAATCGTTGGATGCATTTTTCAATTTTAAGTTTGAAGTGTTGTAGTTACGTTTCCATCAAAGATACGGCAATTGTTTCTACAGGAAATCAGAAATGCATTATTTTTGTATAGATTTGGAGCTTTTGAAGCCACTTCCTTGATTAATAAACTTTTTACAATTTTTCGAATCGTTGGATGCATTTTTCAATTTTTCATTTTAAGTTTGCAGTGTTGCTGTTTTGTTTCCATCAAAGATACGGCAATTGTTTTTACAGGAAATCATAAATGCATTATTTTTGTATAGATTTGGAGCTTTTGAAGCCACTTCCTTGATTAATAAATTTTTTACAATTTTTCGAATCGTTGGATGCATTTTTCAATTTTTCATTTTAAGTTTGAAGTGTTGCTGTTTTGTTTCCATCAAAGTTACGGCAATTATTTTTACAGGAAATCCTAAATGCATTATTTTTGTATAGATTTGGAGCTTTTGAAGCCACTTTCTTAATTAATAAATTTTTTACAATTTTTCGAATCGTTGGTTGCATTTTTCAAATTTTCATTTTAAGTTTGAACTGTTGCTTTTTGTTTCCATCAAAGATACGGCAATTGTTTCTACAGGAAATCAGAAATGCATTATTTTTGTATCGATTTGTAGCTTTTGAAGCCACTTCCTTGATTAATAAATTTTTTACAATTTTTCGAATCGTTGGATGCATTTTTCATTTTAAGTTTGCAGTGTTGCTGTTTTGTTTCCATCAAAGATACGGCAATTGTTTTTACAGGAAATCATAAATGCATTATTTTTGTATAGATTTGGAGCTTTTGAAGCCACTTTCTTGATTAATAATTTTTTTGCAATTTTTCGAATCGTTGGTTTCATTTTTCAAATTTTCATTTTAAGTTTGAACTGTTGCTGTTTTGTTTCCATCAAAGATACGGCAATTGTTTTTACAGGAAATCATAAATGCATTATTTTTGTATAGATTTGGAGCTTTTGAAGCCACTTTCTTGATTAATAATTTTTTTGCAATTTTTCGAATCGTTGGTTTCATTTTTCAAATTTTCATTTTAAGTTTGAACTGTTGCTGTTTTGTTTCCATCAAAGATACGGCAATTGTTTTTACAGGAAATCATAAATGCATTATTTTTGTATAGATTTGGAGCTTTTGAAGCCACTTCCTTGATTAATAAATTTTTTACAATTTTTCGAATCGTTGGATGCATTTTTCAATTTTTCATTTTAAGTTTGAAGTGTTGCCGTTTTGTTTCCATCAAAGATACGGCAATTATTTTTACAGGAAATCAGAAATGCATTATTTTTGTATAGATTTGGAGCTTTTGAAGCTGCTTCCTTGATTAATAAATTTTTTATAATTTTTCAAATCGTTGGATGCATTTTTCAATTTTTCATTTTAAGTTGGAACTGTTGCTGTTTTGTTTCCACCAAAGATATGAGAATTGTTTTCACTGGAAATCAAAAGTTAATTATTTTTGTATAAATTTTGAGCTTTCAAATTCCTTTTTCGATTTTCAAAAAATTGAAAGATGTTGAAGTTTTTTTTATCAATAATCAAGAAATCGTAAAGATTACATCAAATTAAATTACGAGCAATTCCAGAGAATGCTAAAATGAACCATTTTTTTTGTTAACCCCTTACTGCATGATTTTTTATTTTAATGAAAAAATAATTATTATGAATACCTTTGGTGATCCAGTAATTGGGAAAAATATTAAAAAAATTTAATATTCATTTTTTACAAAAATACAGGGTGTGCCATATCTGGCACGCAATGCAGTAACGGAACATTATTGACATACTAGAGAATGATTTCTGTCTTTAACCCTTTACTGCATACGGGACTACAATTTCAACCCCCAAATTTAGGCAAGCTGTGACACATCGGCGTACAAAATAGACCACAAAATTTGGGGTTTAGCGACTGTCAGTACATATAACGCAAATGCTAATTCTGGCAAAAATTTCTTGTTTCCAGATGCCTATGAAAACTAGATATTTTCTTCTAGGCAACCCTATTAGTCTCTAAAATATATCTAAATATAAATTTTTACCACCGGATGTTAAATAAAGCTAAAAATATATGCAAACTCTCTGTGCCATATATGGCACGGTATGCAGAAAGGGGTTAATAAATACTTTCAAAAATTTCAAAATTTTGAAGTTTGTGTATTGTTGCGCAACTTGCGAGTGGAGTGGATGGATCGTCGCAGACTGTGACACAATTTACAGTAAACAAAGAATTTTCTTGTTCGTTTTCTTATTCTAAAATATTTTTCGATGGCTCGTAGACTGGTGAAAGGAACGTGCGGGGAACCACACGCAGTGCACCACAGGTGTCTTCAACTATTTTACTGATGATTGTGGCGCCAATGTAAGACGAAAACTTTAAAATCTTCTAAACTAGAAATCGTTGGAAGGGACTTCCTCATTACGGTATCAACGGTGCAACCAATCCAACTAAACGATGAAATAGTTCTTCATATCATAATGATGGTTGTGGTTAGTAAGTGTTTCATTAGATGTTAAATTCTTCATGTATTCGCAAAAACTTGCTGTACTGGGACTTCAATGAGTTCCCAAAGTGGTCGAACGCTTTTCCAGCCACGTTTTAACCCACACGTATATTGTTCTTCTTCATTTCTTTTCCTTTGGTGCCATATAGCCACCGCAATTAGCAATGTGTGAGCTTCACATTGTTTTAAACATAATTACTTGTTTGAGACAAGTTCGTAAATAAATTCGGTGAGGGGCACCTTCAATAAATTTGCTCGTGTAAATCAGGCCTGAAGACAACTACGTAATTTATTAAACTCTGAATAAATTACACGCCTTTCTAGTTCTATATCTGTAACATCTAATTCGGTAAAATTTTGTTCCGAATATTAGGCATAAACCTGACAACTGACAATTAATAGCGGCAACATAACCTACGCTAACGCAGAAATAATTGGGCGCGAAGACAATGGAACGTAGCAGTCATTGCCCTCTTAGGTACACTCGGCGATGAAGCAGCACGCATTTAATTGTCACTTTGGGGGGATTACGCCTCCTGTTCCGTAATCTGCGCATTAAAACAGTCCGCAGCTGTCGGGTTCGCACTCTCGCCACTATAAATACTTGGTTGGATATTGTATTATCGGGGGGTATTAACATCATCACGTCAAGCCGTGCGTGCTTGGCTTTGTGATGGCGTAAAAAGGAAGAAATTATGAACCGTTCCGCTGCGCACACATTTCCTTATCAAAGGCGAACTCTGTCCTCGCGACTTCCCCCCTCGTCGTCCCCCCGGACAGTCCTGCTGCTGGTGGAAACCCGTATCGAACTTTGCTCCCCCGTTCCCTGCGGAGAAAAAGGCGCCCGCTGGGGGTCCATTATCCGCTTCCTGCGTCCCCGCAGCAATTAGCAGCGAGCAGTAGTGCGCCGTGATTCTTTCCTCTTTTTTTCAGTCCTCAAAGAGAAATGCGTGGCGTGTGAGAGAGGCGCATTATTATGCGTGCGAGGGGACCAGGCGGCCATTATACGCAGGGACCACTCTCCCATTCAGCCGCCGCCCCCCGCGCCTACCCGGAGGAGGATTCCGCACATAAAGGATCTTTATGCTTCTTTAAAACCCTCGGCCCACCCGTCGGGGCCGTTTCTGAAACGGCCCAGGTGGTAATAAAAAAGGCATTTGAATAGATTACCTTGTTAATTGTGCGAGCACAAAGAACGGGGTGAAGGAAATCGTAAACAAAGATGCGTGAGTTTTTTCGTCCGGAGCAATTGAAAATCGCGACAGTAAAATATTTGCATTTTGTTGCTAACGCGCCGGGATTTTTTCTTTTTAGATTTATGGGCGCAATAAAGCGCGCAGTAAAAAGGACGAGAGGCTGTCACGAGCAGCGCATAATTATCCGCAATTTTTCGCGTGACACAATGGAGTGATATTAATATCAGAGACGCCACGTCCTAGTCATTACCAGTGCTGACAGAGTGGGAGTAAAAAATCAGCACTAATGAAAATTTTAGTAGACGTAGAATTTCGGTGGAAATTTAGTTTTCCGCCTACCTGTTCTGAATGCACATTTTTCGGCCCCAAAATGGGGGAAGAAAACGAGGTTTAGGAGTCAAAAATATTGAATAAATTTGCGGCTTACTGGTTAAAATAAATATCACTAAACTCATAATACTTTAGAATATAACGCGTACAATGTATATAACGCTTATGCATTAGTAAAGCCGAGGAAAAGATTGGATACGGGTGTGCGCTTCCATAGCGCTAAACGATTTGGTTTGTTCTCGAGGAGTTATTTTCGAATCTAGTCGAAAAGCTTTGAAGATTTTTGCAGAATCGGAAAGCGGAATAAATTTTGGGTCATTTTGAAACGTGATAACTGCGTTTCTATCTTTGTTTTGCCTCTGAAAAAGCGCATCTTTAGAATGATGATTTGCTCGGTTCTCGAGGGATTATTTTTAAATAAAATAATTAACGTCGGGGAGTATTTGGAGATGTTTGCAGAATCGTCTAATATATTTTGAGTAAAATTAGATAGTTGCAGATTTGTAGCAACTATTTTTATTTATTTTTTGTAATTTGAAAATTGGTTTCGTGGTGTTATTTCAAAATTTATATGAAGGGATCTTTAGATATTCGCACTGAATCATTGTAAAATGAGTTTTTCATAAATTTGGGAAGTTTAGTATTTGTAGTCAGGGGCGGCTCGTTATATAGAGTCAAGGAGCCATAGCACTACCTGTAGTTTCAATCTCAGCAAGAATTTTTAACACTTTTTCGTCAGTTACTTTGGTCTAGGAAGGTAAATCGTTCTTTCTTTCTAACTGATGTTAGGTACGGCCTTTAACAATGCGATTATGATAAAATATTTCTACAACATCTGCTCCGTCCGAATTTTTTTATTAAAGCCCTGATATTGACAAGTGATTTTGATTGACAGCAAGTTAAGATTTTTGATTTTAACCGAAATTTCACCTTTTCCGCGTTTTCAGTTGAATAACTTAAAAACCATCTGCAGAATGTTTGAATATTTTGCATAAATATTGAAGTGATTTTGAGTGACAGTTAATTGTGATTTGCTTTGATTTTAACAGAAATTTTTCCTAATATTTGTTACAAAAATTGATATTTTCGCGTTTTTAGTGAAATAACTCATAAACTATCTTCAGAATGTTTTGACATTTGCATAAATATTAAAGTTCTGATATTAGTAGGTAAAATTGAGCAACAGTCCGTTGTGATTTATTTTGATTTTAAACGAATTTTCACTTTTTCTCAAGATTTAATATAAAAAATGAACATTTTTGAGTTTCTAGTCAGAAATCAATTTGCAGAATGTTTTGATCTTCTGCATGGATATTAAAGAGTTATTTTGAGTAACAATTAATTCGATTTACTTCGATTTTAAACGAATTTTCTCAAAATTTATTACAAAAAATTGACATTTCTAACTTTTCTGTTGAATAACTCAAAAACCATCTGCAGAATGTTTTGATATTTTGAGTGAATATTATATCCCTGATGTCGATGAGTGATTTTGAGTAACAGTTAATTATAATTTGCTTCGATTTTAAGCGAATTTTCTTAAAATTTATTACAAAAAATTGTCATTTCTGACTTTTCTGTTGAATAACTCAAAAACCATCTGCAGAATGTTTTGATATTTTGAATGGATATTATAGCTCTGATGTTAATAAGTGATTTTGAGTAACAGTTAATTATAAATTGCTCTAATTTTAAGCGAATTTTCTTAAAATTTATTACAAAAAATTGACATTTCTGACTTTTCTGTTGAATAACTCAAAAACCATCTGCAGAATGTTTTGATATTTTGAATGGATATTATAGCTCTGATGTTAATAAGTGATTTTGAGTAACAGTTAATTATAAATTGCTCTAATTTTAAGCGAATTTTCTTAAAATTTATTACAAAAAATTGACATTTCTGACTTTTCTGTTGAATAACTCAAAAACCATCTGCAGAATGTTTTGATATTTTGAGTGAATATTATAGTCCTGATGTCGATGAATGATTTTGAGTAACAGTTAATTGTAATTTGCTTCGATTTTAAGCGAATTTTCTCAAAATTTATTACAAAAAATGACATTTCTAACTTTTCTGTTGAATAACTCAAAAACCATCTGCAGAATGTTTTTGATATTTTGAATGGATGTTATAGCTCTGATGTTGATAAGTGATTTTGAGTAACAGTTAATTAGAATTTGCTTCGATTTTAAGCGAATTTTCTCAAAATTTATTACAAAAAATTGACATTTCCAACTTTTCTGTTGAATAACTCAAAAACTATATGCAGAATGTTTTTGATATTTTGAGTGAATATTATAGTCTTGATGTTGATGAGTGATTTTGAGTAAAGTTCATTGCGATTTGCTTCGATTTTAAGCGAATTTTCTCAAAATTTATTACAAGAAATTGACATTTCTAACTTTTCCGTTGAATAACTCAAAAACCATCTTCAGAATGTTTTTGATATTTTGAATGGATATTATAGCTTTGATGTTAATAAGTGATTTTGAGTAACAGTTAATTATAAATTGCTCTAATTTTAAGCGAATTTTCTTAAAATTTATTACAAAAAATTGACATTTCTGACTTTTCTGTTGAATAACTCAAAAACCATCTGCAGAATGTTTTGATATTTTAAATGGATATTATAGCTCCGATGTTAATAAGTGATTTTGAGTAACAGTTAATTATAAATTGCTCTAATTTTAAGCGAATTTTCTTAAAATTTATTACAAAAAATTGACATTTCTGACTTTTCTGTTGAATAACTCAAAAACCATCTGCAGAATGTTTTGATATTTTGAGTGAATATTATAGTCCTGATGTCGATGAATGATTTTGAGTAACAGTTAATTGTAATTTGCTTCGATTTTAAGCGAATTTTCTCAAAATTTATTACAAAAAATGACATTTCTAACTTTTCTGTTGAATAACTCAAAAACCATCTGCAGAATGTTTTTGATATTTTGAATGGATGTTATAGCTCTGATGTTGATAAGTGATTTTGAGTAACAGTTAATTAGAATTTGCTTCGATTTTAAGCGAATTTTCTCAAAATTTATTACAAAAAATTGACATTTCCAACTTTTCTGTTGAATAACTCAAAAACTATATGCAGAATGTTTTTGATATTTTGAGTGAATATTATAGCCTTGATGTTGATGAGTGATTTTGAGTAAAGTTCATTGCGATTTGCTTCGATTTTAAGCGAATTTTCTCAAAATTTATTACAAGAAATTGACATTTCTAACTTTTCCGTTGAATAACTCAAAAACCATCTTCAGAATGTTTTTGATATTTTGAATGGATATTATAGCTTTGATGTTAATAAGTGATTTTGAGTAACAGTTAATTATAAATTGCTCTAATTTTAAGCGAATTTTCTTAAAATTTATTACAAAAAAATGACATTTCTGACTTTTCTGTTGAATAACTCAAAAACCATCTGCAGAATGTTTTGATATTTTAAATGGATATTATAGCTCTGATGTTAATAAGTGATTTTGAGTAACAGTTAATTATAAATTGCTCTAATTTTAAGCGAATTTTCTTAAAATTTATTACAAAAAATTGACATTTCTGACTTTTCTGTTGAATAACTCAAAAACCATCTGCAGAATGTTTTTGATATTTTGAATGGATATTATAGCTTTGATGTTAATAAGTGATTTTGAGTAACAGTTAATTATAAATTGCTCTAATTTTAAGCGAATTTTCTTAAAATTTATTACAAAAAATTGACATTTCTAACTTTTCTGTTGAATAACTCAAAAACTATATGCAGAATGTTTTTGATGTTTTGAATGGATATTATAGCTCTGATGTTGATAAGTGATTTTGAGTAACAGTTAATTATAATTTGCTTTAATTTTAAGCGAATTTTCTTAAAATTAATTAGAACAAATTTAAATTTTCGACTTTTCCCTTGAATAACTCAAAAACCATCTGCAGAATGTTTTGATATTTTGAGTGAATATTATAGCGCTGATGTCGATGAGTGATTTTGAGTAACAGTTAATTGCGATTTGCTTCGATTTTAAGCGAATTTTCTCAAAATTTATTACAAAAAATTGACATTTCTAACTTTTCTGTTGATAACTCAAAAATCATCTGCAGAATGTTTTAATATTTTGAATGGATATTATAGCTCTGATGTTGATAAGTGATTTTGAGTAACAGTTAATTATAATTTGCTTTAATTTCAAGCGAATTATCTTAAAATTAATTAGAAAAAATTGAAATTTTCGAGTTTTCCGTTGAATACCTCAAAAACCATCTGCAGAATATTTTCATATTTTGAGTGAATATTATAGCCTTGATGTGGATGAGTGGTTTTGAGTAACAGTTAATTTGCTTCGATTTTAAGCGAATTTTCTCAAAATTTATTACAAAAAATTGACATTTCTAACTTTTCTGTTGAATAACTCAAAAACCATCTGCAGAATGTTTTAATATTTTGAGTGAACATTATAGCCTTGATGTCGATGATTTTGAGTAACAGTTAACTGCGATTTGTTTCAATTTTAAGCGAATTTTCTCAAAATTGATAACAAAAAAATTGACATTTTTTTTTCAGTTCACAGAAATTTGTAATTTGAAAATTGGTTTCGTGGTGTTTTTTTTTAAATTTATATAAAGGGATGTTTAGATATTCGCTCTGAATCATTGTAAAATGAGTTTTTAGTTTAGTATTTGTAGCAATTGTTTTTATATCTTTTTCAGTTCGTGAAAATCTTAATTTGAACATGAGCATAACAGCAGTTCTCGTGCGATTCTTTAAAATTTATAGGAAAGATTAGTTCAATTGAATTAGATTTTTAAAAATGAATTAATCTCAGACATGACTGCTATGTTTCTCTCTCTCTCTCGGGCATGGCCAACTCAGCAACAAAATTCTATGGCTCACACTTTATATTGTCTTCTTACAATCATTGATCACAATTTAAGTAGAAATCACTGTTTAGGTAAGAGTCACAGTTAAAGTAACAATCACAGTTTGGGTAACTTTGCAATTTTAAGTAGCAATCAATAATTAGCAGTCGTAGTTTGGATAACAGTAGAGATTATAAATAACGAATCACGGTTTAAGTAACAGTCGCAATCACAGTCACGGTGAAATTTGCCTATTATTAATAGTAACGACGTGTGATTTTTCAATATCAGTGAAAAAAAGATATGTGAAATATCGCCCACCCCTTGCCAAATTTTATTGAAATCTGAGATGGTGAGGTGAAAAGTGTATTAAAATTGTATTGAGTTGATACGGAATGACCCTTTTGTGAATCACACTTGTGGTAGATTTTATGTCAAAAATTTAAATATGTAAAGGTACGTTTACACGCTCATACAATTTGTGCAAACTGATTTGTGCAAGACTGCAAATGAACTGAACGTGTGTTCAAGTATAGTTTACCTTGCACAATTTATCTGCAGAATCTAAAAAAAAGTGTTTTTGGTTAATTAAATGAAAATATTGACGAAAAAATACTTCTTTCTCTGGCTGCGGTTTGTGTTATTTAAAAAAAGGTAAAATCGATGCAGAAAGATAGAATATGCAAATTTTCTAGTACTACAGATTTTATTTAAACCAAACTTTTTTGGCTTGCCCAAACGATTTACTCACGCGAATTAGCTTGTACAAGACTTATTGGCACAATTTCATGACCGTGTAAACATACCTTAATATCTATATGCAAAGAAATTTGGAAACTAAATGAACGCATTCTGTTTTAAACAAAATTGATTTAGAAACTGTTCAGAAGAGTTTTGATAATCAAGAACAAGAACATATGATAAAAGATAACTTTGGAAAAAAAAATTAATTCGTTGAATTAAGACTAATTTTGCAGAGCTACGAACAGGTAAAATAATACCTAATCCACGAGGTTTTGGGTTAATAAGCTCGAGTGAGTTTTGTTATTTTCACGCTCGCTCACACTCATCCCCCCGCGCGCTCCGAAAGGAACGGGGGGTGTATTTTTAATCATCTCCGGGGGTCCTTTGAAGCCTTCTCGCCTCCGCACCGGCTGGAAATTTCGATCGGGACGCGAAGTTTTCAGCCGGAGGGTGTAAATAGGTCAGAAAATAAAAAGGGAGCCGTCGGAGCGGCGGTGAAGAGGCGGCAGCGCGGGTCCGCATTGAACGGGTCAGAAGGCATGCCGCCGCCGCTGCTGTGCCCGGCTCTCCGAGTGCGCGCTGCTGGCTGTACACGGTCCGCCGGGAGGGTAGTTTTTTTCCCCTTTTTTATTACGCACCGGTCACACCCTTGCATAATTCATCGGCGCGACACTGATTTTTCTGCCCTTATTGCGGTAGGATTTCGCGAAAATAAATAAATTCTACTCGCCACCAGTGGCGGCTCGTGGAACATGTTGAAGGTAGAGCCACTTATACAATATATCCCCCCTCCCGTCCTCCTTTTTTGAAGAACGATTTATTTACCCAGACCAAAGTAACTGGCGAAAGTGTTTTAAGAATTAATTAAAAATTCTTGCAGAGCTTGAAACTACAGGTAGTGCCGTGGCTCCTTGGCTCTATATAACGAGCCGCCCCTGCTTGCGACAGCAAAATATTCTACTTTTGACAGCTGAAAAATACAATTTTTGACAGTTCAAAAATGTCAAAAAAAAAATTTTTACTAGCGATTTTCAACAGCTGGGGATTACCATTCTTGACAGCCGAAAAATGCCATTCCCGATAGCAGATACATACCGTTATAAAAATCAATTTTTGACAACAAAATATACAGGTTTTGACAGCTGAAACATGCAATTTTTGACAGTCAAAAAATGTTAAAAAATGCTCCTTTTGATAGCTAAAAAATACCATTTATTTAGGTGGGAAATACCATTTTTGGCAGCTGAAAAATATCATTTTTGACAGCTGAAAAATTACATTTTTGACAGCTGAATAATGCAATTCTTAATAGCTGCAAAATACCATTCTTGATAACAGCAACACACTATTATCATTATCAATGGTATCATACCATTATTGTCAGCTAAAAAATACAATTTTTGAAAACAAAAAATATAATTTTTGAAAGCTGAAAAATGCCATTTTTGACAATTATAAAATGACGAAAAATGCTGCTTTTGATAGCTGAAAAATAACATTTTTATAAGTTGGAAATCGCATTTTTGACAGCTGAAAAATAACATTTTTATAAGCTGGAAATCGCATTTTTGACAGCTGAAAAATATAATTTTTGACAGCTAAAAAATATAATTTTTGACAGCTGAAAAATATCATTTTTGACAGTTGAATAATATACTTCTTAACAGCTGAAGATTGCCAATTTTAACAACTGAAAAATACGATTCTTGACAATCGCAATAAAACATTATTATTACTGTAAGAAACCATTATTGTCAGCTAAAAAAATACAATTTTTGACAACAATAAAATACAAGTTTTGACAGCTGAAAATGCCATTTTTGTCAGTTAAAAAGTCAAAAAATGCTGCTTAAATAACATTTTTATAGGTTGGAAATCGCATTTTTGACAGCTAAAAAATAACATTTTGGCAGTTGAAGAATAATACAATTCTTAACAGCTGAAAAATACCATTGTTGACAACTGCAACAAACCATTACTGACAACTGTAACATACCATTATTGCCTGCTAAAAAATACAATTTTTGACTACAAAAAATCATTTTTTGGCAGCTGAAATATGCCATTCTTGACAATTAGAAATAATGTCACAAAATGCTATTTTGATAACTGAAAAATAACATTTTAATAGGTGAGAAATACCCTTTTTGACATATAAAAAAATATTTTTGACAACTGAAAAATATCATTTTTGACATTTGAATAATACACTTCTTAACAGCTAAAAATTGCCAATTTTAACAAAAAAAAAACAATTCTTAACAGCTGGAAAATACCATTGTTGTCAACTGTAACAAACCATTATTGACAACTGTAACATACCATTATTGCCTGCTAAAAAATACAATTTTTGACTACAAAAAGTCAATTTTTGACAGCTGAAATATGCCATTTTTGACAATTAAAAATAATGTCACAAAATGCTGTTTTTGATTGCTGAAAAATAACATTTTAATAGGTGAGAAATACCCTTTTTGAAATAAAAAAAAAACATTTTTGACAACTGAAGAATATCATTTTTGACATTTGAATAATACACTTCTTAACAGCTGAAAATTGCCAATTTTAACAACTGAAAAATACGATTCTTGACAATCGCAACAAACCATTATTGACAACTGTAAGAAACCATTATTGTCAGCTAAAAAATACAATTTTTGACAACCCAAAAAATACAAGTTTTGACAGCTAAAAACGCCATTTTTGACAGTTAAAAAAATGTAGACAAATGCTGCTTTTGATAGATGAAAAATAACATTTTTAGAGGTTGGAAATCGCATTTTTGACAACGGAAAAATAACATTTTTGACAGTTGAATAATACAATTTCAAACAGCTGAAAAATTCCATTGTTGACAACTGCAACAAACCATTATTGACAACAGTAACATACCATTATTGCCTGCTAAAAAATACAATTTTTGACTACAAAAATCAATTTTTGACAGCTGAAATATGCTATTTTTGACAATTAAAAATAGTCACAAAATGCTGTTTTTGATAACTGAAAAATAACATTTTAATAGGTGAGAAATACCCTTTTTGACATAAAAAAAATATTTTTGACAACTGAAAAATATCATTTTTGACATTTGAATAATACACTTCTTAACAGCTAAAAATTGCCAATTTTAACAACTGAAAATACGATTCTTGACAATCACAACAAAACATTATTGACAACTGTAACAAACCATTATTGTCAGCTAAAAAAATACATTTTTTGACAACACAAAAAATACAAGTTTTGACGGCTGAAAATGCCATTTTTGACAGTTAAAAAAAATGTAGAAAAATGCAGCTTTTGATAGCTGAAAAATAACATTTTTAGAGGTTGGAAATCGCATTTTTGACAGCTGAAAAATAACATTTTTGTCAGTTGAATAATACAATTCTTAACAGCTGGAAAATACCATTGTTGTCAACTGCAACAAACCATTATTGACAACTGTAACATACCATTATTGCCTGCTAAAAAATACAATCTTTGACTACAAAAAATCAATTTTTGGCAGCTAAAATATGCCATTTTTGACAATTAAAAATAATATCACAAAATGCTGTTTTTGATAACTGAAAAATAACATTTTAATAGGTGAGAAATATCCTTTTTAACATAAAAAAACATTTTTGACAACTGAAAAATATCATTTTTGACATTTGAATAATACACTTCTTAACAACTGAAAATTGCCATTTTTAACAACTGAAAAATACGATTCTTGACAATCGCAACAAAACATTATTGACAACTTTAACAAACCATTATTGTCAGTTAAAAAAATACAATTTTTGACAACACAAAAAATACAAGTTTTGACAGCTGAAAATGCCATTTTTGACAGTTGAAAAAAATGTAGAAAAGTGCTGCTTTTGATAGCTGAAAAATAACATTTTTAGAGGTTGGAAATCGCATTTTTGACAGCTGAAAAATAACATGTTTGACAGTTGAATAATACAATTCTTAACAGCTGAAAAATACCATTGTTGACAACTGCAACAAACCATTATTGACAATTGTAACATATCATGATTGCCTGCTAAAAAAATACAATTTTTGACTACAAAAAATCCATTTTTGACAGCTGAAATATGCCATTTTTGACAATTAAAAATAATATCACAAAATGCCGTTTTTGATAACTGAAAAATAACAGAACTTTTTAGGAATTTTCTTTCAGGACTTTTTTCGGGTGTTTTGTTGAAGGCTCTTTTTGGACTTTTTCCGGAACTTTTTTAAGGCATTTTTCAGTACTTTTTCTCAGGATATTTATGTCGGTAATTTTTTGGGAGTTTTTTCAGGATATTTTCTTCAGGACTTTTTTCCAGAACTTCTTGCTTCACAACTTTTTTTGAGGATTGTTTTTCAGCACCTTTTTCAAGATTCTATTTCAATATTGTTTTTCAACACTTTCTTATAGGACTTTTTGTTCAGAAGCATTTATTTGGGACTTTTTTATGATTTTCATGTTTTTTTTTATCTATTATACTTTCTTTCAGGACTATTTTTTCAGGCCTTTTTTCAGGTCTTATCAAAGGCCTTTTTTTGGGACTTTTCTTTTTTCTTTTTGGGTTTCTCTTTTTCTAAGACATTAACAGGTTTGTTTCAAGGATTTCTTTTCTCGACTTTTTTAAGGACATGTTTTGTCAGGACTAGAGATGTGTGATACATCTAAAAACTGAGAATTTAGAGACGAATTAAAAATATACAGGTATACCCGGTATATCGCAAAAAATTAACGAAGTACTTATTTAACCTTCGCAATTACGACTACCTTAATCGACTAAACAACATGATAGATACAAGTTTGCAAGTGGATAAACTTTATTCACCTTTGCTGTGACAACGATCTGAAGGATTTGAAATTATACCATAAATAGTTTTGGCTTTGTTCGTTAATTTATCTAAATAATACTGCGGTTGTAATTTGAATATAAACGCTCTTCATTTTATCGCAAATTCCATCTCAATTCATTCTGGAAAATGATATCGATTGAAAGACTCGTCCAAAATAAAATTTATCCTGCCAAATTAAAACTTCCTGTGATGTTACCCCCGAAAAAATGAAAGAACCATAAAAAAGTGATCTTCTAGACATAACCATCATGAGAGATATTCAAGCGACGTGCTTCATCTACGATACGCTGCATTTGATTACCCGCGGCCTCGCCAGTTTGCCTAGGAATGATTGCCTCAGCGCTGAAGAGTATTCCTAGCATCACCGTCTCTCTTGATTCCCCCAGAGAGACCGCGGAATAGTTGCTTGCTTTTTATCGCTCGCGAAATCCGCGCAGTAAATCACAAACGGGCGCGGGGAGAAAGTGCTCTCTCAAAAAAAAAAATAGTTAATGCACCTGATAAGTAGATAACGGCGTAAAACAAAACGGCGACGCTAAAAGTCTCCGCGGTTGCATATAAATCGCCCTGGGGCGGCCGTAAAGAGGTTTATCGCGGCCCCGAAACGGCCCATTCGCATTAAACGTTGTGATTTACTGGGGCCGGGCCCCGATATTAAACTTCAAAAAATGCGGACGCAGTACGGGCTCTCCGGCTCCCCGATAAACACGGGGCGGGGGAGACGCGCACAATTGTGACCTCAGCGCGTTCGCCTCGCCGGCCCTTTGTTTTAAAAACAGCCAGCGGTTTTTAAAGGGTTCGCACTTTATGGCTTCGAATAAAAATAAACCGGTATTAAGACGGCCCATCAAAACGCAATTTAAATTTCGGCAGTGGTTTGGTTGAACGAATTCGATCGTGAAAATAAATAAAATAAAAATTAAGGCCTATGTGGAATAAATATTTTCACACCGTTGCGTATAAAACAATTAGCCTTGGATATCACAATTGTCAAAATACTGTGAACATAACCACAAACATGTAATAATAAAAAGTAAGTTCTTTGAGGTCATTATTTTATTTGTTTATTTTGTCTGGTCGTAGACAAAGTATAGTCTGCCACTATAATTCTGATGCTCGTGGTTCCTCGCGCTCGCCTCGCGTTGGGAATATTCCACTCGCATCGAGTTTCCATTCTAACCTTGATACCGAATATATCGTGTGAGCCACAAAATTTTGTTTCAGAGTTGGCTGTGAGATAAATGAGGTATGTCGCATATTATTAGTCAGGAGACTAGATTAGTTCAATTAAATTAGATTTAAAAAATGAATTCATCTCAGACATAACTGCTAAAGGCATAGCCAACTTAGAAACAAAGTTCTGTGGCTCACACCTTACTATTAACTAGTGATGGGCAAGATCGATCAAGAAAGATCGAGTACTCGATCTTTGCAAATGATCGAGCCGCTCCATCTTTTCAAGTCGCTCGATCTTTTGATCGATTAACGCCGCTCGATCTTTTGATGGATCAAAGCTGCTCGATCTTTACGAGCCGCTCGATGTTCACAAGCCACTCGAGCAGATCGAGCGGTACTTCAACTGATCGATCACCGATTGATCGATCTTTGAGATACTCGATCTTGCTATCCATCACTACTATTTACCACAAGCAAAACTCATAAGCGCATAGTGTTTTGTTCCATAACAAGAGTAAGAATGTGTACGCTCTATGATCAAATTTGATTTCAGAATACTTAAATTCTACAATGGCCGTGGAGAAACTATTTAGTCAACTCGAACAATTATTATTTTTAAATTTCTATGTGTGTTTTTACATGACGGCCACAGTAAACCACTCTCTCTTTCTTTCTACCAACAAAGGCCAGAGTTCTTTTTAAATACACTGAATTCGCTACATTTTGGAATTGAAATCATCAAAATCAAGTATGGCGTTCGGAAGTTAGGCAATTTTTCAAAATAAAAAACGCGATTTTATTGACTTTGAGCTTGGAAACAACAGATTTTGGCAACTTTCTTTAAACAATATGTATTATTCTTTAGATTTTTTTTAAACACACTGAATTTGCTACATTTTGGAATTTAAATCATCAAAATCAAGTATGGCGTTCGGAAGTTAGGCAATTTTTTTAAATCAAAAACGCGATTTTGTTAACTTTTCCAGCAGAGTCATGAGCCCACTCCCGAAGTCGACTCTTTTCACCGAGACAGCTCACTAAAAAGAGTCATTTCGCCCATCTCTACTTTGAAAATCAAAAATACCTTCAAAATCTCAGCAATTTTTTTAAATAAAAAATGCGATTTTATTGACTGAACTTTATTATTTGCATTTACTCGACATGAATATTTTTTAATACCTTTTTTAATCGCACTAAATGCTCTAAATTTTGACAAAAATTCATCATAATCAAGAAACACCTCATCAACTTTAAAAAATTGAAAAATGCGATTTTGTCGACTTTGAACTTGAAAAACAACCAATTTTGTCAACTTTTTTCGGCACAGCTTCTTTATATGTTTTCAAAACACAATAAATTCTCTACATTTTGGCATTTAAACCATCCAAATTAGTTAACGCGTTCGGAATTTAAGCAATGTTACAAGATCAAAAACGCCATCTTGTTGATCATGAATTTTGAAAATTTCATATTTTAGCAATTTTCGTTACTTTGGGCACGAATATTTCTTTATACCTTTATAAAACACACGAAATTTGCTACGTTTTAGCATATAATTACCATAGTCAAGAATTGCTACCAACACCTCAGCAATTTTTAAAAATCGAAAACGCGAATTTGTTGTCTTTGAATTTGGAAAAATTCGGATTTTGGCAATTTTCATTGACTTGAAATGATTATCTCTTTATACTATTTTCATGCACACTAAATTCGCTATATTTTGGCATTTAAATCATCAAAATCAAAACCCCGTTGGTAAGTTTGGCAAATCCGCCAAATTCTCTGCATTTTGTCATTCAAACATCAATGTCAAATCACGAGTTCTAAAGTTGGGCAATTATGCAAAAAACAAAAACGCTGTAACTAAACAGCGTTTTTGTTTTTGTAACTAAACAGCGTTTTTGTTTTTTGGAGAATTTCGGATTTTGGCAATTTTCGTTGACTTTAATGTTTCTTAACATTTTTTTTTTAACAATATATTCTCTATATTTTGGCGTAATAATAATAACATTATAGTAATTTACGTAACAAGTTCCGAAAGTGATACTTTACGGGATGAGTAGGAAGTTGGAATCCCGCGAGTCCCGTAAAATCACTTTTGGAACCAGTTATATACAATATTTTTTCTGCAGCCGTTTTTTATGTTAAAAAAGCAAAAACATACACGAATGGTTTATGACAGGCGCTGTCATAATTAAATACGAAGTTGATGTTTCTGCCAAGGCCGCCTACATATATACGCAAAATCGTCCCGAAAGTAACAAAAAGCGTCCCGAATGTAAAAAAATCGTTCCGAAAATGAAAGAAAATCGTCCCGAAAATAACTACTTTCGGTAAGATTTATATAAAGTGGTACTTTCGATTTAATAAATCATCCCGAAAGTTTTATTTTCGGGACGGCTGCAGAAAAATAATAATGCTTTATTCGTGCCACAACAACAGACTTTCACACATGCCAAAAAAAATTGGGCAATACAATCACCAGTAGAGAAAAATTTAAACAAAGTTTAAAAATAAATAGTTGAATATAATCATAAGGGTATGTACAATTATAGTTTAAGCAGATTAGCCACATTTAGTAATAACAAAAATTAATAATAATAAAAGTTAAAAATTAATGACTGCATAGTTACATAACAAATTACAATTTAAATTTTACAGATTAAAATTACAAATTAGTAATTCAAAATTCAAAATTATAAAATTCAAAATTAAAATTAAAAATTTAAAAATAAATAAGTATATATAAATCATCATAATCAAAAAACGCGTTCAACACCTCAGCAATTTCTAAAAGTCAGAAACAGAATTTTGTTGCCTTTGAAACTTGGTTTTGACAATTTTCCTTTGAATATTTCTTAGTACTTTTTAAAACACATAAAATGTATTACATTTCAGCGTAAAAATCATTAAAATTAAAAAGCGCGTTCAACAACTCGGCAAATTTTAGAAATTGAAAACGCGATTTTGTTGCATTTGGACGTGGAAAACTTTCAATATTGACAATATTTGCGCAGATTTCAGATACAACTTTTTTAATACTTTTGTTAAATATACTATATTTTCATTAAAACTTTAAATTTTATGTAGAACGCCTATGACGCTGTGTATCTGTCTTCAACAATAAGTACTAAATGTTGTTTTACTTTGTTCCTTTCCTTTCTTGCGATGTGTCAATTTTTAAAAAGAATCCAATAATTGGTTTATTTTGGATGGACTTGAAAATTTTGAATTTTATTCCAGCAGAGATTCATTTTTTACAACTTCTACCAAAAATCTTGTTACCTATCTGACAAAATGCACTACGTAAAAATGAGTGAATCCCTTAGACCAGGAGCTCCTCAAGGATCGATTTTGGGACCATTATTGTGTTTAATTTACGTCAGCTCGACGATTAAGGATGGATTGTGTTCTATGCAGACGACACAACACTAAAGCACAACCACACAAACAAAGAAACGGCTCTTAGTAATAACACTTTGCATGTTAAAGAAGCAACAAACTAGTTTGTTGTCAATAAATTAATGGTTAATGTAAATAAGGCCGTTAATAGCTTGTTTTCCCTGCGTGTGGATACTGAGCTTAATTCAACAACAGTTTTTGCCATACATCTCGACTCCTAGCTAAATTGGCGTAACCAACAAGATGACCTGTTCATCAAGTTATTCCTTAAACTAAGACAGCTCAAAATCTGCCATAGAAGCACTAAAAATTGTTTTTTTATGTATGAATTGAAAGTCACTTTGCATATATTATTTTAGGGATTATCATGCAATTTTACGAGGTTAACAATGAAAGTCGCGGACCTGACAAAGTAGCCGTTTGGCCCAAAAATGTTGAGAAACAATGGTTTAGATAAATGGCCTACTCAGAAACAGCGGTGGCCCAAAGAAAGAAGACACAGTTATCCGCGGCGATTTTTTTCAAACTCGCGTGACCGAAATAGAAATATTGGCATAATCAATTTGTAGGACAATATCCGCCCTCGCGTTTTAAATCAAATTAATCATGCTAAAATCAAATCGTAGGAATAATTTCGGCCTCAAAAGCGAAATCAAATGACATAAAGTGGCGCACAGCAAACGTGTTCGGAAACGTCCACTAGTCTTCCACGATTGGTAGTGACAATAGGTAAACGAATTATTTCAACAAATTATCTTCATTTAGAGTGTATACAATTGCAAGCAATCAGGCTTTCCACCGAGCACAGCCCGCTACAAATGGCACATTGTTATAAACAAATGATGCCCTGCAATAATTGAATAAAAAAGTCTACGGCACACTATTAGCAAATAAATGAGACAACGAAGTTCCTCAATTCAACAACAAAACCCATCTCTCAACAAACATTTTCAAGCACTCCGGCTTTTTACCGAGCACGGCCCGCAATTCATGGTTGAGTGTCACCGAATATTAAAATATAAGGTTCTCGTAAACGGTTAATTTTTATAACAGTTCCTTACTAATTTTACTTACATTACAGGTGTTGGATACAACGTTAATACTGCACGCGTGAAAAAAGCAAGGTACGCCCACTCGAAAAAACTGGCCAAGCTTTTTTTTTCTCGGTCGGCAATACCTTACTTTGCCCACTTGTACAGTAAATAACTATCATTTAATTTGAATTTGGCCTCAAATGGGATCAAATTTATTATGTACTAACAAACGCACTGTTTATATTTCAAAAGACTCCTTTGCTTCTAAGTTTGAGTCCCAACTTGCACATGTAGTTAAATCTCCACACGTGTCAGTATTAAATGGCTTATCACACTTACATTAATCAATGCCCATTGTTTTGTCCCGTATTGCATTTAGTTTATACGTGATTCAGTGCGCTGCCAGATTAAAAATTATCAAGTAGTTTGCTACGGACACCAAGGTTTTCTGACGTACGCTCGTTCAGTAAAAACATATTTTTTGGTCCGATCGTAATTGCAAATTTTTTTACAAACAGGCCGCGCATCCGTTCGAAAAGTATTTAGGTGACTGGCACATATTCAAAGGAAAGGATTAATGCATCCTCGGTCACAATAATTACAAATCACGGACGGCGGCGGCGGTGCCGATTCGGCTCGTTAATGCCGGGCTATTCCGACGAAGAATTTCGTTTTAATTTCGGGAAACGTACCGTGAAACGGAATCACTGAATTATTTATCCTTTCCGTACACCTCTTAATTAATTTTTACAAATTGATATCCATCAGTTTAATTGCTGTTTGTAACACACTCGGCGGATTCTTTATTTAAAATGCAAAAATTCAATTTCGCCGACCAATATTTTAAGAGTTAATACTACCAAAAAAAAAAATACTGACATAGTTCTATGTTATTTTTCAGTTATCAAAAACAGCATTTTGTGAAGTGCATTTATTTTAGATGAGTCTCAGCATTATTTTATTTTTTTTTTGTGATCAAACCAACAATTTTAGGAGAAAATTTCAAGAGACAAAAAACTTTCAGATTGAATCCCTCCATTTAAATCAAGTTTTGAAATAAAAAAAATGTAGACGCATTAAAAAATTCCGTTGATTTTTTTTCACCCCTTTGTAATAACATTTTAGGGTTACAAAAATCGCCAAAAAGTGCCATTTTATTTGGAACGGTTATCTGCCAAATTGCATTCTTCTAAATTTTTTCATAATGGATATATGAAATGAAAACAATTTTTTTCCTTAACTTTAGAGGGCTGCAACTTGGAGAGAAAAGGATTTTGAACCAAAAATTATATGAAAGATCGCCCTTATTTTTTGCTGAAAAATCACCCTTTAAAATATTTCGCATCAATTTAGAAACACCCTGCATATCGCTAAAAATTAAGGAAGTACTTATTTGACCTTGACGATTGTATCCATCAATTTATCCACTTGCAAAATTTTATCTACCTTTTTATCCACTGTCAAAACTGCGTACTGGGCTATTTCAAAAGCACATTTTTATACATCAATCACCAATTTATGTTTATACAATCACTCTGGGAATTTCTCTTTTTCGTGTTTTAAAATTCATAATTTGCGTGTAATACACAGGGCCAATACGGTGAGGCGTACCGTTCGGGACGTGAAGAATTATGAATTCAAATCGAATTTCGTCGCCCCTACAGTATCCCCCGTCGAGTGGGGGGGCCCATAATCGGGCGTATGGAACGCGGCTCATGTTCGCCTCATACCGTGGCCAATGCTTTGAGCATTCATAATTTACTAAATAGGAAATGGATATCCGCCCGCGAGCTTACAGAACGCACCGCGACGATAGCATTTCTACGATCCCATAATGCCGTGCGTGATCGTGAGAACAAACAAAAAAAATGTCGATGCGGCTATCACGTTACTTTCTCCGATTTGATGGTGCAATAGTTATTCACGTTACTCGTTCGGTAAGTAATGCGTTACGGCATGACTTAGATGTAGGCGACGCAGGAACCGAAAATTCTAAACGAGTACTGTAACATCACTTAACGGACGTGTAATGTATATCATTTTATTTTTACTGTGCTTGATATTCCGCGATTTAACTTTTTTCTAATTCAGTATCCGGCTCGCAGTTACAAATTGGCATAACATCGCATCACCTGGTTTTTACATCTGTCATTTGAAATGTCGAAAATTGATGAACCATATTTCTAAATTTTACTAAAAGCTGCTGAAGTAAAGGGAAAATTAATTTCTAAGAAATCTTCTGATGGAATGAAATTTATAATGTTGATAAAGGTAACGAATACATTATTTATATTTTAATTAAATTTGTCAAAAAAGTTACATTTAATCGTGTTATTTTGTATACAAAATAACAGTCCGGTAAGTGGCCTAATAACCCTTTACCGGTGCTGAAACTGTAATATCCCACTTACCGGACTGAATTATGTCTAGAAAATCAAAGAAAGCGACATATAATTAAGTTTTGATATTTTGCACATTTGTCTACAAAATAACAGTCCGGTAAGTTACCTAGCAACTTTTTACCGGCTCTGAGACAGTAATATTTCACTTACCGGACTGAAATATATCAAAGGAACAGACATAAAATCTTTTTTTTTAATGATATTTAGCATATTTGTCTTCAAAATAACAGTTCGGTAAGTTACCTAGCTGTTTTTTGCCGGCACTGATGCTGTAATATTTCACTTACCGGATTAACAAATGTTTAGGAAATCAAAGAAAGCGACATAAAATAATTTTCATGATATTTTGAACATTTGCCTACAAAATAACAGTCCGGTAAGTTACCTAGAAAGTTTTTATTGGGTCTGAAACTGTAATATTCCACTTACCGAACTGAAATACATCTGGGAAACCAAAGGAACAGACAAAATATTTTTTTTTTTGATATTTAGCATATTTGTCTACAAAATAACAGTCCGGTAAGTTAAGTAGCAATTTTTTGCCGACTGTAATATTCCACTTACCGGACTGAAATATGCCTAGGAAATCAAAGATAGCGACATAAAATAAATTTGTATGATATTTTGCATATTTGTCTAAAAAATAATAGTCCGGCAAGTTGCCTAGTAACCTTTATACAGACTTTGAGATTGTAATATTCCTCTTACAGGACTGAAATACGTCTAGGAAATCAAAAAAAGCGAAATGAAAGGAATGTTCATGACATTTTACATATTTGTCTACAAAATAACAGTCCGGTAAGTGGCCTAATAACCCTTTACCGGCTCTGAGACTGTAATATTTCACTTACCGGACTGAAATTTATCAAAGAAATCAAAGGAAGAGAAACAAAATCATTTTTTATGATATTTAGCATATTTGTCTTCAAAATAACAGTCCGGTAAGTTACCTAGCAGCTTTTTGCCGGCACTGAGGCTATAATATTCCACTTACCGGATTAACATATTTCTAGGAAATTAAAGAAAGCGACATAAAATAATTTTCATGATATTTTGCACATTTGTCTACAAAATAACAGTCCGGTAAGTTACCCCGAAACTTTTTATCGGGTCTGAAACTTTAATATTCCACTTACCGAACTGAAATATAGTATTTATTGGTGCTAACACATATGTTTACGCAGGTCTTAAATAGAAAAAAATAAATTACACAAAGTTACTAATATCTGGGAAGTCAAAGGAACAGACATAAAATCATTTTTTTAATGAAATTTAGCATATTTGTCTTCAAAATAACAGTCCGGTAAGTTACCTAGCAGCTTTTTGTCGGCACTGAGGCAGTAATATTTCACTTACCGGATTAACATATGTCTAGGAAATCAAAGAAAGCGACATAAAATAATTTTCATGGTATTTTGCACATTTGTCTACAAAATAACAGTCCGGTAAGTTACCTAGCAACTTTTTATCGGGTCTGAAACTGTAATATTCCACTTACCGAACTGAAATATATCTGGGAAATCAAAGTAACAGACATAAAATCAATTTTTTTATGATATTTAGCATATTTGTCTTCAAAATAACAGTCCGGTAAGTTACCTAGCAGCTTTTTGCCGTCACTGAGGCTGCAATATATCACTTACCGGACTAACATATGTTTAGGAAATCAAAGAAAGCAACATAAAAGAATTTTCATGATATTATGCACATTTCTCTACAAAATAACAGTCCGGTAAGTTACCTACATTTTACGGCTTTTTACCGGCTCCGAGACTGTAATATTCCACTTACCGAACTGAAATATATCTGGGAAATCAAAGGAATAGATATAAAATCAATTTTTTATGATATTTAGCATATTTGTCTTTAAGATAACAGTCCGGTAAGTTACCTAGCAACTTTTTACCGGCTCTGAGATTGTAATATTCCACTTACCGGACTGAAATATATCTGAGAAATCAAAGGAACAGACATAAAATCAATTTTTTTATGATATTTTGCATATTTGTCTTTAAAATAACAGTCCGGTAAGTTACCTAGCAACTTTTTACCGGCTCTGAGACTGTAATATTCCACTTACTGGACTGAAATATATCTGAGAAATCAAAGGAACAGACATAAAATCATTTTTTTTATGTTATTTTGCACATTTGTCTACAAAATAACAGTCCGGTAAGTTACCTAGCAACTTTTTACCGGCTCTGAGACTGTAATATTCCACTTACCGAACTGAAATATATCTGGGAAATCAAAGGAACAGACATAAAATCAATTTTTAATGATATTTTGCACATTTGTCTACAAAATAACAGTCCGGTAAGTTACCTAGCAACTTTTTACCGGCTCTGAGATTGTAATATTCCACTTACCGGACTGAAGTATATCTGGCAAATCAAAGGAAGACATAAAATCATTTTTTTAATGATATTTAGCTTATTGTCTTCAAAATAACAGTGCCGTAAGTTACCTAGCAGCTTTTTGCCGGCACTGAGGCAGTAATATTTCACTTACCGGATTAACAAATGTTTAGGAAATCAAAGAAAGCGACATAAAATAATTTTCATGATATTTTGCACATTTTTCTACAAAATAACAGTCCGGTAAGTTACCTAGCAACTTTTTGCCAGTGCCACTTACCGGATTTTGATTTTCAATTGTATTGTTTAGAATTCAAAATTTACACCGACAAAACCCTCGCAAGATTAGTGTGAAATACGGCCCACCCACCGTCCTTTATTTTTTCCGTAAACTAACCTAGAAAACACAGTTTGATACATCTAATTTCTTAGTGTGTTCACGAGATATGTAATAATTTCAAAAGCATACAGAAAGAGCGTTTCTGGAAAAAATGTAAATAAAAAAGAGGGTGGTGGGCGGGGCCTATCCCACTCTCCAACCTTTTGAATACCGCCCAGAGTTTCCATAAATGAAAACGTTTGTCAAACCATCAGATTATTTTTTTTATCAATTAATGTACACTTAAAAACCCTCGCTTGTGTTCTAAGGTGGGAGGGTGATGTAGGTACCACCCACCACCCTTCTTTTCCACTTAAACCTAACCTATTGGTTGATGAAACTAGTTTCTCAGTCAGATGTCGAGTGATGTAATAATTTCAAAAGCACAAAGAAAGAGCTTTTGTGGGAAAAAATTAAATTAAACAGAGGGTGGTGGGTGAGCCCTATTCTACCCTCCGACCTTTTGAACACACCCTAGAGTTTCTACAAATTAAAACATGTGTCAAAGGACAAGAAATACGTTAGATTAGTTTCTTATCGATTAATTTACACTTGTAAAACCCTTGTTTTTGTTCAATGAATTAGAGGGTGGGATAGCGCCCACCCACCGCCCTTAATTTTCAGATTAGTTTCTTATCGATTAATTTACACTTGTAAAACCCTTATTTTTGTTCAATGAATTGGAGGGTGGGATAGCGCCCGCCCACCTCCCTTAATTTTCTTCTAAACCTAACGTAGAAAAACGTGTTTGATGAAATTACTTTTATGTAATAATTTCGAAATCACAAAGAAAAAGTGGGAAAAGATTAAATCCCCATCCCACCGTGCAACCTTTTCCTAGAATTCCTATGAATAAAAAAAGTTTGTCAAAGGTCCAAAAAACTGTTGGAGTAGTTTCTTAATAATTTACACCTGCAAAAATCCCATTTGTGTTCTAAGGATTGGAGGGTGGGAAAAGGGTCACCCACCACCCTTCGTCAGGCACATAAATAGGTATTATTTTGGGGGGGTATGATCTTTTTTTACCAGCTAATCGTTTAAAATTAAATAAAACTTTTGGAAATACATTAAATATAATTTTTTATAAACGCCACTGAGAGTTGTAAAAGTTTCAAAAGCATAAAGAAAAAGCGTTTCTGGGAAAATTTTAAATTAAACGGAGGGTGGTGGGTGGGCCCTATTTTTAATCAGCGACCTTGAAAAGCCCTGTGTCCGAATTTTCATGAAAATATAACAATTTTTATAATTTTTGTCCGCCATATTGGATACGCCATTTTGTTTTTTAAATTTTTAATTTCAAACTCAAAATCCTAATTGGGGTAACTCTTTAATATTTTGGTCACATTTTCGACATTTTGGTCAGACCGTCCACTTCCTCTTTCCCCGTCAGCGCGCCGCTTCTGGGCGCTCGTTAAAGTCAAAACTTTTAACGCGCCCGCGCCCGGCGGCAGCGGCGGCCCAGAATTGGCGTGGGAGTCGCGTAATTATCCAATTACTAATTAAGCCACCCACCCACCTAGAATTATCTTGTGTGCAGTGTGGCAAGGACGTTCCGCTGCAGTGCCAGCGGCGGCGCGCACGACAAACCGCCGCGGGAATCCGATTCGGAATTGCGTCACGCCGGGCGCGCAATTTTCGCCGCGCGTAACCGCACAATATCCCCCACTCTCTCTCTCATTGGCGCGGCGGAATTTCACGTCCTGGCCGCAGATGGAAACAAATGAACGCGAAATTTAAGTCATCCGCGTTTCTAGATTGGATAATAACGGGACAATTGCTGCCCCCGCGTCCGCATCGATTCGTGGAAAAACTCTGTTAAAACGTTCGGGCTTAATGGCAACATTTTTGGCACCGGTTGGGGTTGACTGATTCGTAAAAACTACGTTTTAAATTATTTGCAGTAATATTTCTTGAATAGCCACATTAATTCTGTCTTCCAATTCTTCTAACGACTGAGGTTTGATCTTATAGAACACGAGTGTGTCAAGTTGGCACCCCAATGAAGAGTTCTGATAGTTCTGAATAGAGTTCTCAATTCCTTTTGATGTATCTAGAAGTACTATCAACTTTTAAAAAAGAGTTCTGTAAAATTGGGCAATTGCGATTAAATGAGAGGAAATGGGTATATTCAAAATTTAATTTTCTATTATCAAATTTTAAATTTATTTAAAAATGCCATAAATTGTGATTGCATCGAATTTGTTTATAACAAAGAATTATTGTACTCAATGAGTAGAAATAGAAAATTAACTCAGAACTCCTGGAACTCTCAATCTTTTTTTTGATTTGCGACTTTTTTCAAAAAAATATTTTTGATAGTTCCGGATAGTTCTGATTAGTGTTTCCTGTAGTTCTTTGTGAGTTCTATAAAAAGTTGTTATGAAATATTTAGATTCGAGCAATATTAAGTGAGTAATATGAATTTGAATATTTCGAATTTCCAACTTTGAAAATTTTTATCTCTGGAAATTCAACAGGACTCTTTTTTAAAAGTATCAGGAACTATAGTACTGACCCAAACACATCTAAAAACTAGTTCGGAACTATTCGATAACAATGTTGGGGTGCGGTGTCAAGTTGGCACCCCATTTTTCAAAAAATTCCTGACGGCCCAATTTTACAGAACTCTTTTTTAAAAGTTGATAGTACTTCTAGATACATCAAAAGGAATTGAGAACTCTATTCAGAACTATCAGAACTTTTCATTGGGGTGCCAACTTGACACACTCATAGAACACGGATTTTAAATGACCCCAAAGAAAATAGTCTAAAGAATCAGCGACCTCAAAAACCACCAGGTACTGAATTTCGTTGGTACACCATCATTTTTCACATAAGTGGTCCATTTTGGATCCGCCATTTTGATTTTGAAAAATTAGACTTCAGTTTTGGAATCAACCCCATCATCTTTCACATGGGTAGTTCATCACATAGGATCCCCAATTTCATTTTTGAAAAATTAGACCTTACTTTTGGAATCGACGTCCTCGAAAACCCCCAGAGATTTTGTTGAAATCCAGTTATTTTCGATCCGCCATTGTTGTTAACATCAGTTTTAAAATCAGCGACCCAGAAACCCGCATATTCCAAAAGTTCATCGAAATTGAACATCTTCATATTTTGGCCAGCAATTTTGGATTTTGGACTATTGTGCGGCGAGCGGAAACGCTTACTTTTCCACCCATCTCTGTGGAAATATTCCATTGAGGTATTGACGCAAGTCAATTCCGTAATGAGGCGGAGCTCCATCTTGCCGAGACCAAATGTCATCTGAGAATAGTTCAGGATTTCTAAATGTGCATCGAGGGTTTTGCAGGATCGGATGACGCTGACGTTCGAAACTCAAAAGATGAAAATGCCGAGAAGACAAAAGCCGAGACGCGAGGCGTATTTGCACGCAATCAATATTCATAAAAATTGCGACAAGAAAGGGGTCTTCGGGGTGCAGTCTCGGGCCAGGTGCGAATGTTTATTTATAGGCCCGACGCTCAGCGAAGGGACTCCTTTTTCATCTTTTACGAGGCAAGTTTGCCGGTAATGGAAAACTCGGCGAGTCGTTAAAGTGATATTTCAATTTCTCCGGGGGGCGGGGTGGGGAAAAATTACCGGGACAATCGAGGGTTACTACAACGCACACCGCAGCAGGGTCAGTTCGGATCGATTTTCCGGAAGGGAAATTAACGCGCGCCCGAACAACCCTCCTCGTTATAAATAGGAATGCGTAGGAAAGTTGAAATTTCCGAAACCGATCTGGGTCAATCGTCGTGTTTTTGGCCTCGTTTCGGGTCCGGGTGGAGGAGGCGTCGCGTCGGGTCGGGTCGCTGCTGCTGCCGCTGCGAACTCAAGTAGACATATGTTGGGGGAGATCCCGCGGGAGGGAGGGAACCGACGGCGAAGAGAAAGAGATGATGGATGCCTGGCGGCGGCGGCGGAGTTGGGTCGCATTAAGCCGCTCATCCCCCCCACGGATTCGCATCCCCCAGCGGAGTGGAATACGGGAAGAGTTGTGTGCCGTACTATAAAATCCAGTGCCTACAAAACATTTCCCCATTCTTCCTATTCTTACCCCTTTTACTGCATATTGAATCGTATACGTGTTGGTGTTAGCAGGGGAAGCTGTACGGTAATACGTCCATGGAACAGGGGTCGACAACCCGACAACAGCGAAAATAATATGTTGGGAAGAGGTTTGACGAATGAGTTTTTTAATATAAATTAAGATCGAACAATCAAAACAACGTAGGTAAAACGATGGTAATCCATAATTAAACAGAATTGAAAACTTATCAATCAAGTGATTGATAATTATCGTAACTCATTGAAACTGTATTTTGTATAGATTTGTATAACAATTTTTGTCTTCACACGATTATTTTTTTGTGCATCTGCCTGCTGCATCAAGAGTTAAGTGGGTTCGATTCCCCGCCTGGGCGGAACATTTTCCGGATAGACTAATATCCGCTCAGGTCCGTGGTTGCTGTGTTCGTTTCATGTCATTTATAACTTATACATACCTGGTGACCCAGGGATCTGTAAAAGCCTAATAACTTATTTGCTATTTGAGATATCGACTTTTAGTTTTCTTGAACTGGTACCCACACTTATTCTACATATTTTAAAAATATGTATGTTTTTGTACAGGGTGTCCCAATATACATTACAGAACAAAGTTATGTTTTTTTAAATGGAACACCCAATATTTTATACTTTATTTTCAACCCTCTTGAGAAGCTGATAAAACTAGTATAAAATAGTATGGGTCTATTATGGACGATTGGTTAGTTATGGGCAAATTTATGGCAAAAACAAGGACACATTGAAAAAATTGCAGAAGCGCTCCTAGCAAAGCTAGCATCATTTTGTTTACACTAAAAAAATTTCCACATCATGAAGAATAATAAAAATCGGCTTTGGTTCTTTTTCGTTCATACTGATATACAGGGTGTCAACATACGCAAAATATTGGATAACTATTTTTTTTCAAATGGAACACCCTATATATCTTGCCACCAATGCATGGAATTTTTAATAAGTTTTCCAATGATGTACAATTTGTATAATGAAATATTAAGGATTCTTGAGATTTATCCATAAAAACATTTTTCTTTTGTCACCTCCTGCTCATTTTTGGATTTTCAGCCTAAACTATGCATTTTCTGAAAAAATAATAAGAGACCAAAGTTGTAGAGCGAAAAATTTTCGATCGACATAGGTCTTTCGACTTTTCCAATAATGCGTGTATTGTCCGCCAGAGTGCGCAAAATCGTGACCGTACTGCACTATACTTTATTTTCCACGTCCTCTAGCAGAAAAACGGGTAATTATAGAATTATTCAAATGACCCACATCGATTGAAAATATTCCGCTCTACAACTCTTAAAAGAAGCAATTTTTGCCCAAAATGCATACTTTTCGCTAAAAATACAAGAAACCATTGAAAAACGCAAAAATTGATACATACATTTTCAATTTGCTTTTTTAGGGAAAACTATGCATTTTTGGCAAAAATTGCATCTATTAAGAGTTGTAGAGCGGAACATTTTTAATCGATATAGGCCATTTTAATTTCTCTATAATTTCCCGTTTTTCCGCTAGAGGGTGCGGAAAATAAAGTAGTGCAATTTATTAATAAAAAATTTGAATAGAAAACGCTAAAATGCATATACGGTCACGATTTTGCGCGCTCTGGCGGGCAATGTACGCATTATCTTAAAAGTTGAAAGACTCACCTCGATCGAAAATTTTTCGCTCTACAGCTTTGGTCTCTTATAATTTTTCCTGAAAATGCATAGTTTTGGCTGAAAATCCAAAAATCAGCACAAGGTGGCAAAAGAAATATGTTTCTCCACGACCACCATAGAATTTAAGCATTCTGAAATCAATTTTGATTATAGAACGTATACATTCTCACTCTTGTTATGGAACAAAACACTATGCGCTTATGCGTTTTGCATGTAATTCATTCCATAACAAGGGATAGAATGAATATTCTCACATCGTTTCGAATAAAACAATTAGCCTTGGATATCACAATTGTCAAAATACTATAAACATAACCACAAACGTGATAAAACGTAAGTTCTTTGTGTTCATTATTTTATTAGTCTATTTTATCTGGTCGAGGAGAAAGTATAGTCTGATACTCGGTAAGAATGGAAATTCAGATGCTCGTGGTTCCTCGCGCTCGCCTCGCGGCTCGCGCTCGAAATATTCCACTCGCATCGAATTTCCATTCCAACCTTGTTACAGAATATTCATTCTATCCCTTGTTATGGAATGAATTACATGCAAAACGCATAAGCGCATAGTGTTTTGTTCCATAACAAGAGTGAGAATGTATACGTTCTATATTCAAAATTGATTTCAGAATGCTTAAATTCTATGGTGGTCGTGGAGAATAGTATATTCTCACATCGTTCCGAATAAAACAATTAGCCTTCGATATCACAATTGTCAAAATACTATAAACATAACCACAAACGTGATAAAACGTAAGTTCTTTGTGTTAATTAATTTATTAGTCTATTTTATCTGGTCGAGGAGAAAGTATAGTCTGATACTCGGTAAGAATGGAAATTCAGATGCTCGTGGTTCCTCGCGCTCGCCTCACGGCTCGCGCTCGAAATATTCCACTCGCATCGAATTTCCATTCTAACCTTGTTACAGAATATACTATTTTATTGACAAATCTCAAGAATCCTTAATATTTTGTTATACAAACTGTATATCATTAGAAAGCTTATTAAAAATGCCATAAATTGATGGCAACTTATATAGGGTATTCCATTTGAAAAAAAAATAGTTATCCATTGTTTTGCGTATGTTGACACCCTGTATAGCACTATGAATAAAAGAGAACCAAAGCCGATGTGTATTATTCTTTATGATGTGGAATATTTTCTAGTGTATAAATAATGATGCTGTCTTTGCTAGGAACGCTTCTGCAATGTTTTCAATGTGTACATGTTTTTGCCACAAATTTGTCCATAACTAACCAACCGTCCATAATAGACCCATACTATCTGATACTATTTTTATCAGCTTCTCAAGAGGGTTAAAAATAAAGTATAAAATATAGGGTGTTCCATTTAAAAAAACATAACTTTGTTCTGTAATATATATTGGGACACCCTGTACAAAAACATACATATTTTTAAAATATGTAGAATAAGAGTGGGTACCAGTTCAAGAAAACTAGAAGTCGATATCTCAAATAGCAAACAAGTTATGGGGCTTTTACAGATCCCTGGGTCACCCGGTATATGAAAATATTAGCTGATGACTTATGGTAAATAACCAAGGGCAGGCGCAAAGTAGATTTTTTTTTCAAAATGACTATCATACTACGAAACTTTAGTCGTGTTTTTTTTTTGCAAAGTAAGGGTATCAATTATATCTGTATGCATATTTAAAGCATAAATAAATACACAATATTTGTTTTCAAAATTAGCTGGCGCTATTAACAGTACTTTCCACCCTTGTAACGGATTAAATTCAATGGCGCAACTAGAACTCTTGGACTCCTATGAAGAAGCATTTCTGTAATCTCCCCACCCGATTTACAGTGCTAGTGAAAGCAGTGGCGGCTGGTGGAACATGTTGATGGTAGAGCCACTTTTACAATTTATTGGATCGGATGATACTGACGTTTGAAACGTGTAAATTATGAAAGATGGAAATGACAAATTATACAAATTAAATACCGACCAAAAAATCAAAAATTTGCACATAAAAATCAATCACGTTAAAAATCTAAAGTATTGACCAATAAAAAAAATACTATCTTAATTAAGGTAAAAAACTAAAAATATAAGCACAAATATCGAAAAAAAATGCAGACCAAAAATCCGAAAATTTCAACAAAACTTATTTAAAATATTTAGGGCGAAAATTCTAAAATTTGGAACGAAGAAATGAAAAAACAGGTCAAAGATCTAAAATATAGGCCAACAAAAATAAAAAATGCTAAAAATCAAGGAAAACAAAAATAATTTGCCATTTTAGCCCCTAAAATAACTCCTTAGCTCAAAACAAGTTGGCGACCGGAAACTCGAAAACCTCAGATAGTGTTCAGAACAAAAAAAAATTAAAATTAATCGATTTTATAAATTTATTTAATGCTTCTGAACAAGTGAGGTTGCCTCAAATTGATTTATCAATTGATTTTAGTCAAAAAGTAACCTAAAAGTAAAAAAAATCGCCCATAAAAAATAATAATTCAACTTAAAAAATCTAAAATGAGGGGTAAGAAATCAAAACCCATCAAAAAATCTTGCAAATATCGGCAAAAAAATTAAAAAGTCGCGCATAAAAATCAATTATTTAGGTTAAAAAAATCTAAAATACAGGATAAAGAATTCAAAACTTCGACCAAAAATTCGATACTAAAAATCAAAATTGCGGACCAAAAAATTGACAATTTAAACAAAGAAATCGAAAATTTAGAAAAAAATTTAGGCTAAAATATCAAAATCCGGACGATAAAAAATGAAAAGACTAAAAATTCAAGTACGAAAATTGCCATTTTCAGCACTCGGGGTGATTAGCCCCAGAAAACATAGGAAAACTTGCTCTGTAGCGAAGGAAATTTGCACTCGACGATTTGAAAAATTAAAAAAATTATTACTTGAAGGTTTCCCTTCAAATAAACTTCAATTATTCAAAAATAGTGTACTTTTAATTTCATGAAAACAACGACATGCTCCTGCAGAAAACAAGGGAATAAACTCAAAATTTGCTCTGTAGTGAAGGAAATTTGCACTCAATGTTTTAAAAAATTGTAAGAAATTAATAACTTGTAAAATTAGCCCCAAAATTCTAAAACTATACAGAAAAGAGTGTACTTTTGATTACTTGTAAAAATAATTGCAATAATGTTACTCAAAACAACAGGAATTAACTCAAAACTGCACTGGAGGGAACGGAAATTGCACTCAATGTTTTGAAAAATCGAAAAAAATAATCATTAGCAGAATTAGCTCTTAACCTCTTCACGCCCAGGTTCGCCACATGTGGCAACAAGCAAAAAATGAAAACAAAAACATTGTACAAAAAAATTACTTCTTTAGCGCTATCTATGGAATATTTTTTCATATTTTTTTGCATAAATGGGAAAGTTTGTGACAGTGAAATCATATTTCGTAGAAAAAGTTAACAACAACAAAGAAGTAATTTTTCATCAGACCTGGGATTAAATCAAAGCAGCATGGGCGCGAAGTGGTTAATTTAGGTAAAAAACTAAAATATAAGCACAAAAGATCAAAAATTTAGACAAATATCGAAAATTTGCGATTAATAAAATGTAGACTAAAAATTCGAAAATTTCAACAAAAAAAAAAAAATCAAAAAGTATAACCAAAATAAAGAATATTTAGGGCAGAAGCTCTAAAATTTAGAACGAAGAAATGGAACATACAGACCAAATATTTAAAACATAGGCCAAAAAAATCAAAAATGTTGGTCTAAAAATAAAAAATGCAAACCACAAAATTGAAAAAAAAGGTAAACAAAAATAATTTGCCATTTTCAGCTCGCATAATAACTCGTTAGCTCAAAATAGGTTGCCGATCAGAAACTCGAAAACGGGAGTCAAAAAGTAACCAAAAAGAAAACAAAAATCGGCCGTAAAAAATAATAATTCAAGTTAAAAAATCTAAAATGAAGGGCAAGAAATTATAAACTATACTTGAAAATATCTTCAAAAATAATATTTAAAATAATTATTTTAGATTAAAAAAATCTAAAATATAGGACAAAAATTTAAGAACTTTGACCAGAATTTCGATCCTAAAAATCAAAATTGCGGACCAAAAATTCGAAAATTTTAACAAAAAAATCGAAAATTTAGAAGAAAATTATTTTCTTCGGTAATTTGTAATGACACATTATTCAAAATTAGTCTGTCAAAATTTCAACCATCTGTTGCAATAAATGTGGAATTACCCTGTGAATTTCTTAAAAATGCGCTGTTTTGATCATCAAAATTTGCTCTTTAGTGTTGTGGTATACTTGTGATTAGTTTTAGTAGAAATTTATAAAGGGACATTATTCAAAATTGGTCTGTCAAAATTTCAACCATCTGTAGCAATAAATGTGGAATAACCCATGCAAATTTCTGAAAAATCCGCTTTTTCGATCATCAAAACTTACTTTTTAGTGCAAATATTTTTGTTGTGGTGAACTTGTGATTATTTTCTTTGTAAATTTGTAAAGACACATTATTCCGAATTAGTCTGTCAAAATTTCAACCATCTGTAGCAATAAATGTAGAATTGCCATGTGAATTTCTAAAAAATCCGCTTTTTTTGTTATCAAATTTTGCTTTTCCAGTGCAACCATTTTTGTTGTGGTAAACTTGTGATTAGTTTTTGTAGAAATTTGAAAAGGGACATTATTCAAAATTGGTCTGTCAAAATTTCAATCATCTGTCGAAAGAAATGTGGAATTCTCAAGTGAATTTCTGAAAAATTTGCCTTTTTGGCGATCAAAATTTGCCTTTTAGTGAAACCATTTTTGTTGTGGTAAATTTGCGATGATTTTCTTTGGAAATTTGTAAATACGCATTATTCAGAATTAGTCTGTCAAAATTTCAACCATTTGCTGCAATAAGTGTAGAATTCACATGAGAATTTCTGAAAAAGGCGCTTTTTTGGTCATAAAATTTGCCTATTTAGTGCAACCAATTTTGTTGTGGTAAACATGCGATTGCTTTCTTTGGAAATTTGTAAAAACTCATTATTCAGAAATGGGTCTATCAAAATTTTAACCATCTGTTGAAATTAATGTGGAATTTCCATTTGTTTAACATTTAAAAAGTTTTTTAAGAATCAGTTAAAAATTCTTGCTGAGCTTGATACTACAGGCTCCGTGGCTCTACATATCGAGCCGCCCCCGAGTGAAAGTGTAAAGCTTAAGACTTCAGATTGCATGCGCGGCAAGTGGAGCTAGCGCTGTAAACAGTACTTTCCACCCTAGACTAGTAACGGATTAAATTCAATGGCGCAACTAGAACTCTTGGACTCGTATTAAGAAGTATTCCTGTAATCTCCCCGCTCGATTTACAACGCTGGTGAAAGTGTAAAGCTCAGGGCTTAAGATTGACAATCTTGTGGAATGTCTGCCCAATGAAGAGGATGAAGATTATGATGCTGATGACGTATAATACATTCTTTTTCATTCCTGCAAAACTACTTAATTTTTGTGACATAGATAAACTCTTTGAAAATAATTTTTGTTAATGTGATGGTCATTAGTAACATTGATGGAACGGCCAATGTCATAATAAAAAAATAATCAATTTTTGCAAGAAAGGCCAGTCAATTTTTTTCTTAAATATTGATTTTAAAAAAGGGAGTTGAAGGGTTCAAAATGAGATCATTCCAATCTGAGTTTACCCCCTTAAAGTAGAGCCAAAATGGGATTTTTTCCCGAAAGAATCATTAAATTTGGTTGAAAAGTCACTGAGTTATGTGCAAAAAAACCTCAAAATTCACTTTTTTTCAAACACCAATAACTTGGTGCCAAATCGTCGCAGGAACTTCGTTCTTTGAGTCCTGCACAGAGAATTTATCAAATTTTAATGGCTTTATGGTGGATCGAGTCGAAAAAAAATTTCCAACTTCTTAGACATCGTCAAAGTTGGACATGGTTTCCTGAAAAAAAAAATTCACAGGGGCGCTAGAGGGGGGCGGCAGGGGTTACGCTTAATTTCGCATGCATGATTTTAAAGAAGACACTGTAAAGTTTTTCGCCCTCAAAGATTCATCAAAATCGATTGAAAATACGCCGAGTTATGGCGGTTTGAAAATGGTCGAAATTTCACGAATTTCAAGTTTTTTTTTTCCTTTGGTATATTTTATTTACGAATATTATCAATTGATTTAAAAAAACTTATACTTTAAAAAAGTGGCAAATAAAATCATTTCTTTCTCGACTTTCTCAAATGTACAATATTTGACTTTGGCCTTTTTAGCACCAAGTCATAGATTTAATCAAAGTGCAAATAAATTAATGTAAAATTCAGACTACAATATAATTAATGTCTAAACTAAATCGTCGATTTCTTCTAAAATATTTTGTGATGAAATAAAGCTTTCACCGATAGAATATGCATATAAAAGCCTTATAAGTTTTTAACAGCGGGCTTTCCTTTCAAAGAGGTGGCGCACACACACACACACACACTAGGCCGTCTATATTTCTCCAGAATAATCCTTTCGATTCGCCGCGAGAGGCACGTCATCAGACAGCACACTTCCACCGCGCGCTGGCAAAAATCGAGAGCACCTTTCCATTTTCGTTTTTGATTGTGGAATCGGAGGAGAAAGTAGGCTGGCTGTCGCTGAAAACGCGGAGATGAGAGGTTTCTCGTGGTTTTTTTTATGGACAGGGTACAAAACCGTCTTGGTATTTAACAGCTCCCCATTCCATCAAATAGTATATAGTGTATCAAGGGCCGAAAATAGGCTTTAGCAACCCGCCGCACGCTAAAAGTGAAGGGTTGCTAAAGCATTTCGGCATGAGTTACACTCGATATTTTTTAAATTTTCGACTTTTTGATATTCCCGCCGAATTTTTAATTTTTAGACTTTTGACCTGTATTTTCAATTTTTGATCTGTCGACCTAAATATTCTTTATTGTGGCATAAATTTTCGGTTTAATTATTAAAATTTTTGATTTTTTGGTCCGCATTTTTGATATTTCGGGCCGAATTTTTAATTCTAGTTCCAAATTTTTGATTTGATTTTGGTTAAAATATTTATAACCTGAATTAATAATTTATATGCGAATTTCTTTTAATTTTTTTCGGTATTTTCGAGTTTTGTTTGTTGAAATTTTTGTTCGAGAAAAAAATTTATTAATTGTTTTTAATTTTTGGTTTATAATTATGAAACGATAGTAGTTACAGCAAATTTATGTGAATAATAATTGTAGAAAATACCAAAATGAACAAATTCTAAAGAATAAGTTTTTTTCGAAATCTCGTTAGTTTTTGAGTAAACCGAGTTTTTGAATTTGAAGTATAATTTTTCCATCTTTTATGATTTTGACGTTTTAAACGTCAGTTTCATCCGAGTTTACGCAACGCTCGATGTACATTTAAAATATGATTTCAATTGAAAATAAACCCCTGAAAACGTTTATATAAAGTCGGAGAAAGTAACATGATGGCCACATCACCATTTTTTTATTTTTAGATCAGGATTTTTGATTCCTTGGCTCATATTTTAGATTTCTGTATTTCCGATTTTTTTTATTTATTTATTTATTACTAAACGGGTAATCCCAATAATACAAAATTAGAAACAAAAACTAACATACAAATTAAATTAAATTTAAATCGCAAGATAATAAATTAGCCATAAATTTAATCTTATTTTTTTTTTTCTTTATTTTGACCAAAATATTCGATTGGTTTGTAGAAATTTTCGATTTTTTTTGTCTGCAATTTTTATCTTTACACTCGTTTTCGATGTTTTGTCTAAATTTTCACCGTTTTAGGCTATATTGTAGATTTTTTTTATTTTTTAGTCTAAATATTTATTATTTTGACGATAAAATTCGATTGGTTTGTAGAAATTTTGTATTTTTGTCTGCATTTTTTATCTTTACGCCCGAGTTTTCGATGTTTTTTTTAATTTTCACCTTTTTAGGCCCTATTGTAGGTTTTTATTTTTTTGGCCTATATTTTGTATTTTCGTTTATTTTGGTTTCAATATTTGGTCTTTTGGCCTAAATTTTCTTTATTTCGACTTAAATTTTCGATTCGTTTGTTAAAAATTTTGATTTTTTGGTCTACCGCTTTAATTTTTGGGTACAAATTTTAGATTTCTGGTTTTATTTTTTTATAAATCACAAATCGAATCAAAATATTTGAAAATTAAGTAATTCCTTAACACAATCGCGCAGGCTAAATTTTCTAACTAAATATCAAAGTACATTAGTTTTATCTTAAAACAGCCACTATAATCAAATTAAAAACACTAAAACAAAAAAATTCAAATTAAATAAATAACCTAAAATTAATACAAAAACCAAGTTCAGGCCAAAAATATCAAAAATTCAGTCTGCAAAATTTAAATTATAGGACAAAAAAATCAAAACCTCGAAAATGTTGGTCAAAAATTCGCTCATAAAAATCAACAATTCATTTAAATCTAAAGTAAAAACCAATAAAAAATTCACTAGTTAAAATTAATAATTAGAGTAATAGACAATATTGGTAAAAAATTGAAAACTCTTGTCAAAAATTAAAAAAGCAGTCAAAAAAGAGAAAATTTCAACTAAATATTCGAAAATTTTGGTTCAGATGCCATAAAATATAGGCCAAAAAAAATAAAAGTGCAGGCTAAAAATTGAAATTTCAAGCACAAGAAAAATAATTTGCCATTTTCACCTCCAAAAATAACTCTTTACCTCAAAGTAAATTGCCGAAACTCTAAAACTCAAAAATAATTAAAAAAATCACCCATAAAAACAATAATTCAGGCTAAAACATCTAAAATGAAGGCCGAAAAAATCAAAAATTTGGTTAAGAAAACTCGAAAATACCAGCTAAATGTTCGCACACAAAAATCAACAATTCAGGTTAAAAATCTAAAGTATATACCAATCAAAAATTCGCTATTAAAATTAATAATCAAGGTAAAAAAAACTAAGAAATATATAGGCAAAAAATCGAAAATTTAGATGAAAAATCGTAAACTCTCGGCAAAAGTAAAAAAATGCACACCAGAAAAGAACGAAAATTTTGGTTTATAAGTCAAAAACTTCAATATTTGGAACAAAGAAATGAAAAACACAGACCAAAAATCTAAAATATAGGCAAACAATCAAATGTCCTGATGTAAAAAATAAAAAAATTGAAAATTCAAGCAAAGGAAAAATAATTTGCCATTTTCAGCCCCAAAAATAACTTTATCTCAAAATAAATTGCCGAAACTCTAAACTCGAAAGTAATTTAAAAAATTCGCCCATAAAAATAATAATTCAGGTTAAAAAAATCTAAAATGAAGGGCAAACAATCAAAAGTAACCGCAAACAAAAAAAATCGCCCATAAAAATCAACAATTCATGTTAAAAATTTAGAGTGTAGACCAATCAAAAATTCGCTCGTTAAGATAAAAAAAAAACTAAAAAAAATCGAAAAATGTAGACAAAAAATTCTAAAAAGTAGAATAAAGAAATCTAAAATATAAGCAAAAAAAAAATCCTGGTCCAAGAAATGAAAATATACAGACCAAAAAATTGAAAAATCAAGCAAAAGAAAAATAATTTGCCTTTTCAGTCCCAAAAATATCTCTGGCTCAAAATAAAATGCCAACTAGAAACGCGAAAATGTTTAAAAAACGATAATTTTAACAAACAAATCGAAAATGAAGAAAAATTAGTTAAAAGATCAGAAATTTATACTAAAAAAATGATACTGCAGGTCAAAAATATAGGTCAAGAAAATCAAATTCCAGGCCTTACGATAAAAAATGGTGATGTGGCCATTATGTTACTTTCTCCGACTTGATGGTATTATAGCTATTTATATTTACGCTTTCATGGTTTATTTTCAATTGAAATCATATTTTAAATGTACATCGAGCGGATGAAACTGACGTTTAAAACGTCAAAATTATGAAAGATGGAAAAATTATACTTCAAATTCAAAAACTCGGTTTACTCAAAAACCAACGAAATTTCGAAAGAAACTTATTTTTTAGAAGTTGTTCATTTTGGCAATCTCTACAATTATTATTCACATACATTTGCTGTAACTATTATCGTTTCATAATTATAAACCAAAAATTGAAAAAAAATTAATAATACATTTTTTCTCGAATAAAAATGATTTTATGAAAAATATTTTTCAGCAAAATATGTGCATTTCTTTGCTGTCTTCTATGTTTGTTTAAATATTTTTGTGATATTTTTCATATTTAAGAAAATATTGGCAAAAAACAAAAAAACAGTTATGGTAAATACCCACTTCCGGTGTACGAAGTTTTACCAAAAGCTTTTCAGTTCTTCGGATTATGAAATAAGACGTATGTTCAAAGTTTCATATCAATTGCTGTATTAGTTTTTGAGATACAGCGCACATTGAGAAACACACACACGCAGACACACACACAGACACACACACACACACACAGACACACACACACACACACACAGACACACACACACACACATACACACACACACAATTTTTTTTTTTTCAGAAATTGTTGAAATGGCATCTAGGGACCCCAAAACGGATATTTCCGTAAAAAAAAAATTTGAAAAAAAATCACGATCATAATACTTTCTCGTACTTCGTAACGGAGAAAGTGAAAAAACTCGAACAAATATTGAAAAGAATTTGACATAAAATTGACAAAAACAAAATACTCCAGTGATTTCACGAGAAAATATAATCCGTAGGCTGAAAGACCGCGGGTCGATAGCCGTTTAGCAGAAATAATTTTGTAAATTTTAAATGTATTATATTTGTTTAATATTGTACTGTCTGCAAATAAAGATATTGTATATATATAATCCGTTTTAAAATTACAAGAAATTCTTCAAATTTTGAAATTTAAATCCATAAAAGCCATTTTCTGACTTGTATAAACTCCTGGTATTGGCATTATTATTATTATTATTATATATCATCAAAATCGAACAACGCATTCGGCAGTTGTATAATTTCAAAAATCAAAGTCTCGAAAATCTTGCAAATTTAAAAACTGCTATTTTTGCATTAATTTCAAGAGAAAATTTGGAAATCCGTTTTAAAATGACATTAAATTCACCATATTTTTTGTATCATCAAAACCGGTCAACGCGTTGAGCAATTTAAAAATCAAAATTGCAATTTAAATCTTTGGTCTTCTTAGTGATTTTGGCGTTTTGCGTTAATTTTTGACATTTTCGAAAAGTTCACGACGACCGACAAGAAACCTAGATTTAAGGAAGAGGACCCCTCCCTAGGGTCTGCCAGTGATGAACCATTTTGGATAATACTAAATTCGCCATACATTTAAATCATCAAAATTGGACAAATCATTCGGTAGTTGTTCAATTTCAAAAATGTAAAAATTTGGTATTTGGGATAAAAATATTTATGATTTTTTTAAATTTTTTATAGTGGTTAAAAACAAAAACCCATTTTTCGAAGGTTTCATGGTCATATCTTGACAAAAAATTGGGTTGTTTATACGAAACTGAAAAAAAAATTAATACTGAAATACTAATAATAATTTTACATAAAATCAACTGTTGATAAATATACAAAAAATATCGTAAAAATATTAGTTATTCGAATTTTTGAAGTTGCACCAAACGTTGGAGGATGAAAAAAGTCACATAGATGGTATTTATTGATAGCAATCATATGACGAAATAAAATTTTAAATTACACTTTTTTGTCCCATATTTAAAATTTTCTTGCGAATTTTTTTTTTTTACATATACAAACATCTTTATTCACAGAAATAATATTTAAATACATTATGTTAAAAACTTGAAATCCGCTTTCCGTTGTCTGTGAAAGGGCTGTCGATTTTTATTGTTGCTATTATTTTCGAATTTCTCGTTGGAACTTATTTTAAGCTAAAAAGAGTTATTTTTGGGGCTGAAAATGGCAAATTATTTTTCTTTTGCTTGTATTTTCAATTTTTAAACCAGGTTTTTTAATTTTTTGGCCGATATTTTAGATCTTCTAAATTTTTGATTTTTTGGCCGAAATATTCGATAAATGGTTCTTTGTTTCTTCAAAAACGGAGGGGGGATATTGTATAAGTGGCTCTACCATCAAGATGTTCTACGAGCCGCCACTGCGTAAGAGTCAGGAATACTATTCCAAGCGTTGAAAATGATCATGTCTTCCTTCTATAGGCCAATCAAAGCAGACTACTTGTGTTGTGTAAGATGTAATTTTTTTCTTACCCAGTTTTTTTTAATGAAAATATTATTGCGCCTTCCGTGGATATTTGTGCCAGAGCCGCACTTAAGGAGCCAAAGAGCCACATGCGGCTCTGGAGCCGCACTTTACCGACCACTGGCCTAGGCGAAAAAAAAAAACGGCATTGACAGGGTGTGTAGAAGAGAACATAAATCCTCATCGAAAGCGTGTCTTAAATACGTGCTTCATCCGTGTGCGTGGGTAAATGTGTTGCCGGCGGATTAATATTTCATTTGGGAAAGGTCAAATTTACGGCGAAAAACAAAGGGGGAGAGGGCCGCCGCCGGAGCGTCGGCGTCGTCGTAAAAGGGTGAGAGAGGCGAGACGTCGTCTGACCGAACGTCGTCCTCGTTCGCGCCGTTGTTGATTCCGTGCGTGCGTTTGTGCGTTGGCGGATTCGCGGACGCGAACACAATTCGCAAAAGGGGGAAAGCAGCGTGAGCGACGCGTCTGCCGCCGACGCCTGACGCCGAATCGATAGCGAGGTCGCGTCGCCCAGCGGTTCCAAAAAGGTCGACAATGTACCGTTGTAAACACACATAAGCGTCCGCATTTGTTAAAGCCGTTTTACACTGCACAATGCAATTAATAAAATTGGGACTTTCTTAGAAACTAAAAGCCGTATTTACACCACACAATTTGTTGAACAAGAAATCAGTTAATTTAAATCGCCGAGCTTCATACAGCAAATTGTGGCGGATTGTAAAATTGCCCAAAATTTTACAAATTGTGTAGGAAATTGTCTGCGAAATAGAGCTGCTTATATTTTTACACAATTTTACAATACACTGCACAAAGCAATTAATAAAATTGGGACTTTCTTAGAAACTAAAAGCCGTTTTACACCACACAATTTGTTGAACAAGAAATTAGTTAATTTAAATCGCCTAGTTTCATACAGCAAATTGTGGCGGACTGTAAAATGGCCCAAAATCTTACAAATTGTGTAAGAAATTGTCTGCGAAATAGAGCTGCTTGCATTTTTACGCAATTTTACAATCCGACTCAATTTTTGGGACCATTTGCTATATGAAACTAGAGAATTTAAATTGCACACGAAATTAACTTGTTCAATAAATTGTGTAGTGTAAAACGGTCTTTAGTTTATAAAAGAGCCCCAAGAACTACAAAATTGTATCAATTGCATTGTCAAAATTAATACCAGAATACCATAAAAAAAAAATCATCAAAAAGGACAGTCGACTAGGAGAACACGGAATTTCGAAAATTAACTCCTTTCAAATGGAATTATCTCAAAAATTAGATATATGTGGTAAGTAAAACACGTGTGTTTGAGAATTTTCACAAATTTTTAATGTCGAACACTGCAACAAATGTTTCGCCACACAGTGGCTTCATCAGGCAGATGATAAAATGACACACGTGTTTTACTTACCACTTACATTATGGAATTTCACCAAGTAACTGCCTCATCAATCCAATATTCAAACATTAGAGATAAGTGAAAAGTTCAGCTGGCTAGCAATTTCGATTATTCATTAGCACATAAAGTTGATTCAAGACCGATGATCGATAGCCCAGACAGACAGACACATTTTTAAAATCTATGTTCACTTTGTAATTTTGTAAATACAGGATGTCCCATTTTAATTTGCCACCCCAAATATCTCGAAACCTGAGCAACATTTCAAAAAAAATTTCATATAAAAGTTGTAGAGTTCGGAGAGGGACATTTGCTGGTGTCCTTGAAAATGACCTTGGCGTTAATTTTCAAGGTCAACTTTCATTTTTCAAATGGAACCCCCTATGACTCACAGCCTGGATTCATCTGAGATTTCAAACAACATGACGGTCAAAATTCGTTTAAAAAAGCATTTTCAAAAGAAACGTTTCCTACAAAAAGTTTGTATTTTTTCCCATAGAATACGATCCCGTAATAAAAAATAGGAGGTTCCGTTTGAAAAATCAAAGTTGACCTTGATAATTAACGCCAAGGTCATTTTCAAGATCACCAGCATATGTCCCCCTCCGAACCCTACAACTTTAATCTGAAACATTTTTTGCCATGTTGCTCAGGTTTCGAGATGTTTGGGGTGGCAATTAAAAATGGGACACCCTGTATATAGAGATATATGTTTACCAATATTAATGGAATCATAAAAGGCAATTTTTTTAATTGTTAATATTTGGAGTTAATTTCAATTATTTCTCCATTTTTTTTTAATCAACTGGGAGAATGTGAGATTTCTAAAATTAATTTTACTCATTTCATAGAAATTAGTGATATGAGGTTCTTACGGTCAAATTGTAAACTTCATTTTTTTCTTACGCCTTTCCAATATCTGTGTATCCTTACCTGTAACAAAAAAAAAGATATATTAGTATCACCGATATTGATTGTTTCGAATAGTTTTAATAATAATATGAAATAGACACTAATAACTTATTAGAAATTTTCACAACTTCACCGCCAGATAAAATGAAAATATTTTAAAATCCAGTAAAGGGGTGTAAATGGATTTTCACGAAATCATAATTTCGAATGCATTTCTAGTTATTCTAGAAAGTTTAACGTCGGTGGCAATTGTTTTTCTATTTTTCTAGAGTCGGCGAACTTATGAGCAATTTTCACAACTTCGCCGCCTGATAAAATGAAAATATTTCAAAATCCAGTGAAGGGGTGTAAATGGATTTTCACGAAATCACAATCTCGAATGCATTTCTAGTTATTCTAGAAAGTTTAACGTCGATGGCAATTGTCTTTCTATTATTTTCGAGTCGGCGAAGTTATTAGAAATTTTCACAACTTCGCTGCCTGATAAAATGAAAATATTTCAAAATCCAGTGAAGGGGTGTAAATGGATTTTCACGAAATCATAATCTCGATTGCATTTCTAGTTATTCTAGAAAGTTTAACGTCGATGGTATTTGTTTTTCTATTTTTTTAGAGTCGGCGAACTTACTAGAAATTTTCACAACTTCGCCGCCTGATAAAATGAAAGTATTTTAAAATCCAGTGAAGGGGTGTAAATGGATTTTAACGAAATCATAATCTCGAATGCATTTTTAATTATTCTAGAAAGTTTAATGTCGGTGGCAATTGTTTTTCTATTTTTTTTCGAGTCGGCGAAGTTATTAGAAATTTTCACAACTTCGCCGCCTGATAAAATGAAAGTATTTCAAAATCCAGTGAAGGGGTATAAATGACTTTTCACGAAATTATTTTTCTCAGTTGAAAATATCGATTTTCAAAAATCATTTATTTTTTTAAAAAATTAGTAGAGGAAAAGCGCCGGTTCCTTGACCTCAATTTTTTACATGTAAAATCCCTGTCACAAAGACACACCCTGTATAATTTGCCGTGTGATTTTCAAGGTTGTTTACTCAAAGAATGTGGTTTTTAGTGTAATTTAGTCAAGTTGTTGCTTCCGAAAATTAAATTATTTATTTAATACTCGTTATTAAAATGCGATGTGTAATGGACTTTAATAAAAATAGAATGTGGAACTAAAAAAGATAATGCAAATCTCTACATCATAATTATTATTAGGTAGATGATATGCTAATTTAATATTTGATATTTTTTGCATGTAAAACACTGTCAGGTGTCTCTCAGACGACTCTCAGGCGTCTCTCAGACGACTCTCAGGAGTCTCTTAGAGTACTCTCAGACGACTCCCAGGTGTCTCTCAGACGACTCTCAGGTGTCGATCAGACGACTCTCAGGTGTCGATCAGACGACTCTCAGGTGTCGATCAGACGACTCTCAGGTGTCTCTCAGAGGACTCTCAGGTGTCTCTCAGACGACTCCCAGGTGTCTCTCAAAGGACTCTCAGGTGTCTCTCAGACGACTTTCAGGTGCCTCTCAGCCGATTCTCAGGTGTCTCTCAGAAGACTCTCAGGTGTCTCTCAGAAGACTCTCAGGTGTCTCTCAGAGGACTCTCAGGTGTCTCTCAGAGGACTCTCAGACGACTCCCAGGTGTCTCTCGGAGGACTCTCAGGTGTCTCTCAGACGACTTTCAGGTGCCTCTCAGAGGACTCTCAGGTGTCGAGCAGACGACTCTCAGGTGTCTCTCAGACGACTCTCAGGTGTCTCTCAGAGGACTCTCAGACGACTCCCAGGTGTCTCTCAAAGGACTCTCAGGTGTCTCTCAGACGACTTTCAGGTGCCTCTCAGCCGACTCTCAGGTGTCTCTCAGAGGACTCTCAGGTGTCGAGCAGACGACTCTCAGTAGGTAGTGGGGCACTTTAGCGTGGGAAAATTTTGAAGACCGTGGGAAAAAGCGGCACCCTTTGATGTCCGCCCCCGCCCCCAATAAATCATGGTTGACTGTTGGCTCGTTTTGTGTTAAACAGACCCGTTAAAAAGCTGTTTTTCAGTTGAATAGACTTTTTCAAGAGCTGTTGAACCTTTTAATTTAAGTATATTGAAACATGAAGGAACAAGATAGAAAAACAGCTTTTAAACAGGTCTATTTAACTGAAAAACAGCTTTTTAACGGGTCTGTTTAACACAAAAACAGTCAACAGTTAACCATGATTTATTGGGGGCGGGGCGGGGGCGGACATCAAAGGGTGCCGCTTTTTCCCACGGTCTTCAAAATTTTCCCACGCCAAAGTGCCCCACTACCTACTACTCTCAGGTGTCGAGCAGACGACTCTCAGGTGTCTCTCAGACGACTCCCAGATGTCTCTCAGAGGACTCTCAGACGACTTTCAGGTGTCTCTCAGACGACTCTCAGGTATCTCTCAGAGGACTCTCAGGTGTCTCCCAGAGGACTCTCAGGTGTCTCTCAGACGACTTTCAGGTGCCTCTCAGCCGACTCTCAGGTGTCTCTCAGAGGACTCTCAGGTGTCGAGCAGACGACTTTCAGGTGCCTCTCAGCCGACTCTCAGAGGACTCTCAGGTGTCGAGCAGACGACTCTCAGGTGCCTCTCAGCCGACTCTCAGGTGTCTCTCAGAGGACTCTCAGGTGTCGAGCAGACGACTTTCAGGTGCCTCTCAGCCGACTCTCAGAGGACTCTCAGGTGTCGAGCAGACGACTCTCAGGTGCCTCTCAGCCGACTCTCAGGTGTCTCTCAGGTGTCTCTCAGAGGACTCTCAGGTCTCGATCAGACGACTCTCAGGTGTCTCTCAGAAGACTCTCAGACGACTCCCAGATGTCTCTTAGAGGACTCTCAGGTGTCTCCCAGATGACTCAGGTGTCTCTCAGAGGACTCTCAGGTGCCTCTCAGGTGTTTCTCAGAGGACTCTCAGGTGTCTCTCAGAGGACTCCCAGGTGTCTCTCAGACGACTCCCAGGTGTCTCTCAGACGACTCCCAGGTGTCTCTCAGACGACTCCCAGGTGTCTCTCAGACAACTCCCAGGTGTCTCTCAGACGACTCCCAGGTGTCTCTCAGACGACTCCCAGGTGTCTCTCAGACGACTCCCAGGTGTCTCTCAGACGACTCTCAGGTGTCTCTCAGAGGACTCTCAGGTGTCTCTCGGACGACTCTCAGGTATCGTCTGTGAGACACCTGAGAGTCCTCTGAGAGACAACTGAGAGTCGCCTGAGAGACACCTGAGAGTCTTTTACATTTCATCTTTTGGTGTATTTAGTATTGTAAGCAGCACTTTTATACGAGCGTTGCTTGATACTTCAAAGTTGGTTGCCTGGTGAATACGGCTTTTGTGGGTAATGCGAAACAAGGATGATATAAAGTGCTTTAAGTTTAAAGTTTAATACTCGTAATAAGCGTAGTGAGTAGAAAATAAGCAGGCGCCAAAAATTCTTGTAGGGGTTTAGACTGTTCAGTAGGGTAAAACGTCCCTGATGCAAATTTGTAGTTCAAAAGTTGTCTTAACATTATTATGATTAGTGTGGTTTCTTCGTTCTAAGAATTTACCAAAACATTCAGGTCAATGGCCTAATGTATGTATAAATATGTAAATACATTAAATCTAAGCAGACTTCAGTGCGATCTAAACGTCTCGACGTTTTTTCGAGATGAATCTTTACTCAGCAATGTAAATAAAACATGATTTGGTTTTATATGCGTGACGATTGTGGACACAATTGTATGTTCTGCGGCTAATGAATATATCGAGTGTGTTGAATGCATTAGTTGGTGTGTTGCGTTAGATATAAGCGGCCTTCTTTATACATATAAATATAAACTCTAAACACACGCTAGCTCAGTCATGGGATTTCTGTAATGAAAATAACGCGCACAAGTGGCCGCCGTCGGTTCCTTTGTGCGCCATCCGCGTCGCAACAAAGAACACATGTTCCGCCGAGTTTATCGGTATAAATAATTCCCTTTGTCCGGCTCGTATGCGCGCCCCTCGAGCGGGATCGCACACGCACGTCCCTGGAGAGATCCAGCGGCGCGCATCTGGGCCGTGACGTCTCCACGAACTGCCAAATGATTTTTTAATGCGGCGACGGCGGAAGCGTCACGCGTCGCGCTCTCCTCGCCGCGAATTAAAAACGAATTAAGGAATTTCGGAGGCCGCGAGATCAAAGCGCCCCCACCGCCCGCACACCAGCCGTAATTAAACAGACGAAAGAAGGAAAAAAAAGGCAGAGGCGGCGTATTCGGGATTAGTGCGTTTCTCCCCCCCTCCCCTCGCACGATAATTACCGCAATTACCGCGCCCAGGAAAACGATGATGAAAAAATTACAATTCCGTGTCGGTCTATTTTTGGGCGGGCTTTATTAAAATAATAAAAAAAAAAAGAAAATGAGGAGCAACACGGAATGGCCCAGCTTTAATTTTCAATTTTCACGCCAAATTGATGTTAATTTGAGGATGATGAAAAAAAAAATTCAGCCCTCCGCGTTAAATTATTTCAAATGAAATCTTATACCCATGGCCTACGCAATTACGTATATTGTATAATTGGCTCTACCATCAACATGTTCCACGAGCTGCCACTGAAATTAAGTACAGTTTTTGAAAAAAAATTCAATTTTCGAATTGTGAAATACTGGAGCAAAAAAAATTTAAAAAATTGTAAAACGTGTCGATTAAATTCTAAAAAAAAATTAAATCAGATTTGCAAATCATCGTTTTATCAAATTAAGTGCAGTTTTTGAAAATCCGCCGATTATTTCGCAAGTTGTGAATTTTTGAAAATTTTAGTTTTCGAATTGTGCAATACTCGAGTGAAAAATTCTAAAAAAAATATAAAACGTGTTGACAAAATTCTACAAAAATTAACTAAGATTTGCAGATTATCCTTTCATCAAATTAAATGGAGTTTTTTAAAATCAACCTATTTTTTCGAGAGTTGTGATTTTTTAAAAAAAATTGTTTTCGAATTGTGTAATACTCGAGTGAAAAATTCTAAAAAAAAAAATATAAAACGTGTTGACAAAATTCTACAAAAATTAAATAAGATTTGCAGATTATCCTTTCATCAAATTAAATAGAGTTTTTAAAAATCCACCTATTATTTCACGAGTTGTGAATTTTTGAAAATTTTAGTTTTCGAATTGTGTAATACTCGAGCGAAAAATTCTAAAAAAAATATAAAACGTGTTGACAAAATTCTACAAAAATTAAATAAGATTTGCAGATTATCCTTTCATCAAATTAAATAGAGTTTTTAAAAATCCGCCAATTATTTCGCGAGTTGTGAATTTTTGAAAATTTTAGTTTTCGCATTGTGTAATACTCGAGTGAAAAATTCTAAAAAAAATATAAAACGTGTTGACAAAATTCTACAAAAATTAAATTATATTTGCAAATCGTCGTTTTACCAAATTAAATAAAGTTTTTAAAAATCCGCCAATTATTTCGCGAGTTGTGAATTTTTGAAAATTTTAGTTTTCGAATTGTGTAATACTCGAGCGAAAAATTCTAAAAAAAATATAAAACGTGTTGACAAAATTCTACAAAAATTAAATAAGATTTGCAGATTATCCTTTCATCAAATTAAATAGAGTTTTTAAAAATCCGCCGATTATTTCGCGAGTTGTGAATTTTTAAAAATGTTAGTTTTCGAATTGTGTAATACTCGAGTGAAAAATTCTAAAAAAAATATAAAACGTGTTGACAAAATTCTACAAAAATTAAATAAGATTTGCAGATTATCCTTTCATCAAATTAAAAAGATTTTTTAAAAATCCGCCAATTATTTCGCGAGTTGTGAATTTTTAAAAATTTTAGTTTTCGAATTGTGTAATACTCGAGAGAAAAATTCTAAAAAAAATATATAAAACGTGTTGACAAAATTCTACAAAAATTAAATAAGATTTGCAGATTACCCTTTCATCAAATTTAATAGAGTTTTTAAAAATCCGCCAATTATTTCGCGAGTTGTGAATTTTTTAAAATTTTAGTTTTCGAATTGTGTAATACTCGAGTGGAAAATTCTAAAAAAAATATAAAACGTGTTGACAAAATTCTACAAAAATTAAATAAGATTTGCAGATTATTCTTTCATCGAATTAAATAGAGTTTTTAAAAATCCACCTACTATTTCGCGAGTTGTGAATTTTTGAAAATTTTAGTTTTCGAATTGTGTAATACTCGAGTGAAAAATTCTAAAAAAAAATTATAAGACGTGTTGACAAAATTCTACAAAAATTAAATAAGATTTGCAGATTATCCTTTCATCAAATTAAATAGAGTTTTTAAAAATCCGCCAATTATTTCGCGAGTTGTGAATTTTTGAAAATTTTTGTTTTCGAATTGTGTAATTACTCCAGTGAAAAATTCTAAAAAAAAAATATAAAACGTGTTGACAAAATTCTACAAAAATTAAATAAGATTTGCAGATTATCCTTTCATCAAATTAAATAGAGTTTTTAAAAATCCGCCAATTATTTCGCGAGTTTTGAATTTTTAGAAATTTTAGTTTTCGAATTGTGTAATACTCGAGTGAAAAATTCTAAAAAAAATATAAAACGTGTTGACAAAATTCTACAAAAATTAAATAAGATTTGCAGATTATCCTTTCATCAAATTAAACAGAGTTTTTAAAAATCCGCCAATTATTTCGCGACTTGTGAATTTTAAAAAATTTTAGTTTTCGAATTGTGTAATACTCGAGTGAAAAATTCTAAAAAAATATAAAACGTGTTAACAAAATTCTACAAAAATTAAATAAGATTTGCAGATTATCCTTTCATCGAATTAAATAGAGTTTTTAAAAATCCACCTACTATTTCGCGAGTTGTGAATTTTTGAAAATTTTAGTTTTCGAATTGTGTAATACTCGAGTGAAAAATTCTAAAAAAAATATAAAACGTGTTGACAAAATTCTACAAAAATTAAATAAGATTTGCAGATTATTCTTTCATCGAATTAAATAGAGTTTTTAAAAATCCACCTACTATTTCGCGAGTTGTGAATTTTTGAAAATTTTAGTTTTCGAATTGTGTAATACTCGAGTGAAAAATTCTAAAAAAAAATTATAAGACGTGTTGACAAAATTCTACAAAAATTAAATAAGATTTGCAGATTATCCTTTCATCAAATTAAATAGAGTTTTTAAAAATCCGCCAATTATTTCGCGAGTTGTGAATTTTTGAAAATTTTTGTTTTCGAATTGTGTAATTACTCGAGTGAAAAATTCTAAAAAAAAAATATAAAACGTGTTGACAAAATTCTACAAAAATTAAATAAGATTTGCAGATTATCCTTTCATCAAATTAAATAGGGTTTTTAAAAATCCGCCAATTATTTCGCGAGTTTTGAATTTTTAGAAATTTTAGTTTTCGAATTGTGTAATACTCGAGTGAAAAATTCTAAAAAAAATATAAAACGTGTTGGCAAAATTCTACAAAAATTAAATAAGATTTGCAGATTATCCTTTCATCAAATTAAATAGAGTTTTTAAAAATCCGCCAATTATTTCGCGAGTTGTGAATTTTTGAAAATTTTTGTTTTCGAATTGTGTAATTACTCGAGTGAAAAATTCTAAAAAAAAAATATAAAACGTGTTGACAAAATTCTACAAAAATTAAATAAGATTTGCAGATTATCCTTTCATCAAATTAAATAGAGTTTTTAAAAATCCGCCAATTATTTCGCGAGTTGTGAATTTTTGAAAATTTTAGTTTTTGAATTGTGTAATACTCGAGTGAAAAATTCTAAAAAAAAAATATAGAACGTGTTGACAAAATTCTACAAAAATTAAATAAGATTTGCAGATTATCCTTTCGTCAAATTAAATAGAGTTTTTAAAAATCCACCTATTATTTCGCGAGTTGTGAATTTTTGAAAATTTTAGTTTTCGAATTGTGTAATACTCGAGTGAAAAATTCTAAAAAAAATATAAAACGTGTTGACAAAATTCTACAAAAATTAAATAAGATTTGCAGATTATCCTTTCATCAAATTAAATAGAGTTTTTAAAAATCCGCCAATTATTTCGCGAGTTGTGAATTTTTGAAAATTTTAGTTTTAGTGAAAAATTCTAAAAAAAATATAAAACGTGTTGACAAAATTCTACAAAAATTAAATAAGATTTGCAGATTATCCTTTCATCAAATTAAATAGAGTTTTTAAAAATCCGCCAATTATTTCGCGAGTTGTGAATTTTTGAAAATTTTAGTTTTCGAATTGTGTAATACTCGAGTGAAAAATTCTAAAAAAAATATAAAACGTGTTGACTAAATTCTACAAAAATTAAATTAGATTAGCAACTCATCGTTTTATCAAATTAAGCAGGGGCGGCTCGTTGTATAGAGCCAAGGAGCCATGTAGTTTCAAGCTCAGCAGGAATTTTTAATTAATTCTTAAAACACTTTTTCGCCAGTTACTTCGGCCTAGGAAGATACATCGATTTTTCTTTAAAAAAAGAAGGGAGTATATTGTATAAGTGACTCTATCATCAACTTGTTCCACGAGCCGCCACTGGTGGCCAGAATTTAACCGGTTGAATTATTAAAGTGAAATTGGCCCGATCTACAAATCCCGGCCAAAGCCACACTTTACAATAGGAGTATGGTCAGTGCCGGCAGGACGTACAGGCAAGGCAGGCAGCCGCCCGTAGCGGCCAAATTTAGGGGTAGCGGCGAGCAGCGGCATGATCAGGGCCGTTAAAAAATTATATTGCCGCCTTTGATAATTAAATATACGCATATGGTTATTAATTCAAAAAGCTTGCATTAAGGTAAGACCTTAGATTTGCGTGAGTCTTGTTTATCAAACCTTTACGCAAACTTCTGTTTAAAACGTAGTCCTTAAAATCATTCCTCTACGAAATGACGGGTGTGAAGTTAGTAATAAATCCAGCAATAGATTTTAAAAATTCATATCTCGGAGAAAAGAAAAGCAATTCGAAAAAAAGTAAACCATACCATTAGTGAAGGTCTAAATTAATAACACAAAAAGAATCAACCCTTAATTTTAATCCTTTATATTTTTTCACCCCTTTCAAAAAAGTTTTTTTTTTAAGTTTGCAATCTGCCATAAATAAATAAAAATGCTTATTCTTGTCACTAATACAAGTACTTTAATAATCAAGAGTCAAAAAAACGTTACGGGCACTCCTTCAACAAAAAAAAAAAAAAAAAAATTTTGGATTTCTGCGACTTACGGAGAAATTATTTTTTTCTGGGTTGAAGGAGTGCCCGTAACGTTCTTTTGACTTTTGATTATGAAAGTACCTTTATTAGTAATTAGAATAAAATGTTTTATTTAGTTATGGCCGATTGCAAACTTTGTCAAAAATGGAGACTTATATCGCGTGGTGCGGATTTCTGCGACTTACGGAGAAATTATTTTTTTCTGGATTGAAGGAGTGCCCGTAACGTTTCTTTGACTTTTGATTATGAAAGTACCTTTATTAGTGATAAGAATAAAATTTTTTATTTAGTTATGGCCGATTGCAAACTTTGTTAAAAATGGAGATTTATATCGCGTGGTGCGGATTTCTGCGACTTACGGAGAATTAATTTTTTTCTGGGTTGAAGGAGTGAACGTTTTTTTGACTTTCGATTATGAAAGTACCTTTATTAGTGATAAGAATAAGAATTTTTATTTAGTTATGGCTAATTGCAAACTTTGTCAAAAATGGAGATTTATATCGCGAGGTGTGGATTTCTGCGACTTACGGAGAAATTATTTTTTTCTGGGTTGAAGGAGTGCCCGTAACGTTTTTTTTTACTTTTGATTATGAAAGTACCTTTATTAGTGATAAGAATAAGAATTTTTATTTGGGTATGGCTGATTGCAAACTTTGTCAAAAATGGAGATTTATATCGCGAGGTGTGGATTTCTGCGACTTTTTTTGGGTTGATGAAGTGCCCGTAACGTTTTTTTGACTTTTGATTATGAAAGTACCTTTATTAGTGATAAGAATAAGAATTTTTATTTACTTATGGTCGATTGCAAACTTTGTCAAAAATTGAGATTTATATCGCGAGGTGTGGATTTCTGCGACTTATGGAGAATTAATTTTTTTCTGGGTTGAAGGAGTGCCCGTAACGTTTTTTTTTACATCTTTTTCTTAGCTCTCCTTACGGAAATCCACGAGCCGCCGCTGTTTACAGGAGCATGTCTAGCCAACCCAACGAAATACATAAAATTGTTTGCCTTAATTTGAGACTCCCATAGTTATCAGTTGTAATAGATTGTTGATTTTCACCTTGAAGACGCATGTTTTAAATCATCAGTGAGCCAGTTTTTATCGTCACGTTTTGTTTTTGATTCCTTTTCGCATATTATAAATCTTTTCAAATTTAAACATTTTACTTCCAAAAAGTAAATCATGTCCCCGTAAATTTAAGGAGTTGGCGATTATTTAATTTCCAGACAATTTGCATGATCTTTAAAGCATTTACGCTCCTTGGTGTACTTCATTGTTTCCTGTGAAGAGTGATGATTAGTTTTCGGAGCAAAGCGACGTTGCCGCGAGATCGCAGCGTGTGTACTTGAAGCAGAGCGACGCAGTCGAACGAAAACGAAGTGAGCGCGCGTCGTGGATGGTGTTGTGTAACGCGAGGCGGTCCGCGAGATGTGCCGCGCCGTTTCGTTTTGTTTGCAATACTATCCGAGTTCAATAGCCGCCATGGCCAAAGCAGGTTCAGTGTCTACTTGTAGTCTGTAGTCTGCGTCTAAACACTCGGCACAGACACGTTCACGTACACACGAGCCGGTCATAAACATGAACCATTACCGCACGACCGGACTATCCACTATCGCGCCGTGAAGGGGAGAGAAATCAGAAATCGCATACACACACACACACACGACTCGTTACACTACCTGGCGCCGCTCCCCATTTCCCCATTCCATCCATTCATTCTCGAGCCGAAATTTCTACATTCGAATCCCGCCATTTTTTTTTCCTTCGCTTTCTGCAGACCCCAGCGCGACGACTATAAATAGAGTGAATGAATGTAGGTCCGATAATTAATAACGTTCGTGTTATTTCAGTCGCGCAGTGACATGAACCGCCGTTGACGTCCGCCAATTTTAATTAAATAAATAGACGCACAATCCGCCCATTCATCCCGAATCCGTCCTCCGCCTCAATGAAAACTCGAGATGAAGAAAAACGCTAATTCGCATGCGTTATTAATTGCAAAAAAAGCTTCTCCTCCTCCCCCTCCTCGTTTTCAGCGTCTCGGAGCTTGGAGATCTCTTCCGGCTATAAATTTTCCGCGCGTGGCTGTTCCAAAACAATAAACCCTCTCGGAAAACAATAAGCCCCTAATGAACGAACTATAAAATAAATTAGCACTTCCACGCTGAATCAAGGGCCGGGGGATATGGATCTGCTCGGGCAGAAAGGGCGGAAACCATTAAAATTTTAATTGGTCACATCTGATCCGCGCGGATTATGACTGTCGGCGAGGGTCCGAGATAGCACTTTATGTCTTTCTCAAACTTCTCAATGTTGTTTGTATTCATACATTTAGCAACATATTATTAAGACCAGGAAAGGGATTTTAATGCATGGGGTACAAGGGGGTATGAATGTGTGGAGAAAGAGCAGCGGTGGTGGTTCCTGAAGGTGGAGAAATCAACACCCGGGTACATATTGCTTCAGGAGACAAACAGAGTGAGGCAATGATGAGAGTGGTCAGGTATGAGATGAAGTTGTGTGAGTTAGAGGAGGAGAGATTGGTCAAAACGGTATGGAAGACGTCTGTGGGTGTAGGAGAGTATAAGTGGAGAATAGAGGAAAATATACGAAAGGGTGGGGTTATCGGAGGTGAAAGTGAAGGAATGGCAAGAGTGGGGAATGAATGTGACAGCATGAGTGAAAGAGAAGGACAACGAAGTGGAAGGACAGGAAAGACAGGGGTGTATAAGAAAGAGTGAGTACAATGATATGTTTGAGAGGTGGCAGATGCATGGGAGGTTAAAGTCTGGCCGCGCTATGAAGGCATCTGAGGTGCTATCTGTAACCTTTCAAAAACCATTCATTTATAAATAAAAGCCGATAGTGCACCAATAGCTAGCAAGTAAAGTATAAACATCTGTGAGTGTAAAGTAACAAAATACTCAATCACTTCTGATGAGGGCCTTTCCGACCCTTCGTTAATCGCGCCAGACGCCTTCATAGCGCGGCCAGAATATACCGCGAGAACGAACTGAGTAGGGAGGAAAGGGTAATTCTGGCAAGAGCCAGGTGTGGACCAGGAGATAGAGGGAGGAAAAAGTGGATGGGTGCGGGGTACGGAGAATGTGTGTTGTGTGCAAGGGGAAAGGATTTGGCAGAGGAATGTGAAGGAGTGCGTGAGCAATGGATGTGAGGAAAAAAAAAGAGTGAATGAATGGATGCGTGAGGACGGAACCGAGGTTAGACTGGGGTGGGAGAGGGACTGCAAAAGGGTTGGGGAAGGGGTAAGAAGATAAAAAAAGGGGATAAAGGAGAAGGAAAGGATGTAAATTATAAGCCAATAAAGGTCTTTTTTTTATTAAGACCGAAGCTAGTTTATTCGTTAAAAATTGGATCCCTAAAAAGAGGTTAATGTTCGCCCATCATTTATATTTATTTTTATTAATAATTAATTAAAAATCCAATAAATATGTATAGTTTAGACCAGCGCACAGTGGTTTCAACTAGTGATGTGAGTTGGCGCATAAATCGTTCCACTGTGCTCCATCTCGTATGCCGCAAGCACATGGCGAATAAATGTGGTATTCGCCATGTGCTTGCGGCAATGTGTGTAGATGTCGAGACGACCAGTGGTGTATTGGAGGGGGAACGGTGAGGAACGACGTTCTGCCACCTTTTTTCAGAAACGGAACGCGTTTGTGTTTGTTAATATTTTGTATAGTACGAATAAAAAAAAATTAAAAAACTTACAAGGAAAACAATAGTTTGCTTAAAATAAGATGATCTTCGAAAAACGTTCTTACTTCTTATTTTACCAATACACCACTGGACCAGACCTGCTACAACAGAGCTCACCAGATTCAGAACCGAAACCGTCTGTCCAAATCGTTTTCACGACTAGGCGAATGGATACATAAATTCTGAGATTCGACAAGCCCTTCTTACGGCTCACCATGTCCAACAACGACTACGCTACCCAGTTTGCCAGGGCCAAGGCAGCCGCATCTGACCTAGAGCTGAAGAACCACGTCCTGAGACAGGAAAGCACCAAACACGCCTTCGATGCTGCGGATCGGACAGTTAAGATCGTTCAACTCGAGTAACAAAACCGAGACGTGAACAGACGCTTGGATGAACTATCGCGCCCAGCGACACCGAGAACAACGTGTACCCACGGGAAACAGCTACGCTGTCCTCATGGATACGGACGGCTCTGACGAAAAGGACACGGTTTCAGCACCGAGACCGAAAAACACCATCCCTCGACCGCTAAAAAGACGGCCACCCAACCGGCCGCCATAGCGGCGCTCCCAAGGTCCCGACCCGACCTACACCGACGTCCACCCCGGCTGTGCAGTCCAACACAGCCAACCTCCCTGCCGATACACCTACGGCGCTGCCGTACAGGAAACCGTCTCCAGTTGTCCTACCAATCAAGATCAAGTCCTTCATGGAATCACACTCCATCAAGTACTACCAGGCCAAATACGCAGAGCGGGGACTGCGTATTTTCCCAGAGACGCCGACTGACTTTCGTACACTGACGAGAGTCCTCGACGACAACAATGCTCCTCACCACACCTACCAACTCCAGTTACTGACAGAGGCACAGATCGCAGACGACCTGACAAGCCAAGGACTCCCCACGATGACCCGGAGGGATCCTCAGACTGGACCGACTCTCCCACTGTGAATGGTCCATGTCCAGCACGACGCCAGCGAAAATTCCCGACGCATTTTCCAAGTCAGACAGGTCATAGGGCTCGGCGTGAGAGTCGAGCGCAAACGACACGACGCGCGACGGTAGCTACCGCTGCCAGCAGTTAAGGCACACGCAGAGCTGACGCTGCACCCTAAGTACGTTAACGTAAAGGTGCACACCAAACCCAGGAATGCGAGAGGCCCAGGACGGACCCGGGTCTTCCTAAACCCTTACGTCTTTGTGTGGAACCAGTACGCACCCAACTCGCGATTAAATTACGGTGAGGGACGAGATCACGACGCGCAAGATTGAAATGCAGCCAGAAGGTCCGCTGGGTGGCGACAGCAGAACGGCCATTTTCAAGAAACGTGCGGACGGCGAAGCCCCGATGTTCTCCAGACCAAACCATGGTAACGACTAAAAACGGGACGACCCCCAACAAGATTTTGTAGACCAATAAAAATACTCTTTCAAAAAGAAACAAGAAATTGTTGTAACGGACATAGAAAACCAAATTAAAATAATTTCGCCAAGTGAAATATATTTGAATCGGATAAAACATTATTCAAAATGATCATGATAGATGGGAAAACATTTAGCGGTGTAACACATTCATTTTCCTAAACATGTGGAATATGTGGAGCTTCTCCCAAAATAATGAATAAGTAGGAAAAACTTAGGCAATTGCCAAAAAAAAACTAGCGCCTACGAATAAGGAATTTCTTCATTGCACGCATGTATAAGGAGCCTGGAGTGTGTGCCCCCAAGGGCCGTAACTGCGGCCAGGTGGGCAGCATCGTGGCGGAGAGGACCGGTGGACCACGCCACCATAGTGACTACAGCAGTCCCTAAGATCATCCTAACTGTCTTGGGAACCCAAGACCAGACTTAAGTAATTTTGCTTTTGTTACAGGTCCCAACGACTCCGCGGACAACGAGTTCCTGGTGGCAATTCTTCCGCTACCGCACTCCTACCCCGAACATCCAGGCATACAGAGAAGACCAGAGCGGAACCTCCCCCGGCAGGGCGTCACTCGGTCTCGCAAGACGACAAAGAGGAGGACTTTTAGCTAGTATACCCTTCAGATGACTCCAGCACAATCCCGTTAGGGGGGGGGGGGCATCAATAAAATACGAGGGTTGGGGCATAAGTCATGGCAACTTTTTTCTTGTAGATATGTGAACGGATCACAAACGTATGTGTCGTGTAGAAGTTCTGCAGGCATAGTGTGTATGCAGAACAACACATGGCTCTGTGATAGCTGACAGTCAGTTGGTGAGTGTCGTGCGAGATGGAAGTAACCCGTGTTGAGCAGCGCGCTTACATCAAAACAGCTGTTCTCCGAGGGACAAATGCGATGGAATGTCACAGTGAATTAGTAGAAGCCCTTGGGAATAATGCCCCACCATAATAAAGTTTCAGCAAGGACGTGTGTCAACCAGTGATGAGCAACGTTCGGGACGACCGGTGAGTGTGCGGACCGACTTGTCACGTGCCGTCATCGAGCAGCTCATGGATGAAGACACACGATGGACGTTACTGGAGTTAGAGAGGGTAAGTGGCATTGAGAAACGCACCGTCCACAGTATATTGCGTAATGAGCTACAGCTACGCAAAATCGCCTCATGCACTGACGGAAGTTCAAAGGTGGGTGCGTTATGCAATATGCTCCGACCACTTTGTACGCTCGCAACAGAACGGCGATCAATTCTTGTCACGAATAATCGCCATCGATGAATTTTGGGCCAGGGCATACGAACCAGAACTGAAACGTCAGTCCTGGCGACATCCTGGATCACCAAGGCACCAGAAATTCACTCAGAATCCTTCCCCAGTCAAATTGATGGTGATCGTCGCGTATGACGTCAGGGGTGTCATTGTTTGCCACTTTGTTCCTCATGGCAGAACAGTGACCGCACAGTACTACAGGGACTTCCTGGGGCGGAATAAACGTCCGGATCTTGTGGACAGTGCACGACAATGCAAGACCACATAAAGCAGGGTGTGTACGGCAGCTACTCCGACGTTGGGGATGGTAAGAATTGGAGCACCCACCTTACTCTCCTGACCTTTCGCCCTGTGACTTTGATCTTATTCCCAAGATTAAGGAACCAATACGTGGTAGGCGGTTTGCAACACGAGAGGACATTGCTAATGCTGTGATTCACACATGGTGCAGCAAATGCTGAGGCTAATGGTATTCAGCGCCTCCCACATCGTTGGCAGCGTGTGGTGACAGTAGCAGGGGACTACATTGAGGGTCTATAGGCCCATGTTTGTCATGTCAACTTTATGTGTACCGTGTTATCATACTATTGCACGGTGAAGGCCATATTGCCCTGTATACTAACGTAATAAATTAGTATATTACGATATTTCAGTGCTAATCATTGTCCACACATGTAGCAAATTTCTCCCAAAGTATAAGACATATGAAAAAGTGGTTCTTATAAAAGTTTTAGAGTATTTTATGCTCCCTTCTCATCCCACTCATTACCTTTGCAAATTAGGTAGTAGGTAGAGGTAAGAGTAGCAGCTCGGATGCCGAGACGATGACCTATTACAGCAGAGCTCACCGGATCCAGAACCGCAACTGTTTTCCGAGTCGGTTTCACGACTAGGCGAACGGACCCATAAAGCCTAACTGGCCATGTCCAACGACTACGCCACCCAGTTTGCCAGGGCTCAGGCCGCGATGACTGAGGAAACGGACTACCAAAAGCTATGGGTTGACCTTACCAAAGAACTGGGCACCCAATCCGTCTAGCTCTCCGAAGCTTTGGTGAGAAACAAAAAGCTCGAGGAACAAATGGAGAAGATGGCCCGGCGCTTGGACGCGCTAACTCGACCGACGACTCCAAAGGCGCCGACTGTTCCCACCGAAACAGTTATGCCGCCCTTATGGTCACGGACGGCTCCGAAGAGGAAAACTCGACCCCACCACCGAGGCCGAGTTCAAAAAAGAGGATCGCATCACCCCCCGCGAACTGCACCACCGCCAAGTAGAAAGGCAGCGCTCCCAAGATCCTTACCAGACCCTCACCGACGTTCACCCTGGCTATGTAGACCAACACAGCTAACCTCCCAGCAGATACCACGATGGCGCCGCCGTTCAAGAGACCTCCTCCCGTTGTCTTGCCAGCGGAGACAAACTTGCTGGAAAGCAAGGCCCTGGCGGAATCACACTCCATCAAGATCCACCAGGCTAAATACGTAGCCCGGGGGGCTGCGTGTATTTCCCGAGACGCCGACAGACTTTCGTAAACTGACGAGAGTCCTCGACGACATTGGCGTCCTATACCATACCTACTAGCTCCAGGAAGAGAAGACTTTCAAGGCGGTGATCAAGAACATCGCCCCGGCACTGACCGATGTCCAGATCGCGGACGATCTGTAGAACCAAGGACTTCCCACTACATCCATCAAGCGGATTCACAGGCTGGACAGACCTGTACGTCCAGCTCGACGCTGGCGAAAATGCCCGAGGTGTGGTGATTTCATAATCAATCATCAATGTCACACGGAATAAACTAATAACACACTCGGCCTTAGAAAGTGTCGCAATTCACATAATGATATTACATAAGTGTAAACCACTCGCATCGTTGTAATAACATGTTGTATAACAAATACGGGCGTGACCTTTTTAAATACCATATATAGACGAGAACACAGGAGACCAGCAACAGTGCTGATCAACGATACTGATTGCCTGCGTGTAGTCTTACGAAACCCATCGGGTTCCGCCAGTCCAAACATTATAACCAAAATGTAAGTGCATCTCAATAAAAGCATTCAAACGTGAAGACGACTATCTGGAACCCTCTCCATCTCCGGCGACCCCGTAACCACCATCTTCGCCATCAAGAAGGTTCTAAAGCTCGACGTGAAGGTCTAACCCAAATGACTCTACGGTAGCAAGCAGCAATGCTACCGTTGCCAGCAGTTAGGGCGTACGCAGCGCTGCTGCACGATGCCCCCTCACCCAATGCGTTAAGTGTGCAGCCGCAAGGACGGACCCGGTAAAGTGCGCTAACTGCGGCGATGCCCATCCTGCAAGCTACCGAGGTTGCCCCCGCTTCCTCGCCTCGCAGAGGAAGAACACCTCCCTGAAGCCCCAAACGCCGCCGCCGCGGTGGGCTACAGCTACACGCCTAGGCCCGCACAGGAACTGACTACGCCAAGGTTGGCAGCATCGTGGCGGAGATGCCGGCAACCCTCTCCACCGCCGAAGGACCACGCCACTATCATGACTACAGCAGTGCAGGCCCCCAAAGGACCTGACTACGCCAAGGTTGGCAGCATCGTGGCGGAGATGCTGGCAGCCCTCTCCACCGCCGAAGGACCGATGGACCACGCCACCATCGTGACTACAACAGTCCCTATGATCGTCCTGGCGGTCCTAGAGAACCAAGGGTAGACATAAGTAATTTTACTTCTGTTGCAGGCAGGGGTGTGGAGTCGTGACAAAAATGTAGCGACTCCGACTCCGGCTCCTTATTTTTCTTTTTTGTTTCGACTCCGACTCCCACTCCGGCTCCGATTCATGAATTTGTTTGTTTCCAATTTGACTCCACACCCCTGGTTGCAGGTCCGGCCTTGAGAACATCAATGAGTTCCCGGTGGCTATTCCTCTACCACCGCACTCCAACCGATCATCCAGACACCTCCCAATGTTGTTTCGAGAGACAATCACAAACGGACCGGATGAGCTTAAACCCGCCCGACGACAAAGAGGAGGATTTTTAGCTGGTATGTCCATCAGATGACTCCAGCACTGCCCCGCTACGGAGGCGACTATAAAAGATTTCTCCTCCTCGCATCAAAAAAAGTCATTTCTTTTAAAAGGCTACTCATGTAAATTACGATGTGGTTTAAATTCTTTTCCTAGGCTTATTTGTAAAAAACAAATGTTGATATTGAGTACACCAACTATTATATTCGCCCAGATTTTCAAAAGTTACAAATGGTTAAATTCGTACGACTTTTTACGCATCAAAAATGATTTAATTTTTTTCACAAACGGGAGAGAAAGTCGATTTCTCAGCCGTTGGAATCGTGAGAGAAGTAACATTTCTCTCCCTTGGAAGAGAAATAATTATTTTTCGCATCTTGTTAAATAATATAAATGTTGTTAAATCGTTTTTGATTGAGAAAATTTGTTCATTATTCGACCGAATCATTTTCTCCACAGGTGACCAATAAAATGATAGCGGTTTCATTGTCCAACAGGTGACGTCCAATCAAATGATAGCAGTTTCATTGCTCAACAGGTTTCAGCCAATGACATGACGGCGATTTTACTTCCTCAACAGTTCAGTTGTTACTATGGTTACGATTTGTTTTTGTCAGCGAACTGCCGCAATTTCTAAATAGAAAAATTATTCGTTATAATTTAATGTAAACAGAAAAATCTTTAGGTAATTATTTAATATGATGCGAAAAAGTATAGTATTAAATGAGTGAGAAATTTGGAGATTGCGACTCTGGCGCCTACGGCTCGTGTTGCAAACTTCACCCTCGTGGCAATGGCCAACTTTCTCACTCGTTTAATAATATACTATTCTCTTCCTGGGGAGAGACGTAATCATTTCCCTCTCTGTGAAATTACATTATCTATTTTAACTGTCACGACTGACAGCGTTTTTTTTTTCTAGGTTATATTTTAGAAACGAACGTTTTACTATTTAAAAAATTGTATATACCGGGTGTGGCACTTAAGACGCCTCGGACCATAGCTCCTTTACGATAAAAGCTATCGAAAAAAATCTAAGAACAAAGTGGTGCGTCGCTATGTTTCAAAAATATTTCTAATCATCAGTGGCGTGCCGTACTCCAGTGGCGTACCAAACTTATGTTTTTTTTTTTATGGAATGCCCTATTTTTTATTGCAGATTTGGAAAGTGCTCGACGAGTACTTATTTTTTTATCTAACATGTTATACCCTTCACTTTAGCGGTTTCGCTGTTATAACCCCTTCTTTCAAAATTGAGCCCCATTTTTGAGATTTTTTTGTAGAGAAACTAATTGACGCCGGCGCCTAAATTTTAATAAATATCATGTCAACCATTTCCTCTTGAGTTCGGAACATTTTTAGAACGTTTATCAAAAATAACTTATGGCTGCTACTGACGTCTAATAATTTACTTTGACAATTACCAATCTTTTGTTTTCTCATGGCACACTTGGGAACGGAAAACGTTTCCCGACATTAGCGATGAAATTCCTTTTTTCTCCGAAATTTTGTTATGCAATGTGTAATTTTTTTTACACCAATGAAAAATTTAGAGTTTTGGCTGTACAACGCCGTAATTTTTTTAGGGGGGTGCCATTTGAAATTTTCGGAAAAAATGACAACATGCGAAGATCAATCAAAAATTATTTTTTTTCCATAAATTACCCGAAAAAAAATTATGTGAAGGTATACGAGGTCTTAACCTGTACCTCAATTCAAAATTTAGGCGCCGGCGTCAATTAGTTTCTCTACAAAAAAAATCTCAAAAATGGGGCGCAATTTTGAAAGAAGGGGTTATAACAGCGAAACCGCTAAAGTGAAGGGTATAACATGTTAGATAAAAAAATAAGTACTCGTCGAGCACTTTCCAAATCTGCAATAAAAAATAGGGCATTCCATTAAAAAAAAAACCATAAGTTTGGTACGCCACTGGAGTACGGCACGCCACTGATGATTAGAAATATTTTTGAAACATAGCGACGGTAACTATGCACCACTTTGTTCTTAGATTTTTGTCGATAGCTTTTATCGTAAAGGAGCTATGGTCCGAGGCGTCTTAAGTGTCACACCCGGTATATACTTCGGGAGAGAATTCTTTTTTCCCTCGATGCGTTGTATCCCTCAGGCTTTCGCCCTCGGGATACAAATTTGCACCTCAAGAAAAATCAAGCATTTCTCTCCCTTGATATATAATTTACTATTATATGCATTTGGACAATTGCAAGTACTCGGCAATTATTGGATCGATCAGGCTGTGAACTTGAAAAATGTGAGCTCTGGGGGATTAAGATGACCACCGGTTAAAAATCGTATAACAACTATGAAGTTTAATGGCACATCATCTTAAGAATGAAGAAGGAAGTAGAGATGGGTAAAAGTCAATCGACTTAGTAGTCATGAGTCCTTCCAACAATCGATTCTTTTAAGCGGGCCCGCACACGGCCAATTATTAGTTGAGCGATAGTTTAGTCGAGGTCTATAATGGCATTACCGTAAATGCAAGTGCGCACAGACACCAACTATCGTCCAGCTCGATTTTTTAGTCAAAAGCAGTTGGTGAGCCCTTATGATTAAATAATCGTTCTACTATCGTACAACTGGCATAGTTCCACAGTTCCAATGCGTTCACGATCGATAGTTTGGTTGGTCATCGATTGTAAAAAGCCCGCGATAAGATATATAAATGCATATTCCTTAATATTGATATGCTGGCAATATCCCTTTGGATCTATTCGCATCTAGTAAAATGCAATTAAATGGTGATGATTACATTTTTCATATTTTGCAGATCTAAGCCCTCTCGTGCATATTTCAGTAACATCGAGCATATGTAATCATATTTTAGCTTATTTGAGCGTGTTTAATAATAGTTAAGCAACATTTTTATTACATAAATTAATAATAATAATTAATTGAGTTGTATCGGCGTCGTAGTGTGTGCGCATGCCATACGACTAAATAGTTTAGTTGGTGAAGAATCGTAACATGTATCCAACTCGGTCCAACTCAACTAAATAGTTTAGTCGTTGAACAATTGTCCGTGTGCGGGGCCCCTAAGTCGGCTCACAAAAAAATGGTCATTTCGCCCATCTCTAGAAGAAAGTAACATAATCCATTTGGAAGATTAAAAAAATGTGGGCGATCAATCCCCAAGTAATGAATACAATTAATACTCTGGAAGGTATCAAGCGGTTTTACAGTTTCCAACCATCATTAATGGATGGTCGCAACGTGTTTATTGGTGTAGATTTACTGATTGCTGTTCTAAGATTTCGAAAGAAAAACCTCAAAGGATGCATCGTCGGCTTTGTTGCTCTATAATCGACCATAGATTATTGTTGTTTCTGCGAAGTGTGAATCACGCTTCCCACTAAAAATACCTCGCATGCATCTCGTCAGGTAGAGATTGCTCGTGCAGAATTGCATTTAGAGAATCGGACTCCTCGCGGGCCCGAGATGACTAATTCGCCACACTTTAATTATGATCCCGGGCGAAATGGGAACGCGAAGCGTGAAGAGAACCGTAACGGGCAAAGGAGTGACTGTGCAAGAATGCGAAGGATGTTAATTAGGGTGGGATGCTGGAGGCTCGCACACCTGCCCTTATACCTCGGGAGGAATCCGGGCCCGAAATGGCGGAAATGTTCGATGATCGCGGTGCGTGAAAGTGAGGCGAACTTTCCACCCAACTTGCTCCGCAGAAACGGTCGATGGTTCTAATGGACTTTTTAAGAGTAATTAAGTCTCTCGCTCTCGCGGCGGCGGTTTCGCGGGTTGCGAAACGAGCGCCCGTGAATGCAGCTTTTGCACCTGCACACCGTCGCCGTGAATTGCTGCACCGCGACCTTACATAATGCGCAGACGGAGTAAGCGGACGGCTTTTCGAGCGGCACCGTTGACCGCGAGGCTGGGGCGCGGAGAGAGGCGGAGAGAACAGAGAACCGAGCAGACATGGTCGCGCGCCGCCACCTTGAACGTTTCGGACGGACTCCGCGGGGATTGCGACACGCGATTCCTATGGCGAAATCCAACTGGGAGCGTGGTGAACGTCTCTCGTTGCGTTTCTGGAAATTTCACCAAGGTCCCCACCTGCAATTACAATTATCGCCACGGTCCCCAAAAACCAAACTGCTTCCTACCTCATTAGCATATCCGTATACAGGTGCTAATGGCATTGACCCTTATTATCGTGCAACGCGTTCGTACCGAATTTCTTCGCAAATTAGATAAAGACATTCTAGCACGTACGCTCTTCGCAATAATTCTCCAGGAGGTCATCATATCGCGACGTGCTCGGATCTACTTCTCATTTATTACAGAAATGCTTGTTCTTACTGCTACACGAATCTTCATCGCAGAAGAATTTTTAGAAACAAAATGACGAGCAACGTTGGAATGGAAAAAATATTACAAAATGTGTAAACTTGAAAATTTTGCCAAAAAGCTGGTCCTGTAACAGAATAAAACGTGAATTTGGAGTAACTACATTAGGAAGTCAGAAATAAACTGTCTTCCTCTTCTAATGGAAAAGTTTTGCTTGAAGACACAGTCAAGTCAGTCAAGTTAAAAAAGAAATTTTACTACAATGAAGAAAACAGGCAAATGCCCGGCAAGATAGATTACATTTGAATCGAAGACAAAGATGATTGTCGAACTCCGATACTTGGTAATATCGCAACTTTTCAAGTCTAATTACCCATCTGCAAAGATAGGATTTTCAAAATTTGCCGTGTTATGATCAAGGAACTACATTATAGGAGGAGTTGGTGAGTCTCACACTGAGTAATCATGAGCGTTATTTTTACTAACTGGTACTTTGTAACCGTTATTATGAAATAATAACATTAACCATTACTGAAAAAAATCATGGTTGATGGTGGAAGACGTTACTTTGTGATATATTTTGATTCAACTTTTCAATAAAACGCACACTTTTTTTTAAATTTTTGTAGTTGACTGTAGTTTCAACCGTTACATGATCATTATCAAATAGACAGTGATAGACTGAAACTGGAGCCATGCACGGGCCGGGCCGGACCGTTCTTTTAATGCTGTGTTGCCGGGCCGGGCCGAGCCGATCTCTCAATTTATAATACTGGGCCAGGCCATAAAAACACGAATTCGAAAATTGTGAATGTGAAAAGTTGTTCGAAATTTACGGCGATATTATTTAATTTACTCATAAAAACATATTTCAAAACCGAATAATTTGTTTTATTATATATTTTAAATAATGAAAGAACGATGCCGAGCTTTGAATATACAGTACCGGGCCGGGCCGACAATTTTTTTTATTCCATCGGGCCAGGCCGGGCTTTTGAATATTCACTGTCGGGCCGGGCCTTTAAAAAACGGCCCGCGCAGGGCTCTAGTCGCTATTATCGCAAAAAATGGTGATGTGGCCATCATGTTACTTTCTCCGACTTGATGGTATCATAGCCATTTATATTTACGTTTTCATGGTTTATTTTCAATTGAAATCATATTTTAAATGTACATCGAGCGTTGCGTAAACTCGGATAAAACTGACGTTTAGAACGTCAAAATTATGGAAGATGGAAAAATTATACTTCAAATCCAAAAACGCTGTTTACTCAAAAACCAACGACATTTTGAAAAAAAACTTATTCTTTAGAAGTTGTTCATTTTGGCATTCTCTACAATTATTATTCACATAAATTTGCTGTAACTATTATCGTTTCATAATTATAAACCAAAAATTAAAAAAAAAATTTTTCTTGAATATCAATGGTTTTATGAAACATATTTTCAAGCAAAAGATGTTCATTTCTTTGTTGTCTTTAATGTTTGTTTAAATGTTTTTGTGATATTTTTCATATTTAAGAAAATATTGGCAAAAAACAAAAAACAGTTAAGGTAAACACCCACTTCCGGTGTACGAAATTTTACCAAAAGCATTTCAGTTCTTTGGATTATGAAATAAGACGTATGTTCAAAGTTTCATATCAATTGATATGTTAGTTTTTGAGACGCACACACACACACACAGACACAATTTTTATTTTCCAGAAATTGTTGAATTGGTATCTAAAACGGATATTTCCGCAAAAAATTTTTTGAAAAAAAATCACGATCACAATACTTTCTCGTACTTCGTAACAGAGAAAGTAAAAAACGTGTGTGATACCAACAAAGTGCATTTTACTGAAAAGTTCCTGAATAATTTCACAAACAATGATTTGACTTCAAGAGTTATTTTATAAAAAGAGAACGATTCAATAACGAATAACTTCTTAGTAACAATAACTGATTCAATAATGTATCAGTTCTTAGTAACAGTAGCCACATAACCGATTTAATAACGAATCGCTTCTTAAGAACATCTCTTCCAGTGGAAAATAACCACGTGATGCATCGGAATCGCCGTAGCAGTTCAATAACGTCGGTTACTGAAACGTTAATCGCGGCGCAGTGATTTGATGATATAAACATGTTAAACAATAGTGCGTCAGACGTTCTCTTAGAATCAAACACTTTAAAGTTATATTTTTGAAAGTGTTAAAATTGCAGTTTTTTTTTGCTTTGAGTACGTTATTTTTGAAAATCGAAAATCCTTCTGAATCCTACAATGGATTTTGACAATTAAAACGTCAAAATGTAGGATATTTTATACTCTTTATAAAAGCATTCACACTTTGCAGTAATATTTTTGAAAAAGTTTTTCTTTCGCCACGAAAATCGATATTTTACAAGCGTGCAACTTTTGAATCCTCTGAGGAATTTTTGCAATTCAAACATCAAAATCTATCGAATTTTATGTTCGTTAAAAAGCATTCAAACTTTGTAGTAATTTCTTTGAAAGTTTTGAAATAGCAATTTCTGAAAATCCAAATATTATAAACGCTGAACATTTGAATCCTTCGACGGATTTTTGCAATTGAAACATAAAATTCTAGGCAATTTTATGTTCTTAAAAAAAACATCCAAACCATTTTACAGGATTTTTTAAGTGCTGAAATTGCAGCTGTTTTGCTGTGAGGTAGTAATTTTTGAAACTGCAAATTTTACAAGCGTGCAACTTCTGAATCCTCTGAGGGATTTTTGCAATTGAAACGTCAAAATCTAGTGAATTTTATGTTCTTTGAACAAAAACATCCAAACTATTTTACCGTACTTTTCTTAAGTGTTGAAATTCCAGTTCTTTTGCCGTGAGATGGTAATTTTTGAAACTGCAAAATTTACCAGCGTGCAACTTCCGAATCCTCAGAGGAATTTTTGCAATTGAAACGTCAAAATCTAGGGAATTTTATGTTCGTTGAATAAAAACATCCAAACTATTTTACCGTACTTTTTTTAAGTGTTGAAATTGCAGTTCTTTTACCGTGAAGTAGTAATTTTTGAAACTGCAAATTTTACAAGCGTGCAACTTCTGAATCCTCTGAGGAATTTTTGCAATTGAAACGTCAAAATCTAGGGAATTTTAGGTTCTTTGAACAAAAACATCCAAACTATTTTACCGTACTTTTTTTAAGTGTTGAAATTGTAATTGTTTTTCTGTGAGGTAGTAATTTTTGAAACTACACATTTTATAAGCGTGCAACTTCCGAATCCTGAGAGGAATTTTTGCAATTGAAACGTCAAAATCTAGGGAATTTTATGTTCTTTGAACAAAAACATCCAGACTATTTTACCGTACTTTTTTTAAGTGTTGAAATTGTAGTTATTTTGCCGTGAGGTGGTAATTTTGGAAACTACAAATTTTACAAGCGTGCAACTTCTGATTCCTCTGAGAAATTTTTGCAATTGAAACGTCAAAATCCAGGGCATTTTATGTTCTTCAGAAAAGCATTCAAACACTTCCTGGTGATTTTTTTGAAAGTGTTTAATTGCAGTTGTTTCTCTGTGAGCGAGGTATTTTTGAAATGCAAATTTTACAAGCGTGCAACTTCTGAATCCTCTGAGGGATTTTTGCAATTGAAACGTCAAAATCCAGGGGGTTTTATGTTCTTTAAAAAAGCATTCAAATACCTGGTGGTATTTTTTTTAAATGTTGAAATTGAAGTTGTTTCGCAGTGAAAGAGTTATTTTTGAAAATCCAAATTTTGCAAGCGTGTAACTTCTGAATCCTTTGGCAGATTTTTGCGATTGAAACGTCAAAACTGACCGAATTTTACGTTATTTAAGAAGCAATCGTAATTCTTATGAAAGTGTTGAAGTTGCAGTTTTTTCACTGTGTGGTATTTATTTTTGAAAATCTAAATTTTACATACATACAGTTTTTGCAATTGAAACATCAAAATCTAGCGAATTTTGGTTCTTTAAAAAAAGCATCCCAACACTTTGTAGTCATAAAGTGTTGAAATTGCAGTATTTTCGTTATTTCTGAAAATCCAAATTTAACGATCGTGCAACTTCTGAATCCTCTGACGGATTTTTACAAGTGAAAAGTTTTCTGCAAGTGTTGAAAAGTGTAATTTAAGGTTACATATAACGCTTACTATATATTTACAAATTAACAGGCATAATACATTCTTAGAGATATAATGAATTTAATGCAATTTCTATTGATTTCGTAATATTGTAATGTGAAATGTTAATTACAAAAAATTCAAATGTGCTACTATATACCAAATTTTCTGGTTACATTAAATAACCAGTTATTTTTTTAGCAACAGTGACTGTTACTGAAAAATAACCGTTTATCACCTTCAATTATATAAGATGGCAACAATTGTATACTGCCAGTTCGACAATGAAAATCAAGGACAAAAATTGGGGGATGTCACTAAAAAAATACTCAAAAATGAATGATGACTGAAAATCGGCTTTCATGCAAAAATGTGTAATTTTATCAAAGAAAATCGATTTTTCCAAAAATATTTCATTTCGGTTTTTCTGAATTTATTCCTTACTTTAGGAACGTATGTAAATTTAACGATAAGATTTTGATGTATATATTAAAATCTGGTATGAATAATTTGCCCTTAATGACATTCGTTACGCATTCCACAACTGGCCATCAAAGCTGGTCGTAATTAACTCAGTTGAGCTTAATTAATCTCGGTTTTGCAAATTTCCTACCTTTAGAACTTGTGTGTGTGTGTGTGTGTGTGTGTGTGGGTGTGTCATCGGTTATTTCTTTAACTTGGAGATAGTTTCACCTTTGTCAACCACTACACTATAAAAATCATCATCGTCTACATAACCACGAGTTTCAGGTTTATGTTTCGTCTTGTGTGTGTAAATATTGAGCAATGCAAAATCTTGATAATCGGCGATTGATGGTCATTTATTTTATTTGCCGCATTACATAGATATAGTAGAAACAAGACGATATCTAAAAAATAAATAAATTGCTGTTTACAATTTATCTGCCGAGTCAGAGCCTATTCTGAAGGAGACATCTAGTTTTCCCTGTCCACACTCTCAAGAGAAAAAAACCAAACATTTTTCGTTCGTTTGTAATCGGAAATCGGCGCTCGTCGTTGGGGCCCCACGTTGGGCGCCAATTTCTGATTACAAACGGTTTTGGGGACGTGGAACTTACTTCCTACAGCTAGCCAGCCCTTGGGGTCACAATCCGTTGACAATGCCAGAATAAGACAAAACTAGTAGAGAATTTTAAACTGAGTTTTTATTTGGTAAAATTAATATCTACTTCATATTACTATTCTTAAATTTTTAAAATGGTTTTTAAAACTGGTGGCGAAGAAAAAGTTAAGAACTGATTACTATGCATTTTGCAAATCTCGAAATAACAGTAATAACGCTCGGAACTAGCCCAGACCAGGGAAATTCGCAAAACCCGAGATTAATTAAGCGCAGACTGAGTTAATTGCGACCACCCCCTGATTAATTTCACGACCACTTAATTTTAATCGCACCGCCACTCCGCCGTTCGCTTCAGCCGAAAAATACGAAATTAATTAATCACACGCGTCGCCTATTTATCAGCGGCTTCTAATTAAAATAATTTATCAGTGACGAGAGCGTCGTGACGCCGAATGATACACTTCAGATCTGTAGTCATAGGAGATTGTTTTATTGGTACTATTTGTATTTGATAGATGTTCGGTACCGTTTCAAATTACCTAGTGATTTTTCTTAAGATTACTGGGATGTTAAGCGATAGTAAGAGCCATCATCGTTTTTCCCAAATTACTATATTTATAGGTAGATTTATTGTCTCTCAAATTTACTATAGTTATTTATATACCAAGGGCATTAGGAAGATATGTGTGGCACCGTGAACATGTAAGTAAATTTTCAAAAAAAGTCGTTTTTTCAGATTTGGATCGGCCGTAGCGGCTAAACCAAAACTCCAAATTGAACGCGGTTTTCAAATCTGTGCTCCACGTCTGTAAATTAGTACGATTCAAATTTGGCGATTTAAAATTTTTAACGAAAAAAACTTAAAAAATTGGCTTTGAAATAATTTCCTGAAGAAACCACTGGTTCGATTCGGAGTTTTTGCACATCATTGGAAAGATCCCTTCAAGACGCGTCGGAAAATATACTTTCGCAAGAACAAATGTTAATTTGAAGCCCGTGACGGGTCAGCAAAGAAAACTCGAAAATGGTAAAAATGGAAAAAATCAACTCTTTTAATAATCATCGTAGACCCTTATGGTAATACCTTTTTCTTCACCCTTATGGTAATACCTTTTTCTTCGCCAGAAGAACGAGTTAAATCGATTGGCGTTAAAAAATTTCATCTAGGAAAAAATGCAAAAAAATTGGCAAGTCACCGTGAACATTTTCAAAAAAGTCGATTTTTTCACTTTGATCGGCCGTAGCGGTTAAACGAAAACTCCAAATTAAACGCGGTTTTCAAATTTGCACTCCTCGTGTGTAAATTAGTCGGATTCAGTTAAATTTGACGATTTAAAATTTTTGACGAAAACCTGAAAAACTACCCAGGAGTCCCCACCTACGAAAACATAACATGCCTGCCTCCTTGAAATGACCGAGTCTTTTAACAAATGAATAATAATATATAAAAATTTAAAAAAATATATATACAGGGTGATATTGAAAAAGTACAATGCATAGTACCAGACGATAGAGGACGGAATAGACCGATTCGGATGAAAACATCGCTGAATCCGATTATTAAAACAATCGGCGATTCGATTATCAAAATAATGGTTGAACCCGAAAATTAAATTAATCGAATTTTCTGAATATTTTAAAATCATTCGATTACTATTTTGATTTCGAATTTAATTTGGATTCGTATTGATTGATGGTGGTACAATTTTGAAATTGCAAACTTCATTCACCAAACTGCGAAAATCTCCAAATACTCCCTCCTTGTTCAGGTGCTCAAAAAAATTAAACAACAATTTTCAAAAATCCATATCTCTATTGAAAATTGTTAAATTTACAAAAACCAAATTGATTTTGAATAAGTGATACTTCGGCCATTGAGGATGATTTTTATGAAATTTTTCGTGAGTTTTTTATATTTTTTTCTGCGATGTTTTTGTTCAGGTACACAAAAAATTATTTTTTTTTTCAAAAATCGATATCTCTCTTGAAAATTGTCAAATTAACAAAAACCAAATTGATTTTGAATAAGCTATACTTCGGCCATCGAGGATGATTTTTTATGCAATTTTTCCTGCGTTTTTATATTTTTTTCTGCGATGTTTTTGTTCAGGTGCTCAAAAAATTAAAATATTTTTTTTCAAAAATCCATATCTCATTGAAAATTGTTAAATTTACAAAAACCAAATTGATTTTGAATAAGCGGTACTTCGGCCATTGAGGATATTTTTTTATAGAATTTTGCCTGCATGTTTTATATTTTCTTCTGCGATGTTTTCGTTCAGGTGCTCAAAAAATTTAAACGAAAATTTTCAAAAATCCAAATCTTTATTGAAAATTGTTGAATTTACAAAAACCAAATTGATTTTGAATAAGCGATACTTCGGCCATTGAGGATGATTTTTTATTAAATTTTTCGTGGGTTTTTTTACAATGTTTTTGTTCAGGTGCTCAAAAAATTAATTTTTTTTTTCAAAAATGCATATCTCTATTGAAAATTGTTAAATTTACAAAAACCAAGTTGATTTTGAATAAGCGATACTTCGGCCATTGAGGATGATTTTTTATAGAATTTTTCCTGCTCTTTTTATATTTTTTTCTGCGATGTTTTTATTCAGGTGCTCAAAAAATTTAAACAAAAATCTTCAAAAATTCGTATCTTTGTTGAAAATTGTTGAATTTTAAAAAACTAAATTAATTTTGAATAAGCGATACTTCGGCTATTGAGGATGATTTTTTTATGGAATTTTACTTGCGTATTTTATATTTTTTTCTGCGATGTTTTTGTTCAGGTGCTCAAAAAATTAAAACAACAATTTTCAAAAATCCATATCTCTATTGAAAATGGTTGAAATTACAAAAACCAAATTGATTTTAAATAAACACACTTCGGCCATTAAGGATGATTTTTTATGGAATTTTTCCTGCGGTTTTATATTTTTTCTACGATGTTTTTGTTAAAGTGCTCAAAAAATTTAAACGAAAATTTTCAAAAATCTATATCTCTATTGACAATTGTTACATTTACAAAAACCAAGTTGATTTTGAATAAGCGAAACTTCGGCTATTGAGGATGATTTTTTATGGAATTTTACTTGCGTATTTTATATTTTTTTCTGCGATGTTTTTGTTCAGGTGCTCAAAAAATTAAAACAACAATTTTCAAAAATCCATATCTCTATTGAAAATGGTTGAAATTACAAAAACCAAATTGATTTTAAATAAACACACTTCGGCCATTAAGGATGATTTTTTATGGAATTTTTCCTGCGGTTTTATATTTTTTCTACGATGTTTTTGTTAAAGTGCTCAAAAAATTTAAACGAAAATTTTCAAAAATCTATATCTCTATTGACAATTGTTACATTTACAAAAACCAAGTTGATTTTGAATAAGCGAAACTTCGGCTATTGAGGATGATTTTTTATGGAATTTTACTAGCGTATTTTATATTTTTTTCTGCGATATTTTTGTTCAGGTGCTCAATAAATTAAAACAACAATTTTCAGAAATCCATATCTGTATTGAAAATGGTTGAATTTACAAAAACCAAATTGATTTTAAATAAACGACACTTCGGCCATTGAGGATGATTTTTTATGGAATTTTTCCTGCGGTTTTATATTTCTTCTGCGATGTTTTTGTTAAAGTGCTCAAAAAATTAAATGAAAATTTTCAAAAATCCATATCTCTATTGAAAAATGTTGAATTTACCAAAACCAAATTAATTTTAAATAAGTGATACTTCGGCTATTGAGGATGATATTTTATGGAATTTTTCGTGCGTTTTTTATATTTTTTCTGCGATGTTTTCGTTAAAGTGCTCAAAAAATTAAAATGAAAATTTTCAAAAATCCATATCTCTATTGAAAATGGTTGAATTTACAAAAACCAAATTAATTTTGAATAAGCGGTACTTCGGCTATTGAGGATAATTTTTTATAGAATTTTGTTTGCATGTTTTATATTTTCTTCTGTGATGTTTTTAATAAAGTGTCCAAAAAATTTAAACAAAAATCTTCAAAAATCCATATATCTATTGAAAATGGTTAAATTTACAAAAACCAAGTTGATTTTGAATAAGCGATACTTCGGCCATTGCGGATAATTTTTTATAGAATTTTGTCTGCATGTTTTATATTTTCTTCTGCGATGTTTTTGTTAAAGTGCTCAAAAAATTCAAACGAAAATTTTCAAAAATCCATATCTCTATTGAAAATTGTTGAATTTACAAAAACCAAATTGATTTTGAATAAGCGATACTTCGGACATTGAGGATGATTCCCGCGTTTTTTTATATTTTTTTCTGCGATGTGATCATAGTCACAGTTTAAAATCACTGATATTAGAAAGTAGCAATCACAGGTTGCAACGTGATTCAAAAGTAGCAGTTTTGCCCATCTCTAGTAATTTATTTCCAAAAAATGTGGTGTTTCCTATCGTTCTTTGTGCGTTCTATCCATAATTGTTATGAAATATTTTGATTAGGCCAATATTAAGTGAGTAGGTAATATGAATTTGAATTTCCAACTTCGAAAATTTTTATCTCTGAAAATTCAATACAACTATTTCTTTCAAGTATCAAGTACTATAGTACTAACCCAGAACTATTCGATTACAATGTAGGGATGCGGTGTCAAGTAGGCATCCCATTTTTCAAAAAAAATCCTGAGAGCTCAACTTTACAGAACTCTTTTTTAAAAGTTGATTTCTAGATACACCAATATGAATTGAGAATTATATTCAGAACTTTCAGAACTCTTCATTGGAGTGCCAACTTAACACACTCATAAAACCGGGTGTAATATACAGGGTGCCCGGATTTCGTAGGGACAACATGGATAACTTCTGCAATTGAAGAGATGGAGAGATGGTGAAATTAGCAAAAAGGTCTCATTAAGAATCTGCCCCCAAATCCCACTTATCATGGCCCACTTGTTCGAAATTAAAATAAAAACAAAATCTTCTCATTTATTTTATTTGCCGTAGCTTTTCTGCTACCCAAGATACCGAGATGCGGCTTGAACCAATTTGCATGATAATTTAAACACTTTATTTGGCACTGTTAACAGTAAAATATCAAAAATAAATCATCATCAGGAGATCGGTTTGAGAACTATAGACATTATAGAAATTTTTGGCGTAGAAACATAAAACAGTAAAATATCAAAAATAAAACCAGCGCTCGAGAGTCGGAAACGCGAAAATATCCGCGATGAATTGCCCGAGCTTAGCAACTAATAAAGTACGTTTTAGTATCGGCACTTGGCAGAAAAGCTGGATAAATTGTCGGCCGCACCGGCAGTAAACTCCTGCCGCTGCCGCCGACGCCGTTTCCTTCTTATTTTTTCCGTCAAGTCTAAAACCACACACAGAAACAGAAACGTTTGTCGAGCGAGGCATTCCGCTCGATTAATAGAGCCCGAAATATTTCCATAACACAACAATCGCCCGGTGCAGAAATAGCTCCGCTTCTCATACTCCAAAAAATTAAGTAATTTGGAGTGTTGACAGAATTGATGCGGAAAGAGGGATAAGTGCATTTTTTACGTACATAAAACAATTTGAATGATTTTTTTAACTGATTGAGGTTGGCGGCACTTAGTTCGTGATACATTTTTAATTAAATAAAACACACCTTTACTTAGTTAATATCACACTGTTTTACTTATAGTTTGATAATGATCACTGTTTGATCGAAACTGCAGGTACTAATAAATAAACAGTATGATATTAACTAAGTAAAAATGTGTTTTGTTTGATTTTTTTTGTTCAGAAATTATTTTGGCTTAGAGTTTAATATGCATGTCTATAAATAATTCAGGGTGGACGACCGGTTGTGTCAGGCCAAATTTTTTCTTAAGAAAGTATCGATTTCACAAATTTAACATTTTGAGGAACATTAATTATTGCAGTTCTTCGCGTTGCTTTTTCTGATTGTCGGGTAAGCGAAGGTCAGATAAACGAAACTCAATTTTTAAATATCTTATCTAAACAATAATTTTAAACCGATGTGAAGATAGCCACGGATTTTTCAGCCACGGATTTCCCGGCGCCTCCGCCATCACATAAAAATTTCTTCAATTTTAATGATTTATATTAAATCAAACGCTGAGAATGTAATTAACATTAGCCTATAGATGTGCAGTCAATCCACAATTTCAATTATTTTTTCTCGAATCCACGGGAACTCTCTTTTTAAAATGACAAGAATTCAAAGTCCAATATGGCACTGTTTGACGCGTTTTAAATTTAATTTTTTAACAACAACGTATAGATAAGAGTCTACTTAAACGATTTAACGCATTTAATTTTGGGTAAAATTGTTTATAACTTTTTTATGAATTTTTTTTCTCGGGTCTACCCGAAGTGTATATATAATATAGCAAACTTTCAAAGTCCAATATGGCACTGTTTGACGCGTTTTCAATTTGATTTTTTAACAACAACGTGTAGATAAGAGTCTACTTAAACGATTTAACGCATTTAATTTTGGGTAAAATTGTTTATAACTTTTTTATGACTTTTTTTTTCTCGGGTCTACCCGAAGTGTACATATAATATAGCAAACTTTCAAAGTCCAATATGGCACTGTTTGACGCGTTTTAAATTTGATTTTTTAGCAACAACGTGTAGATAAGAGTCTACTTAAACGATTTAACGCATTTAATTTTGGGTAAAATTGTTTATAACTTTTTTATGATTTTTTTTTCTCGGGTCCACCCGAACTATACATATAATATAGCAAACTTTCAAAGTCCAATATGGCACTGTTTGACGCGTTTTAAATTAAATTTTTTAACAACAACGTGTAGATAAGAGTCTACTTAGGCGATTTAAAGCATTACATTTTGGGTAAAATTGTTTATAACTTTTTTATGAATTTTTTTTCTCGGGTCTACCCGAAGTGTACATATAATATAGCAAACTTTCAAAGTCCAATATGGCACTGTTTGACGCGTTTTAAATTTGATTTTCTAACATCAACGTGTAGATAAGAGTCTACTTAAACGATTTAACGCATTAAATTTTGGGTAAAATTGTTTATAACTTTTTTATGAATTTTTTTTTCTCGGGTCCACCCGAACTATACATATAATATAGCAAACTTTCAAAGTCCAATATGGCACTGTTTGACGCGTTTTAAACTTGATTTTTTAACATCAACGTGTAGATAAGAGTCTACTTAAACGATTTAACGCATTTAATTTTGGGTAAAATTGTTTATAACTTTTTTATGAATTTTTTTTTCTCGGGTCTACCCGAAGTGTACATATAATATAGCAAACGTTCAAAGTCCAATATGGCACTGTTTGACGCGTTTTAAATTTGATTTTTTAACATCAACGTGTAGATAAGAGTCTACTTAAACGATTTAACGCATTTAATTTTGGGTAAAATTGTTTATAACTTTTTTATGATTTTTTTTTCTCGGGTCCACCCAAACTAAATAGATAATATATCAAACTTTCAAAGTCCAATATGGCACTGTTTGACGCGTTTTAAATTTGTTTTTTTAACATCAACGTGTAGATAAGAGTCTACTTGACCAATTTAACGCATTTCGTTTTGGGTAAAATTGTTTATAACTTTTTTATGAATTTTTTTTTCGGGTCTACCCGAACTATACATATAATTTAGCAAACTTTCAAAGTCCAATATGGCACTGTTTGACGCGTTTTAAATTTAATTTTTCAACAACAACGTGTAGATAAGAGTCTACTTAAACGATTTAAAGCACGAAATTTTGGGTAAATTTGTGTCGACTCGATCTGACAAAAGGGCATTCAAATGTGCTCCTACAACGATTTGGCACAAAGTTATGGGTGTTTGAAAAAAAAGCGAATTTTGAGGTTTTTTGACTCACAAGTCCGAAGTTTTTCGACGAAATTGATTTCGTTTTCACGAATGAAATTTTCTTTGCATGTTCTTTGAGGTATGCACAAAAATTAATTGTTTGCGCGAAATCCTGAATATTGCATTTTGTACCTTAAAACCATAAAAAAAAAATTATTTTAGGTCAAAAAAGGCTTAATTTAACGATCTCTGTAGGCTCGGAAAAAAATGTGGGCCTAAGTCACCACCTTTCGTCCATTTTTCCATTCGTCCAATAAAAACGAACAAATTACACTGACGGAAAAAAATGAAACACGAGATTTGTAAAAATTTAGGTAATAACTTAGCTTCTATCTAACCGATTTCGACGATCTTTTGAGAAATAAAAAGCAAAATGTGTCCTCTTTGAGAGGGTTTATCCCCCACTCAAAGAGAGGACTCTGCGCCCCTCTAAACGAAAAAATAAAAAGACCACAAAATGCACTTTTTTTTAAACACTCATAACTTTGTGCCAAATTGCCGTAGGAGCTTCGTTTTTGAGACCTGCACAGGGAATTGATCAAATTTTAATGCCTTTATGGTGGATCGAGTCGACAAAACTTTTCCAACTCCATAGACACGTCAAAGTTGGACATGGTTTCCTGAAAAAAACGGGCGGAAGGGGTTACGCTTAAGTTCGTATGCATGACTTTGAAGAAGTCACTTCAATGTTTTTCGCCCTCAAAGATTCATCAAAATCAATTGAAAATACGCCGAGTTTTGGCGGTTTGAAAATGGTCAAAATTTCAGGAATTTCAAGTTTCATTTTTTTCCTCCAGTGTATATAGTTTGGGTAGACCCGAGAAAAAAAAATCATAAGAAAGGTATAAACAATTTTACCCAAAATTTCACGCGTCAAATCGTTTCAGTAGACTCTTATCTACACGTTGTTGTTAAAAAATTAAATGTAAAACGCGTCAAACAGTGCCATATTGGACTTTGAAAGTTTGCTATATTATATGTATAGTTGTTGTGGACCCGAGAAAAAAAAATCATAAAAAAGTTATAAACAATTTTACCCAAAATTTAATGCTTTAAATCGCTTAAGCAGACTCTTACCTACACGTTGATGTTAAAAAATCAAATTTAAAACGCGTCAAACAGTGCCATATTGGACTTTGAAAGTTTGCTATATTATATGTACACTTCGGGTAGACCCGAGAAAAAAAATTCATAAAAAAGTTATAAACAATTTTACCCAAAATGTAATGCTTTAAATCGCTTAAGTAGACTCTTATCTACACGTTGTTGTTAAAAAATTTAATTCAAAACGCGTCAAACAGTGCCATATTGGACTTTGAAAGTTTGCTATATTATATGTATAGTTCGGGTGGACCCGAGAAAAAAAAATTCATAAAAAAGTTATAAACAATTTTACCCAAAATTTAATGCGTTAAATCGTTTAAGTAGACTCTTATCTACACGTTGATGTTAGAAAATCAAATTTAAAAGGCGTCAAACAGTGCCATATTGGACTTTGAAAGTTTGCTATATTATATGTGCACTTCGGGTAGACCCGAGAAAAAAAATTCATAAAAAAGTTATAAACAATTTTACCCAAAATGTAATGCTTTAAATCGCCTAAGTAGACTCTTATCTACACGTTGTTGTTAAAAAATTTAATTTAAAACGCGTCAAACAGTGCCATATTGGACTTTGAAAGTTTGCTATATTATATGTATAGTTCGGGTGGACCCGAGAAAAAAAAATCATAAAAAAGTTATAAACAATTTTACCCAAAATTAAATGCGTTAAATCGTTTAAGTAGACTCTTATCTACACGTTGTTGTTAAAAAATTAAATTTAAAACGCGTCAAACAGTGCCATATTCGACTTTGAATTCTTGTCATTTTGAAAAGAGAGTTCCCGTGGATTCGAGAGAAAATAATTTAAATTGTGGATTGACTGCACATCTATAGGCGAATGTTAATTACATTCTCAGCGTTTGATTTAATATAAATCATTAAAATTGAAGAAATTTTTATGTGATGGCGGAGGCGCCGGGAAATCCGTGGCTGAAAAATCCGTGGCTATCTTCACATCGGTTAATTTTAAAGTGTTTGTATTTGCCGTTTATATTTATCTTTATATGTAACTAATTTAAATTTCAAGTGCATATCTTATTATACATTGTTTACCTATTGTATCTAATTATGTTTGTGACTTGCGTAAACCTGTAAGGTAATAGCATGAATAAATATTGTGTACACGATTTTACATTATTTGTATTTTTTTTAATTCGAAGCAAGTTTGATAAAGATTAAATCATAATCTCAAGATTGAGAATCACTGGTCTAAAAGTTGCAACAGCAGCGCGATTTGACAACAATAAATTGTCGCTTTAAGATTGAGATACACTGGTCTAAAAATTGCACGATGTTTCTTTATCAACAACAGTGCGATTTGATTGTCGCTATAAGATTGAGAAACACTGGTCTGAAAGTTGTCAAGTGGAGTCATCCACCCACAACAGCCAAAATTTAACGATAATAAATTGTCGCCATGGGCAGCTCTCTGGCGATGTACATCAATCAGTTAATGTGTTAATGATTTAACCAATTCTTCTCTCTAACGGTAATGGCACTGACCTATTAAAAAATACCGTTCCAAAATTCAAAATTCGCTGCAAATTATCTAAAATTATTATTACATTCGCGACCTTGAGCAATTTGGAAGGAATACATGAATATGTACGTTTATCGCAAGGCCAGTTTTCGCGTTCGTGAAGTTTGTCCTGTTTAATGAGTTGCAGCTAAATGATTATTGCTTTAGAAAAAATAAATTATTACGTATCGTAAAACGGTTTCTCACATCAGTGGCGGCTGGTGGAACAGTTTGATGATAGAGCCACTTAGCCTACAATATATGCCTTCTTTTTTTGAGGAAAAAACGAACGCTAATTGAAATTGAAAACCTTTACAGAAGCATTAAATAAATCAAATAAAGACGACAAGTGTTTTTAGAATGATTGAAAAAATCCTTGCTGAGCTTGAAATTAGTGGTAGTGCCATGGCTCCAGCCGCCCCTGTCTCACATTAACACCATTTATTGAGGTTTCTTAAACACCTTGTTAACACCCATTCTGCAGTGCAACGGAGAAAGGCAGAAACAAAAGGGGTAAAGGTTTCTGCATCTCAACATTTTCACCAAGCTCTGATCTCTTTGGAATATATTCCTTGTCTAAGCTGAAATGATATGTTCTCTTTAAAAATTATGATGTGGCCATCATGTTACTTTCTCCGACTTGATGGTATCATAGCCGTTTTCATGGTTTATTTTCATATTTTAAATGTACATCGAGCGTTGTGTAAACTCGGATGAAACTGACGTTTAAATCGTCAAAATTATGAAAGATGGAAAAATTATACTACAATTTCAAAAACTCAGTTTACTCAAAAACTAAAGGGACTTCGAAAAAAAACTTATTCTTTATAAGTTGTTAATTTTAGCATTCTCTACAATTATTATCAGCATAAATTTGCTGTAACTATTATCGTTTTATAATTATAAACCAAAAATTTTAAAAAAATAATTAATTTTTTTCTCGAATAAAAATGATTTATTCATGGTTTATTTTCATATTTTAAATGTACATCGAGCGTTGTGTAAACTCGGATGAAACTGACGTTTAAATCGTCAAAATTATGAAAGATGGAAAAATTATACTACAAATTCAAAAACTCAGTTTACTCAAAAACTAAAGGGACTTCGAAAAAAAACTTATTCTTTATAAGTTGTTCATTTTAGCATTCTCTACAATTATTATCAGCATAAATTTGCTGTAACTATTATCGTTTTATAATTATAAACCAAAAATTTTAAAAAAATAATTAATTTTTTTCTCGAATAAAAATGATTTCATGAAAAATGTTTTCAAGTAAAAGATGTTCATTTCTTTGTTGTCTTCAAAATTTGTTTAAATGTTTTTGTGATATTTTTCATATTTAAGAAAATATTGGCAAAAAACAAAAAACAGTTAAGGTAAACGACCATTTGCGTTGTACGAAATTTTACCAAAAGCTTTTCAGTTCTTCAGATTATCAAATAAGACGTATGTTCAAAGTTTCATATCAATTGCTCTATTAGTCTATTATTGACAAACATTTTACAACTTTCAAATTTTATTCACAATCAACCCTTTTTTGAAATTCCAACGATTTTCTTGTGAGTTGTTATTTCTTTAAATTTTAGTTCTTTAATTTTAGATATGTTGAGAAGAAAACGAAAATTACATCCGAATCAATATAAATGGCCACGCTAAAATTAAAAAAAAAATAATTTAGTTTAGCAAATATAATTATTTCGAAATATTATTGATTTTCAAAAACCCACCAATTTTCTTGTTATTTTGCATTTCTTTGGAATTTTTGTTTTAATGTCAATGTTTAATTATAACTCACTGTTATAATAAATATAAAACGCCGCCGGGTTGAAATTGTATAAAACTTCAATTCAATGCAGAATAAGCAAATATTTAAAAATAATTTTGATTTTTGAAAATCCGCCGATTTTTTAACCCGTAGTGATTTTTTTTAAATTCCATATTTGAAATTGTTGACTCTACAGCAGACTCTACAAAAAATTGAAAAATATAAATCGTATAGGTAAAATTCTGCATAAATTTAAAACGCTATTCTTTAGAAATAATTTCGGTCATCACAAATTTTCTTGCGAATTTTTTAAAATTCTAGATTTCGGCTTGTCGACATTCGAACAAAAAAAAATGAAACAAATAAAAAAAGGCAAGGAAAAACTCTACAAACATTAAATTCAGCTTAAAAAATAATTGAAAATAAATACAAATCGTAGGGACAACAATTATATTTAGCTTCTTCCTTTTAAAATAATTTTGGTTTTTGAAATTCCATCAATTTTCTAGCGAGTTGTATTTTTAGTTTGGACACGTTGAACAATTCACAAACAAAAATTGCAAATAAATACGAAACGCAGGGACAACAATTATGTTTAGCTTGTTCCTTTTAAAATAATTTTGGTTTTTGAAATTCCATCAATTTTCCAGCGAGTTGTATTTTTTAGTTTGGACACGTTGAACACTTAAGCAAAAAAAAAAATTAAAATAAATACAAAACGCATGGACAACAATTATATTTAGCTTCTTCCTTTTAAAATAATTTTGTTTTTTGAAATTCCATCAATTTTCTAGTGAGTTGTATTTTTTAGTTTGGACACGTTGGACACTTGAGCAAAAAAAAAAATAAAAATAAATTCAAAACGCATGGACAACAATTATATTCAGCTTCTTCCTTTTAAAATAATTTTGGTTTTTGAAATTCCATCAATTTTCAAGCGAGTTGTATTTTTTAGTTTGGACACGTTGAACACTTGAGCAAAAAAATAAAATAAATTGAAAATAAATACAAAACGCAGGGACAACAATTATATTTAGCTTCTTCCTTTTAAAATAATTTTTGTTTTTGAAATTCCATCAATTTTCCAGCGAGTTATATTTTTAGTTTGGACACGTTGAACACTTGAGAAAAAAAAATTGAAAATAAATACAAAACGCAGGGACACAATTATATTTAGCTTCTTCCTTTTAAAATAATTTTGGTTTTTGAAATTCCATCAATTTTCCAGCGAGTTGTGTTTTTAGTTTGGACACGTTGAACACTTCAGAATCAAAAATTGAAAATAAATACAAAACGCATGAACAACAATTATTTTTAGCATCTTCCTTTTAAAATAATTTAGATTTTTAAAATTCCACTGATTTTCTTGAAAGTTGCGTTTTTTGGACCTTGTTCCAGCACTTGTATCAATTTTTTCAAACAACAATGATCTTGACATTCCATATAATACAATATGGTTTTAGCAAGACGGCGCATCCCCACAATAGGCGTTTTTTTTTTAGAGAACAATCCACCTATTCGTAAAGCAATTGTCAAAACGCGCATAGTGCAGGGGTGCGCCGTCTTGTTGAAACCATATAATATTATATGAAAGGCCAAGATCATTTTTGTTTGGAAAAAAGCGCTGGAACAAGATCATTTTCCAAAAACTTTAAATATCAAGTTCTCACTTTTTCTCACAACATTTTCATATTGCCAGTTCGACAATGAAAAAATCTCTCAAAATCAAAAACAAAAATAGGGGGTTGCCATTTAAAAACAAAATGGCGGACGTCATAACTCAAAAACAAATGACTGAAAATCGACTTTCATGCAAAAATGTGTATTTTTATAAAAGAAAATCGACCTGTTCGAGGATTTTTTCCAAAAATATTTTACTGAATATAGAATGAATGTCCCGACAATAAACATTTGTGATCAATGATATTTATTTCATTGTCACTGGACTGAACAAGCAGTTAAAATGGTAATTTTTGAGTTGGAAATTGTTATTTTTGTCAGCTGAAAATTTTCATTTCTTGCAGTTGAATATTTGTCATTATTGGCAGTTACAAACCTGAGAATTATCATTTATAGCACTTGAAAATGGCCATTTTAGACAGTTGAAAATTGTCATTTTTGGTACTTGAAAATTGTCCATTTTGGCAGTTGAAAATTGTGTTTTTTTGACTCTTAAAAATGGTCATTTTTCTTGGTTAAAAATGCCATTTTTGGCAGTTGAACACTGTCATTTTTGGAAACTGAAAGTTGTCATTTTGGCAGTTAAAAATGGTTATTTTTGACAGTTGAAAATGATCAATTCTGGCGGTTGAAAATAGACATTTTTGTCAGTTGAAAATTGTCTTTTTAAGCAGCTGAAAATGGTCAGTTTTGACACTTGAAAATTTTCATTTTTAGCAGTCATTTTTGACAGTCGGAAATTGACATTTTTGTCAACTGAAAATTTTCATTTACAGCAGTTGAAAATTGTCATTATTGGCAGTTTGAAAATGGGTATTGTCATTTTCGTCAGTTAAAAATGGCAATTTTTGACAGTTAGATATTGTCATTTTTTGCAGTTACCAACCTCGTTTTTGCCAAATGGCAATTTTTGACAGTTAGATATTGTCATTTTTTGCAGTTACAAACCTCGTTTTTGCCACTTAAAAATGATCATTTTTGGTACTTGTAAATTGTCCATTTTGGCAGTTGAAAATTGTGTTTTATTTCGCTCTTAAAAATGGTCATTTTTCTTAGTTGAAAAATGCCATTTTTGGCAGTTGAACATTGTCATTTTTGAAACCTGAAAGTTGTCATTTTGGCAGTTAAAAATGGTTATTTTAGACAGTTGAAAATGATCAATTCTGGCAGTTGAAAATTGTCATTTTTGTCAGTTGAACCTCGTTTTTGCCACTTAAAAATGATCATTATTGGTAGTTGGAAATGGTCATTTTTGAAACATGAAAATTGTTATTTATAGTACTAGAAAAGGGCCATTTTGGAGAGTTGAAAAGTGTCATTTTTGGAAACTTGAAAATTGTCTATTTTGGCAGTTGAAAATTGTCGTTTGGGCCCTTAAAAAATGGTAATTTTTCACAGTTCAAAATTGTCATTTTTGGCAATTGAAAATGGTTATTCTTTACCGTTGAAAACAGTAATTTTTGTCAGTTGAAAATTGTCTTTTTTAGCAGTTGAAAATTGTCATTCAATATCAGGCGGGGCACTTTTTAAAATGTTTAGCCGATATCGATTATCGGCCAGTGACATATATCGGCATCGCAACATCTCTGATCTGCACGAGTTTTGTTTAGGGACACTTGCGGCTGGAAAATCTCGTCAAGAACAAGAACATAAGTATGTTCATTAAAAAAAAACTCAAGTGTGCCATGATTTTCTATTTTTTTAAATTTAAGTTGGTAACACATATTGGGGTTATGTTACTTGTGGCATGTTCCTACCGATAAATTCATTTGATGTGACAAATGACGCAGAGAAGTCGTAGGAAATTAAGAAAAAATAACTTTCAACTAGAAACGTTTTTTGCTGGTTACTGAAAACCATTGCGACGATGGAATATTTGTGACTTTTATAAAGATCTGACGTTTTGTATGTCGATTCCTAAGATGTGTGCCAACTTAAATTTTTAAAAATAAAAAATCATGGCACACTTGTGTTTTTTTTAATGAACATACGATATGTGAAAATGAGCCGATTATGCCAGGAAACATATCCTATAAGTTTAGTGCGGGGTCCTTTACTTCGAGATGATTTTTCTTACACAGCATGACATTGTAATACTTTCAGTTCAACAGTTTTTGGTGCCCGTTCTCCGGTTGCCAAGTTTTTACCGTCATTGGGTAACGCAAGCGAAACAAAAATCAATGACGCTGTATGCAATTATGCACGCCCAAGGCTGTTACGTTTCCCAACAGGTGAAGTCGAAAAACAAAAGAACGTCTGGTCAAGTGCACACAACCCCCACCCTGGCGTGCACCGGGCAATGGTGGGGGTGTGCATGTGTGTGTGCGATTTCGTTGAATTAGTTTTAACAAGCGCGATGCCGACCTTGGCTGCGTCCTATCGGCACTTTCCAAGTCATGCAGCAGGTACCGCCGTCGTCGGACAGACGCTCGGCAGACTGGTGTGCCCGATTATTATTAATAAAGAAAATGTAAATACGACTTAATTAGAAATGTGCGCGGCTGTTTGTGTCTGCCGAGCCGGAGACATGCCCGACGTCGTCGTCATCGGCGGCGAATGTTTTTACTGCCGCCTTAATTAAACCAGACTATCGCTTTTTGCCGCCTGCAAGGCTTCCCGTAAGGTCAGCCGCGCTCATAAATTACATATTGGTTGTTGGTTATAGAGAGAGAGAATGGGGTCCTTACGGTCAAATCGGAAAACTTCCTTATTTTTAGATGCCTTTCCAATGGCTGTGTATCCTTACCTGCAACAAAATAAAATATGTTAATATTCAATTACTTATTTATAGTTTTATTAGCTAACACTACCAAATCGAAAGAATGTTTCAAATTTACGAGTAGTAAAGCCGTATCAATGCATTTTCCAGGGTACTTCTAAGTAAATTTATTGACACTTAAGTCACCATTCTCGGCATGTGTGAAGAATTTTATATTTCTTGAGCAACTTTCTCACTTATCACCAATTGCGGCTGGCGGCGTGACTCATGGTAGGGAAGTAGAGGTTGGTAAGGAAAGCGCATCTCAACCGCACCAATAGAATTCAACTTACTGAGGTAATGAATCAACCGACCTACACCCATCTCTATTACCACCTCTACTACCGTGGCCGTACCAAGAATCACGCCGCCAGCCGCCACTGCTTGAAATTAAAAATAATACAAAAACACTTTTTGTTCACACGGCACCGAATCGGTCGTTTTACCGATTCGGTTATTTTGCCGGATATATTTTAATGTGCGTGTTCACACGGTACCGTATACGGTCGACGGCAGTATCATGTGAACACGCATATTGAGAGATATGCGCCACTATAGAAGACGGCAAAATAACCGAATCGGTAAAACGACCGATTCGGTGCAGTCTGAACGGGCCGTAATTTGTTAACCATTTACTCAACTAGTTTGGCTTATTACAGCATTCTCAAGAGTAAATTATAAAATAAGAATTGTATGAAAATGTTAAGAATCTTTCCTTAAATAAGAAGTACATGCTTTAGATTCAGATTTTCATTATAACCTCAAAAGCAGCCAAGTCAATTGTTTATTCAGAAGCCAAAATGGGCATAATAAAATTATCATTTCCCTAGGGAAAATAATAGTATATTACATACCGAGTCGGGAAACACTGCACACGATTCCCGCGAGATATGTATACTATTTTATTCACAATCACGAAATGTTTCATTATAACCTCAAAAGCAGCCAAGTCAATTTTGATTATTCAGACGCCAAAATGGACATAATAAAATTATCATTTCCCTAGGGAAAATAATAGTATATTACATACCGAGTCGGGAAACACTGCACACGATTCCCGCGAGATATGTATACTATTTTATTCACAATCACGAAATGTTTCATTATAACCTCAAAAGCAGCCAAGTCAATTTTGATTATTCGGACGCCAAAATGGACATAATAAAATTATCATTTCCATCGGGACAATAATAGTATATTACATACCGAGTCGGGAAACACTGCACACGATTCCCGCGAGATATGTATACTATTTTATTCACAATCACGAAATGTTTCATTATAACCTCAAAAGCAGCCAAGTCAATTTTGATTATTCAGACGCCAAAATGGACATAATAAAATTATCTTTTCTCTAGGGAAAATAATAGTATATTACATACCGAGTCGGGAAACACTGCACACGATTCCCGCGAGATATGTATAGTATTTTATTCACAATCACGAAATGTTTCATTATAACCTCAAAAGCAGCCAAGTCAATTTTGATTATTCAGACGCCAAAATGGACATAATAAAATTATCTTTTCTCTAGGGAAAATAATAGTATATTACATACAGAGTCGGGAAACACTGCACACGATTCCCGCGAGATATGTATACTATTTTATTCACAATCACGAAATGTTTCATTATAACCTCAAAAGCAGCCAAGTCAATTTTGATTATTCAGACGCCAAAATGGACATAATAAAATTATCATTTCCATCGGGACAATAATAGTATATTACATACCGAGTCGGGAAACACTGCATACGATTACCGCGAGATATGTATACTATTTTATTCACAATCACGAAATGTAAAGATAAAAGTAAAATATTTTCAGTAATGATTGCTGACCTCTTCTCATCGCTAAAACTAAATCCGTCGCTGCTTGACCTTAAATGAAAAAAAAGTGAAAATATCCACGATTATTTATTCGTTTATTGAAAATCCATGAAATTAATATAAACACGCAAAGTTCACTTTTTTATATAAAAACATTAACGTCCTTGTAAAAGTTTCTGCTTTCAACAATATTCCCGGAATAATGTATAGCTTTAAAAGAATTTACCTTGGAGTTGGCACGTGTTCAAATGAATAGTTGGAACATCAAATAGAGCAATCAGATTTTTTTTAGTATTCAAAATACCTACACGATTAGTATTTTAGAAAACATGAAATTTTTCTTCTTCCTTGCGCCGAATTTTAGGAGCAAAATTATTGAAGGTAGTTCGAGTAATCCATGCTTGCGACAACGACGACTGATTTGCGTAAGTAATTAAAAGTGACATTTTCTATGACTAAAACTGGATTTGCAGGTACATTTAAGGAACGAAATACAATCCTTGCAGTGGCGGAACTTTCGCAGATAAGAGTAAAGCTACGCGCACACTTATCGGACGGACGGCACGCAGCGGATAAAATTGCTTAACACAGTTGTAAACGAGTCATCGCACATTTATCGGTACGGCATGGAACGGATAAATGCAGAGAAAAGTTTGAGCTATGGTCAGGTCAAATAATGTCAGGTCAGGTCAGGTCAAATAATGTCAGGTCAGGTCAGGTCAAATAATGTCAGGTCAGGTCAAATAATGTCAGGTCAGGTCAGGTCAAATAATGTCAGGTCAGGTCAAATAATGTCAGGTCAGGCCAAATAATGTCAGGTCAGGTCAGGTCAAATAATGTCAGGTTAGGTCAGGTCAAATAATGTCAGGTCAGGTCAAATAATGTCAGGTCAGGTCAGGTCAAATAATGTCAGGTCAGGTCAAATAATGTCAGGTCAGGTCAAATAATGTCAGGTCAGGTCCGTTCCATGCCGTACCGATAAATGTGCGATGACTCGTTTACAACTATGTTAAGTATTTTTTGCAGATGCGTGCCGTCCAGCCGATTCCGATAAGTGTGCGCGTAGCTTAAGAAGGCAGATATGTTAACGCGTCTCCATAACATTATCTCCTCCATTAATTCTGCAGAAGAGATGGGCAAGTCATAAGTGAGTCGATTGATAGTAGTCAAGTGACATGTAGTCATGGTTGAAATTAGTGAAGTTTTTACTCGTCACTTTTTCCAGATATACTTTTTACTTCTTACAACAAAGAGCCGACTTAGGAAAAAAATAATCATTTCGCCCACTGCTTAATAGAGGACCAGGGGTATTACACGGCATAGAGGACTTACAGGATAATAAATTTAGCTTCATCAAATTTTGTTAGATGGTGCCAGTGTACTATTTTCGGCGGATTTATGTGAATTACTTTTGTAGGTCCTGTTATATCGAATGTCAAATATCAAAACCAAAAATAATTTACCCATTTTTCAAGGTGCAAGTTTAGTTTTTAAAAATAATTATGCAGATACCACACCTAAGCTATGTCTTGTGAAAACGTAGGTGCAGAGATAAATTTGAACTATGAGATCTGTCTTGTGAAGACTTAGGTGCAGAGAAAAGTTTGAGCTGGTCAGGTAATGTCAGGTCAGGTCAGGTCAGGTCATGTCAGGTCATGTCATGTCAGGTCAGGTCAAATAGTGTCAGGTCAGATAATGTCAGGTCAAGTCATGTCAGGTCATGTCAGGTCAGGTCATGTCTGGTCAAATAGTGTCAGGTCAGGTCAAATAATGTCAGGTCAGGTCATGTCAGGTGAAATAATATCAGGTCAGGTCAGATAATGTCAAGTCAGGTCAGGTCAAATAATGTCAGGTCAGGTCAGGTAATGTAAGATCAGGTAATATCAGGTCAGGTCAGGTAATGTAAGATCAGGTAATGTAAGGTCAGGTAATGTCAAGTCAGGTCAGGTCGGGTCAGGTTAGGTCAGGTCAGGTCAAACAATGTCAGGTGAAATAATGTCAGGTCAGGTCATGTCAGGTGAAATAATGTCAGGTCAGGTCAGGTCATGTCAGGTGAAATAATGTCAGGTCAGGTCAGGTCATGTCAGGTGAAATAATGTCAGGTCAGGTCATGTCAGGTGAAATAATGTCAGGTCAGGTCATGTCAGGTGAAATAATGTCAGGTCAGGTCATGTCAGGTGAAATAATGTCAGGTCAGGTCATGTCAGGTGAAATAATGTCAGGTCAGGTCATGTCAGGTGAAATCATGTCAGGTGAAATAATGTCAGGTCAGGTCATGTCAGGTGAAATCATGTCAGGTGAAATAATGTCAGGTCAGGTCATGTCAGGTGAAATAATGTCAGGTCAGGTCATGTCAGGTGAAATAATGTCAGGTCAGTTCATGTCAGGTGAAACAATGTCAGGTCAGGTCATGTCAGGTGAAATAATGTCAGGTCAGGTGAAATGTCAGGTCACGTCAGATGTCAAGTCAGGTTAGGTCAAATAATGTCAGATCAGGTAACATCAGGTCAAATAGTGTCAGGTCAGGTCAGGTAATGTAAGGTCAGGTAATGTCAGGTAATGTAAGGTCAGGTAATGTCAGGTAATGTCAAGTCAGGTCAGGTCAGGTTAGGTCAGGTCAGGTTAAATAATATCAGGTCAGGTCATGTCAGGTGAAATAATGTCAGATCAGGTCAAATAATGTCAAGTCAGGTCAGATAACGTCAGGTCAGGTCAAATAATGTCAAGTCAGGTCAGATAACGTCAGGTCAGGTCAAATAATGTCAGACCAGGTAACGTCACGTCAGGTCAAATAATGTCAGGTCAGGTAATGTAAGGTCAGGTCGGGTCAGGTAATGTCAGGTTGGGTCAGGTTAGTCGCAGCGGTTTTGAGATAGATAGAGACACACTGCAAGGGTCTTGGTGAAGCAGTTATGGTGGAGAACCTGGTGGGTCTTATGCTAGAGGCTCCGGAGAAGTGGGAGGAGATGGGGGCGTTTGCCAAGGTATTCCACTTCAGGGAGGCCACTGTTAGTCGCGTGCGGCTAACACGTACCCGGAAAAAAAAAGGTCAAGTCTGATAGTCAAGTCAAGGTTGGCTTGGGTTAGGTCAGGTCCGGTTGGGTTAGGGCAGGTCCGATTGTATTAGGTCAAGTCTGGTTAGGTTAGGTCAGGTTCGATTGGGTCAGGTCAGGTCAGGTTGGGCTAGGGCAGGTCCGATTGTGTTAGGTCAGGTCTGGTTGGGTTAGGTCAGGTCCGATTGGGTCAGTTGAGGCTGGGTTGGGTCAGGTCAGGTCAGGTTGGGTTAGGTTGGGTTAGGTTGGGTTAGGGCAGGTCCGGTTGTGTTAGGTCAGATCTGGTTTGGTTAGGTGTTGGGTCAGGTTTGGTTTAGTTAGGTGTTGGGTCCCGTCTGGTTTGGTTTAGTTAGGTGTTGGGTCCCGTCTGGTTTGGTTAGGTGTTGGGTGAGGTGTTGGGTGAGGTGTTGGGTCAGGTGTTGGGTTTCCTCTGGGTGCTCCCCATGATAGTGATTTTCCTCCTTCGGCGATTCTTGTTCTTAAAATTAAACCTGCCCATATACGGCAGTTTTGCTTGTTCACAAACCCACCTACGTCAAAACTTGCTATTGTCTGGTTTTTAATGCAAATCTAATTTAAACATTCTTCGTAAAGAGGTGCGATGAATGCCCAATATCTGTCGGTTATAGTTTTTTTTTATGTAACCTCATACATCAACAACATATTAAGTGGAATGGTGTCTTTATAGTGCATTTATAGAACAAACAAAAAATTATGTTTGGATGCAAAAAGAATTAGGTTTGCAGCAGTTTTACTCAAAATACAGGGTTAGTCAAAATGAATAGGACAATAAGAAAACTATTTTTAGACGAATGTATGTTTATTGTAACCAAACTACAGCTACGTATGGACAGATAAACTATCAAAGTTTTTTCTCACCTTCACGGATGTTCGATATGGCCGCCCCTTTGTGACACGACAGACGTCCAGGCGATAGTCCAGTTCATTCCAAATCCGTTGCAGCACATCCGACGTAATGGCATCGATTGCAGCACATATGCGCTGTTTTAACTCGGTAATGGAGGTTTGAAGACAGTGTCTTTCACATACCCCCAGAGAGAAAAGTCGAAATTGTCGCTGGACCGTAATTACTGACATTGTTTTAGCAAATGTCATCACACAAAACGCCTTCTCCTTGCCTGATTGCGCCATTTTGAAAACAGCGTCTCCTAGCGGCATTAACGTACATGTGTGTTGCCAAATAAAACTTTGATAGTTTATCTGTCCATACGTAGCTGTAGTTTGGTTACAATAAACATACGTTCGTCTAAAAATAGTTTTCTTATTGTCCTATTCATTTTGACTAACCCTGTATGTCTTTCAATGAGGTGTGCATTTAGTACGAACAGAATACTGTAAATCTTTTATGCCAAAGTCTACACCTGTCAATGTGGTTTCCGTTCTTGAATTTTTTCAACAGTAAAATCATAGGTGCACGCGAAATTTTGACGTTCGTCACGGACGAGTGTTGCTCGGAAAGTTTAGAGTGCAATTTTTGTGTATCGAGAATTCGAAAGCTTTTGCATCAAAATTGCAAGATGAATTTTTCCGCTGAACGCTTAAGTCACAGAACATCAAAATTTTGCCGATTGATTTCGCCTGCACGTAGGTTTCGGCGTGACTATTTCGAGAACAACACAATTAACACCAAACCGATGTTGCTCGGAGTTCCGAATGCAATTTTTGTATATCGAAAGCTCGAGAGCTTCTGCACCAAAATTGCATGAGTTAAAGACCATCAATGTTTTGCCGTTTGATTTCACGTACACGTAAAGTTCTCGGCGCGACTATTTCAAGAACAATTCAACACAATTAGCACAAAACCGATCAATTATCTTCGGGGATTATAATTGGTGGAATGTAAATTACATTTATTAAAGATATTTGTAAATGTACTCACCAATTCACTCATCACGTTTTGCATTTACATTAACTGTCAATATTGATGAATAACAAATGTTGTTCATCTGTTCGTCAAAGCTGCCACTATTTTTAATTTATACATTATCAACGCGCATGAGCGATTTGATGCACAAGTGCACAGTGAAGTAGTCAGTTTTTGATTCAATTGGCAATTTGAAGGTCACAGCTGTTGACATTAACGAATGTGTAGAATTATGGAAAAATCGAGAAGGCTTGAAATTGTTTGAAGAATTAATTGAATTATCCAATGGCATAACGTGAAAAGGAGGTAAATAGTGTAAAATAATGAGGTCCATGATATGATCTGAGCAGTTGGCACGCAGCTAGTGTCGTTGGCACCAAAGCGAACCTCAATTCTTCCCATTTCAGCAAACGTCACTGCACTTTCCTCGCCGGTAATGAATCTGCAGATTTTAACTGGGGCACGCTCGAATTCTCCGAAAATTTCAACAACAAACACACACCCCAGACTCGATTATCGCTCTGCGGTTTGCGTCGTCGGATGTTTTCGATGCACACTCCGGCTCGTGTACATAACACGTTATGACAATCAATAAGGAAAGAGAACACCTGACCTTGGTCGGGGCGTTTAATTTAAATTGTGACATCTTGCCAAAGTATGATATAGACTGCTCGGTGCCCACGGTACGACAATGGCAGAAACAAAAAACAATGGTCGAAATAGATGCAGCTGTCGGCGTTGTGCAACGGATGCACCTGGAAGGCGAAATTCGGATGAAAGGGGGAACGGCGACGACGACGACGACGCGGATGTGCGAATTTAATTTTGAAACGGTGCCATTATTATGAAGTGCGAGTATAAATAGTGAGCGACGGGCGTAAGTTATGATTTTAATGAGGACTACAATTTAAATCATCGTTACGGGACGAAAATAATGTTGACTGTTTAAATGAATCGGCCGTACCTAATGAAGTTCATTTGGATTGCAATTACGAAGTAACGCCAAGAGCATTTTGACATACATACTGGAGGAGATCATCAAGACTTAAGAGAATGAGCAATAATGATAATTCATGACACAGTATTAAGGATTAGATCAGGGATTCCCAATCTTTTCTCCACTTCGAATCCCTGACAAAAAATATACAGAGTGACCCATTTGAAAGCGGTCCACCCTCATAATTTTTTTATTTATGGAGCGATTTTGACGAATTCTTTTTGATGTGGAGGGGGAAAGGTGTAGTTTGGAACCAACCGGCGTCCAGTTTTTTTTTTAAACCAATGCCTACAAGATAACCTTCAGAGCTGTGAAATCCATAATCCATATTAGCGATTTTTTTATTAAAAATCCGCGTACGCCACTGGAATTGGCGTCCTCTGAAATAGATCTGTACCAATTTTCATGAAAAAATATTCAACATTAACGATTCTATGACTAATCGCGATTCCTCGCGATCAAAGCGCAAGATTGTAAAAATTTTAAAACATTTTTAGGGTTTGAAAAAAATATAGAAACAATTGCCAACGCATTAAAACTTTTCATATTTTCTAAAAACACAATTGTAATTAAGATTTTGTCAAAATCCGGAAATACCACATCCCTAGATTACAAGATAATACCTTGCAAAAAAAGCGAAAAATTGCAAAAAATTTAAAATATGTTGAAGGCTAGAAAAAAAATATAGAAACAATTGCCAACGGCTTAAAACTTTTCATATTTTCTAAAAACACAATTGTAATTAAGATTTTGTCAAAATCAGAAATACCCCATCCCTGGATTTCAGGATAATCCCTCGCGATCAAAGCGAAAGATTGCAAAAATTTTAAAACATTTTAAGGGCTTCAAAAATATAGAAACAATTGCCAACGCCTTCAAACTTTTCACATTTTCTAAAAACACAATTGTAATTATGATTTTGTCAAAATCTGGAAATATCCCATCCCTAGATTTCAAGATAATCCTTTGCCAACGAAGCGAAAGATTGCAAACAATTTAAAACATTTTAAGGGCTGGAAAAAATTATAGAAACAATTGCCAACGCCTTAAAACTTTTCATATTTTCTAAAAACACAATTGTAATTAAGATTTTGTCAAAATCCGGAAATACCCCATCCCTAGATTTCAGGATAATCCTTTGCGAACGAAGCGAAAGATTGTAAAAATTTGAAAACATTTTAGGGCTTGAAAAAAATACAGAAACAATTGCCAACGCCTTAAAACTTTTCATATTTTCTAAAAACGCAATTGTAATTAAGATTTTGTCAAAATCCGGAAATACCCCATCCCTAGATTTCAAGATAATCCCTCGCGATCAAGGCGAAAAATTGTAAAAATTTTAAAATATTTTGAGGGCTTGAAAAAATATAGAAACAATTGCCAACGCCTTAAAACTTTTCATATTTTCTAAAAACACAATTGTAATTAAGATTTTGTCAAAATCCGGAGATTTCAAGATAATCCCTCGCGATCAAAGCGAAAGATTGCAAAAATTTTAAAACATTTTAAGGGCTTCAAATCTGGAAATATCCCATCCCTAGATTTCAAGATAATCCTTTGCCAACGAAGCGAAAGATTGCAAACAATTTAAAACATTTTAAGGGCTGGAAAAAATTATAGAAACAATTGCCAACGCCTTAAAACTTTTCATATTTTCTAAAAACACAATTGAATTAAGATTTTATCAAAATCCGGAAATACCCCATCCCTAGATTTCAAGATAATCCCTCGCGATCAAGGCGAAAAATTGTAAAAATTTTAAAATATTTTGAGGGCTTGAAAAAATATAGAAACAATTGCCAACGCCTTAAAACTTTTCATATTTTCTAAAAACACAATTGTAATTAAGATTTTGTCAAAATCCGGAGATTTCAAGATAATCCCTCGCGATCAAAGCGAAAGATTGCAAAAATTTTAAAACATTTTAAGGGCTTCAAATCTGGAAATATCCCATCCCTAGATTTCAAGATAATCCTTTGCCAACGAAGCGAAAGATTGCAAACAATTTAAAACATTTTAAGGGCTGGAAAAAATTATAGAAACAATTGCCAACGCCTTAAAACTTTTCATATTTTCTAAAAACACAATTGAATTAAGATTTTATCAAAATCCGGAAATACCCCATCCCTAGATTTCAAGATAATCCCTTGCGAAAAAAGCGAAATATTGCAAAAAATTTAAAACATTTTGAGGGCTTGAAAAAAATATAGAAACAATTGCCAACGCCTTAAAACTTTTCATATTTTCTGAAAACACAATTGTAATTAAGATTTTGTATAAATCCGGAAATACCCCATCCCTAGATTTCAAGATAATCCTTTGCGAACGAAGTGAAAGATTGTAAAATTTTAAAACATTTTTAGAGCTTGAAAAAATTGTAGAAAAAAATTGCTAACGCCTTAAAACTTTTCATATTTTTTAAAAACACAATTGTAATCAAGATTTTGTTAAAATCCGGAAATACCCTATCCCTATATTTCAAGATAATCCTTTGCGAACGAAGCGAAAGATTGTGAAATTTTAAAACATTTTTAAGGCTTGAAAAAATATAGAAAAAAATTGCCAACGCCTTAAAACTTTCTATATTTTCTAAAAACACAATTGTAATTAAAATTTTGTCAAAATCCGGAAGTACCCCATCTCTAGATTTCAAGATAATCCTTTGCGAACGAAGTGAAAGATTGTAAAATTTTAAAACATTTTTAGAGCTTGAAAAAATTGTAGAAAAAAATTGCAAACGCCTTAAAACTTTTCATATTTTTTAAAAACACAATTGTAATTAAGATTTTGTCAAAATCCGGAAATACCCCATCTCTAGATTTCAAGATAATCCTTTGCGAACGAAGCGAAAGATTGTGGGATTTTAAAACATTTTTAGGGCTTGAAAAAATTATAAAAAAAATTGCCAACGCCTTAAAACTTTCCATATTTTCTAAAAACACTATTGTAATTAGGATTTTGTATAAATCCGGAAATACCCCATCCCTAGATTTCAAGATAATCCTTTGCCAACGAAGCGAAAGATTGCAAAAATTTTAAAACATTTTTAGGGCTAGAAAAAAATATAGAAACAATTGCCAACGCCTTAAAACTTTCCATATTTTCTAAAAACACAATTGTAATTAAGATTTTGTATAAATCCGGAAATACCCCATCCCTAGATTTCAAGATAATCCCTTGCGAACGAAGCGAAAGATTGTAAAATTTTAAAACATTTTTAGGGCTTGAAAAAAATATAGAAACAATTGCCAACGCCTTAAAATTTTTCATATTTTCTAAAAACACTATTGTAATTAAAAATTTGTAAAAATCCGGAAATACCCCCATCCTTGGATTTGAAGATAATTTTTTACGAACGAAGCGAAAAATAGTGAAATTTTAAAACATATTTAGGGCTTGAAAAAATTGTAGAAAAAAATTGCCAACGCCTTAAAACTTTTCATATTTTCTAAAAACACTATTGTAATTAAGATTTTGTAAAAATCCGGAAATACCCCATCCCTAGATTTCAAGATAATCCCTTGCGATCAAAGCGAAAGATTGCAAAAATTTTAAAACATTTTGAGGGCTTGAAAATAATATAGAAACAATTACCAACGCCTCAAAACTTTCCATATTTTCTAAAAACACAATTGTAATTCAGATTTTGTCAAAATCCGGAAATACTCCATCCCTAGATTTTCAAGTAAATCCCTTGCGAAAAAAGCGAAAGATTGCAAAAATGGACTAGAAAAAAATATAGAAACAATTGGCAATGCAATCTGTGAAAACTGTTAACACTTCATCCCTAAATTTTGAAATAATTCCATGAGAACAGAGCGTGAAGTTTTGAAAAAAATGTTACTCCTATAATTTTAGTGACTTGGAAAAAATATAAAAACAGTTGCCATCGACTTGAAACTTCTTAAATTTGCTTATAATAAATGCCAAATTACGTTTCTGTCAAAACTATTAACACTTCATCCCTAAATTTTGAAATAATTTAATGTGAACAGAGCGTGAAGTTTTGAAAAAATGTTATAATTTTAGTGACTTGAAAAAAATATAAAAACAATTACAATCGACTTGAAACTTCTTAAATTTGCTTATAATAAATGCCAAATTATATTTCTGTCAAAACTATTAACACTTCATTCCTAAATTTTGGAATAATTTAATGTGAGTAGAGCGTGAAGTTTTGAAAAAAAATATTATTTTAGTGACTTGGAAAAAATATAAAAAACAGTTGCCATCGACTTGAAACTTCTCAAATTTGCTTATAATGAAAGCCAAATTATGTTTCTGTCAAAACTATTAACACTTCATCCCTAAATTTTGAAATAATTCAATGTAAACAGAGCGTGAAGTTTTGAAAAAATGTTATAATTTTATTGACTTGGAAAAAATATAAAAACAGTTGCCATCGACTTGAAACTTCTTAAATTTGCTTATAATAAATGCCAAATTACGTTTCTGTCAAAACTATTAACACTTCATCCCTAAATTTTGAAATAATTTAATGTGAATAGAGCGTGAAGTTTTGAAAAAATGTAATACTTTCAGTGACTTGGAAAAAATATAAAAACAATTGCCATCGACTTGAAACTTCTTAAATTTGCTTATAATGAATGCCAAATTACGTTTCTGTCAAAACTATTAACACTTCATCCCGAAATTTTAAAATAATTTAATGTGAATAGAGCGTGAAGTTTTGAAAAAATGTAATAATTTCAGTGACTTGAAAAAAATGTAAAAACAATTGCAATCGACTTGAAACTTCTTAAATTTGCTTATAATAAATGCCAAATTATATTTCTGTCAAAACTATTAACACTTCATCCCTAAATTTTGAAATAATTCAATGTAAACAGAGCGTGAAGTTTTGAAAAAATGTTATAATTTTATTGACTTGGAAAAAATATAAAAACAGTTGCCATCGACTTGAAACTTCTTAAATTTGCTTATAATAAATGCCAAATTACGTTTTTGTACAAACTGTTAACACTTCATCCCTAAATTTTGAAATAATTTAATGTGAACAGAGCGTGAAGTTTTGAAAAAATGTAATAATTTCAGTGAATTGGAAAAAATATAAAAACAGTTGCCATCGACTTGAAACTTCTTAAATTTGCTTATAATAAATGCGAAATTATGTTTCTGTCAAAACTGTTAACACTCCATCCCTAAATTTTGAAGTAATTTAATGCGAACAGAGCGTGAAGTTTTGAAAAAATGTTATAATTTTAGTGACTTGAAAAAAATATAAAAACAGTAGCCATCGACTTAAAACTTCTTAAATTTGCTTATAATGAATACCAAATTACGTTTCTGTGAAAACTATTAACACTTCATTCCTAAATTTTGGAATAATTTAATGTGAATGTGAAAAAAATGTAATCATTTCAGTGACTTGAAAAAAATATAAAAACAAATGGCATCGACTTGAAACTTCTTAAATTTGCTTATAATTAATGCCAAATTACGTTTCTGTCAAAACCCTAAACTTTTGAATAATTTAATGAGAACAGAACGTTAAGTTTTGAAAAAACGTAATAATTTTTGTGAATGAATGCCAAATTACATTATTAACACTTCGTCCCTAAATTTTAGACACCACATCATTGGAATCCCAAAATATAGCGATTTTTTCTTCCCCTTTATCCAATTATGAAGAGCCTCAGGCGGGCGTGTACATTTTCGGAGAGTGTGGCGGATATTTTTTTTTTTCGAGTAATCCAGGGCCCGGCACGTTTTTTTTATTTCTCATGTTGGTAGATCTATATATCTAGATTATTTATGTATTTTTTACTTTTTCGAGGCGGACATCGAACATTGTAAAAAAAAACTTTAGTAAGTGTGGCCGCGCACCGCTTCACGGTGCATGGGGCGGACAACTTTATTTTTCGTGATCTAGGGAACGTTTTATTTTTTTATTTTTTGTGTTAGTGAGTAGGTCTATTTATGTAGATTAATTACATATTTTTAGCATTTTCTTATCGGCCATCGAAGTTTGCGAAAAAGTAGATTTTTTTTGTGTAGTGTGAAAAATTGTTAGGGAGTTGAAATTTGTTTTGAGGTGGGGGAGGTTTATGTGTATTCTTTAGCAGTAAGCGCACCCTGCTTAAAAGGTTTTGAAAATTTTACTACATGGCAAAAAAAATTAATTTTAAAATCTGTTCACACCCGTTCGACTTTGATATGCTTCGAGTATTACTTCGAAATTTCCTTTGATAATGAAAATTCCAGGTTATTATTTGAAATCGTATTTTGATAGAGTTATTTCACTTACACCCGGTATTATCAACTTTTTTAAACAGGCATTTAGTCAAATGATGTTGAGGATAAAGGTACATTTAAAATTGTCTTGGGTATTATGAATCTTTTTAAAGGAGTTTTAAGTAAATGTCATTTTGAGATCTGTTGGCAACAGATTGCATACGGATTTTTGGTGAATTTTATATTCGCAGGTAGGCAACACTGAATTTTAAGCTTTAAAAGCCATCGATCCGCTGACGCGACTGATCCGTCATCGCCGCCGATCAGCTGAACATTGAATGAAGTGTCTTTAACTTTTATTTTCTCCCTTGACTGAAACATTTTTGTCATCCTGCGTGAATAATAGCGATAGTTATCGCGCCAATCCGCACTTCTCTGTCTCTCATCCCGACACCGACTCCATGAGCTAATCGGAGGTCAACGAGGTGGGGATCGCCCCCTTTCTTTCGAAAACCCCCCGTGTTAACTCTTATGGATATTTTACTTACGCATGTAATTTAATATTTCTTCATCAAAAGAATCGCCGGTGAAATTTGAAGAAACATGATTTCATGATTATAAACTGAACTGAAATCAATTTAACCTAACCTCAAAACTAGAAACGTCAAATTAAATCGCCATTAAAATTGTTAAAAGGAGAAACTCCGAGCATTTATGGGCTAAAGGACATTTAAACTGGTTGGTAATACTGCACATTCACTCTTAAATCTCGTTTAGCCTTAACTGTCCTTTAAAATGTGTTGATAATACCGGGCGTTAAAGGCATAAAACTTTGCTAGATACCATTTAGGTGCGGCACACCGCACTTGTTCATTTTTTGAAAAAGTGCATTTAAACCCTTTTACTTCCTTCAGTTGCGATGCGTCTGAGACGCGGCGCCCTAGGGCTTCAGCCCCTATAAGTCCAATGGTAAGAGTATGACGTTAATTAAGTAAAAAGTGCAAAAATCAAATGACCTAAGGTGGATCTCTGTACAACAGGCATGTCAAACTCATTTACCACCAAGGGCCACATCAAGTATTACACACAAGCCGCGGGCCGCATTACCAAAAAAACTACAATTGAAATCAAACAAAAAATAATTATTTTTACCTTGTACATAATTTTTTTTTTAATATTTGATACCAACCTTGCCGGGCCACGTGTTTGACATGCCTGCTCTATTTCAAATATTTCTGTAAAAGAAAAATTTTGTGTGTCTGTATTGTGATCGTGAAATTTTTTTAACGGAAATATCCGTTTTGGCGTCTCTAAGAGTACATTTCAAATATTACTGGAAAAAAAATGATGTGTCTGTATTGTGACCGTGAAAATGTTGTCAATTTGATTTTAACGGAAATATCCGTTTTGAGGTCTATAGAGTCCATTTCAAATATTTCTGGAAAAAAAATATGTGTCTGTATTGTGGTCATAAAACTTTTTCAAATTTTTTTTAACGGAAATATCCGTTTTGAGGTCCCTAGAGTCCATTTCAAACATTTCTGAAAAAAAAATTATGTGTGTCTGTATTGTGACCGTAAATTTTTTTTTACGGAAATATCCGTTTTGAGTTCCCTAGAGTCTATTTCAAATATTTCTGGGGAAAAAAAATGTATGTGTTTATGTGTTTCTCTGTGTCTCTAATGCGATTGTGAAAATTTTTGCAAATTTTTTTCACGGAAATATTCGTTTTGAGGTCTCTAGAGTCCATTTCAAATTTTTCGGGAAAAGAAAAATTGTGTGTGGATCGGTATTGTGATCGTGAAAATTTTTTTAAACATTTTTTTGTCGGAAATATCCGTTTTGATGTCTTTAGAGTCCATTTCAAATATTTCTGGAAAAGAAAAATTGTGTGTGTGCCTGTATTGTGATCGCAAAAATTTTTTTCACGGAAATATCCGTTTTGAGGTCTCTCGAGTCCACTTCAAATATTTTGGGAAAAGAAAAATAGTGCGTGAATCTGTATTGTGATCGCAAAAATATTTTCCAATTTTTTTTCACGGAAATATCCGTTTTCGGGTCTCTAGAGTCCATTTCAAAAGTTTCTGCAAAAGAAAAATTGTATGTGTGTCTGTAAAATTTATTTGTGTGTCTGTATTGTACCTCTGAAATTTTTTCCAAACATTTTTTTAACGGAAATATTCGTTTTGAGCTCTCTAGAATCCATTTCAAATATTTCTGGGAAAAAAAAAATTGTGTGTGAGTCTCCATTGTGATTGTGAAAAATTTTTCAAATTTTTTTTACGGAAATATCTGTTTTAAAGTCTCTAGAGTCCATTTCAAATATTTCTGGAAAAGAAAAAATTTGTGTGTGTGTCTGTATTGTGATTGTGAAAATTCTTTCAATTTTTTTTTACTGTTTTGAGATCCCTGGCGTACATTTTAAACATTTCTGGAAAAAAAATTGTGTGTCTGTACTAACCGTGAAATTTTTGCAAAATTTTTTTTAACGGGAATATCTGTTTTGAGTTCCCTAGAGTACATTTGAAATATTTCTGGAAAAAAAATGTGGTGTGTATGTGTCTGTGTGTGTACATACTGTGAGCGTGAAAGTTTTTCCAAAAATTTTTTTAACGAAAATATCCGTTTTGAGGTCACTAGAGTAGTCCATTTCAAATATTTCTAGAAAAAAAAATCATGCGTGTCTGTGTTGTAACCGTGAAAATTTTTACGAAAGTATCCGTTTTTGATTACAAATATTTCTTGAAAAGAAAAATTATGTGTGTCTGTATTGTAATCGTGAAAAAATTTTCAATTTTTTTAAGGGAAATGTACGTTTTGAGCTCTCTAGTCCATTTCAGATATTTCTGGAAAAATAATTATGGGTGTTTTTGTATTGTGACCGCGAAAATTTTTTCAAAATTTTTTTAACGGAAACATCCTTTTTGCGGTCCCTAAAGTCCATTTCAAATATCTCTGGGAAAAAAAAATTGTGTGTGTGAAAATTATTGTGATTGTGAATATTTTTTCTTTTTTTTACGGAAATTTCCCTTTTGAAGTCTCTAGAGCAGGCATGTCAAACACGTTTACCACCAAGGGCCACATCAAGTATTACACACAAGTCGCGGGCTGCATTACCAAAAAAAAACTACAATTGAAACCAAAAAAAAAATAATTATTTTTACCTTGTATATATATTTTTTTAAATATTTGATACCAACCTTGCCGGGCCGCATGCGGCCCGCGGGCCGCGTGTTTGACATGTCTGCTGTACAATGTCTTTTTGAACATCTTCGATCTTGATTTCTTCACTTGCGCATATAACTTCCCATCAGATAGAAACGACACAATTCAGTTTCGACAACGCTCTTATTATCCTAAAATCATCGTACCATCTCCAGTAAAGCTTAAATAATGCGAAATGTACTCGGAACACCAAGTAATCGTAGATCTGTGGGCTTCGTTGCAGGAGTTCAAAGACACGCTTTTTAACGGTTGTTGGGTAGTAAAACTTGGATTATAGGCTATTTAATATCATTTGCGTCAATTGCGATTCCAGTGAAGAAATAGTGGAAGTTTATGATGCGTATCATTGGACGCGTACTGTTTACGAAGCAAACTCTTTTTTTTTTCCACCGAAACGATCGCGTCGAGGTGACGATTTGAAAGAAGAAAAAAAAGTTAAAACGAATCGAGAAACACGACCGAACGGACGAAGATTTATGAAAGCGAAAGAACAATGGGGGAACGTGGGGATATTAAAAATTCACAAATAACTCAATTTCATACGTGAGCTTCGGATTTTCATTACGGAAAACAGAGAGGTAAAAATAAACAACGCGCGTTGGCAATTTAATAACGTCGGAGGCGAGCCTCGGCGGCGTTGCGCTACTTTAACAATAATTGCGCTGTCGATTATTATTTTGCGCCAAAAAGATAGTCGAGAGCGGCGGCGCGCAGTATCCATCCAGGAAGTTAATCTAGTTGGAAAAGTTTGCATAGAAGACTGGTCCGACCGCTGAACGTGCCCGACCAGGTCGCGGGGGACCGGGAGGCATGCCTCTCGCTCGCGGCGATGGCGTCAGGTAGCTCTGGTCTTCTCTGGCGGACGACGTGCGACGCGAACCAAATGCGACGGGGCCCCGGTAACTGCATATAATGAAAACCTGCATGATAATATGCTGCTACTGAATTTATTAAGCTTTATTCGTATTTATGTCATTACCGTGCGTCCTCTTCTCTCACCTGGTCGGAGCGAGACGGCCATCTCCCGGCAAGATTCTATTGTGCAACCCGCGTGCGGACGCCCGAGTACAGTTACCGCATTATTAATGGCCCTATGCTTCATTTTTTATTCCGTATCTCTCCGCATCTTCCCGACGCGAAACTCCAGTAATCACTCGAATAATTAACCGCACTTTGGCACCCACGATTAGATAACTACCTGTTGTTTTTCCATGTCAAATATTTAACTCTCGACTTGAAACAAAGGCAAGATAACCCGGATAGTCGATAAGCCCCGGCGCCTGTTTCCATGTCCTCGCTCGTAAAAAATGGTAAATAATAACGTGCGTGACGCATCGCGCATGATAGTGGGATCTTCTTCTGGGAAGGACCGGGACACTTTTTGGATGCCGCTCGTTTTTTTTTTTTGGCAATGCTCCACACGCCGGAACGCCCGAGGAATTCCACAGTCGCCACACACCGCCGACTTCGATTGGGCGCACCCGTTGCGAAACGCGAATTCCCTCTGACGGGCGAAAATTAAAAGAGACCGCCGAGCGAAAATAACAACTTCAAACGAAGAACTTCGGGGTCATTAAAGCGTCCCATAAACCAAACATCTATCACATTGTTTATCGCTGGTGGTGCACGAATTACGTTCTGTTAAAGGTCGGGAAACGAGAGAAATGTGGCCAAGCAGGTCTAAACATGGCAGAAAAAAATGTAAAACATGCAGGCAAAATTCTGTAAAAAATCATCCTCGATGGCTAAAGTATAGCTTATTCAAAATCAATTTGGTTTTTGTAAATTCAATAATTTTCAATAGAGATATGGATTTTTGAAAATTTTCGTTTTAATTTTTTGAGCACTTGAACAAAAACATAGCAGAAAAAATATCAAACATGCAGGAAAAATTACATAAAAAATCATCCCCAGTGGCCAAATCGCTTATTTAAAATCAATTTGGTTTTTGTAAATGCAATAATTTTCAATAGAGAACAAAAACATCGCAGAAAAAATATAAAACATGCAGGAAAAAATCCATAAAAAATAATCCTCAATGGCTGAAGTATCGCTTATTCCAAATCAATTTGGTTTTTGTAAATTCAACAACTTTTCAATAGATATATGAATTTTTGAAAATTTTCGTTTTAATTTTTTGAGCACTTGAACAAAAACATAGCAGAAAAAAAATATGAAACATGAAGGAAAAATTCCATAAAAAATCATCCCCACTGGCTGAAGTATCGCTTATTCCAAATCAACTTGGTTTTTGTAAATTCAACAACTATTCAATAGAGATATGGATTTTTGAAAATTTTCGTTTTAATTTTTTTAGCACTTGAACAAAAACATAGTAGAAAAAATATAAAAAATGCAGGAAAAAATCCATAAAAAATCATCCTCAATAGCCAAAGTATAGCTTATTCAAAATCAATTTGGTTTTTGTAAATTCAATCATTTTCAATGGAGATATGGATTTTTGAAAATTTTCGTTTTAATTCTATGAGCACTTGAACAAAAACATAGCAGAAAAAAATATAAAACATGCAGGAAAAATTCCATAAAAATCATCCCCAATGACCAAAGTATCGCTTATTCAAAATCAATTTGGTTTTTGTAAATTCAATAATTTTTAATAGATATGAATTTTTGAACATTTTCGTTTTAATTTTTTGAGCACTTGAACAAAAATATAGCAAAAAAAAACATGCAGGAAAAATTCCATAAAAAATCATACGCAATGGCCGAAGTATCGCTTAATCAAAATCAATTTGATTTTTGTAAATTCAACAATTTTCAATAGAGATATAAATTTTTGAAAATAAAACATGCAGGAAAAATTCTATAAAAAATCATCCTCAATGGCTAAAGTATCGCTCATTCAAAATCAATTTGATTTTTCTAAATTCAACAATTTTCAATATAGATATCGATTTTTGTAAATTTTTGTTTTAATTTTTTGAGCACTTGAACAAAAACATAGCAGAAAAAATATAAAACATGCAGGAAAAATTCCATAAAAAATCATCCTCAATGGCTAAAGTATAGCTTATTCAAAATCAATTAGGTTTTTGTAAATTCAACAATTTTCAATAGAGATATCGATTTTTGAAAATTTCTGTTTTAATTTTTTGAGCACCTGAACGAAAATATGGCAGAAAAAAATGTAAAACATGCAGGAAAAATTCTGTAAAAAATCATCCTCGATGGCCAAAGTATGGCATATTCAAAATCAATTTGGTTTTTGTAAATTCAATAATTTTCAATAGTGATATGGATTTTTGTAAATTTTTGTTTTAATTTTTTGAGCACTTGAACAAAAACATAGCAAAAAAAATATAAAACATGCAGGAAAAATTCCATAAAAAATCATCCCCAATGGCCAAAGTATCGCTTATTTAAAATCAATTTGGTTTTTGTAAATTCAATAATTTTCAATAGAGATATGAATTTTTGAACATTTTCGTTTTAATTTTTTGAGCACTTGAACAAAAATATAGCAAAAAAATAAAACATGCAGGAAAAATTCCATAAAAAATCATACGCAATGGCCGAAGTATCGCTTAATCAAAATCAATTTTATTTTTGTAAATTCAACAATTTTCAATAGAGATATGGATTTTTGAAAATAAAACGTGCAGGAAAAATTCTATAAAAAATCATCCTCAATGGCTAAAGTATCGCTCATTCAAAATCAATTTGATTTTTCTAAATTCAACAATTTTCAATATAGATATCGATTTTTGTAAATTTTTGTTTTAATTTTTTGAGCACTTGAACAAAAACATAGCAGAAAAAATATAAAACATGCAGGAAAAATTCCATAAAAAATCATCCTCAATGGCTAAAGTATAGCTTATTCAAAATCAATTAGGTTTTTGTAAATTCAACAATTTTCAATAGAGATATCGATTTTTGAAAATTTCTGTTTTAATTTTTTGAGCACCTGAACGAAAATATGGCAGAAAAAAATGTAAAACATGCAGGAAAAATTCTGTAAAAAATCATCCTCGATGGCCAAAGTATGGCATATTCAAAATCAATTTGGTTTTTGTAAATTCAATAATTTTCAATAGTGATATGGATTTTTGTAAATTTTTGTTTTAATTTTTTGAGCACTTGAACAAAAACATAGCAAAAAAAATATAAAACATGCAGGAAAAATTCCATAAAAAATCATCCCCAATGGCCAAAGTATCGCTTATTTAAAATCAATTTGGTTTTTGTAAATTCAATAATTTTCAATAGAGATATGAATTTTTGAACATTTTCGTTTTAATTTTTTGAGCACTTGAACAAAAATATAGCAAAAAAATAAAACATGCAGGAAAAATTCCATAAAAAATCATACGCAATGGCCGAAGTATCGCTTAATCAAAATCAATTTGATTTTTGTAAATTCAACAATTTTCAATAGAGATATAAATTTTTGAAAATAAAACATGCAGGAAAAATTCTATAAAAAATCATCCTCAATGGCTAAAGTATCGCTCATTCAAAATCAATTTAATTTTTCTAAATTCAACAATTTTCAATATAGATATCGATTTTTGTAAATTTTTGTTTTAATTTTTTGAGCACTTGAACAAAAACATAGCAGAAAAAATATAAAACATGCAGGAAATATTCTGTAAAAAATCATCCGCAATGGCTAAAGTATCGCTTATTCAAAATCAATTTGGTTTTTGTAAATTCAACAACTTTTCGATAGAGATATGGATTTTTGTAAAATTTTGTTTTAATTTTTTGAGCACCTGAACGAAAATATGGCAGAAAAAAATGTAAAACATGCAGGAAAAATTCTGTAAAAAATCATCCTCGATAGCCGAGGTATCGCTTATTAAAAATCAATTAAGTTTTTGTAAATTCAACAATTTTCAATAGAGATATGAATTTTTGAAAATTTTCATTTTAGTTTTTTGTAAATTCAACAACTTTTCGATAGAGATATGAATTTTTGAAAAGTTTTGTTTTCATTTTTTGAGCACATGAACAAAAACATCGCAGAAAAAATATAAAACATGCAGGAAAAATTCTGTAAGAAATCATCCTCGATAGCCGAGGTATCGCTTATTAAAAATCAATTAAGTTTTTGTAAATTCAACAATTTTCAATAGAGATATGAATTTTTGAAAATTTTCATTTTAGTTTTTTGTAAATTCAACAACTTTTCGATAGAGATATGAATTTTTGAAAAGTTTTGTTTTCATTTTTTGAGCACATGAACAAAAACATCGCAGAAAAAATATAAAACATGCAGGAAAAATTCTATAAAAAATCATCCTCAATGGCTAAAGTATAGCTTATTCAAAATCAATTAGGTTTTTGTAAATTCAACAATTTTCAATGGAGATATCGATTTTTGAAAATTTCTGTTTTAATTTTTTGAGCACCTGAACGAAAATATGGCAGAAAAAAATGTAAAACATGCAGGAAAAATTCTGTAAAAAATCATCCTCGATGGCCAAAGTATCACTTATTCAAAATCAATTTGGTTTTTGTAAATTCAATAATTTTCAATAGTGATATGGATTTTTGTAAATTTCTGTTTTAATTTTTTGAGCACTTGAACAAAAACATAACAGAAAAAATATAAAACATGCACGAAAAATTCCATAAAAAATCATCCCCAATGGCCAAAGTATTCAAAATCAATTTGGTTTTTGTAAAGTCTACAATTTTCAATATAGACGTGAATTTTTGAAAATTTTAGTTTTAATTTTTTGAGCACCTGGACAAGGAGAAGATTTTCGCCGTTTGGTAAATTGTTTCAATTTCAAAATTGGTTTCGTGGTATTATTTCAAAATGTATGTTTACATAATCGTACTGAATCTTAAATTAAATTGAATTTTGAGACATTTTGGGATTACTATTTGTAACATTTGTTTCCATATATTTTTTTTTCAGTTCATGAAAATCGCAAATTGAACATGAGCGTAAGAGTAAATGGGTGTATGCAGTATTTAATATTAAATAATATTTAAAAATGATATTCTCTATTATCTTCTTAGAATCACGTTTTGTAACAGTCGCAGTTTAAGTAGCAATCACTGCTTAGTTGTGATTTTAAGGAGCAATCACAGCTGAAATAGCAGTGATTTTAAGTAGCGGTGATTTTAAGTAACAGTGATTTTAAGTAACAGTAATTTTAAGCAACAGTGATTTTAAGTAGCAGTGATTTTAAATAGCAGTGATTTTAAGTAACAGTGATTTTAAGTAGCAGTGAAATTCGGCTATTAGTAACAGTAACGACCTGTGATTTTTCAATACCAGTGGAAAATCACAGGTACGTGAAATATCGCCCATCCCTAGTAGATATACATCCCAGTCGATCAGGAATCCACGAATGCGGAAATAGTAAAAACTGATAGATAGAATACAATAAAACTCACAATTCAAAGAATGACAAGCTCAAGTTCCGGTGTTTAACAAACGCAACGCCTACATGATTAAATTATTGTATTATTACAGTCTGTGAAACAGAGGGATTCCTGCTGTCAATGTCAAGATCCCCTACTATACTATACCTCTTCAAATATGAATACTTTCCTTCCTGATCAGACAATATTAAGAATCCGTTGTTTTTTTTTGCCATAAAATTGGATTTTGGGCCACTGTGTCTCAACGGGATCCGAACCCAGTAACCTCCGTGGGCAATTGGTTAAATTTTGAAATAAACATAAGAATCTTCAGTATTATTGTTGGAAATCGAGTAAGTGCAGCAAATGGTATATTTATCAACGCAATAATTTGGCCTTGAATCTTAATTGCATCCGCGCTGCGTCTGTTTCCTCTCGACCGGAATGAAACACCAATATGCTAATTGGAAATGGGCTTGTTATTATTGGCATTACAAAAAAAAGTAATAACCGTTAATGAGTGTGTTTTCTTTCAAACTTTTCCACGTTCAATTATCATTGCAATTTATAAGCAATGGACAGCACAATGACGAGAAAAACTAGCTGCACCCAGGTCACCGAAGCGTCAGAGCAAAACAACCAATTAGCTATTGACCTCGTGGTCCTTAATTCGTCGCTTCCAAGCCAGAAGACGAATTATTTCTAATACAAATATGAATTATTTTAATTGATTGAAACACTTGGTTTAGTTTATTATTTTTCTTTCTCTTTAAAAATCAAAAATGCATTGATTTTCGACGCGGGACTTACCCCCTTAATTCGTTGGCCAAGAGCTTTACATCATTTCTCTGATTTCTAATACAAATATGAATATATTTTGGTCAGGCAATTCTGCAGTTAAAGCATAGTGCATTTTAGCAGAATTACGTGCACGTGCCGGTTTTAAAGCGGGTCTTGTTTTGACAGTGACAATATAAATCAATAGAAACCAACATTAAAACAGTGTATTAAGATAAAAAAAAACTGCAGCAATTGTCAAATACAATCTGTAACGTCACACAAATCATCACCATTATCATTTCAAGGTTAAATTTCCGATAACACTTTTGATTTGATAAAAAGAAAACTGCGATAAAGAAGGCTGTGTCTGAGTTGGATTACACAAATGAATGTATTCGCAATAAATGAATCGATATTTGCATTTGTCGCTAACCGCTGACCGCAAATTTAATCGGCGGTTTGGTAATTGAGCAGAATTTCTTTGAACCCACCTTTGAGGTTGGCCTGAAATGATAAAACGCACGTGTCGGCGTATTGTGCATGTTTGGCCGAATCGATATTATTCGGCGTATTTGGGGTTAATCTATATTACTTCTCAACAAACATTATAAGCTTTGATGATTTTTAGTGTTAATAAAGAAATTTAGGGCGTCCATTGGAGAAAAAAAAATAGTCGGTATTATTCCACATCACGATATCTACGAATGGGGAGTTTGTAGGTTATTGCAAAACCATAAATCAGAATGTGTTTTGAGTAAATTAGAAAAGTGTCTTTATATTTTTTCAAGCCCTAAAAATGTTTTAAAATTTTACAATCTTTCGCTTTTTTTGCAAGGGATTATCTTAAAATCTAGGAATGGACTATTTCCGAATTTTTACAAAATCTGAATTATAATTGTTTTTTTAGAAAATATGAAAAGTTTTAAGGAGTAAATTGAAAGGTAATTTGGCATTCACTAAAATTACAACAATTTTTCAAAACTTCACGCTCTGTTCACATTAAATTATTCCAAAATTTAGGGATGAAGTGTTAATAATTTTCACAGAAACGTAATTTGGCATTCATTATAAGCAAATTTAAGAAGTTTCAAGTCGATGGCAGTTGTTTTTATATTTTTTCCAAGTCACTAAAATTATAACATTTTTTCAAAACTTCACGCTCTGTTCACATTAAATTATTCAAAAATTTAGGGATAAAGTGTTAATAGTTTTCACAGAAACGTAATTTGGCATTCATTATAAGCAAATTTAAGAAGTTTCAAGTCGATGGCAACTGTTTTTATATTTTTTCCAAGTCACTAAAATTATAACATTTTTTCAAAATTTAACGCTCTGTTCACATTAAATTATTCCAAAATTTAGGGATGCAGTGTTAATAGTTTTCACAGAAACGTAATTTGGCATTCGTTATAAGCAAATTTAAGAAGTTTCAAGTCGATGGCAACTGTTTTTATATTTTTTCCAAATCACTAATATTATAATAATTTTTCAAAACTTCACGCTTTGTTCACATTAAATTATTCCAAAATTTAGGGATGCAGTATTAATAGTTTTCACAGAAACGTAATTTGGCATTCGTTATAAGCAAATTTAAGAAGTTTCAAGTCGTTGGCAGCTGTTTTTATATTTTTTCCAAATCACTAAAATTATAACAATTTTTCAAAACTTCGCGCTCTGTTCACATTAAATTATTCCAAAATTTAGGGATGAAGTGTTAATAGTTTTGACAGAAACGTAATTTGGCATTCATTATAAGCAAATTTAAGAAGTTTCAAGTCGATGGCAATTGTTTTTATATTTTTTCCAAGTCACTAAAATGATTACATTTTTTCAAAACTTCACGCTCTGTTCTCATGGAATTATTCCAAAACTTAGGGATTAAGTGTTAATAGTTTTTACAGAAACGTAATTTCGCATTCACTATAAATAAATTTACGAAGTTTCAAGTCGATGGCAATTGTTTTTATATTTTTTCCAAGTCACTAAAATTTTAACAATTTTTCAAAACTTCACGCTCTGTTCACATTAAATTATTACAAAATTTAGGGATGCAGTGTTAATAGTTTTCACAGAAACGTAATTTGGCATTCATTATAAGCAAATTTACGAAGTTTCAAGTCGATGGCAATTGTTTTTATATTTTTTCCAAGTCACTAAAATTTTAACAATTTTTCAAAACTTCACGCTCTGTTCACATTAAATTATTACAAAATTTAGGGATGCAGTGTTAATAGTTTTCACAGAAACGTAATTTGGCATTCATTATAAGCAAATTTACGAAGTTTCAAGTCGATGGCAATTGTTTTTATATTTTTTCCAAGTCACAAAAATTTTAACAATTTTTCAAAACTTAACGCTCTGTTCGCATTAAATTATTCCAAAATTTAGGGATGAAGTGTTAACAGTTTTCACAGAAACGTAATTTGGCATTCGTTATGAGCAAATTTAAGAAGTTTTAAGTCGATGGCAATTGTTTTTATATTTTTTTCAAGTCACTAAAATTATTACATTTTTTCAAAACTTCACGCTCAGTTCACATTAAATTATTCGAAAATTTAGGGATGAAGTGTTAACAGTTTTCACAGAAACGTAATTTAGCATTCATTATAAGCAAATTTAAGAAGTTTCAAGCCGATGGCAACTGTTTTTATATTTTTTCCAAGTCACCAAAGTTATAACAATTTTTCAAAACTTCACGCTCTGTTCGCATTAAATTATTCCAAAATTTAGGGATGATGTGTTAACAGTTTTCACAGAAACGTAATTTGGCATTCAATATAAGCAAATTTAAGAAGTTTCAAGTCGATGGCAATTGTTTTTATATTTTTTCCAAGTCACAAAAATTATAACATTTTTTTCAAAACTTCACGCTCTGTTCACATTAAATTATTACAAAATTTAGGGATGAAGTGTTAATAGTTTTCACCGAAACGTAATTTGGCAATAAGCAAATTTAAGAAGTTTCAAGTCGATGGCAACAGTTTTAATATTTTTTCCAGGTCACTAAAATTATTACAATTTTTCAAAACTTCACGCTCTGTTCACATTAAATTATTCCAAAATTTAGGGATGAAGTGTTATTAATTTTGACAGAAACGTAATTTGGCATTCATTATAAGTAAATTTAAGAAGTTTCAAGTCGATGGCAACTGTTTTTATATTTTTTACAAGTCATCAAAATTATAACATTTTTTCAAAACGTCACGCTCTGTTCTCATGGAATTATTCCAAAATTTAGGGATGAAGTGTTAATAGTTTTCACAGAAACGTAATTTGGCATTCATTATGAGCAAATTTAAGAAGTTTCAAGTCGATGACAACTGTTTTTATATTTTTTCCAAGTCACTAAAATTATAACATTTTTTCAAAACTTCACGCTCTGTTCACATTAAATTATTCGAAAATTTAGGGATGAAGTGCTAATAGTTCGCAGAAACGTAATTTGGCATTCATTATAAGCAAATTTAAGAAGTTTCAAGTCGATGGCAACTGTTTTTATATTTTTTCCAAGTCACTAAAATTATTACATTTTTTTCAAAATTTCACGCTCTGTTTACATTAAACTATTCCAAAATTTAGGGATGACGTGTGAACAGTTTTCACAGAAACGTAATTTGGCATTCATAATAAGCAAATTTAAGAAGTTTCAAGTCGATGGCAACTGTTTTTATATTTTTTCCAAGTCACTAAAATTATTACATTTTTTTCAAAATTTCACGCTCTGTTTACATTAAACTATTCCAAAATTTAGGGATGACGTGTGAACAGTTTTCACAGAAACGTAATTTGGCATTCATAATAAGCAAATTTAAGAAGTTTCAAGCAGATGGCAACTGTTTTTATATTTTTTCCAAGTCACTAAAATTATTACATTTTTTCAAAACTTCACGCTCTGTTCACATTAAATTATTCAAAAATTTAGGGATGAAGTGTTAATAGTTTTCACAGAAACGTAATTTGGCATTCATTATAAGCAAATTTAAGAAATTTCAAGTCGATGGCAACTGTTTTTATATTTTTTTCAAGTCACTAAAATTATTAAATTTTTTCAAAACTTCACGCTCTGTTCACATTAAATTATTCCAAAATTTAGGGATGAAGTGTTAATAATTTTGACAGTAACGTAATTTGGCATTCATTATAAGCAAATTTAAGAAGAAGTTTCAAGTCGATGGTAATTGTTTTTATATTTTTTCCAAGTCACTAAAATTATAACAATTTTTCAAAACTTCACGCTCTGTTCACATTAAATTATTCCAAAATTCAGGGATGAAGTGTTAATAGTTTTCACAGAAACGTAATTTGGCATTCAATATAAACAAATTTGGGAAGTTTCAAGTCGATGGCAATTGTTTTTATATTTTTTCCAAGTCACAAAAATTATAACAATTTTTCAAAACTTCACGCTCTGTTCACATGGAATTATTCCAAAATTTAGGGATGAAGTGTTAACAGTTTTCACAGAAACGTAATTTGGCATTCGTTATGAGCAAATTTAAGAAGTTTCAAGTCGATGGCAACTGTTTCTATATTTTTTCCAAGTCACTAAAGTTATAACAATTTTTCAAAACTTCACGCTCTGTTCACATTAAATTATTCCAAAATTTAGGGATGAAGTGTTAACAGTTGTCACAGAAACGTAATTTGGCATTAATTATAAGTAAATTTGAGAAGTTTCAAGTCGATGGCAATTGTTTTTATATTTTTTAGAAGTCACTAAAATTATTAAATTTTTTCAAATATAAATTCGATTTAAGATTTCAAAATTGATGTTATGATGCAAGAAAATTAAAACTCACAAAAACGGAAAATCACCTTGAGGCGTCTTAGCGGTTAGGGTGTAACCCAGATGATCCCGTGCGATCATACTTCTTTGCTTCCCTCAGATCGATGAACACAACACAAACACGAACACTCGAAAGGGTGTAATTCCAAAATGTATTTTGCAATTAAATCCTAAAAATGTATAACAACACGAAGCGCACTAAAACCAGCACACGTTCTTCGAGAGGCGACCTCAGACTGAGTCGGTATCAACAGGTACGCACGCCGTGAATTAGTGATAAGAATTTCTCGTTCCGAAACGACAAAAAAAAGGAATGTTTTGATTATCTTCAGCCACCTTGTGCGGACTGCACGAATTGTAACACGGGGTCGAGATAACATGCAGAAAACACTCTGCTAATTATTTGCAATACTTGATCATGTTGATGGACCGCGGGGTCGATAATTGGTTGAAATATATAATTACTGTATTCATTTCATTATATTTAAAAAATATTGGGAGTTTGACCGTAAAGTGCAATTCACCCAAATTATTTATTCAAATATTTAAGAAAATGTTTAAATACAAAAAAAGTATTTTTTGACTTAACAGATTACGTCAGATAAAATCGAAAAAGACATATGAAGGAGAAGGTACAATTTTACAAAATAAAAAACAATTTATTTATGATCCTATGTTATTCCAAAAACATTTGATAGATAGAAAGGTAATTTTCACGCGAGTTATTTTTTTGAAAAATCGAAAAACTAGAAAATTCTAATATCTAAGAAAAGAAAAATATAAATTAAAAAAGAAACTTGATGGCCACATCACCATTTTTTAAAAACTTAACGTTCCGCTCACATTAAATTATTCCAAATTTTGGGATAAAGTGTTAATACCTATTCTCGGTGCATGGGGGGGCGATAATTCTTTTTTTTTCGAAGTGATCCAGTGGGCGAAACGTTTCTTTTATTTCTCGAATTGTTAGGTCTGTATATCCAGATTGTTAAAATATTTTTAACTTTTTCATGGCGGACGCCGAACTTTGAAGAAAACTTCAGTTAATGTGACGGTGCGCCTATTCTCGGTGCATGGGGCGGATTATTATTTTTTTCGAAGTGATCTAGTGGGCGAAACGTTTCTTTTATTTCTCGGATTGTTAGGTCTGTATATCTAGTTTGTTTAAATATTTTTAACTTTTTTTATGGCGGACACCGAACTTTGAAGAAAACTTCAGTTAATGTGACGGTGTGCCTATTCTCGGTGCATGGGGCGGATTATTATTTTTTTCGAAGTGATCCAGTGGGCGAAACGTTTCTTCTATTTCTCGAATTTTTAGGTCTGTATATCCAGATTGTTGAAATATTTTTAACTTTTTCATGGCGGACGCCGAACTTTAAAGAAAACTTCAGTGAATGTGACGGTGCGTCTATTCTCGGTGCATGGGGCGGATTATAATTTTTTATAAGTGATCCAGTGGGCGAAACGTTTCTTTTATTTCTCGTATTGTTAGGTCTGTATATCCAGATTGTTTAAATATTTTTAACTTTTTCATGGCGGACGCCGAACTTTGAAGAAAACTTCAGTTAATGTGACGGTGCGCCTATTCTCGGTGCATGGGGCGGATTATTATTTTTTTTCGAAGTGATCCAGTGGGCGAAACGTTTCTTTTATTTCTCGAATTGTTAGGTCTGTATATCCAGATTGTTTAAATATTTTTAACTTTTTCATGGCGGACGCCGAACTTTGGAGAAAACTTCAGTTAATGTGACGGTGCGCCTATTCTCGGTGCATGGGGCGGATTATAATTTTTTTCGAAGTGATCCAGTGGGCGAAACATTTCTTTTATTTCTCGAATTGTTAGGTCTGTATATCCAGCTTGTTTAAATAATTTTAACTTTTTTATGGCGGACGCCGAACTTTGAAGAAAACTTCAGTTAATGTGGCGGTGCGCCTATTCTCGGTGCATGGGGCGGATTATTATTTTTTTCGAAGTGATCTAGTGGGCGAAACGTTTCTTTTATTTCTCGAATTGTTAGGTCTGTATATCCAGATTGTTTAAATATTTTTAACTTTTTCATGGCGGACGCCGAACTTTGGAGAAAACTTCAGTTAATGTGACGGTGCGCCTATTCTCGGTGCATGGGGCGGATTATAATTTTTTTCGAAGTGATCCAGTGGGCGAAACATTTCTTTTATTTCTCGAATTGTTAGGTCTGTATATCCAGCTTGTTTAAATAATTTTAACTTTTTTATGGCGGACGCCGAACTTTGAAGAAAACTTCAGTTAATGTGGCGGTGCGCCTATTCTCGGTGCATGGGGCGGATTATTATTTTTTTCGAAGTGATCTAGTGGGCGAAACGTTTCTTTTATTTCTCGAATTGTTAGGTCTGTATATCCAGATTGTTAAAATATTTTTAACTTTTTCATGGCGGACGCCGAACTTTGAAGAAAACTTCAGTTAATGTGACGGTGCGCCTATTCTCGGTGCATGGGGCGGATTATTATTTTTTTCGAAGTGATCTAGTGGGCGAAACGTTTCTTTTATTTCTCGGATTGTTAGGTCTGTATATCTAGTTTGTTTAAATATTTTTAACTTTTTTTATGGCGGACACCGAACTTTGAAGAAAACTTCAGTTAATGTGACGGTGCGCCTATTCTCGGTGCATAGGGCGGATTATTATTTTTTTCGAAGTGATCCAGTGGGCGAAACGTTTCTTTTATTTCTCGAATTGTTAGGTCTGTATATCCAGATTGTTTAAATATTTTTAACTTTTTCATGGCGGACGCCGAACTTTGAAGAAAACTTCAGTTAATGTGACGGTGCGCCTATTCTCGGTGCATGGGGCGGATTATTATTTTTTGCGAAGTGATCCAGTGGGCGAAACTTCTTTTATTTCTCGAATTGTTAGGTCTGTATATCCAGATTGTTGAAATATTTTTAACTTTTTTATGGCGGACGCCGAACTTTGAAGAAAACCTCAGTTTATGTGACGGTGCGCCTATTCTCGGTGCATGGGGCGGATTATTATTTTTTTCGAAGTGATCCAGTGGGCGAAACGTTTCTTTTATTTCTCGAATTGTTAGGTCTGTATATCCAGATTGTTTAAATATTTTTAACTTTTTCATGGCGGACGCCGAACTTTGAAGAAAACTTTAGTTAATGTGACGGTGCGCCTATTCTCGGTGCATGGGGCGGATTATTATTTTTTTCGAAGTGATCCTGTGGGCGAAACGTTTCTTTTATTTCTTGAATTGTTAGGTCTGTATATACAGATTGTTCAAATATTTTTAACTTTTTCATGGCGGACGCCGAACTTTGAAGAAAACTTCAGTTTATGTGACGGTGCGCCTATTCTCGGTGCATGGGGTGGATTATTATTTTTTTCGAAGTGATCCAGTGAGCGAAACGTTTCTTTTATTTCTCGAATTGTTAGGTCTGTATATCCAGATTGTTTAAATATTTTTAACTTTTTTATGGCGGACACCAAACTTTGAAGAAAACTTCAGTTAATGTGACGGTGCGCCTATTCTCGGTGCATGGGGCGGATTATTATTTTTTTCGAAGTGATCCAGTGGGCGAAACGTTTCTTTTATTTCTCGAATTGTTAGGTCTGTATATCCAGATTGTTAAAATATTTTCAACTTTTTCATGGCGGACGCGGAACTTTGAAGAAAACTTCAGTTAATGTGACGGTGCGCCTATTCTCGGTGCATGGGGCGGATTATTATTTTTTTCGAAGTGATCTAGTGGGCGAAACGTTTCTTTTATTTCTCGGATTGTTAGGTCTGTATATCTAGTTTGTTTAAATATTTTTAACTTTTTTAAGGCGGACGCCGAACTTTGAAGAAAACTTCAGTTAATGTGACGGTGCGCCTATTCTCGGTGCATGGGGCGGATTATTATTATTTTTTGAAGTGATCCAGTGGGCGAAACGTTTCTTTTATTTCTCGAATTTTTAGGTCTGTATATCCAGATTGTTGAAATATTTTTAACTTTTTTATGGCGGACGCCGAACTTTGAAAAAAACTTCAGTTAATGTGACGGTGCGCCTGTTCTCGGTGCATGGGGCGGATTATTATTTTTTTCGAAGTGATCCAGTGGGCGAAACGTTTCTTTTATTTCTCGAATTGTTAGGTCTGTATATCCAGATTGTTTAAATATTTTTAACTTTTTTATGGCGGACGCCGAAATTTGAAGAAAACTTCAGTTAATGTGACGGTACGCCTATTCTCGGTGCATGGGGCGGATTATTATTTTTTTCGAAGTGATTCAGTGGGCGAAACGTTTCTTTTATTTCTCGAATTGTTAGGTCTGTATATCCAGATTGTTAAAATATTTTTAACTTTTTCATGGCAGACGCCGAACTTTGAAGAAAACTTCAGGTAATGTGACGGTGCGTCTATTCTCGGTGCATGGGGCGGATTATTATTTTTTTCGAAGTGATCCAGTGGGCGAAACGTTTTTTTTTATTTCTCGGATTGTTAGGTCTGTATATCTAGACTGTTTAAATATTTTTAACTTTTTTATGGCGTACATCGAATTTTGCGAAAAAAATAATTTTATGTTTTGTGTAGTGTCTAAAATCGAGGACGAGGTCTGGCGAGTATGAAGGCTGCGGAAGGATGGCCATCGCGTGTTCGAGAAGAGATTAGTGTGCGGATGCGATTTCTTGGTGAAGCAACAGTCGTTTTTCTTTGGGCCACGCATGAGATCTTTTCCCGTCGACTTCCTAACGAGTTTGTCTTGCAATCTCCAATTCTTGTTCTTATTGACTGCCCGAACTTTACACAAATGTACGGTGACGTAGTCCTTGAACATAAACGACAAACCGAAGCACCATTTTTAATTTACAACGAAGTAAACAAATAAAAATGAACATAATTTGTTTGTCGCAAAAACAATTAATAATTTATGGGCTCGGTTTTGTTTTTCAGTTTCCTGACACGTGTTGCCATGTTGAGAATTTCTATTATGAAATGATTTGTGGAAAATTGCGGAAATACCCAACAATGATTGGATTCTTGAGTGGCGAAAGTCGATTCGCGCCTACATCCAAAATTTTGTATGTTAACAATTAATAAATCCAGTAATTACACAATGTTCCTATTTGTTAACATCACGATTATAATAATTACGGTTTGTTTATAAGACGACTTGACTTTTGTGGGTGCAGTCCAAAAACCGACCTTTCGTAAACAACATCTTGAGCAACGCCTGGATGGCAACGCTGCTCCAGCAACCAAGAGACGTTTTTTTCGAATATTCCTAGCGAAGAGAGCTCGGCCACGCCTCGAAAAAAAAATTTGTGGCCACGTCTCGCCGCGCACAAAGAAGATCATTCCGCGCGTTCTAGATGCGGCAACGTCACGCGCCCAGAAAAAAGTGAATTTTTTATTGTTCGTCTGTGCCGGAGATGTCCGGAGTCATCGTCATCCCACTACTGCCGATGGTTGCGGCGGCGGCGGCGAGAAGAGAGGAGCCGTGTTCTATCCGCCGCGAGACTAGTTTGGCGAGGTTCAAGGACACCTCGGTCTCCTAGAAAGATCTAGCTAGACGACCTAGCAATGGCGCCGGTCGCCAGGCGATGTCGAAATCCGCCGCAGACACTAACGGACGTTGGAAATTAAGGCCGAGATCTCTCTCTGTGTGTGTGTGTGTGGATGGGAATTGAAACAAAAAAAAAAGAGCGCGCTGCTCACCGCCGCCAGCGAATACCACTTGTTTCCCGGTAAATTATGGCTCCTCTGTTCTGTGTGGGCCACGCGGCAAAGAAATTTCGAACAGAAAGATCCGACCTCGCATTATTAATCGGCGCACACTTTGTCGACAAACGAGGAATTCGCGATGCGTAAAGCTGCTTCACGTCCCGCCGAGCAAGTGACGTTTTGAGGTTGCGTCCTTTCAATATCACCACGTCCATAAATGTATAGAAGTGGAGACAGCGAATTTTTGCGTTGGGTCCGTCCGTTTCCATGAAGGAATCGAAGCATCTTAGCTATGCTACAATTTGTCGCCAAAATACCGCCGAAATAAACACGTGAATCACCGCTTTGAAGTGTTAATCAGAAATAATATTCTAGGATTGCATCCTGATGTTTGTTGGCTCGGTGCGAGGATACATTATTACGGATCGTCGAAATAATAATATTTCGAAAATATAATACTGATTGATTGATTGGGATGAGAACATACGAAAAAATTTAAGACCAGGAATGTGAATTAAATAAAGACTATGCAAATTAAGTTCTACAAAGACTAAAAACAAACTTATTTTTTGGGGTTGTTTGTGTTCGGTTTATTTGGTGATCAAATAGAGGTGGTCTTCAACTCGTTTTATTTCAATTTATTTACATTTAATACAGGGTGAGGGTCTTCCCTCTTGTGACCTTGTGTTCGTTGCTGGTATAGCCAATTCGGTGGAATCTGGCGGCCGAGGTCGTAAAACGGTCGGTCCGCCCTGAGGATCGACGTACCCTCGAAGGAAAGGTATTGGTGTTTCGTCTAATTGCAACCTATACATTTATTACTGTCCTTCGCTGCTATTGGTATATGTACTTTTACACCAGTACTTCTCAACAAAGATTGGTTCGAGATAAGAAATATTACGTCCCCTACTTACCGAGCTCCGACCCTCTTTTATGACCAACAGCCGCCAGATTCCGGAGAATGGGCTATAGTCTGCCTCGGCGGCGTTGTCAGCGGGTCCGACCGAATCCTCCTCTTGGGTGTCGAGATCGGTGATAAAGCTGCTGGGACTTTTCTTGATCGTCGCACTCGGCGTTTTAGATTTAGATGAAAGCTCGACGCTTTCCGCATTACTGTACTATCTAATGCGAGTGTCTAGCTGCGGTACCTCCTGACGCTTTGCCGGAGGCGAGCTTGCCTCTGCTTCGTCCGCAGCGCGTTATGAAGGGTCGTCGCGTCTTTGCCCTAGGAATACTCTAGGCGCGTCCTCTCTCGTCGGCGGGTGGTACGTTAGCCTTTGCTGGCGGCGCGTCCATCCCTTGCCGGGGTGGCGCGTCGGCTCGTTCGCTGGTCTCGCGTTTGCTCGTGGTCGTTAGGTGGTGTGTATGCGTATATATGGTTTTCTAGCGTCGGTCCCCAAGCTAATGCCACAGCGGATATTGAATGAGAAATTCCCATATTATTACTAGTATTACCATTGAAATAATATTGGTTTAAGATCAATTAAGATCAATTGGTCGTATTACTTTGAATCAAACAACTTGTGGTTTTCGTTCCAAGCACTCTACCATAGATGCAATTATTGAAATTAATGTAGCAACACAGGAAAGTTTTGAAAACAAAAAATCCCGCATGGAATTTTTCATCGATCTTATCTAAGACCTTTGATTGCATATAAAGGTTGTTAAAAATTCGATGCATTCGCGTTGCTAGAGAGTTGGTTAAATTAAGGCACAGTTGTTAGTTTGGGAAAAAACCATTGCCTATAATGCCCCCCAAGGGTCTGTTTTGGGCCCTATATTATTTATAATGTACATAAATGACCTCAGTATCTACAAAAATGGCTGATTTCATCCACTCTAAACATAGAGAACGATGAACAAATAGATAAATAATGTACCGTAAACTGGGGCTACTTGGACCCAAGATATGAACATTTTAGAACATTACCTTAAATCAGGGTTCGGAAAATATCCGATATTTATATAAATATCAATATATCGGATATATATCCGATATATATCAACTTCTTGATATTTATTCTTGGTCATTAATATTAATGTTTATATGACTTATTAATTATATAATGCACATACTTTATTTATATTATATTTATTTACTGCAAAACAAATACAGTTTCTTACAATAGAGTAAAAAAATAACATTTAAATTGTTAAAATATTTGACATCAAATTGAAATTTTTTTGTAATAAGGACTTTTTTGCTCTTCGCTATGTTTTCGGGAATAAATTGAAGGATTTTCAAAGTGAGGACCTTTTTTTGTTTTTTCTTGCTCACATTTACTTTTTCATTTTTAAGTCACTTAAAAAATCAACTCTTCGACAAAAAAGAGTCATTTCGCCCATCTCTAGTTTATATTAGAGCAAATGCTTACTATTCATATTGCTGCAACTGGGAATATTTGAGAAACGGGGGAATTTTTTGGTATTGTGTATTTCATAAATATCCATGATATATATCACCGAATATATATCATGATATATATCGTGATATATATCATGATATATATCGTGATATATATCATGATATATATCCGATGATATACCGGGTGACCCAGGGATCTGTAAAAGCCCCATAACTTATTTGCTATTTAAGATATCGACTTCTAGTTTTCTTGAACTGGTACCCTCACTTATTCTACATATTTTAAAAATATGTATATTTTTGTACAGGGTGTCCCAATATACATAACAGAACAAAGTTATGTTTTTTTAAATGGAACACCCTATATTTTATACTTTATTTTCAACCCTCTTGAGAAGCTGATAAAAATAGTATAAGATTCTATGGGTCTATTATGGACGGTTGGTTAGTTATGGGCAAATTTGTGGCAAAAACATGTGCACATTGAAAACATTGCAGAAGCGTGCCTGGCAAAGACAGCATCATTATTTATACATTAGAAAATTTCCCACATCATAAAGAATATTACACATCGGCTTTGGTTCTCTTTTATTCATAGTGCTATACAGGGTGTCAACATACGCAAAACAATGGATAACTATTTTTTTTTCAAATCGAACACCCTATATAAGTTGCCGCCAATCTATGGCATTTTTAATAAGCTTTCCAATGATATACAGTCTGTATAAAAAAATATTAAGGATTCTTGAGATTCATCAATAAAAACATTTTTTTTTTGCCACCTTCTGCTGATTTTTGGATTTTCAGCCAAAACTATGCATTTTCGGGAAAAATTATAAGAGAGCAAAGTTGTAGCGCGAAAAATTTTCGATCGATATTGGTCTTTCAACTTTTGAGATAATGCGTTCATTGCCCTCCAGAACGCGCAAAATCGTGACCGTATATGCATTTTAGCGTTTTCTTTTCAGATTTTTGATTAATAAATTGCACTACACTTTATTTTTCGCACCCTCTAGCGGAAAAACAGGAAATGATAGGGAAATTAAAATGGCCCATATCGATTGAAAATGTTCCGCTCTACAACTCTTAATAAATGCAATTTTTGCCAAAAATGTATAGTTTTCTCTAAAAATGCAAATTAAAAATGTATGTATCCATTTTTGCGTTTTTCAATGGTTTTTTGCATTTTTGCGAAAACTGTGCATTTTAGGCAAAAAATGCTTCTTTTAAGAGTTGTAGAGCGGAATATTTTCAATCGATGTAGGTCATTTGAATAATTCTATAATTACTCGTTTTTCTGCTAGAGGACGTGGAAAATAAAGTATAGTGTAATTAATTAACCAAAAAATTGAGAAAAACGCTAAAATGCATATACGGTCACGATTTTGGGCACTCTGGCGGGCAATGCACGCATTATTGGAAAAGTTGAGAGACCTATATCGATCGAGAATTTTCCGCTCTACAACTTTGGTCTCTTTTTATTTTTTCAGAAAATGCATAGTTTTGGCTGAAAATCCAAAAATGAGCAGGAGGTGACATAAGAAAAATGTTTTTATGGATAAATCTCAAGAATCCTTAATATTTCATTATACAAATTGTACATCATTGGAAAGCTTATTAAAAATTCCATGTATTGGTGGCAAGATATATAGGGTGTTCCATTTGAAAAAAAATAGTTATCCAATATTTTGCGTATGTTGACACCCTGTATAGCAGTATGAACAAAAAAGAACCAAAGCCGATTTGTATTATTCTTCATGATGTGGAAAATTCTTTAGTGTATAAAAAATGACGCTAGCTTTACTAGGAACGCTTCTGCAATTTTTTCATGTGTCCTTGTTTTTGCCATAAATTTGCCCATAACCAACCAATCGTCCATAATAGACCCATAGTATCTTATACTATTTTTATCAGCTTTTCAAGAGGGTTGAAAATAAGGTATAAAATATAGGGTGTTCCATTTAAAAAAACAAACTTTGTTCTGTTATATATATTGGGACACCCTGTACAAAAACATACATATTCTTAGAATATGTAGAACAAGTGTGAGTACCAGTTCAAGAAAACTAGAAGTCGATATCTCAAATAGCAAATAAGTTATGGGGCTTTTACAGAACCCTGGGTCACCCGGTATATCGTCCGAACCCTGGTTGTAAACAATTGATTTTTAGCGTAATTAATGGATTTAAGGCAGGATTCGGACGAAATATATCATCGGATATATATCATGATATATATCGTGATATACCGGGTGTGGCACTTAAGACGCCTCGGACCATAGCTCCTTTACGATAAAAGCTATCGACAAAAATCTAAGAACAAAGTGGTGCATAGTTACCGTCGCTATGTTTCAAAAATATTTCTAATCATCAGTGGCGTGCCGTACTCCAGTGGCGTACCAAACTTATGTTTTTTTTTTAATGGAATGCCCTATTTTTTATTGCAGATTTGGAAAGTGCTCGACGAGTACTTATTTTTTTATCTAACATGTTATACCCTTCACTTTAGCGGTTTCGCTGTTATAACCCCTTCTTTCGAAATTGCGCCACATTTTTGAGATTTTTTTGTAGAGAAACTAATTGAGGCCGGCGCCTAAATTTTGAATTGAGGTACAGGTTAAGACCTCGTATACCTTCACATAATTTTTTTTCGGGTAATTTATGGAAAAAAAATAATTTTTGATTGATCTTCGCATGTTGTCATTTTTTCCGAAAATTTCAAATGGCACCCCCCTAAAAAAATTACGGCGTTGTACAGCCAAAACTCTAAATTTTTCATTGGTGTAAAAAAAATTACACATTGCATAACAAAATTTCCGAGAAAAAAGGAATTTCATCGCAAATGTCGGGAAACGTTTTCCGTTCCCAAGTGTGCCATGAGAAAACAAAAGATTGGTAATTGTCAAAGTAAATTATTAGACGTCAGTAGCAGCCATAAGTCATTTTTGATAAACGTTCTAAAAATGTTCCGAACTCAAGAGCAAATGGTTGACATGATATTTATTCTTGGAGAATGTAACAAGAATTAAACAAATTAGAAACAACTTTACTTGTTGCAGAAAGCATTAGATAAATACAAGAAAACGAAATGTAGCCTGAATATATGAATATTCAACCTGTTCGTTACTCTGCAAGCAAAAAATCAAGTCTTACTAAGACTATAAACAAATAACTTATTGAAACAACTACTTCCCTGGCTAGTGCCACGCCGGATATTGAATGATACAAAAGAAATTTGCATGTTATTACTAGTACTACTAGATAATAACATTGGTTTTAAGATCGTTTATTTCTACATACAAGACTAACTTTGAAAATTATTCTGAAATGAAATGTGAAACTTTAAACTGTAAATGTTATTATTAAAATGAAAAAACCAGAAAACATTTTGACAAGGACACACAGTGCTAAACTTATCTAGTGTTACTAGATGAAACAAATTTAATAGTAACTAAAAATAATACTGAATTTAAAAAAAAAATGGCGTAGACCTTCCCTTTGAGGAAACCCCAAAGAAAGAAGTCCAAGGGAGTCAAATCGCAAGAACGGGGCGGCCAATGCACATCACCTCGGCGCGAAATAACCCTTGCTTCGAATCTGGTGTGCAATAACTCCAATCTTTCGTTGGCTGTGTGACAAGTGGCACCGTCCTGTTGGAACCACATGTCTTCGAGATCCATATTATCAATTTCGGGCCAAAAGAAGTTGGTTAACATGTCGCGATATCTCACCCCATTGACAGTGACGGCGGTTCCAGCCTCATTTTGAAAGAAAAATGGCCCAATAACACCTCCAGACCAAAATCCACACCAAATAGTGCACCGTTGTGGATGCATTGGAAACTTGGACTGCCCTGGGATTTTCCAAACCCTAAATACGGCAGTTCTGCTTGTTGACATGCCCATTCAGATGGAAATGGGCTTCGTCGCAGAAGATGATTTTCTTTGCAAAATCGTGGTCGACTTGATGATGTTCCAACACCCAATCCGAGAACGTAAGACGCTGCGCATGGTCTGCCGGCTCCAGTGCTTGGGTCAATTTAATCTTGTATGCCTGCAGATGAAGATCTTTGACTAAAATGCGCTGCATGGAGCTCCTGGACACAACAACTTCTTGAGCACGATGACGAATTGAGGTTGATGGGTCGTCATCGACGCTGGCCGCTACCAAGGCTACATTTCCGTTCGAACGGCCGTGGACTCGAATTTATGGATAAAATCAACCAGGGTGCTACGGGATGGTACGTTATGATGACCGAGAAGTGTACGAGTTTTAAGGATCGTCTCTGCAAAATTTTGACCATTTTTGTAATGAATTTTTATAACTTCAACGCGTTGCTCGACCGTGAACCTATCCATGACTGATAACCTCAAAGTCTACTACTGACAGTTGTAAATGAATTAGCACTCTACGATTGTTACAAAAAATTAATGCCCGATTCATAATGACGGTTTATTCTGGGACACCCTTTAGATATCAAAAGGAATTGAGAACTCTATTCAGAACTATCAGAACTCTTCATTGGGGTGCCAATTCGACACACTCGAACAAATTGTGTAGAAGATTTCTCCATAGAATTTGAAGGAATTGAGCTCGAAGCTTTTTTCACGTCTTCAAAAGTTGTATACAGTGCTTTGACTGCATTTACTCGCGCTGACCACCTCGTATCTGATATACGTTTTAGGGTAACACCTTTAATAAGTTTTTGCATAATATCCCATCTATGCGTCGACGGAGAAAAAAAAACATTTCCACGTTTGTTTATGGAGGAGGCTTCTACTTCGTTATACATGTTGTAAATATAATAAAAAAACTTTTACTTTATTGGTATAACACAAATTTTATTTTATTGTTGACTATAGTTTCGACAACTCAACTTGCCATTAACAAAACATAAAGACTTTATAGTCAACAATAAAATAAAATTTGTGTTATACCAACAAAGTAAAAGTGTTTTATTATATTTCCACCTTTATATAATCTATTCTATTATTCTCGTACAAATTCTATAATCTGCTATTCTTCTACGTGTTGTCCACTACTTTATTACCCTCACTGTCAGGGGCGGCTCGTTATATGGAGCCAAGGAACCATGGCACTACCTGTAGTTTCAAGAATTTCTAATTAATTCTAACACTTTTTCGCCAGTTACTTTGGCCTAACAAGATAAATCGTTCTTTCTTTCTACAAAAAATATTGAAGATATATTTGTATAAGTGGCTCTACCATCAACATGTACCACGAGCCGCCACTGCTCACTGTACATTCCCAGAATATGACTGGTCCAAAATTCGCGCGTTGCTTCATACTTTTCTGCACGCGGTAAACAATATTATTAATGTTGACAAACGTTGGTGTTACTGGTCAACTAAAAACTGAAGAAACTGACCTAACGCAAGAGTGCGTAGTGCTTAGTGCATACGATGAGAGAGTGTCATAGGGTCAAAGTTATAAACGACAAATAGAACTCAATACTAAAAATAGAATGTAAGACTTTTTATTTTTGAGTGTGTGGGATAATCGGAACACAAAATGGGGCCCCCGAATCTTTGCGGGGCCCTAGGCAACTGGCTAGTTTGCCTAGGCGGTAATCCGGCTCTGTTCCAAAATGTTGCGTACTTGTAAATACCTCAGTAATAGTGACGTAATTAAATGTCTCCATTTGGCTTTTGTACGAAATCGTTTAGAATACGCTTCTTCAACTTGGTACCCTCACTAACCGTATTGATCAGTAAACTTATGAAAGTTGATTGTCGACATCAAAACGTGACATGTAGAAACCAGGGGCGGCTCGTCTTGTAGAGCCAAGGAGCCATGGCACTACCGCTAATTTCAAGCTCAGCAAGAATTTTTAAATAATTCTTAAAGCACAGATTCATCATTTTAAATGTCAAAACATTGCCTGCGAAATTTTTTTAATTTCTTTTTTTCCTCAAATTGAAGGCATATATTGTACGCTAAGTGGCTCCACCATCAAAATGTTTCACCAGCCGCCACTGGTAGAAACTAGTTCCAGAAATAAACATGGAGATTTTTCCCCATATGAATGATAAGAAGAAACATTCGAATCTGTTATTTTGCCTTCGTAGCAATATTTATTTTGAACTCGAACAGCTCAGAAGATTACCCTTACCTCAATACAGATTGTACAGATTAAGGCGTTTCCACACGGTGGCCGATTTCAGCGGGGTGCGGCGGTGTCGGCAAAGTGGGTCGGTCGGCGGCGCCCACACAATTGATCAGCGAAAATAATATTCGAGAGGTGAAGAAGACGCGCGGCGCGCGGTGTATTTATGGAAGACGGACGACGAAGCCAAAACGCAAATTCCGCTCGCTTCTCGGTTTGTTATTCGCCTGTTTACTAAATGCAGAGAGACCTTCCCGTCCTCATCGGCCTAACGAGCGTTCACCCCGCCTAATAATAATACTAACGAACTTTTCGTTGCATCTGCCAAAACCGTTTGTTTCGCAAACTGAAATGATATTTTTGTACCAGCTCAATCTTATCTTATGATAAATTGCAACTGTCAGCGTACGCTTGAGTATTTCGTGCCTTCTACAATATCAGCAGTCAAATGAAATACGAAATTTATTATTAAAGAAGAAGGCCCAAAAAGATAGCAGGGCCAGATTTTGGTGTCCTTCTCCTAAAGGTGAAAGTGTGAAAACACTGCTACTTCAACGTTGAGCTAGCAACGCCACATCCGCAAATCGAGAATCATAAACGCATTTTCTGAACCATACAATGTGTAGTCGTGGCGCATAGGGTGTTTTAATTGATTGTTAATTGCTGAAATGTGGTAACACTTTTGCAATTAACAACGACATTCGTAAATTGAACTAAAGAAATATTTCTGTGCCAACGCGATAACCTCGCATACGTCAAAATCTAATAGGATCCATAGACCACTTATTTAGATAATATTAACATAACAAATATCTAGACAGAAATAAGTTGACCACAAGCAACTTCCCAATTCCAATTGCCAATAATTGATACACACGGTTCAAATGTCAGAGATAAACAAACTATAATTTCAGGTCAATTTTAGTTGCCGATGGGAAACAAAAACTTTCAAAGGATCAAAAAATAATTTGATGATACCAACATCTATTTTCATTCCCATCCATCCATTCCACCTTTCAGTTATGTAAATATTTACGCTTGCACCTCTTTTGAGCGCGTCCGGACGCCCGTATATTAATCGCCGGTTGTGTCAACGGAGCGTCGCGCCATAAATTCTTTTTCTGTGTTGATCTAACCTTCAGGTCGACGATAACACAACAACGAAGTTGCGCAAAGTTGCTTTGTCGGCCAGAGGCAAGACCTGTTATCACTTCTCCAATAATCGTAGAGAAAAATCTGCAAAGGATATCAATCAACATTTTTGGACTCTTCAGCATTAAGAATTCTGCAATCGCGCCTACGCTGCTTAGTTTGGGATATAGCATAATCCCAGGTTCATTCAAAAATTACCTTTTTGCTGTTGTTACGTATTTCTACGAAACATTATTCCACTCTCACCAACTTACTCATTTATGCAAAAAATATTCCATAGATGGCGCTGTATTCATTTTTTTTCACTAATCGCCACATGTGGCGACCTGGGCGTGAATGGTTGAAGGGGTAAGGTCAGTGGCGGCTAGTGGAACATGTTGATGGTAGAGCCACTTATACAACATCCCCCCTCCTTTTTTAAAGAAATAAAGAACGATTTATCTTCCTAGACCAAACCAACAGGCGAAAATGTTTTAAAAATCAATCAAAAATTCCTTGGCTCTATATAACGAGCCGCTCCTGATTATAACCTATTAAAAAAATATTGGAATTTAAGAAGTTGATTATATTCTTAAAATATAATAATTAAGGAGTTGTATCGAATTATTTCAGAATTTTTAAACAATTTTTAATATTTTTTATTTATTTTAGAAAATACTCAATTTTGAACGCAATTAAAAAATGCATGTTTAACAAAGAACAGTTATAACGCATTAAAAAATTATTGAAATTTAAGAAGTTGATTATATTCTTAAAATATAATAATTAAGGAGTTGTAAACAATTATTTCAGAATTTTTAAACAATTTTTAATATTTTTTATTTATTTTAGAAAATGCTCAATTTTGAACGCAATTAAAAAATGCATGTTTAACAAAGAACAGTTATAACGCATTAAAAAAATATTGGAATTTAAGAAGTTGATAATATTCTTAAAATATAATAATTAAGGAGTTGTATAGAATTATTTCAAAATTTTTAAACAATTTTTAATATTTTTTATTTATTTTAAAAAATGCTCAATTTTGAACGCAATAAAAAAATGCATGTTTAAAAAAGAACAGTTATAACGCATTAAAAAATTATTGGAATTTAAGAAGTTGAATATATTCTTAAAATATAATAATTATGGAGTTGTATAGAATTATTTCAAAATTTTTAAACAATTTTTAATATTTTTTATTTATTTTAGAAAATGCTCAATTTTGAACGCAAATAAAAAATGCATGTTTAACAAAGAACAGTTATAACGCATTAAAAAATTATTGGAATTTAAGAAGTTGATTATATTCTTAAAATATAATAATTAATGAGTTGTATAGAATTATTTCAAAATTTTTAAACAATTTTGAATACGTTTTATTTATTTTAGAAAATGTTTAATTTTGAACGCAATTAAAAAATGCATGTTTAACAAAGAACAGTTACAACACATTAAAACATTATTGGAATTTAAGAAGTTGATTATATTCTTAAAATATAATAATTAGGGAGTTGTATAGAATTATTTCAAAATTTTTAAACAATTTTTAATATTTTTTATTTATTATATAAAATGCTCAATTTTGAACGCAATTAAAAACATGCATGTTTAACAAAGAACAGTTATAACGCATTAAAAAATTATTGGAATTTAAGAAGTTGATTATATTCTTAAAATTTAATAATTAGGTAGTTGTATAGAATTATTTCAGAATTTTTAAACAATTTTTAATATTTTTTATTTATTTTAGAAAATGCTCAATTTTGAAAGCAATTAAAAAATGTATGTTTAACAATAAACAATTATAACGCATTAAAAAATTATTGGAATTTAAGAAGTTGATTATATTCTTAAAATATAATAATTAAGGAGTTGTATAGAATTATTTCAGAATTTTTAAACAATTTTTAATATTTTTTATTTATTTTAGAAAATGCTCAATTTTGAACGCAATTAAAAAATGCATGTTTAACAAAGAACAGTTATAACGCATTAAAAATTATTGGAATTTAAGAAGTTGATTATATTCTTAAAATATAATCATTAATGAGTTGTATAGAATTATTTCAAAATTTTTAAACAATTTTTAATATTTTTTATTTATTTTAGAAAATGCTCAATTTTGAACGCAAATAAAAAATGCATGTTTAACAAAGAACAGTTATAACGCATTAAAAAATTATTGGAATTTAAGAAGTTGATTATATTCTTAAAATATAATAATTAATGAGTTGTATAGAATTATTTCAAAATTTTTAAACAATTTTGAATACGTTTTATTTATTTTAGAAAATGTTTAATTTTGAACGCAATTAAAAACATGCATGTTTAACAAAGAAGAGTTATAACGCATTAAAAAATTATTGGAATTTAAGAAGTTGATTATATTCTTAAAATATAATAATTAAGGAGTTGCATACAATTATTTCAGAATTTTTAAACAATTTTTAATATTTTATTTTTATTTTAGAAAATGCTCAATTTTGAACGCAATTAAAAAAATGCATGTTTAACAAAGAACAGTTATAACGCATTAATCTTAAAATTTAATAATTAGGGATTGTATAGAATTATTTCAGAATTTTTAAACAATTTTTAATATTTTTTATTTATTTTAGAAAATGCTCAATTTTGAACGCATCTTTAACTACGAACAGTTATAACCAGTGATGGCTCGTGGAACATGTTGATGGTGCAGTCACTTATACTATATACCCCACCCCCTCCTTTTTTGAAGAAGGAAAGAGCGATTTATCTTCCTAGACCAAAGTAACTGGTGAAAAATATTTTAAGAATTTATTTAAAAATGTTACCGAGCTTGAAACTACAGGTAGTGCCCTGGCTCCTTGGCTCTGTATAACGAGCCGCCCCTGGGTAAGGTCACACCAGATTTTTTGTTTTGTTAATACGTTGCCTTAAAGCAAACAAAGTGATATCGAGTGTTCAGTGTTAAAATTGTACGCCAAAAATTGATACTTTTGGATCGACCAAAAATAGCGCGCTTATGTTGAACAGAAATGAAATACATCGACGTAACGCGTGTGTTTTTGTAACCTTTGAGTTATGGTGTCGTTTCCGTGAGAATGTCGCGCGGTGGTATTTTTAGCCGAGGGAAAATTGCATCGGAAAAGTGCAAGTTGTACTTCCATCCATGGTAATGAAAAGCATACTGGACTTGTTTACGTTCGTTCTTGAAATATTTACACGAGCCGGGACGAAATAGCTCGCCTGCCCCGATAACTATTTACATATGTAAATTTTTGACGGTTCGCTATTCGCACAGAAATTACTCATTGGATTCCTCGCGCAATCGTTGTTGTTATTGTTTTTCTTCAATAATAATAATAACAACGTTTTAAAGCTAGAATTACCAACCGGACAGTCTTCTCCTATCTTGGGCTTGCACTAAGTGCCGACGGATTTTTTATTTAAAAATAATAATAATAATAACAACAACTTGATTACTTTTAAATGCTAGAATTGCCAACCGGACAGTATTTTTCTATCTTGCGCTTGCGCTCACTGCTGATGGATCGGCGATCGTCTCGCGTGTGGTAAATCATTACTGCACTTAAATTTCCGTAAACATGAAACTATTATTTAGTAATTTTAAGGGATAATAACAACTTGTTTACTTTTTAATGCTAGAATTACCAACCGGGCAATCTTTTTCTATTTTGCGCTTGCGCTCGCTGCAAACGGATCGGTGATCGTCTCGCCTGCGGTAAATTATTACAGCACTTAAATTTCCGTAAATATGAAGCTATTATTTAGCAATTTTAAGGGATCGTCTTTCGTAATTAAAACATGAAACGCCATCTCGTTCACGATTAAACGGCGACGTCCGTCGTCGCGATAATTTTTTTTTTACGAACGAGTCGAAAGCCGGATCCCCGACGACGGCGACGTATAAAAATAAATTACCGCCGGAATTTGCGATTATAATTCATCGGCGGAACGGGGGTTGGACGACGCTCCCGGAAATTGGCGGGGAGCGTCGCGACGCTCCTCGGGAATCCCTTAAAATATTCATGCCGAACGGATATTCGGCGGCGGCCTCCTTTATGCCGTCTCCGGCCGCCGTCGGGACGCTATTTTGCATTTGAATGGTTTTGGCGGGGGTGGGGTGGTGCGGAAAATCACGTGTGTGAATTTGGAAATATGTAGATCCAACAATGGATTTTAAAAATTAATATTTCGGAGAGTAGGGAAGTGCATCGAAAAAATGTACAATTAGGAAGGGTCTAAATTATTTTCACAAAAAATCAACCCTTTAACCCTGACTGTTTGATGAAAAGTTCCTGAATCAAAATGTATCACAAATTAATGGCTTCCACCATCAACCATATCTTTTTTTTAAATTTTGCAATCACCCATAACTAATACGGGAAAATGCTCCATAAAAAAAATTACGTTGTACTGCACCTGGTTTAAAAATTGCCAAACAGCGACCAACATTTTTGTGCTATGCAGCTGTTCTATTGAACAGTGCACCATCCCATCCTCCCGAAGTGGAATTGAAACCTGTTCTGTTTTTGGAATGTTACTCCATTGACAAAATTGAGTGTCAAGTTGGCACCCCATTGAAGAGTTCTGATAGTTCCAAATAGAGTTCTCAATACCTTTTGATGTATCTAGAAGTACTATCAACTTTTAAAAAGAGTTCTGTAGAATTCTGCTATCAGGAATTTTTTGAAAAATGGAGTGCCAACTTTACACCGCACCCCAACATTGTTTTCGAATAGTTCTGAACTAGTTTTAAGATGTGTTTGGGTTAGTACTACAGTTCCTGATACTTTTAAAAATGAGTTCTGTTGAATTTCCAGAGATGAAAATTTTCCAAGTTGGAAATTCGAAATATTCAAATTCATATTACTCACTTAATATCGGTTGAATCTTAATATTTCATAACAACTATGGATGGAACTCACAAAGAACTACAGGAAACACCAATCAGAACTATCCGGAACTATCTAAAAAAAAATTAAAAAAAGTCGCAAATCAAAAAAAAAATTAAGAGTTCTATGAGTTCTGAGTTAATTTTCTATTTCTACTTATTGAGTACAATATTTCTTTCTCATAAACAAATTCGATACAATCACAATTTATGGCATTTTTAAATATATATAAAATTCGGTAACAGAAAATTAAATTTTGAAAATACCCATTTCCTGTCATTTAATCACAATTTGCCATTAGAGTTTTCGTTAGAACTCCTCGAATACAACCCTTAAGTCAAATCAGAACTCACAGAACTATTAAAAAAAATCAATATTTTGAAAAAAAATTCCGAAAAGAAAAAAAATGAGAGTTCAAAGAGTTCCGATTTAAATTTCTATTTCTACTCATTGAGTACAGTAATTCTTTCTTATAAACAAATTCGATACAATCACGATTTATGGCATTTTTAAATAAATTTAAAATTCGATAAAAAAAAAAAAAATTGAAAATACCCATTTTGTGTCATTTAATCACAATTTGTCATTAGAGTTTTCGTTAGAACTCCTTGAATATAACCCACAAGTCAAATCAGAACTCCCAGAACCATTAAAAAAAATCAATATTTTAAAAAATTTCCAAGTCCGAAAGAAAAAAAATGTTGACAGTTCTAGGAATTCTGAGCTAATTTTCTATTTCTAATTATTGAGTACAATAACTCTTTCTCATAAACAAATTCGATACAATTCCGATTTATAGCATTTTTAAATAAAGTTGAAATTCAAAAATGGACAATTTAATTTCAAAAATTCCTATTTCCTGTCATTTAATCGCAACTTGCCATTAGAGTTTTCGTAAGAACTTCCTTGAGTACAACCCATAAGTCAAATCAGAACTCCCAGAAAAAAAATAAAAATTTGACAAATTTTCTGTCCGAAAGGAAAAAATATTGAGAGTTCTAGGAATTTTGAGCTAATTTTCTACTTCTACTTATTGAGTACAATAAATCTTTCTTATAAACAAATACAATCACGATTTATAACATTTGTAAATAAAGCTGAAGATTGAAAATAGATAATTTAATTGGACGTTATTTTGGAAAATGTATTTTTTTTATCGTTCTATGAATTCTGATTTGACACAAGGGTTGTACTCAAGGTGTCATAAAGAAAACTGTATGACAAATTGCAACTAAATGACAGGAAATTTGTATTTTCGAAATTAAATAGTCAATTTTTAATTGTATCGAATTTGTTCATGAGAAAGAACAGTGGCTCGTGGAACATGTTGATGGGAGAGCCACTTATACAATATACCCCCTCCTTTTTTGAAGAAATAAAAAACCATTTATCTTATTTTATCTTCATAGACCAATCGAATATTTTAGTCAAAAAATCAAAAATTTGGAACAAAACAGCCGCAGATCTAAAATATCGGCCGAAAAAATAAAAAATCCTGGTTTAAAAATAAAAATGCAGACCAAAAAAATTGAAAGGACAAGCAAAAGCAAAATAAGTTGCCATTTTCAGCTCCAAACATAACTATTTTTGGCTTAAAATAAGTTCCAACGAGAAAAAATAAAAATAAAAAAAAAATCGAAAAATAAAATCAATAATTCAAGTTAAGAAAATCTAAAACATGGGACAAAAATAAAAAAATAAGACCAAAAAATCTAAAATTCGTACCCAAAAATCAAAGTGGTGGACCAAAACATCAAAATTTTCAACAAACGAATCGAAAATTTAAGTCGAAATAAAGAAAATTTCGGCCAAAAGACCTAAAATTGAAACCAAAATGATCGAAAATACAAAATATAGGCCAAGGTGAAGATTTAGACAAATCACCAAAAACTCTGGCGTAAAGATAAAAAATGCAGACAAAATTTCTACAACGATCGAATTTGAATATTTAGACCAAAAAATAAAAAATCTACAATAAAGCCTAAAACGGTGAAAATTTAAACAAAACATCAAAAACGAGCGTAAAGATAAAAATTGCAGACAAATAAATCGAAAATTTCTACAAACCAATCGAATATTTTGGTCAAAACAAAGAAAAATGAAAAAATGGAAGAAAAAAATCGAAAATACAGAAATCCTAAATATGGGCCAAAGAATCAAGAATCCTGGTGTAAAAATAAAAAATGCAGACAAAAAATCGAAAATAATTTGCCACTTTCAGCCGCCAAAAATAAGTTTCTGACCAGAAATTCGAAAATAAAAAAATTCACGAAATAAAATCAATAAACCAAGTTAACCAATCTAAAATATAGGATAAAAAATTGAGACCGAAAATCTAAAATTCTGGCCTAAAAATAAAAATGATGAAGCAAGGAACCACAAATTTTAACAGAATAATAAAAAAATAAAATAAAAATTTAGGGCAAAAGATTTAAAAAGAATCCACAATGTTGGCTAAAAAGTCGTATATTTAGGCAAAACATCGAAAACTCGGGTCTAAAGATAATAAATGCAGACTAAACAAAACATCAAAAATGGAGATCAAAAAATCGAAAATTTTAACAATAAAATCGAAAAGTTAGGTCAAAATAAAGAAAAACGTACGTCAAAAGATTTAAAAAAAATAATACAAATTTGTAATGTTGGCCAGGAAGTCGAAAATTTGGACAGTACATCGAAAATTCAGCCCTAAAGATAATAAATGCAGACTGGATGAAAAATAAAAAAATGCGGACAAGAAAATTTTAACAATAATATCGAAAAGTTAAAATAAAATTAAGAAAAATTTATGTCAAAAGGTTAAAAAGAATAATAAAAATCTGTAATGTTGGCCAGAAAGCTGAAAATTTAGACAGCACATCGAAAACTCGGGCATAAAGGTAATAAATGCAGACTAAAAAATCGAAAATTTCAACAAACAAAACTCGAAAATACCGAATAAAATAATAATCTCGCATATAAATGAATAATTCAGGTTATAGATATTTGAACCAAAATTAAAACAATTAAAAATTCGGACTGAAAAATCAAAAATGCGGACCGAAAAATAAAAAATTTTAACAATCAAATCGAAAACTTAGAATAAAGAATATTTAAAACAAAAGATCAAAAATTTAGACCAAAAGAAAAATTAAAAATAGAGGTCAAAAATATAAAAATCCAAAATATGGCCCAAAAAATAAATTACATCGAAAATTTATGTCAAAATTAAGAATATTTAGGTCAACAGATCAAAACGAATCGAAAATACAGGTCAAAAATCTAAAAATTAAAAATTTGACGGAAAATTTAAACAATGAAATCGCAAATTTAGGTCAAAATAAAGGATATTTAGGCCAAAAGTTAAAATATTTTGACCAAAAATATCGAAAATACAGGTCAAAAATTTAAAAACTAAATAAAAAATACGGACCAAATAGTCGAAAATTTAAACAATGAAATCGAAAATTTAGGTAAAAATAAGGAATATTTAGGCCAAATGATCAAAAATTTAGCCAAAACAAAAATCGAAACTACAGGCCTAATAATAAAAAATGTAGGATATTCTAGTAAGAAAATGGTCTCAAAAATCACTCTATTGTTCAAAATAATTTTCCAAATTTTTTAATAGGAAAATATTTTTTTTAACTGTCCAAAAAAGTGAAACTAATTTTCGACAACTTTAGATTTAGTACATTTTTTTTTCACTTGGTTAGTTTGACTTTCAGTAGAACTCATAGAACTCTTAATATTTTTTTTACTTTGCGACTTTTTTCAAAAAAATATTTTTGAGTTCCGGATAGTTCTGATTGGTGTTTCCCCTAGTTCTTTGTGAGTTCTATCCATAGTTGTTATGATATATTTAGATTCAACCAATATTAAGTGAGTAATATGAATTTGAATATTTCGAATTTCCAACTTTAAACTATAGTACTAACCCAAACACACTAAAACTAGTTTAGAACTATTATATAACAATGTTGGGGTGCGGTGTCAAGTTGGCACCCCATTTTTCAAAAAATTCCTGACGGCCCAATTTTACAGAACTCTTTTTTAAAAGCTGATAGTACTTCTAGATTCATCAAAAGGAATTGAGAACTCTATTCAGAACTATCAGAACTCTTCATTGGGGTGCCAACTTGACACACTCGCGTAATTCAGTTTTTCTCAAAAAAACTATTTATTTATTTATTTTATTTTGGACATGAATCCCAGATACAAAAAAAAAATTGGTTGTAGGAATTATTTGCATAATATACTAGATAAACCAAGTACATAATATTTTTTTTCCATTTATTTAATTTAGAATTTTCTTCTTCTTTGAATCGAGCTGTAGGTGTGCCGCGAATTTTGTTTAAACGTTCCCCGAGAATAAACAGATTTTCTTTAAAAAAAGTTTGACATAAATTCCAAAAATAAAATTCAAAATTTGCTTAATTTCATTCTTATAAATTCTTCCCTAGTGGATATATGAAATAAAAACCTCTTTTTTTTTCTTCAGAGGACTGTAACTTGGAGACGAAGGGGTTTTGAACAAAAAATTATATGAAAGACCTCCCTTAATTTTTGCTGAAAAATCTCCCTTCCAAATCTTTTGCATCAATTTAGAAACACCCTGTATATCAGGGTTTATAAATATCGATATATATCATGATAAATATCTAATGATATACACCCTGTATATCAGAGTTTATAAATATCGATATATATCATGATAAATATCTAATGATATACACCCTGTATATCAGAGTTTATAAATATCGATATATATTATGATAAATATCCTCCGAACCCTGTTTGTGATATTATTTTTTTTACTTCAAAAGTACGAGTGTTTTAAATTTTTGGCTTCATCTATTTCAGATTTTATTGTGGAAGTTAAAATGACGTGTGTTAAAGTTTTTTAAAATATCGATGTACCTGAATTTCAAAACTTAAATTTTTACTTGAACGTTATTATAAATGCCACTCATATTGGGGGCCCATCGTAGCCCTGACCACATAGTTTATCTATCTATGGTAAGCCAAGTTTTGCAAGAGATTCAGTATTTGCAATGATTGATTTTCAATTGGAATGAAACCTAAAAACGATTTATTTATTTTTAATCAGTGGGAACGTTATTTTCGTATTTTATTTTTATGTATCGACAAATAGTACTCACTTGCTCTACTTTTAAGAGATCTTGGGTAGTGTCAATAATAATTAAGAAAACAGGAGCTGACTTTATTTTGTGAATTAAATAATACCTAGCAAATTTATTAGCTCATTCTGAATAATTGGTCTCAAAATGAGGAGTTGAACTGCAAAACTCAAACTAATCCAATTTTGGGCCAAAATGATCTTGGTATCGATTCTTACTGTCCAAACATAGATAAATCCGAATATGTGTGAATTACCTTTCAAAACGCACCAAATCATATTTAAAAATGCGGCTAAACATTCATTTTTCTAAGGCAGCAAATAGACTTCCTAAACGTTTTTCGCGGTTTTTGAACAAATGATCAAAGTGGATTTGTTGAGTTTTGCAGTTCAACTCCTCAAATATGTAACTGAATGTTGATTTCTCATTTTCTAATAAATTACCCAAGATTGGATCGTACTTGGATAATAATTTAATAATTGATAGGAATTTTGAGTTATTGTTCTCATCGTGACCGCGACATGAAAGATTTGAAGACGCCAAAGCAAGGGTAACCTCAATAACACGTTCCAAAATTTGACGCCAAAATGAAACTTCTTTACGAATTGTTGCTTAGGATTAATTTTCTATTGTTCTATTATTATTATTATCAATGGATCATTGCGTGCACGTCATAGATAGCTAAACCTAGCTTCGACAACATTTTCATGCGTTTACTCTCTGTACGATTTAGACGCAATCATGTGTGTACGTATGTCCAAAGCGAGAAAACTCAGTCTTCGGTAATGATGCACACGCAAAGATTTATTGATCAAACTATATCTGTTAAAAATATCAACTTTTTACTTGCTTTTATTTTTGTTGCGCATTTGGGCCTCTAAAACCCGTGGAACCCCTATGAATACGCCACTGGGTTTTACTCTGCATACGAAATCCCTTATCGCACTACTGCGATATTATTTACCGCAAGAGGTTGCATTCATTAAGCGTGTATGCGAACTGTCAAATTTTGAACAGTTTTGTGACGTACGTCAGTTTCGTGCATCGTTGTAATTTTTTTGGTGCCGTAGGAAAAATATGTTCATAACTCGTGCAAAAATGTGACAACATATTGCTCGTGTGTTTGCGCCTCACTCGGCTTAGAGTCATTTGTCAAACTCGCTTTGCTATTTGCCACTTTCGGCCCTTGTTATCGAAGTATACTATTATAGTAATTTAAAATACAAGTAACGTTATGAAAGGAAATAACGTTACGTGTGTCGTAACAGGGTTTATTTTATCCTATTTATATATTTGTTTAGTTTAAAAAAATGTTTAATAACCGTCAAAAAGAGAAATCATGTTTGTTTGACAGTATCACCTTAGCAACGAGTTACGTTAAGATAATATAACAACACTAGTGTTGTTAAGAATTTCTTAACAACAGTAGTGTTGTTAACGGTTCATTAACGTTACTCGTTGCTAAGGAGTTATTGCCATGTTAACATTATAGGATAAAATAAATTGATTGACCAACGCTGTTCGAACTTATTAAAGCAGCGCATGAAGAAAACTCCCAAGCATAATATAAATAAAATTATATTTGTAAAAGGGCTGAAGGACTAGGTCGATGGCCCTTTCTAACATATGTATATTTTGTATGTATGTATGTTGGAATAAAGTTCATGTATATATAAATTTATTTAATACGATTATGGATTAAAACTCCATTAAATGTGTCGATAACACCGGCCAAGTCATTTAGCATCCTGCGTTTGTATCCGGAATAAACGTTGTCTAGGTAGTTTGTTTACTTTTTTTATTTTTTTTTATTTATTCATTTTCACTTCAGCCACCAAAATATTGTATACAAATATAATATTGCGGTGGATGTGGGCGTCAAATTTCGAAGTCGTTTCTTTGTTACTTATTTCGTAAACGTGTGTGATAAGAAGAGTGGTGATTAGATATGTTTATCGTGGTGGGTGGTTTTTAAAAATGAGCCTGACCTTCCGATTAGAAAATAAATAAAATTGAACACTGACCAGTTTTCTTTTGAGATTTCCGATATTCCATTCCGGCTGCGGGAAGGGAGCCTTCCCCTCGAACTGCTCCTTCATTTCGTCGAGGTACTTCCCGTACTGCTCGTGGTCGATCTGGTCGTCCGCCACGAGGACGTAGGACCGCCAGTTGCACGAGTCGAAGCCCCAGTGCACCGTCCTGTTCTCCAGGTCCCTGTGCACGTGACAGACGAACTGCTGCGGCGAGAACCAGCCCTGGCAGTCGATGCACTCGATGCACCTGGCCGTCTTGCCGGTGTACATCTCGGGCACGCAGGCCCCCCTGCACTTGCCGAAGCACTCGTGGTACACCATGAAGCTGAGGGCGCCCTTCTTGGGCCGAGGCGTGGGCGCGTTGCTGTCCGCCCTGCCGAGCAGCAGGGCGCTGCACAGCCGCTCGGCGTCCGTCTTCGTGATCAGACCGCAGCTGGGCGCTGCGCTCGGCAAGATCTTCTGGCTCTTGAGGACGTTCAACTGTTCCGGGGTGCATCGCGAACAGTAAATCAACAAATTGTCGCACACTTGATTTATCTGCGGAAGGGTGAAATCGCCGAGCACGGAGTTGAGCACTTGCGGTAAACACAGTCTCTTCTCGCCGCCGACCACGAAGCAGGAGATCGCCTGTCCCTCCAAGATCGTCTCGGACCGCTCGCTGCACGTCTTGTCCGCCGACGTGAGGATGGGTAGCTGCTGTATGGGAAAGGGTTGGGGTTGGATGAAGTCCAGGTCGTCCTTCCCGTCGGGAGATTCCGCCTTCGCCGGCAACAGCGAGAGTCCCGGTCCCTGAAGACTTTTCGTGGCACTGTGCTGGTAATTCTTGAGCACCGTCTTCAGGTGCTGCGTCACTTCCATCATGATGCCCTGTAATGTTTTGTACACACCGCACGCACTAAATTACGCAACGCATTTTTCCGATCGCTTATTCAAATCCTTTCTATTTATGTCTGGCACTGCACGACGCGACCGCACTTGACGTCTACCTAAACATGTCTGCCGAGAGGCCAGAGCCTCGCTTCTGTCTGGCCCCCGGACGCATGCGCGCCCCGCACATCACACACAATCATCTTTAATTCGCGTTTTTATAACACTTTGCACGCACAAATGCACCCCCACGGTGCACCTCGCACCCCCTGGGATCTCCCAACTGGTCCTTATCAGCGCCCCGGGCGGTGTTCAGGAAATAAGGGGTACGCAACGGGCAGCCATGGCCGAGACGGCGGAGCAGTGTGGAAAGTCTAGCCTGATCCCCCCTCGCGTCGCGTCGCTCTGCCGCTACCGCCGCGACAGTCAGCGGCGTCACGTGACCGACCTTCCCGTCAAAATAGCCGACATGCCATCGCATTCGCGAGAGCCGTAGGTGGGGGGAGTGGGGGCGCTCCGGTGTGGTGCCCATCGCACGTGCAATGCGCTCTCTCCTCGCGCTCGCACGCACGCATTTACATTTTCGTATACAAAAGACCGTGAAATTCGCGCACCGCCGCGCCGCCCCGTCATTCCGGGAACCGGCGGGGGCGCCCCCGCGGGACCGCACGCACCCCGCCGCACCAGAAAACAATCGACGGTCGTCCTTCGCGGTCTTGATCTCGCCGGGGTTTCATAACCGTAAAAGATAAATACTTTTTTGTCGCTCGACCCAATTCCAGCCTACGACCACTCGATAGCGAATATCAACAACAAATAACTGCGCGCCCACGTCGACGTTCGAATACAAAAAATACGTCAGCGTTTGGATGCAGAGTTCAAGCCCTTATTAATCAACGTTGCGAGCGACAACGCAAACAACCCGTAGGCGAGAATAATTAAACGGAATAAACTCTATGGGGTAAACGCCCTAAATGGGACACTTAAAGAGGGCCACTATGGAATTTTTCGCCTGCCTCTTCCAAGCTGCTCGTACGTCAATTAGTCGGATTAGAGATTTTTAATGTTTTGACAAAAACGTGAAAAAAGACATGAGTAAACCCCTAGGAAATTTGTTAAAAAATGCAACCTTCTTAATAATCATCGTAGACTATTGAATTTTACCTTTTTTTCATCAGAAAAACGAGAGAAATTGATTGCCGTTAAAAAATTTCAGCTATCGTTAATAGCAAAAAAATTAGCTAGTCACCATGAACATTTTAGAAAATTAAAAAAAATAATTGATTTTTCAGACTTTGATCGGCCGTAGCGGCTAAACGAAAACTCCAAATTGAACGCAGTTTGCAAATCTGAGCTCCTCGTACATCAATTGCTCGGATTAGAGATTTTTAATTTTTGATGAAAACTCGAAAAAAAAGACATGAGTAAACCCCTAGGAAATTTGTTAAAAAATGCAACTTTCTTAATAATCATCGTAGACTATTGAATTTAACTTTTTTTTCATCAGAAAGACGAGAGAAATTGATTGCCGTTAAAAAATTTCAGCTAACTTCAATAACAAAAAAATTAGTCAGTCACAATGAACATTTTTGAAAATTTACGAAAATATTTGATTTTTCAGACTTTGATCGGCCGTAGCGGCCAAACGAAAACTCCAAATTGAACGCGGATTGCAAATCTGAGCTCCTCGTACGTCAATTAGTCGGATTAAAGATTTTTAATTTTTGATAAAAACTCGAAAAAAAGACATGAGTAAACCCCTAGGAAATTTGTTAAAAAATGCTACTTTCTTAATAATCATCGTAGACTATTGAATTTAACTTTTTTTTCATCAGAAAGACGAGAAAAAATGATTGCCGTTAAAAAATTTCAGCTATCTTCAATGGAAAAAAAAATAGTCAGTCACCATGAACATTTTAGGAAATTTTAGAAAATAATTGATTTTTCAGACTTTGATCGGCCGTAGCGGCCAAACGAAAACTCCAAATTGAACGCGGATTGCAAATCTGAGCTCCTCGTACGTCAATTAGTCGGTTAAGAGATTTATAATTTTTGATGAAAACTCGAAAAAGAAACATGAGTAAACCCATTGGAAATTTGTTAAAAAATGCAACTTTCTTAATAATCATCGTAGACTATTGAATTTGACTTTTTTTTCATCAGAAAGACGAGAGAAATTGATAGCCGTTAAAAAATTTCAGCTATCTTCAATAGCAAAAAAATTAGTCAGTCACAGTGAACATTTTTGAAAATTTTAGAAAATAATTGATTTTTCAGACTTTGATCGACCGTAGCGGCCAAACGAAAACTCCAAATTGAACGCGGTTTGCAAATCTGAGCTTCTCGTACGTTAGTTAGTCGGATTAGAGATATTCAATTTTTGATAAAATCGTGAAAAAAGACATGAGTAAACCCCTAGGAAATTTTGTTAAAAAATGCAACTTTCTTAAAAATCATCGTAGACTATTGAATTTAACTTTATTTTCATCAGAAAGACGAGAGAAATTGATTGCCGTTAAAAAATTTCAGCTAACTTCAATAGCAAAAAAAATAGTCAGTCACAGTGAACATTTTTGAAAATTTACGAAAATAATTGATTTTTCAGACTTTGATCGGCCGTAGCGGCCAAACGAAAACTCCAAATTGAACGCGGTTTGCAAATCTGAGCTTCTCGTACGTTAATTAGTCGGATTAGAGATTTTCAATTTTTGATAAAATCGTGAAAAAAGACATGACTAACCCCCTTGGAAATTTTGTTAAAAAATGCAACTTTCTTAAAAATCATCGTAGACTATTGAATTTAACTTTATTTTCATCAGAAAGACGAGAGAAATTGATTGCCGTTAAAAAATTTCAGCTAACTTCAATAGCAAAAAAAATAGTCAGTCACAGTGAACATTTTTGAAAATTTAAGAAAATTATTGATTTTTCAGACTTTGATCGGCCGTAGCGGCCAAACGAAAACTCCAAATTGAACACGGTTTGCAAATCTGAGCTTCTCGTACGTTAATTAGTCGGATTAGAGATTTTCAATTTTTGATAAAATCGTAAAAAAAAGACATGAGTAAACCCCTTGGAAATTTGTTAAAAAATGCAACTTTCTTAAAAATCATCGTAGACTATTGAATTTAACTTTATTTTCATCAGAAAGACGAGAGAAATTGATTGCCATTAAAAAATTTCAGCTAACTTCAATAGCAAAAAAATTAGTCAGTCACAGTGAACATTTTTGAAAATTTACGAAAATAATTGATTTTTCAGACTTTGATCGGCCGTAGCGGCCAAACGAAAACTCCAAATTGAACGCGGTTTGCAAATCTGAGCTTCTCGTACGTTAATTAGTCGGATTAGAGATTTTCAATTTTTGATAAAATCGTGAAAAAAGACATGACTAACCCCCTTGGAAATTTGTTAAAAAATGCAACTTTCTTAAAAATCATCGTAGACTATTGAATTTAACTTTATTTTCATCAGAAAGACGAGAGAAATTGATTGCCGTTAAAAAATTTCAGCTAACTTCAATAGCAAACAAATTAGTCAGTCACAGTGAACATTTTTGAAAATTTACGAAAATAATTGATTTTTCAGACTTTGATCGGCCGTAGCGGCCAAACGAAAACTCCAAATTGAACGCGGTTTGCAAATCTGAGCTTCTCGTACGTTAATTAGTCGGATTAGAGATTTTCAATTTTTGATAAAATCGTGAAAAAAGACATGACTAACCCCCTTGGAAATTTGTTAAAAAATGCAACTTTCTTAAAAATCATCGTAGACTATTGAATTTAACTTTATTTTCATCAGAAAGACGAGAGAAATTGATTGCCGGTAAAAAATTTCAGCTAACTTCAATAGCAAAAAAATTAGTCAGTCACAGTGAACATTTTTGAAAATTTAGGAAAATAATTGATTTTTCAGACTTTGATCGGCCGTAGCGGCCAAACAAAAACTCCAAATTGAACGCGGTTTGCAAATCTGAGCTTCTCGTACGTTAATTAGTCGGATTAGAGATTTTCAATTTTTGATAAAATCGTGAAAAAAGACATGACTAACCCCCTTGGAAATTTGTTAAAAAATGCAACTTTCTTAAAAATCATCGTAGACTATTGAATTTAACTTTATTTTCATCAGAAAGACGAGAGAAATTGATTGCCGTTAAAAAATTTCAGCTGACTTCAATAGCAAAAAAATTAGTCAGTCACAGTGAACATTTTTGAAAATTTAAGAAAATAATTGATTTTTCAGACTTTGATCGGCCGTAGCGGCCAAACGAAAACTCCAAATTGAACGCGGTTTGCAAATCTGAGCTTCTCGTACGTTAATTAGTCGGATTAGAGATTTTCAATTTTTGATAAAATCGTAAAAAAAAGACATGAGTAAACCCCTTGGAAATTTGTTAAAAAATGCAACTTTCTTAAAAATCATCGTAGACTATTGAATTTAACTTTATTTTCATCAGAAAGACGAGAGAAATTGATTGCCGTTAAAAAATTTCAGCTAACTTCAATAGCAAAAAAATTAGTCAGTCACAGTGAACATTTTTGAAAATTTACGAAAATAATTGATTTTTCAGACTTTGATCGGCCGTAGCGGCCAAACGAAAACTCCAAATTGAACGCGGTTTGCAAATCTGAGCTTCTCGTACGTTAATTAGTCGGATTAGAGATTTTCAATTTTTGATAAAATCGTGAAAAAAAGACATGAGTAAACGCCTTGGAAATTTATTAAAAAATGCAAGTTTCTTAAAAATCATCGTAGACTATTGAATTTAACTTTATTTTCATCAGAAAGACGAGAGAAATTGATTGCCGTTAAAAAATTTCAGCTAACTTCAATAGCAAACAAATTAGTCAGTCACAGTGAACATTTTTGAAAATTTACGAAAATAATTGATTTTTCAGACTTTGATCGGCCGTAGCGGCCAAACGAAAACTCCAAATTGAACGCGGTTTGCAAATCTGAGCTTCTCGTACGTTAATTAGTCGGATTAGAGATTTTCAATTTTTGATAAAATCGTGAAAAAAGACATGACTAACCCCCTTGGAAATTTGTTAAAAAATGCAACTTTCTTAAAAATCATCGTAGACTATTGAATTTAACTTTATTTTCATCAGAAAGACGAGAGAAATTGATTGCCGTTAAAAAATTTCAGCTAACTTCAATAGCAAACAAATTAGTCAGTCACAGTGAACATTTTTGAAAATTTACGAAAATAATTGATTTTTCAGACTTTGATCGGCCGTAGCGGCCAAACGAAAACTCCAAATTGAACGCGGTTTGCAAATCTGAGCTTCTCGTACGTTAATTAGTCGGATTAGAGATTTTCAATTTTTGATAAAATCGTGAAAAAAGACATGACTAACCCCCTTGGAAATTTATTAAAAAATGCAACTTTCTTAAAAATCATCGTAGACTATTGAATTTAACTTTATTTTCATCAGAAAGACGAGAGAAATTGATTGCCGTTAAAAAATTTCAGCTAACTTCAATAGCAAACAAATTAGTCAGTCACAGTGAACATTTTTGAAAATTTACGAAAATAATTGATTTTTCAGACTTTGATCGGCCGTAGCGGCCAAACGAAAACTCCAAATTGAACGCGGTTTGCAAATCTGAGCTTCTCGTACGTTAATTAGTCGGATTAGAGATTTTCAATTTTTGATAAAATCGTGAAAAAAGACATGACTAACCCCCTTTGGAAATTTGTTAAAAAATGCAACTTTCTTAAAAATCATCGTAGACTATTGAATTTAACTTTATTTTCATCAGAAAGACGAGAGAAATTAATTGCCGTTAAAAAATTTCAGCTGACTTCAATAGCAAAAAAATTAGTCAGTCACAGTGAACATTTTTGAAAATTTAAGAAAATAATTGATTTTTCAGACTTTGATCGGCCGTAGCGGCCAAACGAAAACTCCAAATTGAACGCGGTTTGCAAATCTGAGCTTCTCGTACGTTAATTAGTCGGATTAGAGATTTTCAATTTTTGATAAAATCGTGAAAAAAGACATGACTAACCCCCTTGGAAATTTGTTAAAAAATGCAACTTTCTTAAAAATCATCGTAGACTATTGAATTTAACTTTATTTTCATCAGAAAGACGAGAGAAATTGATTGCCGTTAAAAAATTTCAGCTAACTTCAATAGCAAAAAAATTAGTCAGTCACAGTGAACATTTTTGAAAATTTAAGAAAATAATTGATTTTTCAGACTTTGATCGGCCGTAGCGGCCAAACGAAAACTCCAAATTGAACGCGGTTTCTGAGCTTCTCGTACGTTAATTAGTCGGATTAGAGATTTTCAATTTTTGATAAAATCGTGAAAAAAAGACATGAGTAAACGCCTTGGAAATTTATTAAAAAATGCAAGTTTCTTAAAAATCATCGTAGACTATTGAATTTAACTTTATTTTCATCAGAAAGACGAGAGAAATTGATTGCCGTTAAAAAATTTCAGCTAACTTCAATAGCAAACAAATTAGTCAGTCACAGTGAACATTTTTGAAAATTTACGAAAATAATTGATTTTTCAGACTTTGATCGGCCGTAGCGGCCAAACGAAAACTCCAAATTGAACGCGGTTTGCAAATCTGAGCTTCTCGTACGTTAATTAGTCGGATTAGAGATTTTCAATTTTTGATAAAATCGTGAAAAAAGACATGACTAACCCCCTTGGAAATTTGTTAAAAAATGCAACTTTCTTAAAAATCATCGTAGACTATTGAATTTAACTTTATTTTCATCAGAAAGACGAGAGAAATTGATTGCCGTTAAAAAATTTCAGCTAACTTCAATAGCAAACAAATTAGTCAGTCACAGTGAACATTTTTGAAAATTTACGAAAATAATTGATTTTTCAGACTTTGATCGGCCGTAGCGGCCAAACGAAAACTCCAAATTGAACGCGGTTTGCAAATCTGAGCTTCTCGTACGTTAATTAGTCGGATTAGAGATTTTCAATTTTTGATAAAATCGTAAAAAAAACACATGAGTAAACCCCTTGGAAATTTGTTAAAAAATGCAACTTTCTTAAAAATCATCGTAGACTATTGAATTTAACTTTATTTTCATCAGAAAGACGAGAGAAATTGATTGCCGTTAAAAAATTTCAGCTAACTTCAATAGCAAAAAAATTAGTCAGTCACAGTGAACATTTTTGAAAATTTACGAAAATAATTGATTTTTCAGACTTTGATCGGCCGTAGCGGCCAAACGAAAACTCCAAATTGAACGCGGTTTGCAAATCTGAGCTTCTCGTACGTTAATTAGTCGGATTAGAGATTTTCAATTTTTGATAAAATCGTGAAAAAAAGATATGAGTAAACGCCTTAGAAATTTATTAAAAAATGCAAGTTTCTTAAAAATCATCGTAGACTATTGAATTTAACTTTATTTTCATCAGAAAGACGAGAGAAATTGATTGCCGTTAAAAAATTTCAGCTAACTTCAATAGCAAACAAATTAGTCAGTCACAGTGAACATTTTTGAAAATTTAAGAAAATTATTGATTTTTCAGACTTTGATCGGCCGTAGCGGCCAAACGAAAACTCCAAATTGAACGCGGATTGCAAATCTGAGCTTCTCGTACGTTAATTAGTCGGATTAGAGATTTTCAATTTTTGATAAAATCGTGAAAAAAAGACATGAGTAAACCCCTTGGAAATTTTGTTAAAAAATGCAACTTTCTTAATAATCATCGTAGACTATTGAATTTAACTTTATTTTCATCAGAAAGACGAGAGAAATTGATTGCCGTTAAAAAATTTCAGCTAACTTGAATAGCAAAAAAAATAGTCAGTCACAGTGAACATTTTTGAAAATTTACGAAAATAATTGATTTTTCAGACTTTGATCGGCCGTAGCGGCCAAACGAAAACTCCAAATTGAACGCGGATTGCAAATCTGAGCTCCTCGTACGTCAATTAGTCGGAAAAGAGATTTTTAATTTTTGATGAAAACTCGAAAAAAAGACATGAGTAAACCCCTAGGAATTTTGTTAAAAAATGCAACTTTCTTAAAAATCATCGTAGACTATTGAATTTAACTTTATTTTCATCAGAAAGACGAGAGAAATTGATTGCCGTTAAAAAATTTCAGCTAACTTCAATAGCAAAAAAATTAGTCAGTCAGAGTAAACATTTTTGAAAATTTACGAAAATAATTGATTTTTCAGACTTTGATCGGCCGTAGCGGCCAAACGAAAACTCCAAATTAAACGCGGATTGCAAATCTGAGCTTCTCGTACGTTAATTAGTCGGATTAGAGATTTTCAATTTTTGATAAAATCGTGAAAAAAGACATGACTAACCCCCTTGGAAATTTTGTTAAAAAATGCAACTTTCTTAAAAATCATCGTAGACTATTGAATTTAACTTTATTTTCATCAGAAAGACGAGAGAAATTGATTGCCGTTAAAAAATTTCAGCTAACTTCAATAGCAAAAAAATTAGTCAGTCACAGTGAACATTTTTGAAAATTTACGAAAATAATTGATTTTTCAGACTTTGATCGGCCGTAGCGGCCAAACGAAAACTCCAAATTGAACGCGGTTTGCAAATCTGAGCTTCTCGTACGTTAATTAGTCGGATTAGAGATTTTCAATTTTTGATAAAATCGTGAAAAAAGACATGACTAACCCCCTTGGAAATTTTGTTAAAAAATGCAACTTTCTTAAAAATCATCGTAGACTATTGAATTTAACTTTATTTTCATCAGAAAGACGAGAGAAATTGATTGCCGTTAAAAAATTTCAGCTAACTTCAATAGCAAAAAAATTAGTCAGTCACAGTGAACATTTTTGAAAATTTACGAAAATAATTGATTTTTCAGACTTTGATCGGCCGTAGCGGCCAAACGAAAACTCCAAATTAAACGCGGATTGCAAATCTGAGCTTCTCGTACGTTAATTAGTCGGATTAGAGATTTTCAATTTTTGATAAAATCGTGAAAAAAGACATGACTAACCCCCTTGGAAATTTTGTTAAAAAATGCAACTTTCTTAAAAATCATCGTAGACTATTAAATTTAACTTTATTTTCATCAGAAAGACGAGAGAAATTGATTGCCGTTAAAAAATTTCAGCTAACTTCAATAGCAAAAAAAATAGTCAGTCACAGTAAACATTTTTGAAATTTTACGAAAATAATTGATTTTTCAGACTTTGATCGGCCGTAGCGGCCAAACGAAAACTCCAAATTGAACGCGGATTGCAAATCTGAGCTTCTCGTACGTTAATTAGTCGGATTAGAGATTTTCAATTTTTGATAAAATCGTGAAAAAAAGACATGAGTAAACCCCTTGGAAATTTTGTTAAAAAATGCAACTTTCTTAATAATCATCGTAGACTATTGAATTTAACTTTATTTTCATCAGAAAGACGAGAGAAATTGATTGCCGTTAAAAAATTTCAGCTAACTTCAATAGCAAAAAAAATAGTCAGTCACAGTGAACATTTTTGAAAATTTACGAAAATAATTGATTTTTCAGACTTTGATCGGTCGTAGCGGCCAAACGAAAACTCCAAATTGAACGCGGTTTGCAAATCTGAGCTTCTCGTACGTTAATTAGTCGGATTAGAGATTTTCAATTTTTGATAAAATCGTGAAAAAAGACATGACTAACCCCCTAGGAAATTTTGTTAAAAAATGCAACTTTCTTAAAAATCATCGTAGACTATTCAATTTAACTTTATTTTCATCAGAAAGACGAGAGAAATTGATTGCCGTTAAAAAATTTCAGCTAACTTCAATAGCAAAAAAAATAGTCAGTCACAGTGAACATTTTTGAAAATTTACGAAAATAATTGATTTTTCAGACTTTGATCGGCCGAGCGGCCAAACGAAAACTCCAAATTGAACGCGGATTGCAAATCTGAGCTTCTCGTACGTTAATTAGTCGGATTAGAGATTTTCAATTTTTGATAAAATCGTGAAAAAAAGACATGACTAACCCCCTTGGAAATTTTGTTAAAAAATGCAACTTTCTTAAAAATCATCGTAGACTATTGAATTTAACTTTATTTTTATCAGAAAGACGAGAGAAATTGATTGCCGTTAAAAAATTTCAGCTAACTTCAATAGCAAAAAAATTAGTCAGTCACAGTGAACATTTTAGAAAATTTACGAAAATAATTGATTTTTCAGACTTTGATCGGCCGTAGCGGCCAAACGAAAACTCCAAATTGAACGCGGTTTGCAAATCTGAGCTTCTCGTACGTTAATTAGTCGGATTAGAGATTTTCAATTTTTGATAAAATCGTGAAAAAAAGACATGAGTAAACCCCTTGGAAATTTGTTAAAAAATGCAACTTTCTTAATAATCATCGTAGACTATTGAATTTAACTTTATTTTCATCAGAAAGACGAGAGAAATTGATTGCCGTTAAAAAATTTCAGCTAACTTCAATAGCAAAAAAAATAGTCAGTCACAGTGAACATTTTTGAAAATTTACGAAAATAATTGATTTTTCAGACTTTGGTCGGCCGTAGCGGCCAAACGAAACCTCCAAATTGAACGCGGATTGCAAATCTGAGCTTCTCGTACGTTAATTAGTCGGATTAGAGATTTTCAATTTTTGATAAAATCGTGAAAAAAAGACATGACTAACCCCCTTGGAAATTTTGTTAAAAAATGCAACTTTCTTAAAAATCATCGTAGGCTATTGAATCTAACTTTATTTTCATCAGAAAGACGAGAGAAATTGATTGGCGTTAAAAAATTTCCGCTAACTTCAATAGCAAAAAAATTAGTCAGTCACAGTGAACATTTTTGAAAATTTACGAAAATAATTGATTTTTCAGACTTTGATCGGCCGTAGCGGCCAAACGAAAACTCCAAATTGAACGCGGTTTGCAAATCTGAGCTTCTCGTACGTTAATTAGTCGGATTAGAGATTTTCAATTTTTGATAAAATCGTGAAAAAAGACATGACTAACCCCCTTGGAAATTTTGTTAAAAAATGCAACTTTCTTAAAAATCATCGTAGACTATTGAATTTAACTTTATTTTCATCAGAAAGACGAGAGAAATTGATTGCCGTTAAAAAATTTCAGCTAACTTCAATAGCAAAAAAATTAGTCAGTCACAGTGAACATTTTTGAAAATTTACGAAAATAATTGATTTTTCAGAATTTGATCGGCCGTAGCGGCCAAACGAAAACTCCAAATTGAACGCGGATTCCAAATCTGAGCTTCTCGTACGTTAATTAGTCGGATTAGAGATTTTCAATTTTTGATAAAATCGTGAAAAAAAGACATGAGTAAACCCCTTGGAAATTTGTTAAAAAATGCAACTTTCTTAATAATCATCGTAGACTATTGAATTTAACTTTATTTTCATCAGAAAGACGAGAGAAATTGATTGCCGTTAAAAAATTTCAGCTAACTTCAATAGCAAAAAAAATAGTCAGTCACAGTGAACATTTTTGAAAATTTACGAAAATAATTGATTTTTCAGACTTTGGTCGGCCGTAGCGGCCAAACGAAACCTCCAAATTGAACGCGGATTGCAAATCTGAGCTTCTCGTACGTTAATTAGTCGGATTAGAGATTTTCAATTTTTGATAAAATCGTGAAAAAAAGACATGACTAACCCCCTTGGAAATTTTGTTAAAAAATGCAACTTTCTTAAAAATCATCGTGGACTATTGAATTTAACTTTATTTTCATCAGAAAGACGAGAGAAATTGATTGGCGTTAAAAAATTTCCGCTAACTTCAATAGCAAAAAAATTAGTCAGTCACAGTGAACATTTTTGAAAATTTACGAAAATAATTGATTTTTCAGACTTTGATCGGCCGTAGCGGCCAAACGAAAACTCCAAATTGAACGCGGTTTGCAAATCTGAGCTTCTCGTACGTTAATTAGTCGGATTAGAGATTTTTAATTTTTGATAAAATCGTGAAAAAAAGACATGACTAACCCCCTTGGAAATTTTGTTAAAAAATGCAACTTTCTTAAAAATCATCGTAGACTATTGAATTTAACTTTATTTTCATCAGAAAGACGAGAGAAATTGATTGCCGTTAAAAAATTTCAGCTAACTTCAATAGCAAAAAAATTAGTCAGTCACAGTGAACATTTTTGAAAATTTACGAAAATAATTGATTTTTCAGAATTTGATCGGCCGTAGCGGCCAAACGAAAACTCCAAATTGAACGCGGATTGCAAATCTGAGCTTCTCGTACGTTAATTAGTCGGATTAGAGATTTTCAATTTTTGATAAAATCGTGAAAAAAAGACATGAGTAAACCCCTTGGAAATTTGTTAAAAAATGCAACTTTCTTAATAATCATCGTAGACTATTGAATTTAACTTTATTTTCATCAGAAAGACGAGAGAAATTGATTGCCGTTAAAAAATTTCAGCTAACTTCAATAGCAAAAAAATTAGTCAGTCACAGTGAACATTTTTGAAAATTTACGAAAATAATTGATTTTTCAGACTTTGATCGGCCGTAGCGGCCAAACGAAAACTCCAAATTGAACGCGGTTTGCAAATCTGAGCTTCTCGTACGTTAATTAGTCGGATAAGAGATTTTCAATTTTTGATAAAATCGTGAAAAAAGACCTTGGAAATTTTGTTAAAAAATGCAACTTTCTTAAAAATCATCGTAGACTATTGAATTTAACTTTATTTTCATCAGAAAGACGAGAGAAATTGATTGCCGTTAAAAAATTTCAGCTAACTTCAATAGCAAAAAAAATAGTCAGTCACAGTGAACATTTTTGAAAATTTACGAAAATAATTGATTTTTCAGACTTTGATCGGCCGTAGCGGCAAACGAAAGCTCCAAATTGAACGCGGATTGCAAATCTGAGCTTATCGTACGTTAATTAGTCGGATTAGAGATTTTCAATTTTTGATAAAATCGTGAAAAAAAGACATGAGTAAACCCCTCGGAAATTTGTTAAAAAATGCAACTTTCTTAATAATCATCGTAGACTATTGAATTTAACTTTATTTTCATCAGAAAGACGAGAGAAATTGATTGCCGATAAAAAATTTCAGCTAACTTCAATAGCAAAAAAATTAGTCAGTCACAGTGAACATTTTTGAAAATTTAAGAAAATTATTGATTTTTCAGACTTTGATCGGCTGTAGCGGCCAAACGAAAACTCCAAATTGAACGCGGTTTGCAAATCTGAGCTTCTCGTACTTTAATTAGTCGGATTAGAGATTTTCAATTTTTGATAAAATCGTGAAAAAAGACATGACTAACCCCCTTGGAAATTTTGTTAAAAAATGCAACTTTCTTAAAAATCATCGTGGACTATTGAATTTAACTTTATTTTTATCAGAAAGACGAGAGAAATTGATTGCCGTTAAAAAATTTCAGCTAACTTCAATAGCAAAAAAATTAGTCAGTCACAGTGAACATTTTAAAAAATTTACGAAAATAATTGATTTTTCAGACTTTGATCGGCCGTAGCGGCCAAACGAAAACTCCAAATTGAACGCGGTTTGCAAATCTGAGCTTCTCGTACGTTAATTAGTCGGATTAGAGATTTTCAATTTTTGATAAAATCGTGAAAAAAGACATGACTAACCCCCTTGGAAATTTTGTTAAAAAATGCAACTTTCTTAAAAATCATCGTAGACTATTGAATTTAACTTTATTTTCATCAGAAAGACGAGAGAAATTGATTGGCGTTAAAAAATTTCAGCTAACTTCAATAGCAAAACAATTAGTCAGTCACAGTGAACATTTTTGAAAATTTACGAAAATAATTGATTTTTCAGACTTTGATCGGCCGTAGCGGCCAAACGAAAACTCCAAATTGAACGCGGTTTGCAAATCTGAGCTTCTCGTACGTTAATTAGTCGGATTAGAGATTTTCAATTTTTGATAAAATCGTGAAAAAAGACATGACTAACCCCCTTGGAAATTTTGTTAAAAAATGCAACTTTCTTAAAAATCATCGTAGACTATTGAATTTAACTTTATTTTCATCAGAAAGACGAGAGAAATTGATTGCCGTTAAAAAATTTCAGCTAACTTCAATAGCAAAAAAAATAGTCAGTCACAGTGAACATTTTTGAAAATTTACGAAAATAATTGATTTTTCAGACTTTGATCGGCCGTAGCGGCCAAACGAAAACTCCAAATTGAACGCGGATTCCAAATCTAAGCTTCTCGTACGTTAATTAGTCGGATTAGAGATTTTCAATTTTTGATAAAATCGTGAAAAAAAGACATGAGTAAACCCCTTGGAAATTTGTTAAAAAATGCAACTTTCTTAATAATCATCGTAGACTATTGAATTTAACTTTATTTTCATCAGAAAGACGAGAGAAATTGATTGCCGTTAAAAAATTTCAGCTAACTTCAAAAGCAAAAAAATTAGTCAGTCACAGTGAACATTTTTGAAAATTTAAGAAAATTATTGATTTTTCAGACTTTGATCGGCCGTAGCGGCCAAACGAAAACTCCAAATTGAACGCGGTTTGCAAATCTGAGCTTCTCGTACGTTAATTAGTCGGATTAGAGATTTTCAATTTTTGATAAAATCGTGAAAAAAGACATGACTAACCCCCTTGGAAATTTTGTTAAAAAATGCAACTTTCTTAAAAATCATCGTAGACTATTGAATTTAACTTTATTTTCATCAGAAAGACGAGAGAAATTGATTGCCGTTAAAAAATTTCAGCTAACTTCAATAGCAAAAAAATTAGTCAGTCACAGTGAACATTTTTGAAAATTTACGAAAATAATTGATTTTTCAGAATTTGATCGGCCGTAGCGGCCAAACGAAAACTCCAAATTGAACGCGGATTGCAAATCTGAGCTTCTCGTACGTTAATTAGTCGGATAAGAGATTTTCAATTTTTGATAAAATCGTGAAAAAAAGACATGAGTAAACCCCTTGGAAATTTGTTAAAAAATGCAACTTTCTTAATAATCATCGTAGACTATTGAATTTAACTTTATTTTCATCAGAAAGACGAGAGAAATTGATTGCCGTTAAAAAATTTCAGCTAACTTCAATAGCAAAAAAATTAGTCAGTCACAGTGAACATTTTTGAAAATTTAAGAAAATTATTGATTTTTCAGACTTTGATCGGCCGTAGCGGCCAAACGAAAACTCCAAATTGAACGCGGTTTGCAAATCTGAGCTTCTCGTACGTTAATTAGTCGGATAAGAGATTTTCAATTTTTGATAAAATCGTGAAAAAAGACATGACATGACAACCCCCTTGGAAATTTTGTTAAAAAATGCAACTTTCTTAAAAATCATCGTAGACTATTGAATTTAACTTTATTTTCATCAGAAAGACGAGAGAAATTGATTGGCGTTAAAAAATTTCAGCTAACTTCAATAGCAAAACAATTAGTCAGTCACAGTGAACATTTTTGAAAATTTACGAAAATAATTGATTTTTCAGACTTTGATCGGCCGTAGCGGCCAAACGAAAACTCCAAATTGAACGCGGTTTGCAAATCTGAGCTTCTCGTACGTTAATTAGTCGGATTAGAGATTTTCAATTTTTGATAAAATCGTGAAAAAAAGACATGAGTAAACCCCTTGGAAATTTGTTAAAAAATGCAACTTTCTTAATAATCATCGTAGACTATTGAATTTAACTTTATTTTCATCAGAAAGACGAGAGAAATTGATTGCCGTTAAAAAATTTCAGCTAACTTCAATAGCAAAACAATTAGTCAGTCACAGTGAACATTTTTGAAAATTTACGAAAATAATTGATTTTTCAGACTTTGATCGGCCGTAGCGGCCAAACGAAAACTCCAAATTGAACGCGGTTTGCAAATCTGAGCTTCTCGTACGTTAATTAGTCGGATTAGAGATTTTCAATTTTTGATAAAATCGTGAAAAAAAGACATGAGTAAACCCCTTGGAAATTTGTTAAAAAATGCAACTTTCTTAATAATCATCGTAGACTATTGAATTTAACTTTATTTTCATCAGAAAGACGAGAGAAATTGATTGCCGTTAAAAAATTTCAGCTAACTTCAATAGCAAAAAAATTAGTCAGTCACAGTGAACATTTTTGAAAATTTAAGAAAATTATTGATTTTTCAGACTTTGATCGGCCGTAGCGGCCAAACGAAAACTCCAAATTGAACGCGGTTTGCAAATCTGAGCTTCTCGTACGTTAATTAGTCGGATAAGAGATTTTCAATTTTTGATAAAATCGTGAAAAAAGACATGACTAACCCCCTTGGAAATTTTGTTAAAAAATGCAACTTTCTTAAAAATCATCGTAGACTATTGAATTTAACTTTATTTTCATCAGAAAGACGAGAGAAATTGATTGCCGGTAAAAAATTTCAGCTAACTTCAATAGCAAAAAAAATAGTCAGTCACAGTGAACATTTTTGAAAATTTACGAAAATAATTGATTTTTCAGACTTTGATCGGCCGTAGCGGCCAAACGAAAACTCCAAATTGAACGCGGTTTGCAAATCTGAGCTTCTCGTACGTTAATTAGTCGGATTAGAGATTTTCAATTTTTGATAAAATCGTGAAAAAAAGACATGAGTAAACCCCTTGGAAATTTGTTAAAAAATGCAACTTTCTTAATAATCATCGTAGACTATTGAATTTAACTTTATTTTCATCAGAAAGACGAGAGAAATTGATTGCCGTTAAAAAATTTCAGCTAACTTCAATAGCAAAAAAAATAGTCAGTCACAGTGAACATTTTTGAAAATTTACGAAAATAATTGATTTTTCAGACTTTGGTCGGTCGTAGCGGCCAAACGAAAACTCCAAATTGAACGCGGATTGCAAATCTGAGCTTCTCGTACGTTAATTAGTCGGATTAGAGATTTTAAATTTTTGATAAAATCGTGAAAAAAAGACATGACTAACCCCCTTGGAAATTTTGTTAAAAAATGCAACTTTCTTAAAAATCATCGTAGACTATTGAATTTAACTTTATTTTCATCAGAAAGACGAGAGAAATTGATTGCCGTTAAAAAAATTCAGCTAACTTCAATAGCAAAAAAATTAGTCAGTCACAGTGAACATTTTTGAAAATTTACGAAAATAATTGATTTTTCAGACTTTGATCGGCCGTAGCGGCCAAACGAAAACTCCAAATTGAACGCGGATTGCAAATCTGAGCTTCTCGTACGTTAATTAGTCGGATTAGAGATTTTCAATTTTTGATAAAATCGTGAAAAAAGACATGACTAACCCCCTTGGAAATTTTGTTAAGAAATGCAACTTTCTTAAAAATCATCGTAGACTATTGAATTTAACTTTATTTTCATCAGAAAGACGAGAGAAATTGATTGCCGTTAAAAAATTTCAGCTAACTTCAATAGCAAAAAAATTAGTCAGTCACAGTGAACATTTTTGAAAATTTACGAAAATAATTGATTTTTCTGACTTTGATCGGCCGTAGCGGCCAAACGAAAACTCCAAATTGAACGCGGATTGCAAATCTGAGCTTCTCGTACGTTAATTAGTCGGAATAGAGATTTTCAATTTTTGATAAAATCGTGAAAAAAGACATGACTAACCCCCTTGGAAATTTTGTTAAAAAATGCAACTTTCTTAAAAATCATCGTAGACTATTGAATTTAACTTTATTTTCATCAGAAAGACGAGAGAAATTGATTGCCGTTAAAAAATTTCAGCTAACTTCAATAGCAAAAAAATTAGTCAGTCACAGTGAACATTTTTGAAAATTTACGAAAATAATTGATTTTTCAGACTTTGATCGGCCGTAGCGGCCAAACGAAAACTCCAAATTGAACGCGGATTGCAAATCTGAGCTTCTCGTACGTTAATTAGTCGGATTAGAGATTTTCAATTTTTGATAAAATCGTGAAAAAAGACATGACTAACCCCCTTGGAAATTTTGTTAAAAAATGCAACTTTCTTAAAAATCATCGTAGACTATTGAATTTAACTTTATTTTCATCAGAAAGACGAGAGAAATTGATTGCCGTTAAAAAATTTCAGCTAACTTCAATAGCAAAAAAAATAGTCAGTCACAGTGAACATTTTTGAAAATTTACGAAAATAATTGATTTTTCAGACTTTGATCGGCCGTAGCGGCCAAACGAAAACTCCAAATTGAACGCGGATTGCAAATCTGAGCTTCTCGTACGTTAATTAGTCGGATTAGAGATTTTCAATTTTTGATAAAATCGTGAAAAAAAGACATGAGTAAACCCCTTGGAAATTTGTTAAAAAATGCAACTTTCTTAATAATCATCGTAGACTATTGAATTTAACTTTATTTTCATCAGAAAGACGAGAGAAATTGATTGCCGTTAAAAAATTTCAGCTAACTTCAATAGCAAAAAAAATAGTCAGTCACAGTGAACATTTTTGAAAATTTACGAAAATAATTGATTTTTCAGACTTTGGTCGGTCGTAGCGGCCAAACGAAAACTCCAAATTGAACGCGGATTGCAAATCTGAGCTTCTCGTACGTTAATTAGTCGGATTAGAGATTTTCAATTTTTGATAAAATCGTGAAAAAAGACATGACTAACCCCCTTGGAAATTTTGTTAAAAAATGCAACTTTCTTAAAAATCATCGTAGACTATTGAATTTAACTTTATTTTCATCAGAAAGACGAGAGAAATTGATTGCCGTTAAAAAATTTCAGCTAACTTCAATAGCAAAAAAATTAGTCAGTCACAGTGAACATTTTTGAAAATTTACGAAAATAATTGATTTTTCAGACTTTGATCGGCCGTAGCGGCCAAACGAAAACTCCAAATTGAACGCGGATTGCAAATCTGAGCTTCTCGTACGTTAATTAGTCGGATTAGAGATTTTCAATTTTTGATAAAATCGTGAAAAAAGACATGACTAACCCCCTTGGAAATTTTGTTAAAAAATGCAACTTTCTTAAAAATCATCGTAGACTATTGAATTTAACTTTATTTTCATCAGAAAGACGAGAGAAATTGATTGCCGTTAAAAAATTTCAGCTAACTTCAATAGCAAAAAAATTAGTCAGTCACAGTGAACATTTTTGAAAATTTACGAAAATAATTGATTTTTCAGACTTTGATCGGCCGTTGCGGCCAAACGAAAACTCCAAATTGAACGCGGATTGCAAATCTGAGCTTCTCGTACGTTAATTAGTCGGATTAGAGATTTTCAATTTTTGATAAAATCGTGAAAAAAGACATGACTAACCCCCTTGGAAATTTTGTTAAAAAAATGCAACTTTCTTAAAAATCATCGTAGACTATTGAATTTAACTTTATTTTCATCAGAAAGACGAGAGAAATTGATTGCCGTTAAAAAATTTCAGCTAACTTCAATAGCAAAAAAAATAGTCAGTCACAGTGAACATTTTTGAAAATTTACGAAAATAATTGATTTTTCAGACTTTGATCGGCCGTAGCGGCCAAACGAAAACTCCAAATTGAACGCGGATTGCAAATCTGAGCTTCTCGTACGTTAATTAGTCGGATTAGAGATTTTCAATTTTTGATAAAATCGTGAAAAAAAAAGACATGACTAACCCCCTTGGAAATTTTGTTAAAAAATGCAACTTTCTTAAAAATCATCGTAGACTATTGAATTTAACTTTATTTTCATCAGAAAGACGAGAGAAATTGATTGCCGTTAAAAAAATTCAGCTAACTTCAATAGCAAAAAAATTAGTCAGTCACAGTGAACATTTTTGAAAATTTACGAAAATAATTGATTTTTCAGACTTTGATCGGCCGTAGCGGCCAAACGAAAACTCCAAATTGAACGCGGATTGCAAATTTGAGCTTCTCGTACGTTAATTAGTCGGAATAGAGATTTTCAATTTTTGATAAAATCGTGAAAAAAGACATGACTAACCCCCTTGGAAATTTTGTTAAAAAATGCAACTTTCTTAAAAATCATCGTAGACTATTGAATTTAACTTTATTTTCATCAGAAAGACGAGAGAAATTGATTGCCGTTAAAAAAATTCAGCTAACTTCAATAGCAAAAAAATTAGTCAGTCACAGTGAACATTTTTGAAAATTTACGAAAATAATTGATTTTTCAGACTTTGATCGGCCGTAGCGGCCAAACGAAAACTCCAAATTGAACGCGGTTTGCAAATCTGAGCTTCTCGTACGTTAATTAGTCGGATAAGAGATTTTCAATTTTTGATAAAATCGTGAAAAAAGACCTTGGAAATTTTGTTAAAAAATGCAACTTTCTTAAAAATCATCGTAGACTATTGAATTTAACTTTATTTTCATCAGAAAGACGAGAGAAATTGATTGCCGTTAAAAAATTTCAGCTAACTTCAATAGCAAAAAAAATAGTCAGTCACAGTGAACATTTTTGAAAATTTACGAAAATAATTGATTTTTCAGACTTTGATCGGCCGTAGCGGCCAAACGAAAGCTCCAAATTGAACGCGGATTGCAAATCTGAGCTTATCGTACGTTAATTAGTCGGATTAGAGATTTTCAATTTTTGATAAAATCGTGAAAAAAAGACATGAGTAAACCCCTCGGAAATTTGTTAAAAAATGCAACTTTCTTAATAATCATCGTAGACTATTGAATTTAACTTTATTTTCATCAGAAAGACGAGAGAAATTGATTGCCGATAAAAAATTTCAGCTAACTTCAATAGCAAAAAAATTAGTCAGTCACAGTGAACATTTTTGAAAATTTAAGAAAATTATTGATTTTTCAGACTTTGATCGGCTGTAGCGGCCAAACGAAAACTCCAAATTGAACGCGGTTTGCAAATCTGAGCTTCTCGTACTTTAATTAGTCGGATTAGAGATTTTCAATTTTTGATAAAATCGTGAAAAAAGACATGACTAACCCCCTTGGAAATTTTGTTAAAAAATGCAACTTTCTTAAAAATCATCGTGGACTATTGAATTTAACTTTATTTTTATCAGAAAGACGAGAGAAATTGATTGCCGTTAAAAAATTTCAGCTAACTTCAATAGCAAAAAAATTAGTCAGTCACAGTGAACATTTTAAAAAATTTACGAAAATAATTGATTTTTCAGACTTTGATCGGCCGTAGCGGCCAAACGAAAACTCCAAATTGAACGCGGTTTGCAAATCTGAGCTTCTCGTACGTTAATTAGTCGGATTAGAGATTTTCAATTTTTGATAAAATCGTGAAAAAAGACATGACTAACCCCCTTGGAAATTTTGTTAAAAAATGCAACTTTCTTAAAAATCATCGTAGACTATTGAATTTAACTTTATTTTCATCAGAAAGACGAGAGAAATTGATTGGCGTTAAAAAATTTCAGCTAACTTCAATAGCAAAACAATTAGTCAGTCACAGTGAACATTTTTGAAAATTTACGAAAATAATTGATTTTTCAGACTTTGATCGGCCGTAGCGGCCAAACGAAAACTCCAAATTGAACGCGGTTTGCAAATCTGAGCTTCTCGTACGTTAATTAGTCGGATTAGAGATTTTCAATTTTTGATAAAATCGTGAAAAAAGACATGACCCTTGGAAATTTTGTTAAAAAATGCAACTTTCTTAAAAATCATCGTAGACTATTGAATTTAACTTTATTTTCATCAGAAAGACGAGAGAAATTGATTGCCGTTAAAAAATTTCAGCTAACTTCAATAGCAAAAAAAATAGTCAGTCACAGTGAACATTTTTGAAAATTTACGAAAATAATTGATTTTTCAGACTTTGATCGGCCGTAGCGGCCAAACGAAAACTCCAAATTGAACGCGGATTCCAAATCTAAGCTTCTCGTACGTTAATTAGTCGGATTAGAGATTTTCAATTTTTGATAAAATCGTGAAAAAAAGACATGAGTAAACCCCTTGGAAATTTGTTAAAAAATGCAACTTTCTTAATAATCATCGTAGACTATTGAATTTAACTTTATTTTCATCAGAAAGACGAGAGAAATTGATTGCCGTTAAAAAATTTCAGCTAACTTCAAAAGCAAAAAAATTAGTCAGTCACAGTGAACATTTTTGAAAATTTAAGAAAATTATTGATTTTTCAGACTTTGATCGGCCGTAGCGGCCAAACGAAAACTCCAAATTGAACGCGGTTTGCAAATCTGAGCTTCTCGTACGTTAATTAGTCGGATTAGAGATTTTCAATTTTTGATAAAATCGTGAAAAAAGACATGACTAACCCCCTTGGAAATTTTGTTAAAAAATGCAACTTTCTTAAAAATCATCGTAGACTATTGAATTTAACTTTATTTTCATCAGAAAGACGAGAGAAATTGATTGCCGTTAAAAAATTTCAGCTAACTTCAATAGCAAAAAAATTAGTCAGTCACAGTGAACATTTTTGAAAATTTACGAAAATAATTGATTTTTCAGAATTTGATCGGCCGTAGCGGCCAAACGAAAACTCCAAATTGAACGCGGATTGCAAATCTGAGCTTCTCGTACGTTAATTAGTCGGATAAGAGATTTTCAATTTTTGATAAAATCGTGAAAAAAAGACATGAGTAAACCCCTTGGAAATTTGTTAAAAAATGCAACTTTCTTAATAATCATCGTAGACTATTGAATTTAACTTTATTTTCATCAGAAAGACGAGAGAAATTGATTGCCGTTAAAAAATTTCAGCTAACTTCAATAGCAAAAAAATTAGTCAGTCACAGTGAACATTTTTGAAAATTTAAGAAAATTATTGATTTTTCAGACTTTGATCGGCCGTAGCGGCCAAACGAAAACTCCAAATTGAACGCGGTTTGCAAATCTGAGCTTCTCGTACGTTAATTAGTCGGATAAGAGATTTTCAATTTTTGATAAAATCGTGAAAAAAGACATGACATGACAACCCCCTTGGAAATTTTGTTAAAAAATGCAACTTTCTTAAAAATCATCGTAGACTATTGAATTTAACAATATTTTCATCAGAAAGACGAGAGAAATTGATTGGCGTTAAAAAATTTCAGCTAACTTCAATAGCAAAACAATTAGTCAGTCACAGTGAACATTTTTGAAAATTTACGAAAATAATTGATTTTTCAGACTTTGATCGGCCGTAGCGGCCAAACGAAAACTCCAAATTGAACGCGGTTTGCAAATCTGAGCTTCTCGTACGTTAATTAGTCGGATTAGAGATTTTCAATTTTTGATAAAATCGTGAAAAAAAGACATGAGTAAACCCCTTGGAAATTTGTTAAAAAATGCAACTTTCTTAATAATCATCGTAGACTATTGAATTTAACTTTATTTTCATCAGAAAGACGAGAGAAATTGATTGCCGTTAAAAAATTTCAGCTAACTTCAATAGCAAAACAATTAGTCAGTCACAGTGAACATTTTTGAAAATTTACGAAAATAATTGATTTTTCAGACTTTGATCGGCCGTAGCGGCCAAACGAAAACTCCAAATTGAACGCGGTTTGCAAATCTGAGCTTCTCGTACGTTAATTAGTCGGATTAGAGATTTTCAATTTTTGATAAAATCGTGAAAAAAAGACATGAGTAAACCCCTTGGAAATTTGTTAAAAAATGCAACTTTCTTAATAATCATCGTAGACTATTGAATTTAACTTTATTTTCATCAGAAAGACGAGAGAAATTGATTGCCGTTAAAAAATTTCAGCTAACTTCAATAGCAAAAAAATTAGTCAGTCACAGTGAACATTTTTGAAAATTTAAGAAAATTATTGATTTTTCAGACTTTGATCGGCCGTAGCGGCCAAACGAAAACTCCAAATTGAACGCGGTTTGCAAATCTGAGCTTCTCGTACGTTAATTAGTCGGATAAGAGATTTTCAATTTTTGATAAAATCGTGAAAAAAGACATGACTAACCCCCTTGGAAATTTTGTTAAAAAATGCAACTTTCTTAAAAATCATCGTAGACTATTGAATTTAACTTTATTTTCATCAGAAAGACGAGAGAAATTGATTGCCGGTAAAAAATTTCAGCTAACTTCAATAGCAAAAAAAATAGTCAGTCACAGTGAACATTTTTGAAAATTTACGAAAATAATTGATTTTTCAGACTTTGATCGGCCGTAGCGGCCAAACGAAAACTCCAAATTGAACGCGGTTTGCAAATCTGAGCTTCTCGTACGTTAATTAGTCGGATTAGAGATTTTCAATTTTTGATAAAATCGTGAAAAAAAGACATGAGTAAACCCCTTGGAAATTTGTTAAAAAATGCAACTTTCTTAATAATCATCGTAGACTATTGAATTTAACTTTATTTTCATCAGAAAGACGAGAGAAATTGATTGCCGTTAAAAAATTTCAGCTAACTTCAATAGCAAAAAAAATAGTCAGTCACAGTGAACATTTTTGAAAATTTACGAAAATAATTGATTTTTCAGACTTTGGTCGGTCGTAGCGGCCAAACGAAAACTCCAAATTGAACGCGGATTGCAAATCTGAGCTTCTCGTACGTTAATTAGTCGGATTAGAGATTTTAAATTTTTGATAAAATCGTGAAAAAAAGACATGACTAACCCCCTTGGAAATTTTGTTAAAAAATGCAACTTTCTTAAAAATCATCGTAGACTATTGAATTTAACTTTATTTTCATCAGAAAGACGAGAGAAATTGATTGCCGTTAAAAAAATTCAGCTAACTTCAATAGCAAAAAAATTAGTCAGTCACAGTGAACATTTTTGAAAATTTACGAAAATAATTGATTTTTCAGACTTTGATCGGCCGTAGCGGCCAAACGAAAACTCCAAATTGAACGCGGATTGCAAATCTGAGCTTCTCGTACGTTAATTAGTCGGATTAGAGATTTTCAATTTTTGATAAAATCGTGAAAAAAGACATGACTAACCCCCTTGGAAATTTTGTTAAGAAATGCAACTTTCTTAAAAATCATCGTAGACTATTGAATTTAACTTTATTTTCATCAGAAAGACGAGAGAAATTGATTGCCGTTAAAAAATTTCAGCTAACTTCAATAGCAAAAAAAATAGTCAGTCACAGTGAACATTTTTGAAAATTTACGAAAATAATTGATTTTTCTGACTTTGATCGGCCGTAGCGGCCAAACGAAAACTCCAAATTGAACGCGGATTGCAAATCTGAGCTTCTCGTACGTTAATTAGTCGGAATAGAGATTTTTAATTTTTGATAAAATCGTGAAAAAAGACATGACTAACCCCCTTGGAAATTTTGTTAAAAAATGCAACTTTCTTAAAAATCATCGTAGACTATTGAATTTAACTTTATTTTCATCAGAAAGACGAGAGAAATTGATTGCCGTTAAAAAATTTCAGCTAACTTCAATAGCAAAAAAATTAGTCAGTCACAGTGAACATTTTTGAAAATTTACGAAAATAATTGATTTTTCAGACTTTGATCGGCCGTAGCGGCCAAACGAAAACTCCAAATTGAACGCGGATTGCAAATCTGAGCTTCTCGTACGTTAATTAGTCGGATTAGAGATTTTCAATTTTTGATAAAATCGTGAAAAAAGACATGACTAACCCCCTTGGAAATTTTGTTAAGAAATGCAACTTTCTTAAAAATCATCGTAGACTATTGAATTTAACTTTATTTTCATCAGAAAGACGAGAGAAATTGATTGCCGTTAAAAAATTTCAGCTAACTTCAATAGCAAAAAAATTAGTCAGTCACAGTGAACATTTTTGAAAATTTACGAAAATAATTGATTTTTCTGACTTTGATCGGCCGTAGCGGCCAAACGAAAACTCCAAATTGAACGCGGATTGCAAATCTGAGCTTCTCGTACGTTAATTAGTCGGAATAGAGATTTTCAATTTTTGATAAAATCGTGAAAAAAGACATGACTAACCCCCTTGGAAATTTTGTTAAAAAATGCAACTTTCTTAAAAATCATCGTAGACTATTGAATTTAACTTTATTTTCATCAGAAAGACGAGAGAAATTGATTGCCGTTAAAAAATTTCAGCTAACTTCAATAGCAAAAAAAATAGTCAGTCACAGTGAACATTTTTGAAAATTTACGAAAATAATTGATTTTTCAGACTTTGATCGGCCGTAGCGGCCAAACGAAAACTCCAAATTGAACGCGGATTGCAAATCTGAGCTTCTCGTACGTTAATTAGTCGGATTAGAGATTTTCAATTTTTGATAAAATCGTGAAAAAAAGACATGAGTAAACCCCTTGGAAATTTGTTAAAAAATGCAACTTTCTTAATAATCATCGTAGACTATTGAATTTAACTTTATTTTCATCAGAAAGACGAGAGAAATTGATTGCCGTTAAAAAATTTCAGCTAACTTCAATAGCAAAAAAAATAGTCAGTCACAGTGAACATTTTTGAAAATTTACGAAAATAATTGATTTTTCAGACTTTGGTCGGTCGTAGCGGCCAAACGAAAACTCCAAATTGAACGCGGATTGCAAATCTGAGCTTCTCGTACGTTAATTAGTCGGATTAGAGATTTTCAATTTTTGATAAAATCGTGAAAAAAGACATGACTAACCCCCTTGGAAATTTTGTTAAAAAATGCAACTTTCTTAAAAATCATCGTAGACTATTGAATTTAACTTTATTTTCATCAGAAAGACGAGAGAAATTGATTGCCGTTAAAAAATTTCAGCTAACTTCAATAGCAAAAAAATTAGTCAGTCACAGTGAACATTTTTGAAAATTTACGAAAATAATTGATTTTTCAGACTTTGATCGGCCGTAGCGGCCAAACGAAAACTCCAAATTGAACGCGGATTGCAAATCTGAGCTTCTCGTACGTTAATTAGTCGGATTAGAGATTTTCAATTTTTGATAAAATCGTGAAAAAAGACATGACTAACCCCCTTGGAAATTTTGTTAAAAAATGCAACTTTCTTAAAAATCATCGTAGACTATTGAATTTAACTTTATTTTCATCAGAAAGACGAGAGAAATTGATTGCCGTTAAAAAATTTCAGCTAACTTCAATAGCAAAAAAATTAGTCAGTCACAGTGAACATTTTTGAAAATTTACGAAAATAATTGATTTTTCAGACTTTGATCGGCCGTTGCGGCCAAACGAAAACTCCAAATTGAACGCGGATTGCAAATCTGAGCTTCTCGTACGTTAATTAGTCGGATTAGAGATTTTCAATTTTTGATAAAATCGTGAAAAAAGACATGACTAACCCCCTTGGAAATTTTGTTAAAAAATGCAACTTTCTTAAAAATCATCGTAGACTATTGAATTTAACTTTATTTTCATCAGAAAGACGAGAGAAATTGATTGCCGTTAAAAAATTTCAGCTAACTTCAATAGCAAAAAAAATAGTCAGTCACAGTGAACATTTTTGAAAATTTACGAAAATAATTGATTTTTCAGACTTTGATCGGCCGTAGCGGCCAAACGAAAACTCCAAATTGAACGCGGATTGCAAATCTGAGCTTCTCGTACGTTAATTAGTCGGATTAGAGATTTTCAATTTTTGATAAAATCGTGAAAAAAAAAGACATGACTAACCCCCTTGGAAATTTTGTTAAAAAATGCAACTTTCTTAAAAATCATCGTAGACTATTGAATTTAACTTTATTTTCATCAGAAAGACGAGAGAAATTGATTGCCGTTAAAAAAATTCAGCTAACTTCAATAGCAAAAAAATTAGTCAGTCACAGTGAACATTTTTGAAAATTTACGAAAATAATTGATTTTTCAGACTTTGATCGGCCGTAGCGGCCAAACGAAAACTCCAAATTGAACGCGGATTGCAAATTTGAGCTTCTCGTACGTTAATTAGTCGGAATAGAGATTTTCAATTTTTGATAAAATCGTGAAAAAAGACATGACTAACCCCCTTGGAAATTTTGTTAAAAAATGCAACTTTCTTAAAAATCATCGTAGACTATTGAATTTAACTTTATTTTCATCAGAAAGACGAGAGAAATTGATTGCCGTTAAAAAAATTCAGCTAACTTCAATAGCAAAAAAATTAGTCAGTCACAGTGAACATTTTTGAAAATTTACGAAAATAATTGATTTTTCAGACTTTGATCGGCCGTAGCGGCCAAACGAAAACTCCAAATTGAACGCGGATTGCAAATCTGAGCTTCTCGTACGTTAATTAGTCGGATTAGAGATTTTCAATTTTTGATAAAATCGTGAAAAAAGACATGACTAACCCCCTTGGAAATTTTGTTAAAAAATGCAACTTTCTTAAAAATCATCGTAGACTATTGAATTTAACTTTATTTTCATCAGAAAGACGAGAGAAATTGATTGCCGTTAAAAAATTTCAGCTAACTTCAATAGCAAAAAAATTAGTCAGTCATAGTGAACATTTTTGAAAATTTACGAAAATAATTGATTTTTCAGACTTTGATCGGCCGTAGCGGCCAAACGAAAACTCCAAATTGAACGCGGATTGCAAATCTGAGCTTCTCGTACGTCAATTAGTCGGATTAGAGATTTTCAATTTTTGATAAAATCGTGAAAAAAGACATGACTAACCCCCTTGGAAATTTTGTTAAAAAATGCAACTTTCTTAAAAATCATCGTAGACTATTGAATTTAACTTTATTTTCATCAGAAAGACGAGAGAAATTGATTGCCGTTAAAAAATTTCAGCTAACTTCAATAGCAAAAAAATTAGTCAGTCACAGTGAACATTTTTGAAAATTTACGAAAATAATTGATTTTTCAGACTTTGATCGGCCGTAGCGGCCAAACGAAAACTCCAAATTGAACACGGTTTGCAAATCTGAGCTTCTCGTACGTTAATTAGTCGGATTAGAGATTTTCAATTTTTGATAAAATCGTGAAAAAAGACATGAAATTTTGTTAAAAAATGCAACTTTCTTAAAAATCATCGTAGACTATTGAATTTAACTTTATTTTCATCAGAAAGACGAGAGAAATTGATTGCCGGTAAAAAATTTCAGCTAACTTCAATAGCAAAAAAAATAGTCAGTCACAGTGAACATTTTTGAAAATTTACGAAAATAATTGATTTTTCAGACTTTGATCGGCCGTAGCGGCCAAACGAAAACTCCAAATTGAACGCGGATTGCAAATCTGAGCTTCTCGTACGTTAATTAGTCGGATTAGAGATTTTCAATTTTTGATAAAATCGTGAAAAAAAGACATGAGTAAACCCCTTGGAAATTTGTTAAAAAATGCAACTTTCTTAATAATCATCGTAGACTATTGAATTTAACTTTATTTTCATCAGAAAGACGAGAGAAATTGATTGCCGTTAAAAAATTTCAGCTAACTTCAATAGCAAAAAAATTAGTCAGTCACAGTGAAGATTTTTGAAAATTTACGAAAATAATTGATTTTTCAGACTTTGATCGGCCGTAGCGGCCAAACGAAAACTCCAAATTGAACGCGGATTGCAAATCTGAGCTTCTCGTACGTTAATTAGTCGGAATAGAGATTTTCAATTTTTGATAAAATCGTGAAAAAAGACATGACTAACCCCCTTGGAAATTTTGTTAAAAAATGCAACTTTCTTAAAAATCATCGTAGACTATTGAATTTAACTTTATTTTCATCAGAAAGACGAGAGAAATTGATTGCCGTTAAAAAATTTCAGCTAACTTCAATAGCAAAAAAATTAGTCAGTCACAGTGAACATTTTTGAAAATTTACGAAAATAATTGATTTTTCAGACTTTGATCGGCCGTAGCGGCCAAACGAAAACTCCAAATTGAACGCGGATTGCAAATCTGAGCTTCTCGTACGTTAATTAGTCGGATTAGAGATTTTCAATTTTTGATAAAATCGTGAAAAAAGACATGACTAACCCCCTTGGAAATTTTGTTAAAAAATGCAACTTTCTTAAAAATCATCGTAGACTATTGAATTTAACTTTATTTTCATCAGAAAGACGAGAGAAATTGATTGCCGTTAAAAAATTTCAGCTAACTTCAATAGCAAAAAAAATAGTCAGTCACAGTGAACATTTTTGAAAATTTACGAAAATAATTGATTTTTCAGACTTTGATCGGCCGTAGCGGCCAAACGAAAACTCCAAATTGAACGCGGATTGCAAATCTGAGCTTCTCGTACGTTAATTAGTCGGATTAGAGATTTTCAATTTTTGATAAAATCGTGAAAAAAGACATGACTAACCCCCTTGGAAATTTTGTTAAAAAATGCAACTTTCTTAAAAATCATCGTAGACTATTGAATTTAACTTTATTTTCATCAGAAAGACGAGAGAAATTGATTGCCGTTAAAAAAATTCAGCTAACTTCAATAGCAAAAAAATTAGTCAGTCACAGTGAACATTTTTGAAAATTTACGAAAATAATTGATTTTTCAGACTTTGATCGGCCGTAGCGGCCAAACGAAAACTCCAAATTGAACGCGGATTGCAAATCTGAGCTTCTCGTACGTTAATTAGTCGGAATAGAGATTTTAAATTTTTGATAAAATCGTGAAAAAAGACATGACTAACCCCCTTGGAAATTTTGTTAAAAAATGCAACTTTCTTAAAAATCATCGTAGACTATTGAATTTAACTTTATTTTCATCAGAAAGACGAGAGAAATTGATTGCCGTTAAAAAATTTCAGCTAACTTCAATAGCAAAAAAATTAGTCAGTCACAGTGAACATTTTTGAAAATTTACGAAAATAATTGATTTTTCAGACTTTGACCGGCCGTAGCGGCCAAACGAAAACTCCAAATTGAACGCGGATTGCAAATCTGAGCTTCTCGTACGTTAATTAGTCGGAATAGAGATTTTCAATTTTTGATAAAATCGTGAAAAAAGACATGACTAACCCCCTTGGAAATTTTGTTAAAAAATGCAACTTTCTTAAAAATCATCGTAGACTATTGAATTTAACTTTATTTTCATCAGAAAGACGAGAGAAATTGATTGCCGTTAAAAAATTTCAGCTAACTTCAATAGCAAAAAAATTAGTCAGTCACAGTGAACATTTTTGAAAATTTAAGAAAATTATTGATTTTTCAGACTTTGATCGGCCGTAGCGGCCAAACGAAAACTCCAAATTGAACGCGGTTTGCAAATCTGAGCTTCTCGTACGTTAATTAGTCGGAATAGAGATTTTCAATTTTTGATAAAATCGTGAAAAAAGACATGACTAACCCCCTTGGAAATTTTGTTAAAAAATGCAACTTTCTTAAAAATCATCGTAGACTATTGAATTTAACTTTATTTTCATCAGAAAGACGAGAGAAATTGATTGCCGTTAAAAAATTTCAGCTAACTTCAATAGCAAAAAAATTAGTCAGTCACAGTGAACATTTTTGAAAATTTAAGAAAATTATTGATTTTTCAGACTTTGATCGGCCGTAGCGGCCAAACGAAAACTCCAAATTGAACGCGGATTGCAAATCTGAGCTTCTCGTACGTTAATTAGTCGGAATAGGGATTTACAATTTTTGATAAAATCGTGAAAAAAGACATGACTAACCCCCTTGGAAATTTTGTTAAAAAATGCAACTTTCTTAAAAATCATCGTAGACTATTGAATTTAACTTTATTTTCATCAGAAAGACGAGAGAAATTGATTGCCGTTAAAAAATTTCAGCTAACTTCAATAGCAAAAAAATTAGTCAGTCACAGTGAACATTTTTGAAAATTTAAGAAAATTATTGATTTTTCAGACTTTGATCGGCCGTAGCGGCCAAACGAAAACTCCAAATTGAACGCGGTTTGCAAATCTGAGCTTCTCGTACGTTAATTAGTCGGATTAGAGATTTTCAATTTTTGATAAAATCGTGAAAAAAGACATGACTAACCCCCTTGGAAATTTTGTTAAAAAATGCAACTTTCTTAAAAATCATCGTAGACTATTGAATTTAACTTTATTTTCATCAGAAAGACGAGAGAAATTGATTGCCGTTAAAAAATTTCAGCTAACTTCAATAGCAAAAAAATTAGTCAGTCATAGTGAACATTTTTGAAAATTTACGAAAATAATTGATTTTTCAGACTTTGATCGGCCGTAGCGGCCAAACGAAAACTCCAAATTGAACGCGGATTGCAAATCTGAGCTTCTCGTACGTTAATTAGTCGGATTAGAGATTTTCAATTTTTGATAAAATCGTGAAAAAAGACATGACTAACCCCCTTGGAAATTTTGTTAAAAAATGCAACTTTCTTAAAAATCATCGTAGACTATTGAATTTAACTTTATTTTCATCAGAAAGACGAGAGAAATTGATTGCCGTTAAAAAATTTCAGCTAACTTCAATAGCAAAAAAATTAGTCAGTCACAGTGAACATTTTTGAAAATTTACGAAAATAATTGATTTTTCAGACTTTGATCGGCCGTAGCGGCCAAACGAAAACTCCAAATTGAACGCGGATTGCAAATCTGAGCTTCTCGTACGTTAATTAGTCGGAATAGAGATTTTCAATTTTTGATAAAATCGTGAAAAAAGACATGACTAACCCCCTTGGAAATTTTGTTAAAAAATGCAACTTTCTTAAAAATCATCGTAGACTATTGAATTTAACTTTATTTTCATCAGAAAGACGAGAGAAATTGATTGCCGTTAAAAAATTTCAGCTAACTTCAATAGCAAAAAAAATTAGTCAGTCACAGTGAACATTTTTGAAAATTTAAGAAAATTATTGATTTTTCAGACTTTGATCGGCCGTAGCGGCCAAACGAAAACTCCAAATTGAACGCGGTTTGCAAATCTGAGCTTCTCGTACGTTAATTAGTCGGATTAGAGATTTTCAATTTTTGATAAAATCGTGAAAAAAGACATGACTAACCCCCTTGGAAATTTTGTTAAAAAATGCAACTTTCTTAAAAATCATCGTAGACTATTGAATTTAACTTTATTTTCATCAGAAAGACGAGAGAAATTGATTGCCGTTAAAAAATTTCAGCTAACTTCAATAGCAAAAAAATTAGTCAGTCACAGTGAACATTTTTGAAAATTTACGAAAATAATTGATTTTTCAGACTTTGATCGGCCGTAGCGGCCAAACGAAAATTCCAAATTGAACGCGGTTTGCAAATCTGAGCTTCTCGTACGTTAATTAGTCGGATTAGAGATTTTCAATTTTTGATAAAATCGTGAAAAAAAGACATGAGTAAACCCCTTGGAAATTTGTTAAAAAATGCAACTTTCTTAATAATCATCGTAGACTATTGAATTTAACTTTATTTTCATCAGAAAGACGAGAGAAATTGATTGCCGTTAAAAAATTTCAGCTAACTTAAATAGCAAAAAAATTAGTCAGTCACAGTGAACATTTTTGAAAATTTAAGAAAATTATTGATTTTTCAGACTTTGATCGGCCGTAGCGGCCAAACGAAAACTCCAAATTGAACGCGGTTTGCAAATCTGAGCTTCTCGTACGTTAATTAGTCGGATTAGAGATTTTCAATTTTTGATAAAATCGTGAAAAAAGACATGACTAACCCCCTTGGAAATTTTGTTAAAAAATGCAACTTTCTTAAAAATCATCGTAGACTATTGAATTTAACTTTATTTTCATCAGAAAGACGAGAGAAATTGATTGGCGTTAAAAAAATTCAGCTAACTTCAATAGCAAAAAAATTAGTCAGTCACAGTGAACATTTTTGAAAATTTAAGAAAATTATTGATTTTTCAGACTTTGATCGGCCGTAGCGGCCAAACGAAAACTCCAAATTGAACGCGGTTTGCAAATCTGAGCTTCTCGTACGTTAATTAGTCGGATTAGAGATTTTCAATTTTTGATAAAATCGTGAAAAAAGACATGACTAACCCCCTTGGAAATTTTGTTAAAAAATGCAACTTTCTTAAAAATCATCGTAGACTATTGAATTTAACTTTATTTTCATCAGAAAGACGAGAGAAATTGATTGCAGTTAAAAAATTTTAGCTAACTTCAATAGCAAAAAAAATAGTCAGTCACAGTGAACATTTTTGAAAATTTACGAAAATAATTGATTTTTCAGACTTTGATCGGCCGTAGCGGCCAAACGAAAACTCCAAATTGAACGCGGATTGAAAATCTGAGCTTCTCGTACATTAATTAGTCGGATTAGAGATTTTCAATTTTTGATAAAATCGTGAAAAAAAGACATGAGTAAACCCCTTGGAAATTTGTTAAAAAATGCAATTTTCTTAAAAATCATCGTAGACTATTGAATTTAACTTTATTTTCATCAGAAAGACGAGAGAAATTGATTGGCGTTAAAAAAATTCAGCTAACTTCAATACCAAAAAAATTAGTCAGTCACAGTGAACATTTTTGAAAATTTACGAAAATAATTGATTTTTCAGACTTTGATCGGCCGTAGCGGCCAAACGAAAACTCCAAATTGAACGCGGTTTGCAAATCTGAGCTTCTCGTACGTTAATTAGTCGGATTAGAGATTTTCAATTTTTGATAAAATCGTGAAAAAAGACATGACAAACCCCCTTGGAAATTTTGTTAAAAAATGCAACTTTCTTAAAAATCATCGTAGACTATTGAATTTAACTTTATTTTCATCAGAAAGACGAGAGAAATTGATTGGCGTTAAAAAATTTCAGCTAACTTCAATAGCAAAAAAATTAGTCAGTCACAGTGAACATTTTTGAAAATTTACGAAAATAATTGATTTTTCAGACTTTGATCGGCCGTAGCGGCCAAACGAAAACTCCAAATTGAACGCGGTTTGCAAATCTAAGCTTCTCGTACGTTAATTAGTCGGATTAGAGATTTTCAATTTTTGATAAAATCGTGAAAAAAGACATGACTAACCCCCTTGGAAATTTTGTTAAAAAATGCAACTTTCTTAAAAATCATCGTAGACTATTGAATTTAACTTTATTTTCATCAGAAAGACGAGAGAAATTGATTGCCGTTAAAAAATTTCAGCTAACTTCAATAGCAAAAAAAATAGTCAGTCACAGTGAACATTTTTGAAAATTAACGAAAATAATTGATTTTTCAGACTTTGATCGGCCGTAGCGGCCAAACGAAAACTCCAAATTGAACGCGGATTGCAAATCTGAGCTTCTCGTACGTTAATTAGTCGGATTAGAGATTTTCAATTTTTGATAAAATCGTGAAAAAAAGACATGAGTAAACAAACCCCTTGGAAATTTGTTAAAAAATGCAACTTTCTTAATAATCATCGTAGACTATTGAATTTAACTTTATTTTCATCAGAAAGACGAGAGAAATTGATTGCCGTTAAAAAATTTCAGCTAACTTCAATAGCAAAAAAATTAGTCAGTCACAGTGAACATTTTTGAAAATTTACGAAAATAATTGATTTTTCAGACTTTGATCGGCCGTAGCGGCCAAACGAAAACTCCAAATTGAACGCGGTTTGCAAATCTGAGCTTCTCGTACGTTAATTAGTCGGATTAGAGATTTTCAATTTTTGATAAAATCGTGAAAAAAGACATGACTAACCCCCTTGGAAATTTTGTTCAAAAATGCAACTTTCTTAAAAATAATCGTAGACTATTGAATTTAACTTTATTTTCATCAGAAAGACGAGAGAAATTGATTGGCGTTAAAAAAATTCAGCTAACTTCAATAGCAAAAAAATTAGTCAGTCACAGTGAACATTTTTGAAAATTTACGAAAATAATTGATTTTTCAGACTTTGATCGGCCGTAGCGGTCAAACGAAAACTCCAAATTGAACGCGGTTTGCAAATCTGAGCTTCTCGAACGTTAATTAGTCGGATTAGAGATTTTCAATTTTTGATAAAATCGTGAAAAAAGACATGACTAACCCCCTTGGAAATTTTGTTAAAAAATGCAACTTTCTTAAAAATCATCGTAGACTATTGAATTTAACTTTATTTTCATCAGAAAGACGAGAGAAATTGATTGGCGTTAAAAAATTTCAGCTAACTTCAATAGCAAAAAAATTATTCAGTCACAGTGAACATTTTTGAAAATTTACGAAAATAATTGATTTTTCAGACTTTGATCGGCCGTAGCGGCCAAACGAAAACTACAAATTGAACGCGGTTTGCACATCTGAGCTTCTCGTACGTTAATTAGTCGGATTAGAGATTTTCAATTTTTGATAAAATCGTGAAAAAAGACATGACTAACCCCCTTGGAAATTTTGTTAAAAAATGCAACTTTCTTAAAAATCATCGTGGACTATTGAATTTAACTTTATTTTCATCAGAAAGACGAGAGAAATTGATTGCCGTTAAAAAATTTCAGCTAACTTCAATAGCAAAAAAAATAGTCAGTCACAGTGAACATTTTTGAAAATTTACGAAAATAATTGATTTTTCAGACTTTGATCGGCCGTAGCGGCCAAACGAAAACTCCAAATTGAACGCGGATTGCAAATCTGAGCTTCTCGTACGTTAATTAGTCGGATTAGAGATTTTCAATTTTTGATAAAATCGTGAAAAAAAGACATGAGTAAACCCCTTGGAAATTTGTTAAAAAATGCAATTTTCTTAATAATCATCGTAGACTATTGAATTTAACTTTATTTTCATCAGAAAGACGAGAGAAATTGATTGCCGTTAAAAAATTTCAGCTAACTTCAATAGCAAAAAAATTAGTCAGTCACAGTGAACATTTTTGAAAATTTACGAAAATAATTGATTTTTCAGACTTTGATCGGCCGTAGCGGCCAAACGAAAACTCCAAATTGAACGCGGTTTGCAAATCTGAGCTTCTCGTACGTTAATTAGTCGGATTAGAGATTTTCAATTTTTGATAAAATCGTGAAAAAAGACATGACTAACCCCCTTGGAAATTTTGTTAAAAAATGCAACTTTCTTAAAAATCATCGTAGACTATTGAATTTAACTTTATTTTCATCAGAAAGACGAGAGAAATTGATTGGCGTTAAAAAAATTCAGCTAACTTCAATAGCAAAAAAATTAGTCAGTCACAGTGAACATTTTTGAAAATTTAAGAAAATTATTGATTTTTCAGACTTTGATCGGCCGTAGCGGCCAAACGAAAACTCCAAATTGAACGCGGATTGCAAATCTGAGCTTCTCGTACATTAATTAGTCGGATTAGAGATTTTCAATTTTTGATAAAATCGTGAAAAAAAGACATGAGTAAACCCCTTGGAAATTTGTTAAAAAATGCAACTTTCTTAAAAATCATCGTAGACTATTGAATTTAACTTTATTTTCATCAGAAAGACGAGAGAAATTGATTGCCGTTAAAAAATTTCAGCTAACTTCAATAGCAAAAAAATTAGTCAGTCACAGTAAACATTTTTGAAAATTTACGAAAATAATTGATTTTTCAGACTTTGATCGGCCGTAGCGGCCAAACGAAAACTCCAAATTGAACGCGGATTGAAAATCTGAGCTTCTCGTACATTAATTAGTCGGATTAGAGATTTTCAATTTTTGATAAAATCGTGAAAAAAAGACATGAGTAAACCCCTTGGAAATTTTGTTAAAAAATGCAACTTTCTTAAAAATCATCGTAGACTATTGAATTTAACTTTATTTTCATCAGAAAGACGAGAGAAATTGATTGGCGTTAAAAAATTTCAGCTAACTTCAATAGCAAAAAAATTAGTCAGTCACAGTGAACATTTTTGAAAATTTACGAAAATAATTGATTTTTCAGACTTTGATCGGCCGTAGCGGCCAAACGAAAACTCCAAATTGAACGCGGTTTGCAAATCTAAGCTTCTCGTACGTTAATTAGTCGGATTAGAGATTTTCAATTTTTGATAAAATCGTGAAAAAAGACATGACTAACCCCCTTGGAAATTTTGTTAAAAAATGCAACTTTCTTAAAAATCATCGTAGACTATTGAATTTAACTTTATTTTCATCAGAAAGACGAGAGAAATTGATTGCCGTTAAAAAATTTCAGCTAACTTCAATAGCAAAAAAAATAGTCAGTCACAGTGAACATTTTTGAAAATTTACGAAAATAATTGATTTTTCAGACTTTGATCGGCCGTAGCGGCCAAACGAAAACTCCAAATTGAACGCGGATTGCAAATCTGAGCATCTCGTACGTTAATTAGTCGGATTAGAGATTTTCAATTTTTGATAAAATCGTGAAAAAAAGACATGAGTAAACCCCTTGGAAATTTGTTAAAAAATGCAATTTTCTTAATAATCATCGTAGACTATTGAATTTAACTTTATTTTCATCAGAAAGACGAGAGAAATTGATTGCCGTTAAAAAATTTCAGCTAACTTCAATAGCAAAAAAATTAGTCAGTCACAGTGAACATTTTTGAAAATTTACGAAAATAATTGATTTTTCAGACTTTGATCGGCCGTAGCGGCCAAACGAAAACTCCAAATTGAACGCGGTTTGCAAATCTGAGCTTCTCGTACGTTAATTAGTCGGATTAGAGATTTTCAATTTTTGATAAAATCGTGAAAAAAGACATGACTAACCCCCTTGGAAATTTTGTTAAAAAATGCAACTTTCTTAAAAATCATCGTAGACTATTGAATTTAACTTTATTTTCATCAGAAAGACGAGAGAAATTGATTGGCGTTAAAAAAATTCAGCTAACTTCAATAGCAAAAAAATTAGTCAGTCACAGTGAACATTTTTGAAAATTTAAGAAAATTATTGATTTTTCAGACTTTGATCGGCCGTAGCGGCCAAACGAAAACTCCAAATTGAACGCGGATTGCAAATCTGAGCTTCTCGTACATTAATTAGTCGGATTAGAGATTTTCAATTTTTGATAAAATCGTGAAAAAAAGACATGAGTAAACCCCTTGGAAATTTGTTAAAAAATGCAACTTTCTTAATAATCATCGTAGACTATTGAATTTAACTTTATTTTCATCAGAAAGACGAGAGAAATTGATTGCCGTTAAAAAATTTCAGCTAACTTCAATAGCAAAAAAATTAGTCAGTCACAGTAAACATTTTTGAAAATTTACGAAAATAATTGATTTTTCAGACTTTGATCGGCCGTAGCGGCCAAACGAAAACTCCAAATTGAACGCGGTTTGCAAATCTGAGCTTCTCGTACGTTAATTAGTCGGATTAGAGATTTTCAATTTTTGATAAAATCGTGAAAAAAGACATGACTAACCCCCTTGGAAATTTTGTTAAAAAATGCAACTTTCTTAAAAATCATCGTAGACTATTGAATTTAACTTTATTTTCATCAGAAAGACGAGAGAAATTGATTGCCGTTAAAAAATTTTAGCTAACTTCAATAGCAAAAAAAATAGTCAGTCACAGTGAACATTTTTGAAAATTTACGAAAATAATTGATTTTTCAGACTTTGATCGGCCGTAGCGGCCAAACGAAAACTCCAAATTGAACGCGGATTGAAAATCTGAGCTTCTCGTACATTAATTAGTCGGATTAGAGATTTTCAATTTTTGATAAAATCGTGAAAAAAAGACATGAGTAAACCCCTTGGAAATTTTGTTAAAAAATGCAACTTTCTTAAAAATCATCGTAGACTATTGAATTTAACTTTATTTTCATCAGAAAGACGAGAGAAATTGATTGGCGTTAAAAAATTTCAGCTAACTTCAATAGCAAAAAAATTAGTCAGTCACAGTGAACATTTTTGAAAATTTACGAAAATAATTGATTTTTCAGACTTTGATCGGCCGTAGCGGCCAAACGAAAACTCCAAATTGAACGCGGTTTGCAAATCTAAGCTTCTCGTACGTTAATTAGTCGGATTAGAGATTTTCAATTTTTGATAAAATCGTGAAAAAAGACATGACTAACCCCCTTGGAAATTTTGTTAAAAAATGCAACTTTCTTAAAAATCATCGTAGACTATTGAATTTAACTTTATTTTCATCAGAAAGACGAGAGAAATTGATTGCCGTTAAAAAATTTCAGCTAACTTCAATAGCAAAAAAATTAGTCAGTCACAGTGAACATTTTTGAAAATTTAAGAAAATTATTGATTTTTCAGACTTTGATCGGCCGTAGCGGCCAAACGAAAACTCCAAATTGAACGCGGATTGCAAATCTGAGCTTCTCGTACGTTAATTAGTCGGAATAGGGATTTACAATTTTTGATAAAATCGTGAAAAAAGACATGACTAACCCCCTTGGAAATTTTGTTAAAAAATGCAACTTTCTTAAAAATCATCGTAGACTATTGAATTTAACTTTATTTTCATCAGAAAGACGAGAGAAATTGATTGCCGTTAAAAAATTTCAGCTAACTTCAATAGCAAAAAAATTAGTCAGTCACAGTGAACATTTTTGAAAATTTAAGAAAATTATTGATTTTTCAGACTTTGATCGGCCGTAGCGGCCAAACGAAAACTCCAAATTGAACGCGGTTTGCAAATCTGAGCTTCTCGTACGTTAATTAGTCGGATTAGAGATTTTCAATTTTTGATAAAATCGTGAAAAAAGACATGACTAACCCCCTTGGAAATTTTGTTAAAAAATGCAACTTTCTTAAAAATCATCGTAGACTATTGAATTTAACTTTATTTTCATCAGAAAGACGAGAGAAATTGATTGCCGTTAAAAATTTTTAGCTAACTTCAATAGCAAAAAAAATAGTCAGTCACAGTGAACATTTTTGAAAATTTACGAAAATAATTGATTTTTCAGACTTTGATCGGCCGTAGCGGCCAAACGAAAACTCCAAATTGAACGCGGATTGAAAATCTGAGCTTCTCGTACATTAATTAGTCGGATTAGAGATTTTCAATTTTTGATAAAATCGTGAAAAAAAGACATGAGTAAACCCCTTGGAAATTTGTTAAAAAATGCAATTTTCTTAAAAATCATCGTAGACTATTGAATTTAACTTTATTTTCATCAGAAAGACGAGAGAAATTGATTGGCGTTAATAAAATTCAGCTAACTTCAATACCAAAAAAATTAGTCAGTCACAGTGAACATTTTTGAAAATTTACGAAAATAATTGATTTTTCAGACTTTGATCGGCCGTAGCGGCCAAACGAAAACTCCAAATTGAACGCGGTTTGCAAATCTGAGCTTCTCGTACGTTAATTAGTCGGATTAGAGATTTTCAATTTTTGATAAAATCGTGAAAAAAGACATGACAAACCCCCTTGGAAATTTTGTTAAAAAATGCAACTTTCTTAAAAATCATCGTAGACTATTGAATTTAACTTTATTTTCATCAGAAAGACGAGAGAAATTGATTGGCGTTAAAAAATTTCAGCTAACTTCAATAGCAAAAAAATTAGTCAGTCACAGTGAACATTTTTGAAAATTTACGAAAATAATTGATTTTTCAGACTTTGATCGGCCGTAGCGGCCAAACGAAAACTCCAAATTGAACGCGGTTTGCAAATCTAAGCTTCTCGTACGTTAATTAGTCGGATTAGAGATTTTCAATTTTTGATAAAATCGTGAAAAAAGACATGACTAACCCCCTTGGAAATTTTGTTAAAAAATGCAACTTTCTTAAAAATCATCGTAGACTATTGAATTTAACTTTATTTTCATCAGAAAGACGAGAGAAATTGATTGCCGTTAAAAAATTTCAGCTAACTTCAATAGCAAAAAAAATAGTCAGTCACAGTGAACATTTTTGAAAATTAACGAAAATAATTGATTTTTCAGACTTTGATCGGCCGTAGCGGCCAAACGAAAACTCCAAATTGAACGCGGATTGCAAATCTGAGCTTCTCGTACGTTAATTAGTCGGATTAGAGATTTTCAATTTTTGATAAAATCGTGAAAAAAAGACATGAGTAAACAAACCCCTTGGAAATTTGTTAAAAAATGCAACTTTCTTAATAATCATCGTAGACTATTGAATTTAACTTTATTTTCATCAGAAAGACGAGAGAAATTGATTGCCGTTAAAAAATTTCAGCTAACTTCAATAGCAAAAAAATTAGTCAGTCACAGTGAACATTTTTGAAAATTTACGAAAATAATTGATTTTTCAGACTTTGATCGGCCGTAGCGGCCAAACGAAAACTCCAAATTGAACGCGGTTTGCAAATCTGAGCTTCTCGTACGTTAATTAGTCGGATTAGAGATTTTCAATTTTTGATAAAATCGTGAAAAAAGACATGACTAACCCCCTTGGAAATTTTGTTCAAAAATGCAACTTTCTTAAAAATAATCGTAGACTATTGAATTTAACTTTATTTTCATCAGAAAGACGAGAGAAATTGATTGGCGTTAAAAAAATTCAGCTAACTTCAATAGCAAAAAAATTAGTCAGTCACAGTGAACATTTTTGAAAATTTACGAAAATAATTGATTTTTCAGACTTTGATCGGCCGTAGCGGCCAAACGAAAACTCCAAATTGAACGCGGTTTGCAAATCTAAGCTTCTCGTACGTTAATTAGTCGGATTAGAGATTTTCAATTTTTGATAAAATCGTGAAAAAACACATGACTAACCCCCTTGGAAATTTTGTTAAAAAATGCAACTTTCTTAAAAATCATCGTAGACTATTGAATTTAACTTTATTTTCATCAGAAAGACGAGAGAAATTGATTGCCGTTAAAAAATTTCAGCTAACTTCAATAGCAAAAAAAATAGTCAGTCACAGTGAACATTTTTGAAAATTAACGAAAATAATTGATTTTTCAGACTTTGATCGGCCGTAGCGGCCAAACGAAAACTCCAAATTGAACGCGGATTGCAAATCTGAGCTTCTCGTACGTTAATTAGTCGGATTAGAGATTTTCAATTTTTGATAAAATCGTGAAAAAAAGACATGAGTAAACAAACCCCTTGGAAATTTGTTAAAAATGCAACTTTCTTAATAATCATCGTAGACTATTGAATTTAACTTTATTTTCATCAGAAAGACGAGAGAAATTGATTGCCGTTAAAAAATTTCAGCTAACTTCAATAGCAAAAAAATTAGTCAGTCACAGTGAACATTTTTGAAAATTTACGAAAATAATTGATTTTTCAGACTTTGATCGGCCGTAGCGGCCAAACGAAAACTCCAAATTGAACGCGGTTTGCAAATCTGAGCTTCTCGTACGTTAATTAGTCGGATTAGAGATTTTCAATTTTTGATAAAATCGTGAAAAAAGACATGACTAACCCCCTTGGAAATTTTGTTCAAAAATGCAACTTTCTTAAAAATAATCGTAGACTATTGAATTTAACTTTATTTTCATCAGAAAGACGAGAGAAATTGATTGGCGTTAAAAAAATTCAGCTAACTTCAATAGCAAAAAAATTAGTCAGTCACAGTGAACATTTTTGAAAATTTACGAAAATAATTGATTTTTCAGACTTTGATCGGCCGTAGCGGTCAAACGAAAACTCCAAATTGAACGCGGTTTGCAAATCTGAGCTTCTCGAACGTTAATTAGTCGGATTAGAGATTTTCAATTTTTGATAAAATCGTGAAAAAAGACATGACTAACCCCCTTGGAAATTTTGTTAAAAAATGCAACTTTCTTAAAAATCATCGTAGACTATTGAATTTAACTTTATTTTCATCAGAAAGACGAGAGAAATTGATTGGCGTTAAAAAAATTCAGCTAACTTCAATAGCAAAAAAATTAGTCAGTCACAGTGAACATTTTTGAAAATTTAAGAAAATTATTGATTTTTCAGACTTTGATCGGCCGTAGCGGCCAAACGAAAACTCCAAATTGAACGCGGTTTGCACATCTGAGCTTCTCGTACGTTAATTAGTCGGATTAGAGATTTTCAATTTTTGATAAAATCGTGAAAAAAGACATGACTAACCCCCTTGGAAATTTTGTTAAAAAATGCAACTTTCTTAAAAATCATCGTAGACTATTGAATTTAACTTTATTTTCATCAGAAAGACGAGAGAAATTGATTGCCGTTAAAAAATTTCAGCTAACTTCAATAGCAAAAAAAATAGTCAGTCACAGTGAACATTTTTCAAAATTTACGAAAATAATTGATTTTTCAGACTTTGATCGGCCGTAGCGGCCAAACGAAAACTCCAAATTGAACGCGGTTTGCAAATCTGAGCTTCTCGTACGTTAATTAGTCGGATTAGAGATTTTCAATTTTTGATAAAATCGTGAAAAAAGACATGACTAACCCCCTTGGAAATTTTGTTAAAAAATGCAACTTTCTTAAAAATCATCGTAGACTATTGAATTTAACTTTATTTTCATCAGAAAGACGAGAGAAATTGATTGGCGTTAAAAAATTTCAGCTAACTTCAATAGCAAAAAAATTAGTCAGTCACAGTAAACATTTTTGAAAATTTACGAAAATAATTGATTTTTCAGACTTTGATCGGCCGTAGCGGCCAAACGAAAACTCCAAATTGAACGCGGTTTGCAAATCTGAGCTTCTCGTACGTTAATTAGTCGGATTAGAGATTTTCAATTTTTGATAAAATCGTGAAAAAAGACATGACTAACCCCCTTGGAAATTTTGTTAAAAAATGCAACTTTCTTAAAAATCATCGTAGACTATTGAATTTAACTTTATTTTCATCAGAAAGACGAGAGAAATTGATTGGCGTTAAAAAAATTCAGCTAACTTCAATAGCAAAAAAATTAGTCAGTCACAGTGAACATTTTTGAAAATTTAAGAAAATTATTGATTTTTCAGACTTTGATCGGCCGTAGCGGCCAAACGAAAACTCCAAATTGAACGCGGATTGCAAATCTGAGCTTCTCGTACGTTAATTAGTCGGATTAGAGATTTTCAATTTTTGATAAAATCGTGAAAAAAAGACATGAGTAAACCCCTTGGAAATTTGTTAAAAAATGCAACTTTCTTAATAATCATCGTAGACTATTGAATTTAACTTTATTTTCATCAGAAAGACGAGAGAAATTGATTGCCGTTAAAAAATTTCAGCTAACTTCAATAGCAAAAAAAAATAGTCAGTCACAGTGAACATTTTTGAAAATTTACGAAAATAATTGATTTTTCAGACTTTGATCGGCCGTAGCGGCCAAACGAAAACTCCAAATTGAACGCGGATTGCAAATCTGAGTTTCTCGTACGTCGGATTAGAGATTAGAGATTTTCAATTTTTGATAAAATCGTGAAAAAAAGACATGAGTAAACCCCTTGGAAATTTGTTAAAAAATGCAATTTTCTTAATAATCATCGTAGACTATTGAATTTAACTTTATTTTCATCAGAAAGACGAGAGAAATTGATTGCCGTTAAAAAATTTCAGCTAACTTCAATAGCAAAAAAATTAGTCAGTCACAGTGAACATTTTTGAAAATTTAAGAAAATTATTGATTTTTCAGACTTTGATCGGCCGTAGCGGCCAAACGAAAACTCCAAATTGAACGCGGATTGCAAATCTGAGCTTCTCGTACGTTAATTAGTCGGATTAGAGATTTTCAATTTTTGATAAAATCGTGAAAAAAAGACATGAGTAAACCCCTTGGAAATTTGTTAAAAAATGCAATTTTCTTAATAATCATCGTAGACTATTGAATTTAACTTTATTTTCATCAGAAGACGAGAGAAATTGATTGCCGTTAAAAAATTTCAGCTAACTTCAATAGCAAAAAAATTAGTCAGTCACAGTGAACATTTTTGAAAATTTACGAAAATAATTGATTTTTCAGACTTTGATCGGCCGTAGCGGCCAAACGAAAACTCCAAATTGAACGCGGTTTGCAAAACTGAGCTTCTCGTACGTTAATTAGTCGGATTAGAGATTTTCAATTTTTGATAAAATCGTGAGAAAAGACATGACTAACCCCCTTGGAAATTTTGTTAAAAAATGCAACTTTCTTAAAAATCATCGTAGACTATTGAATTTAACTTTATTTTCATCAGAAAGACGAGAGAAATTGATTGGCGTTAAAAAATTTCAGCTAACTTCAATAGCAAAAAAATTAGTCAGTCACAGTGAACATTTTTGAAAATTTACGAAAATAATTGATTTTTCAGACTTTGATCGGCCGTAGCGGCCAAACGAAAACTCCAAATTGAACGCGGTTTGCAAATCTGAGCTTCTCGTACGTTAATTAGTCGGATTAGAGATTTTCAATTTTTGATAAAATCGTGAAAAAAGACATGACTAACCCCCTTGGAAATTTTGTTAAAAAATGCAACTTTCTTAAAAATCATCGTAGACTATTGAATTTAACTTTATTTTCATCAGAAAGACGAGAGAAATTGATTGCCGTTAAAAAATTTCAGCTAACTTCAATAGCAAAAAAAATAGTCAGTCACAGTGAACATTTTTGAAAATTTACGAAAATAATTGATTTTTCAGACTTTGATCGGCCGTAGCGCCAAACGAAAACTCCAAATTGAACGCGGATTGCAAATCTGAGCTTCTCGTACGTTAATCAGTCGGATTAGAGATTTTCAATTTTTGATAAAATCGTGAAAAAAAGACATGAGTAAACCCCTTGGAAATTTGTTAAAAAATGCAATTTTCTTAATAATCATCGTAGACTATTGAATTTAACTTTATTTTCATCAGAAAGACGAGAGAAATTGATTGCCGTTAAAAAATTTCAGCTAACTTCAATAGCAAAAAAATTAGTCAGTCACAGTGAACATTTTTGAAAATTTACGAAAATAATTGATTTTTCAGACTTTGATCGGCCGTAGCGGCCAAACGAAAACTCCAAATTGAACGCGGTTTGCAAATCTGAGCTTCTCGTACGTTAATTAGTCGGATTAGAGATTTTCAATTTTTGATAAAATCGTGAAAAAAGACATGACTAACCCCCTTGGAAATTTTGTTAAAAAATGCAACTTTCTTAAAAATCATCTTAGACTATTGAATTTAACTTTATTTTCATCAGAAAGACGAGAGAAATTGATTGGCGTTAAAAAAATTCAGCTAACTTCAATAGCAAAAAAATTAGTCAGTCACAGTGAACATTTTTGAAAATTTAAGAAAATTATTGATTTTTCAGACTTTGATCGGCCGTAGCGGCCAAACGAAAACTCCAAATTGAACGCGGATTGCAAATCTGAGCTTCTCGTACATTAATTAGTCGGATTAGAGATTTTCAATTTTTGATAAAATCGTGAAAAAAAGACATGAGTAAACCCCTTGGAAATTTGTTAAAAAATGCAACTTTCTTAATAATCATCGTAGACTATTGAATTTAACTTTATTTTCATCAGAAAGACGAGAGAAATTGATTGCCGTTAAAAAATTTCAGCTAACTTCAATAGCAAAAAAATTAGTCAGTCACAGTAAACATTTTTGAAAATTTACGAAAATAATTGATTTTTCAAACTTTGATCGGCCGTAGCGGCCAAACGAAAACTCCAAATTGAACGCGGTTTGCAAATCTGAGCTTCTCGTACGTTAATTAGTCGGATTAGAGATTTTCAATTTTTGATAAAATCGTGAAAAAAGACATGACTAACCCCCTTGGAAATTTTGTTAAAAAATGCAACTTTCTTAAAAATCATCGTAGACTATTGAATTTAACTTTATTTTCATCAGAAAGACGAGAGAAATTGATTGCCGTTAAAAAATTTCAGCTAACTTCAATAGCAAAAAAAATAGTCAGTCACAGTGAACATTTTTGAAAATTTACGAAAATAATTGATTTTTCAGACTTTGATCGGCCGTAGCGGCCAAACGAAAACTCCAAATTGAACGCGGATTGCAAATCTGAGCTTCTCGTACGTTAATTAGTCGGATTAGAGATTTTCAATTTTTGATAAAATCGTGAAAAAAAGACATGAGTAAACCCCTTGGAAATTTGTTAAAAAATGCAATTTTCTTAATAATCATCGTAGACTATTGAATTTAACTTTATTTTCATCAGACAGACGAGAGAAATTGATTGCCGTTAAAAAATTTCAGCAAACTTCAATAGCAAAAAAATTAGTCAGTCACAGTGAACATTTTTGAAAATTTACGAAAATAATTGATTTTTCAGACTTTGATCGGCCGTAGCGGCCAAACGAAAACTCCAAATTGAACGCGGTTTGCAAATCTGAGCTTCTCGTACGTTAATTAGTCGGATTAGAGATTTTCAATTTTTGATAAAATCGTGAAAAAAGACATGACTAACCCCCTTGGAAATTTTGTTAAAAAATGCAACTTTCTTAAAAATCATCGTAGACTATTGAATTTAACTTTATTTTCATCAGAAAGACGAGAGAAATTGATTGGCGTTAAAAAAATTCAGCTAACTTCAATAGCAAAAAAATTAGTCAGTCACAGTGAACATTTTTGAAAATTTACGAAAATAATTGATTTTTCAGACTTTGATCGGCCGTAGCGGCCAAACGAAAACTCCAAATTGAACGCGGATTGCAAATCTGAGCTTCTCGTACGTTAATTAGTCGGATTAGAGATTTTCAATTTTTGATAAAATCGTGAAAAAAAGACATGAGTAAACCCCTTGGAAATTTGTTAAAAAATGCAATTTTCTTAATAATCATCGTAGACTATTGAATTTAACTTTATTTTCATCAGAAAGACGAGAGAAATTGATTGCCGTTAAAAAATTTCAGCTAACTTCAATAGCAAAAAAATTAGTCAGTCACAGTGAACATTTTTGAAAATTTAAGAAAATTATTGATTTTTCAGACTTTGATCGGCCGTAGCGGCCAAACGAAAACTCCAAATTGAACGCGGATTGCAAATCTGAGCTTCTCGTACGTTAATTAGTCGGATTAGAGATTTTCAATTTTTGATAAAATCGTGAAAAAAAGACATGAGTAAACCCCTTGGAAATTTGTTAAAAAATGCAATTTTTCTTAATAATCATCGTAGACTATTGAATTTAACTTTATTTTCAGACGAGAGAAGTTGATTGCCGTTAAAAAATTTCAGCTAACTTCAATAGCAAAAAAATTAGTCAGTCACAGTGAACATTTTTGAAAATTTAAGAAAATTATTGATTTTTCAGACTTTGATCGGCCGTAGCGGCCAAACGAAAACTCCAAATTGAACGCGGTTTGCAAATCTGAGCTTCTCGTACGTTAATTAGTCGGATTAGAGATTTTCAATTTTTGATAAAATCGTGAAAAAAGACATGACTAACCCCCTTGGAAATTTTGTTAAAAAATGCAACTTTCTTAAAAATCATCGTAGACTATTGAATTTAACTTTATTTTCATCAGAAAGACGAGAGAAATTGATTGCCGTTAAAAAATTTCAGCTAACTTCAGTAGCAAAAAAATTAGTCAGTCACAGTGAACATTTTTGAAAATTTACGAAAATAATTGATTTTTCAGACTTTGATCGGCCGTAGCGGCCAAACGAAAACTCCAAATTGAACGCGGATTGCAAATCTGAGCTTCTCGTACGTTAATTAGTCGGATTAGAGATTTTCAATTTTTGATAAAATCGTGAAAAAAGACATGACTAACCCCCTTGGAAATTTTGTTAAAAAATGCAACTTTCTTAATAATCATCGTAGACTATTGAATTTAACTTTATTTTCATCAGAAAGACGAGAGAAATTGATTGCCGTTAAAAAATTTCAGCTAACTTCAATAGCAAAAAAATTAGTCAGTCACAGTGAACATTTTTGAAAATTTACGAAAATAATTGATTTTTCAGACTTTGATCGGCCGTAGCGGCCAAACGAAAACTCCAAATTGAACGCGGATTGCAAATCTGAGCTTCTCGTACGTTAATTAGTCGGATTAGAGATTTTCAATTTTTGATAAAATCGTGAAAAAAGACATGACTAACCCCCTTGGAAATTTTGTTAAAAAATGCAACTTTCTTAATAATCATCGTAGACTATTGAATTTAACTTTATTTTCATCAGAAAGACGAGAGAAATTGATTGCCGTTAAAAAATTTCAGCTAACTTCAATAGCAAAAAAATTAGTCAGTCACAGTGAACATTTTTGAAAATTTAAGAAAATTATTGATTTTTCAGACTTTGATCGGCCGTAGCGGCCAAACGAAAACTCCAAATTGAACGCGGTTTGCAAATCTGAGCTTCTCGTACGTTAATTAGTCGGATTAGAGATTTTCAATTTTTGATAAAATCGTGAAAAAAGACATGACTAACCCCCTTGGAAATTTTGTTAAAAAATGCAACTTTCTTAAAAATCATCGTAGACTATTGAATTTAACTTTATTTTCATCAGAAAGACGAGAGAAATTGATTGCCGTTAAAAAATTTCAGCTAACTTCAATAGCAAAAAAATTAGTCAGTCACAGTGAACATTTTTGAAAATTTACGAAAATAATTGATTTTTCAGACTTTGATCGGCCGTAGCGGCCAAACGAAAACTCCAAATTGAACGCGGATTGCAAATCTGAGCTTCTCGTACGTTAATTAGTCGGATTAGAGATTTTCAATTTTTGATAAAATCGTGAAAAAAGACATGACTAACCCCCTTGGAAATTTTGTTAAAAAATGCAACTTTCTTAAAAATCATCGTAGACTATTGAATTTAACTTTATTTTCATCAGAAAGACGAGAGAAGTTGATTGCCGTTAAAAAATTTCAGCTAACTTCAATAGCAAAAAAAATAGTCAGTCACAGTGAACATTTTTGAAAATTTACGAAAATAATTGATTTTTCAGACTTTGATCGGCCGTAGCGGCCAAACGAAAACTCCAAATTGAACGCGGATTGCAAATCTGAGCTTCTCGTACGTTAATTAGTCGGATTAGAGATTTTCAATTTTTGATAAAATCGTGAAAAAAGACATGACTAACCCCCTTGGAAATTTTGTTAAAAAATGCAACTTTCTTAAAAATCATCGTAGAGTATTGAATTTAACTTTATTTTCATCAGAAAGACGAGAGAAATTGATTGCCGTAAAAAAATTTCAGCTAACTTCGATAGCAAAAAAATTAGTCAGTCACAGTGAACATTTTTGAAAATTTACGAAAATAATTGATTTTTCAGACTTTGATCGGCCGTAGCGGCCAAACGAAAACTCCAAATTGAACGCGGATTGCAAAATCTGAGCTCCTCGTCCGTCAATTGGTCGGATTAGAGATTTTTAATTTTTGATGAAAACTCGAAAAAAAGACATGAGTTTCCCCTTGGAAATTTGTTAAAAAATGCAACTTTCTTAATAATCATCGTAGACTATTGAATTTAACTTTTTTTTCATCAGAAAGACGAGAGAAATTGATTGCCGTTAAAAAATTTCAGCTAACTTCAATAGCAAAAAAATTAGTCAGTCACAGTGAAAATTTTTGAAAATTTACGAAAATAATTGATTTTTCAGACTTCGATCGGCCGTAGCGGCCAAACGAAAACTCCCAATTGAACGCGGTTTGCAAATCTGAGCTTCTCGTATGTTAATTAGTCGGATTAGAGATATTCAATTTTTGATAAAATCGTGAAAAAAGACATGACTAACCCCTTTGGAAATTTTGTTAAAAAATGCAACTTTCTTAAAAATCATCGTAGACTATTGAATTTAACTTTATTTTCATCAGAAAGACGAGAGAAATTGATTGCCGTTAAAAAATTTCAGCTAACTTCAATAGCAAAAAAATTAGTCAGTCACAGTGAACATTTTTGAAAATTTAAGAAAATAATTGATTTTTCAGACTTTGATCGGCCGTAGCGGCCAAACGAAAACTCCAAATTGAACGCGGTTTGCAAATCTGAGCTTCTCGTACGTTAATTAGTCGGAATAGAGATTTTCAATTTTTCATAAAATCGTGAAAAAAAGACTTGAGTAAACCCCTTGGAAATTTTGTTAAAAAATGCAACTTTCTTAAAAATCATCGTAGACTATTGAATTTAACTTTATTTTCATCAGAAAGACGAGAGAAATTGATTGCCGTTAAAAAATTTCAGCTAACTTCAATAGCAAAAAAATTAGTCAGTCACAGTGAACATTTTTGAAAATTTACGAAAATAATTGATTTTTCAGACTTTGATCGGCCGTAGCGGCCAAACGAAAACTCCAAATTGAACGCGGATTGCAAATCTGAGCTTCTCGTACGTTAATTAGTCGGATTAGAGATTTTCAATTTTTGATAAAATCGTGAAAAAAGACATGACTAACCCCCTTGGAAATTTTGTTAAAAAATGCAACTTTCTTTAAAATCATCGTAGACTATTGAATTTAACTTTATTTTCATCAGAAAGACGGGAGAAGTTGATTGCCGTTAAAAAATTTCAGCTAACTTCAATAGCAAAAAAATTAGTCAGTCACAGTGAACATTTTTGAAAATTTAAGAAAATTATTGATTTTTCAGACTTTGATCGGCCGTAGCGGCCAAACGAAAACTCCAAATTGAACGCGGTTTGCAAATCTGAGCTTCTCGTACGTTAATTAGTCGGAATAGAGATTTTCAATTTTTGATAAAATCGTGAAAAAAGACATGACTAACCCCCTTGGAAATTAAGTTAAAAAATGCAACTTTCTTAAAAATCATCGTAGACTATTGAATTTAACTTTATTTTCATCAGAAAGACGAGAGAAATTGATTGCCGTTAAAAAATTTCAGCTAACTTCGATAGCAAAAAAAATAGTCAGTCACAGTGAACATTTTTGAAAATTTACGAAAATAATTGATTTTTCAGACTTTGATCGGCCGTAGCGGCCAAACGAAAACTCCAAATTGAACGCGGTTTGCAAATCTGAGCTTCTCGTACGTTAATTAGTCGGAATAGAGATTTTCAATTTTTGATAAAATCGTGAAAAAAAGACTTGAGTAAACCCCTTGGAAATTTTGTTAAAAAATGCAACTTTCTTAAAAATCATCGTAGACTATTGAATTTAACTTTATTTTCATCAGAAAGACGAGAGAAATTGATTGCCGTTAAAAAATTTCAGCTAACTTCAATAGCAAAAAAATTAGTCAGTCACAGTGAACATTTTTGAAAATTTAAGAAAATGATTGATTTTTCAGACTTTGATCGGCCGTAGCGGCCAAACGAAAACTCCAAATTGAACGCGGTTTGCAAATCTGAGCTTCTCGTACGTTAATTAGTCGGATAAGAGATTTTCAATTTTTGATAAAATCGTGAAAAAAGACAATCCCCTTGGAAATTTTGTTAAAAAATGCAACTTTCTTAAAAATCATCGTAGACTATTGAATTTAACTTTATTTTCATCAGAAAGACGAGAGAAATTGATTGCCGTTAAAAAATTTCAGCTAACTTCAATAGCAAAAAAAATAGTCAGTCACAGTGAACATTTTTGAAAATTTACGAAAATAATTGATTTTACAGACTTTGATCGGCCGTAGCGGCCAAACGAAAACTCCAAATTGAACGCGGATTGCAAATCTGAGCTTCTCGTACGTTAATTAGTCGGATTAGAGATTTTCAATTTTTGATAAAATCGTGAAAAAAAGACATGAGTAAACCCCTTGGAAATTTGTTAAAAAATGCAACTTTCTTAATAATCATCGTAGGCTATTGAATTTAACTTTATTTTCATCAGAAAGACGAGAGAAATTGATTGCCGTTAAAAAATTTCAGCTAACTTCAATAGCAAAAAAATTAGTCAGTCACAGTGAACATTTTTGAAAATTTACGAAAATAATTGATTTTTCAGACTTTGATCGGCCGTAGCGGCCAAACGAAAACTCCAAATTGAACGCGGATTGCAAATCTGAGCTTCTCGTACGTTAATTAGTCGGATTAGAGATTTTCAATTTTTGATAAAATCGTGAAAAAAGACATGACTAACCCCCTTGGAAATTTTGTTAAAAAATGCAACTTTCTTAAAAATCATCGTAGACTATTGAATTTAACTTTATTTTCATCAGAAAGACGAGAGAAATTGATTGCCGTTAAAAAATTTCGGCTAACTTTAATAGCAAAAAAAATAGTCAGTCACAGTGAACATTTTTGAAAATTTACGAAAATAATTGATTTTTCAGACTTTCATCGGCCGTAGCGGCCAAACGAAAACTCCAAATTGAACGCGGATTGCAAATCTGAGCTTCTCGTACGTTAATTAGTCGGATTAGAGATTTTCAATTTTTGATAAAATCGTGAAAAAAGACATGACTAACCCCCTTGGAAATTTTGTTAAAAAATGCAACTTTCTTAATAATCATCGTAGACTATTGAATTTAACTTTATTTTCATCAGAAAGACGAGAGAAATTGATTGCCGTTAAAAAATTTCAGCTAACTTCAATAGCAAAAAAATTAGTCAGTCACAGTGAACATTTTTGAAAATTTACGAAAATAATTGATTTTTCAGACTTTGATCGGCCGTAGCGGCCAAACGAAAACTCCAAATTGAACGCGGATTGCAAATCTGAGCTTCTCGTACGTTAATTAGTCGGATTAGAGATTTTCAATTTTTGATAAAATCGTGAAAAAAGACATGACTAACCCCCTTGGAAATTTTGTTAAAAAATGCAACTTTCTTAAAAATCATCGTAGACTATTGAATTTAACTTTATTTTCATCAGAAAGACGAGAGAAGTTGATTGCCGTTAAAAAATTTCAGCTAACTTCAATAGCAAAAAAATTAGTCAGTCACAGTGAACATTTTTGAAAATTTAAGAAAATTATTGATTTTTCAGACTTTGATCGGCCGTAGCGGCCAAACGAAAACTCCAAATTGAACGCGGTTTGCAAATCTGAGCTTCTCGTACGTTAATTAGTCGGATTGGAGTTTTTCAATTTTTGATAAAATCGTGAAAAAAGACATGAGTAAACCCCTTGGAAATTTGTTAAAAAATGCAACTTTCTTAATAATCATCGTAGACTATTGAATTTAACTTTATTTTCATCAGAAAGACGAGAGAAATTGATTGCCGTTAAAAAATTTCAGCTAACTTCAATAGCAAAAAAATTAGTCAGTCACAGTGAACATTTTTGAAAATTTAAGAAAATTATTGATTTTTCAGACTTTGATCGGCCGTAGCGGCCAAACGAAAACTCCAAATTGAACGCGGTTTGCAAATCTGAGCTTCTCGTACGTTAATTAGTCGGATTAGAGATTTTCAATTTTTGATAAAATCGTGAAAAAAGACATGACTAACCCCCTTGGAAATTTTGTTAAAAAATGCAACTTTCTTAAAAATCATCGTAGACTATTGAATTTAACTTTATTTTCATCAGAAAGACGAGAGAAGTTGATTGCCGTTAAAAAATTTCAGCTAACTTCAATAGCAAAAAAAATAGTCAGTCACAGTGAACATTTTTGAAAATTTAAGAAAATTATTGATTTTTCAGACTTTGATCGGCCGTAGCGGCCAAACGAAAACTCCAAATTGAACGCGGTTTGCAAATCTGAGCTTCTCGTACGTTAATTAGTCGGATTGGAGTTTTTCAATTTTTGATAAAATCGTGAAAAAAGACATGAGTAAACCCCTTGGAAATTTGTTAAAAAATGCAACTTTCTTAATAATCATCGTAGACTATTGAATTTAACTTTATTTTCATCAGAAAGACGAGAGAAATTGATTGCCGTTAAAAAATTTCAGCTAACTTCAATAGCAAAAAAATTAGTCAGTCACAGTGAACATTTTTGAAAATTTAAGAAAATTATTGATTTTTCAGACTTTGATCGGCCGTAGCGGCCAAACGAAAACTCCAAATTGAACGCGGTTTGCAAATCTGAGCTTCTCATACGTTAATTAGTCGGAATAGAGATTTTCAATTTTTGATAAAATCGTGAAAAAAGACATGACTAACCCCCTTGGAAATTTTGTTAAAAAATGCAACTTTCTTAAAAATCATCGTAGACTATTGAATTTAACTTTATTTTCATCAGAAAGACGAGAGAAATTGATTGCCGTTAAAAAATTTCAGCTAACTTCAATAGCAAAAAAAATAGTCAGTCACAGTGAACATTTTTGAAAATTTACGAAAATAATTGATTTTTCAGACTTTGATCGGCCGTAGCGGCCAAACGAAAACTCCAAATTGAACGCGGATTGCAAATCTGAGCTTCTCGTACGTTAATTAGTCGGATTAGAGATTTTCAATTTTTGATAAAATCGTGAAAAAAGACATGACTAACCCCCTTGGAAATTTGTTAAAAAATGCAACTTTCTTAATAATCATCGTAGACTATTGAATTTATTTTTTTTTCATCAGAAAGACGAGAGAAATTGATTGCCGTTAAAAAAATTCAGCTAACTTCAATAACAAAAAAATTAGTCAGTCACAGTGAACATTTTTGAAAATTTACGAAAATTATTGATTTTTCAGACTTTGATCGGCCGTAGCGGCCAAACGAAAACTCCAAATTGAACGCGGTTTGCAAATCTGAGCTTCTCGTACGTTAATTAGTCGGATTAGAGATTTTCAATTTTTGATAAAATCGTGAAAAAAGACATGACTAACCCCCTTGGAAATTTTGTTAAAAAATGCAACTTTCTTAAAAATCATCGTAGACTATTGAATTTAACTTTATTTTCATCAGAAAGACGAGAGAAATTGATTGCCGTTAAAAAATTTCAGCTAACTTCAATAGCAAAAAAAATAGTCAGTCACTGTGAACATTTTTGAAAATTTTCGAAAATAATTGATTTTTCAGACTTTGATCGGCCGTAGCGGCCAAACGAAAACTCCAAATTGAACGCGGTTTGCAAATCTGAGCTTCTCGTACGTTAATTAGTCGGATTAGAGATTTTTAATTTTTGATAAAATCGTGAAAAAAGACATGACTAACCCCCTTGGAAATTTTGTTAAAAAATGCAACTTTCTTAAAAATCATCGTAGACTATTGAATTTAACTTTATTTTCATCAGAAAGACGAGAGAAATTGATTGCCGTAAAAAAATTTCAGCTAACTTCAATAGCAAAAAAAATAGTCAGTCACAGTGAACATTTTTGAAAATTTACGAAAATAATTGATTTTTCAGACTTTGATCGGCCGAAGCGGCCAAACGAAAACTCCAAATTGAACGCGGTTTGCAAATCTGAGCTTCTCGTACGTTAATTAGTCGGATTAGAGATTTTCAATTTTTGATAAAATCGTGAAAAAAGACATGACTAACCCCCTTGGAAATTAAGTTAAAAAATGCAACTTTTGATGAAAACTCGAAAAAAAGACATGAGTAAACCGCTTGGAAATTTGTTAAAAAATGCAACTTTCTTAATAATCATCGTAGACTATTGAATTTAACTTTTTTTTCATCAGAAAGACGAGAGAAATTGATTGCCGTTAAAAAATTTCAGCTAACTTCAATAACAAAAAAATTAGTCAGTCACAGTGAACATTTTTGAAAATTTACGAAAATAATTGATTTTTTTTTTTGAACGAAAACTCCAAATTGAACGTGGATTGCAAATCTGAGCTCCTCGTATGTCAATTAGTCGGATTAGAGATTTTTAATTTTTGATGAAAACACGAAAAAAAGACATGAGTAAACCCCCTTGGAAATTTGTTAAAAAATGCAACTTTCTTAATAATCATCGTAGACTATTGAATTTCACATTTTTTTCATCAGAAAAACGAGAGAAATTGATTGCCGTTAAAAAATTTCAACTATCTTCAATAGCAAAAAAATTAAATTATCTTTCATAATTTTGACGTTTTAAACGTCAGTTTCATGCGAGTCTACAAAACGCTCGATGTACATTTAAAATATGATTTCAATTGAAAATAAACTATGAAAATGTAAATATAAATGATGATACCATCGGAGAAAGTGACATGATGGCCACATCACCATTTTTTAAGATGTTTGAAGGGAATTTGCTTTTCATATGTATTCGTGCAATGTAGTTGCCATGTGAAACATTTTTGCAATTCGCTTTTTAGTAACATTCGGAAATATGCTTGCCTCACAAATAATAAACGAAACGTGAGGTCATTCACTCGCCTTCGTTAAACCGATTGCAGCGCCCAAAAAAAAAAGAGTGAAATATTCTCCATTCTTTAAAATTAGGAATTCAATGCGACATTGTATCGCCCAAAAAAGGCCACAGAAATCCAATAAATTTTCCGAAACAAACCGCGTCCCACGCGGCCGTCTCTCTAACGCACAGAAACACAAAATTTTTACGAATCGAAACATCGAGCGCGGCAAATAAATCAGAAAAGGAAAAGGTCAGACTCCTGCACGCTTGCTCGCCGCCGCGTTGATAATTTTGGAGCCTTTTGAATAGCCTGGCGCCAGGAGGTGTCGTAAAAAAGAGTAAAATTATTTCGGCACGCCGAAAAAAAAATCGGACCTCGGGGCCGCGGCGAAAACCGGGAGGCGCCGCAATCATTCCGCGACCTCAGCAATAATTTGCGATGCAATTAGCGCGGCCTTGTTCTTCTGGGATCACGATTTTATTGGAATCCGTTGCGTTTAATTGGTCTGCGGTAACTCTCTTCTTATTTATGATGCAGAATAAAACCCATTATAGCCACAAGTCATAAATAATAACGGTCTTTAATGAAATATGACAACAAATTCGTTCGTTTCTTTGCATGTTCCAATAGCCAACTTGAAGTCTCTATTATTATTAATAGTTATTATTATCCCGGCGGCTATAGACTTCGTGGTGGTTTAATCGAATGATTCTGCGTGCGCTGGTATCAAAAGGCGTGTCTGAGATTTGGCATTTCTTGAAGTGCCAGGAGTACCCAAAATCTAGTTACCCTTAAAATAAATCATAAAAAAACTTATCTTGACAACACAGTTTTTAAAATTATAAAACAGCGGATATTCCCAAATTTACACAAGTTTAGGAAAACCGTCAAAAATAATGCCATTACCATATTTTTTTGGCGATAAAAGGCAGTATCGATGAAAAAATATGGATACAGTTAATTTAGAGATGATGCTATGCAGACCAACGATAGAGGAAGATGACCAATTCTATCCTTAAAAAATCTGCCAGGTTTCCATTGATTTCCCGACTTGGTCAGTCAAATTGTTTAATTCTACGAATTCAGGAATGAATTAAAGTAAATGAGCTGCAACTTAACGGCAAACTATCATTCTTAAAGTAAATAATGACGAGCCCAATTTATCGATACTATAGTATAGTAGTTAGATGATCACAAAAAGTCTCAAAATGTTAGAAAAGTTCACTCAGTTTAAGTTAGGACATCGAGTGTTAGTTCAACGTTTACTGAACATTTACAACATTTAAGAACGGCATTCGATAGATGAAACGCACATAGGCTAAAGATACATTTGGAAATTTGCTCAAAAAGAATTAAAATATTTGGGGTATGTAATAAATTCGAAAGGAATACGAACGTTACTTAATAACAAAATTTCAAGAATTTCAAGTGTTTTTTTTTTCCTTCAGTATATTACCAATTTGTAAAAAAATGAGATCTCGATAATAAACGTATTATTACTACTATTATTAATAGCATTCAGCAGTAATTGACAATCGCTTGAAATGATCGATTGATTCTTCAGGAGGCCATTAAACTGCGCTTTTACATAATCTATATCTGTCGTTGTAGAAACTAGGGTTGCCAACAGGCTTTACTAACAAATAATTAATTCTCCTGCGCGTTCACATGAATAATAAAATATTTAAAACAATATTTTGCCTAAACAGGTCATCTCCATCGGCAGTACCGAAGAGGGTAAAAAAAATAAAACATGATTTTTAATCGTTTTGGGCAGTTTGAAATTGGAGAAAATCAATATTTTAAAAAGTATGCACTTTATGTAAAAAATTTGTATATGTCTTCGATTTAGTTTCAATAGTTATTAAAAAATCTGACATTTGCGTTGAATTCAATTTTCTCCCTTCCACACCCCTGCTGAGGTATTTCGAGAATGTCGAATTAAAAAATTACGGATCACCGTAAATCGTAGAGAAAACGGTCCTGCATATTTTTTTTTCAAAATACGATGAAATATTTTTTTGTTTAATTTAATTTAATTGCAAATTTCAAAAATCATACCTCGAAAAACATGGTCTGGAAGGATAGGGGTGTTTTAAAATAAAAAAAAAATCCCAATGCAAGCTGGTTATATCCTCTGGCATCCCTGAAAGTTTCACCTTTTCAATTTGAAAAGAAAAAAAATACGTCCTCAAAAGAAAAAAAAACGAATTCGGGGGGTGCAAATGAAGTGTAAGGGTAGTTTGAAAAGTTTTGAAAAAATTTCCAATCAAAGCCGGTTATATCCTCTAGCATTCATGAAAGTTTCAGCTTTTCGAACTGAAAAGAAAAGAAATACGTCCTTAAAAGAAGAAACGAACGAACTCGGGGGTGCAAATGAAGTATAAGGGTAGTTTCAAAATTTTTGAAAAAATTCCCAATGTAAGCCGGTTAAATCCTCTGGCATCCCTGAAAGTTTCAGCTTTTCAATTTGAAAAGAAAAAAATACGGCCTCAAAAGAAAAAAAAAACGAACTCAGGGGGTGAAAATGAAGCGTAAGTGTAGTTTTAAAAATTTTGAAAAAATTCCCAATGAAAGCCGGTTATATCCTCTGGCATTCATGAAAGTTTCAGCTTTTCGAATTGAAAAGAAAAAAAAATACATCATTAAAAGAAGAAACGAACGAACTCGGGGGTGCAAATGAAGTATAAGGGCAGTTTCAAAAATTTTGAAAAAATTCCCAATGCAAGCCGGTTAAATCCTCTTGCATCCCTGAAAGTTTCAGCTTTTCAATTTGAAAAGAAGAAAATACGAACTCGGGGGGTGCAAATGAAGCGTAAGGGTAGTTTTAAAAATTTTGAAAAAATTTCCAATCAAAGCCGGTTATATCCTCTGGCATTCATGAAAGTTTCAGCTTTTCGAATTGAAAAGAAAAAAAATACATCATTAAAAGAAGAAACGAACGAACTCGGGGGTGCAAATGAAGTATAAGGGCAGTTTCAAAAATTTTGAAAAAATTCCCAATGCAAGCCGGTTAAATCCTCTTGCATCCCTGAAAGTTTCAGCTTTTCAATTTGAAAAGAAGAAAATACGAACTCGGGGGGTGCAAATGAAGCGTAAGGGTAGTTTTAAAAATTTTGAAAAAATTTCCAATCAAAGCCGGTTATATCCTCTAGCATTCATGGAAGTTTCAGCTTTTGAATTTGAAAAGAAAAAAAATACGTCCTCAAAAGGAAAAAAAAAACGAACTCGGGGGTGAAAATTAAGCGTAAGGGTAGTTTGAAATTTTTTGAAAAAATTCCCAATGAAATCCGGTTATATCCTCTGGCATCCCTGAAAGTTTCAGCTTTTCAATTTGAAAAGAAAAAAATACGTCCTCAAAAAAAAAAAAACGAACTCGGGGGGTGAAAATGAAGCGTAAGGGTAGTTTGAAAAATTTTGAAAAAATTCCCAATGATAGCCGGTTATATCCTCTGGCATTCATGAAAGTTTCAGCTTTTCGAATTGATGAGAAAAAAAAAATACGCCCTTAAAAGAAGAAACGAACGAACTCGGGGTGCAAATGAAGTATAAAGGTAGTTTCAAAATTTTTGAAAAAATTCCCAATGCAAGCCGGTTAAATCCTCTGGCATCTCTAAAAGTTTCAGCTTTTCAATTTGAAAAGAAAAAAATACGTCCTCAAAAGAAAAAAAAAACAAATTCGGGGGTGCAAATGAAGCGTAAGGGTAGTTTCAAAAATTTTGAAAAAAATTCTAATGAAAGCCAGTTATATCTTCAAGCATCCCTGAAAGTTTTAGCTTTTCAATTTGAAAAGAAAAAAATAAATCATCAAAAGAAGAAAAACGAAAAACTGGGTGACGCGCTCCGGAAGGGTAGGGGGTGTTTTAAAAATTTTGAAAAAAATACAGATGAAGGCTCGTCTTATCCCGAACCCCCCCTAATAGTTTCAACTCTTTGATATAAATAGAAAAAAATACGTCCTCGAAAGAAATAAAAAAGAAAGAAAAAAATGTCCGGGGCGGGCCAAATAACGCCCTCTGGAGGGGCGGGGGGTGTTTGGAGGGTTTTGAAAAAATTAGGGATCACGGCCCGTCTCACCCCCCCCGCCTACCCTGAAAGTTTAATCTCTTCGATTTCCATAGAAAAAATACGTCCCCGAAAGTACGCCCGAAGGTAAAAAAGGGGGTGTGGTCTGATTGGGGCAACAATTCCAAAATCAGGCACCGAGCGTCTCTTTGAAATCGTTTTTAATTTCTAAAAAAATCGGCCGCCGCCCTACCGCTCGGTCGCCGACCGACTTCTGATCCGGCGCGTTTTGATGTTTTTTTTTTTCGATTTTCAAAAATTCGCCCAGGGGGCTCTGCTGATTCTAGAAGGGTGGAAGTCGTCGGGATAGACTCGATCGACCATTTTACACAAATTGAGAAAAACAAATTTCGAGTGTACTTTAAACCGCGCTCCCTGGGGGTGGGGGTTGATTACCACAATCAAATTTTACGTTTTGGCGCCCTCTATACGTCTGAGAAATTTCAACTCTCTACGACTTTTACTTTTTTCACTATTCAAGTTTTTAAAACTCAATTCGTATATATAAAAAATAAATAAATAAATAAATTAGTTCTTGGACTTAAAAAATATAATTTTTCTTAAATAAACATTTTTTCAGCTGCAGGCTTCTCGACGAAGTAGAAACGGTGCAGAGCTTTAAGTTTTATAGTTAAGCTCATTATGTTCTTAAGTTCAGTAGCGCACTTTCTACAATCATTAAGTTATAATCATTTGAAAATTAAAATTTATACGAGAGAATCGTAGTTTTCTTGTGTTTTCATCTGGGCGTAACCATGGTAATAAGTGTCAATAAGAACAGCCATTTGTAAAGTTTTTATAAAGTCTGACGTTTAAAACGTCAAAATTATGAAAGATGAAAAAATAATACTTCAAATTCAAAAACTCAATTTACTCAAAAACTAAAGGGATTTCGAAAAAAACTTATTCTTTATAAGTTGTTCATTTTAGCATTCTCTACAATTATTATTAACATAAATTCGATGTAACTATTATCGTTTTATAATTATAAACCAAAAATTAAAAAAATAATAATAATTTTTTTTCTCGAATAAAAATGATTTTATGAAAAATGTTTTCAAGCAAAAGATGTTCATTTCTTTGTTGTCTTCAAAGTTTGTTGAAATGTTTTTGTGATATTTTTCATATTTAAGAAAATATTGGCAAAAAACAAAAAACAGTTAAGGTAAACGCCCACTTCCGGTGTACGAAATTTTACCAAAAGCTTTTCAGTTCTTCAGATTATCAAATGAGACGGAGGTTCAAAGTTTCATATCAATTGCTCTATTAGTTTTTGAGATACAGCGAGCACAGACAGACACACACACAGACACAAATTTTCTTTTTCCAGAAATTGTTGAAATGGCATCTAAGGACCCCAAAACGGATATTTCCGTAAAAAAATATTTTGAAAAAAAAATCACGATCACAATACTTTCTCGTAGTAAATAAAAACTTGAGATACAAATTATCACAGAGCATGATAAACATTCCGTGCAATCTCCGGCCGTGCACCGTAAAAAAAAAAGTTGGCATCCCTAGTAAAAACCATTCCAATAATATATTTATAATATGTTTATGTGTGCAAGATAGATGAATTAATGTCCTGTCCTGTGTTCATTAAGTTATCGCGCCGACCTCACAGATATGAAAAACGGCTAAATTTAGACGTCGAAAAATTATTTGTTTGCACAAGCTGTCGGGAATATTACCACCAGCATTTTGTTTACATTTCCTATCTATGCTATGGAAAAAAATATAACGTCCGTATCTAATCCCTCTATTGGTGCTTCGGGGATGAAGCACCTATCGTGAGTAGGAAATTACCGCCAACATTTTATTTACATTTTTTATGACAGGAAAAAAAAGAAAATTTTTACCTAATCCATTTTGTTTACATTTTCTACGATAGGAAAAAAAAACTTACCTTATCCCTTTATTGGTGCTGGTAGGTAGGTAGCGTTCGCTGGGTTCCACCACAAATGATTAATTTAAGTTCCACCATTGCTTGTTTATTCTTATGTTTGATTGCTAAAACAATAAGAAAAATACACCTTTAAAAATGTCCATCATTGTTTCAGTAAACGAAAAATTAAATAAACTTGAATCTAAAATGTTCTAGTCTATTTTACATTGTAATTCTTATTGTTTAAAATATTTATTTCGCAATTTTAGAAAAATAACAACATGCACAAAAATTACTTGTTATCACATGTGTGGGTTATTTATACCCACATTCATGATTATCACTGAAATGTTGTACATTGTTGCACAAAGAAGTATTTGCTGATATCGTCACTAAAATTAACTATCCTTTGAGGTAAGCTCAGTTACACAAATACCCTTGATAGTATCATAGCCATTTATATTTACGTTTTCATGGTTTATTTTCAATTGAAATCATATTTTAAATGTACATCGAGCGTTGTGTAAACTCGGATGAAACTGACGTTTAAAACGTCAAAATTATGAAAGATGGAATAATTAAACTTCAAATTCAAAAACTCAATTTACTCAAAAACTAAAGGGATTTCGAAAAAAACTTATTCTTTATAAGTTGTTCATTGTAGCATTCTCTACAATTATTATTAACTTAAATTTGCTGTAACTATTATCGTTTTATAATTATAAACCAAAAATTTAAAAAATAATAATACATTTTTTTCTCGAATAAAAATGATTTTATTAAAAATGTTTTCAAGCAAAAGATGTTCATTTCTTTGTTGTCTTCAAAGTTTGTTTAAATGTTTTTGTGATACTTTTCATATTTAAGAAAATATTGGCAAAAAACAAAAAACAGTTAAGGTAAACGCCCACTTCCGGTGTACGAAATTTTACCAAAAGCTTTACAGTTCTTCAGATTATCAAATGAGACGTATGTTCAAAGTTTCATATCAATTGCTCTATTAGTTTTTGAGATACAGCGCGCACAGATAGACACACACGCAGCTACACACACACGACACAATTTTTTTTTGCTTTCTTCGTTACGAAGTACAAGAAAGTATTGTGATCGTGTTTTTTTCAAATTTTTTTTTACGGAAATATCCCTTTTGGGGTCCCTAGATGCCATTCCAACAATTTCTGGAAAAATAAAAATTGTGTCTGTGTGAGTGTGTCTGTGTGTCTGTGTGCAGCAAATATTGTTACATTTGATCCAGGCTATTAAACGATTATATGATAAGTCATATTAGTATTCATTATGCACTAAGTAGGAAACAACGAGTTTTCTAAGTTTAAACTACTTTTATGTAAAATTGTGTTCTTTAAAAAATTTTGAAAAAAATCCCAATGCAAGCCGGTTATATCCTCCGGCATCCCTGAAAGTTTCAACTCTCTGATATAAATAGAAAAAAATAAATCACTAAAAGAAAAAAAACGAAAAACCGGGTAGTGGGTGTTTTAAAATTTTTGAAAAAAATACAGATGAAGGCTCGTCTTACCCCGCACCCCACCTGAAAGTTTCAACTCTCTGATATAAATAGAAAAAAAGAAATCACTAAAAGAAGAAAAACGAAAAACCGGGTGACGCGCTCTGGAAGGGTAGGATGTTTGAAAAATTTCGAAAAAAATACAGAAGAAGGCTCGTCTTACTCCGAACCCCCCCTAAAAGTTTAAACTCTCCGATATGAATAGAAAAAAATACGTCCTCGAAAGAAATAAAAAGGAAAGAGAAAAATGTCCGGGCTGAGCCGAATAACGCGCTCTGGAGGGGCGGGGGGTTGTCGGAAGGTTCTGAAAAAATTAGGCATCACGGCTCGTCTGACCTCTCGCCTACTCTGAAAGTTTCATTTCTTCGATTTCCATAGAAAAAAATACGTCCGCGAAAGTACGCCAAAAAGTAAAAAAGGAGGCGTGGCCCGATCGGTGCAAAAATTCAAAAATCGGGCACCGAGCTTCCCTTTAAAATTGATTTTAGTTTCTAAAAAACACGGCCGCCACCCTCTCGCTCGGTCGCCTATTGACTTCTGATCCGGCGCGTTTTGATGTTTTTTTTTCGATTTTCAAAAATTCGCCCAGGGGGCTCTGCTGGTTCTAGAGGGGTGGGAGCGGTCGGGATCGACTCGATCGACCATTTTACACAAACTGAGAAAAAAAAATTCAAACGTACTTTAAACCCCGCCCCCTGGAGGTGGGGTCCACCCCCCGAGGGTGGGGGTTGATTACCAAAATCTGATAATTTTTTACCTTTTGGCGCCCTCTATACGGTTTCAAAATTTCAACTCTCTACTAGTTTTACTTTTTTCACAATTCAAGATTTTAGACCTCAATTAGTATACAGGGCGTTTTAGAGCTCTGGGAACGGTCAATCACGTGCTTATTTTTCAAAATTTCGAAAAATGTTTTATACAAAAGTTGTGTATAATAGTGAGCTGCACGCCCTAAAAATATTTAAATTTATACAGGTTGTCTCATAACAAAGTTACAGACCAAACTTATGTTTTTTTTAATGGAACACCCTATATTTTTTCTCAGTTTTGAATTATATGGAGCAAATAAAGGTGAGTTACTTCAATACTCCCTATACCTATTGTTTGCCGTTTTCGAAATATTTGAAGATTTGTTGAAATGCATGGTCTGGGTGAAATTTTATTATTACCCCAGTGATTGACGTTGAACGATTAAAATCATTTCTATTATTTGCTTGAAGGTTCGAACTATAGATCCAACCATGATTTCATACAAAAAATTATACAGGGTGATAAAAAAATGCGGTAGAAAAACCGAACTTATAAAGTTAAATAACTTCGTTTTTTTCAAATGGCACACCCTGTATTTAGTAACGTATTCTCAAGTAGAATCCAATTATCTTGCAGATTATAATAATTATTCCTAATATGATAATCGCCGAATACAAGAAAACTATTGAGATTAGGAACAGGGAACCCTTACACAATCTGAAAGATACTTGGATTCTACTTAAGAATACGTTACTAAATACAGGGTGTGCCATTTGAAAAAACGAAGTTATTCAACTTTATTAGTTGGGTTTTTCTACCGCATTTTTTTATCACCCTGTATAATTTTTTGTATGAAATCATGCTTGGCTCTATAGTTCGAACCTTCAAGCAAATAATTGAAATGATTTTAATCGTTCAACGTCAATCACTGGGGCAGAAATAAAATTTCACCCAGACCATGCATTTCAACAAATCTTCCAATATTTCGAAAACGGCAAACAATAGGTATAGGGAGTATTGAAGTAACTCACCTTTATTTGCTCCATATAATTCAAAAATGACAAAAAATACAGGGTGTTCCATTTAAAAAAGCATAAGTTTAGTCTGTAACTTTGTTATGAGACACCCTGTATAAATTTAAATATTTTTATGGCGTGCAGCTCACTATTATACACAACTTTTGTTTTAAACATTTTTCGAAATTTTGAAAAATAAGCGCGTGATTGACCATTCCCAGAGCTCTGAAACACCCTGTATAAAAAATAAAAAAATAAATAAATAATAAATAAACCATTGGTATTTTATAGCCCGTTTGTTGATCTACAATGTTTCAGCAGTGTCATTTTCGCACTGGGGCGTAAATTTGGTCCAAAATGAGGACTGATAATATCGAAAAACTTAAATAAATATAAATATAAATATAAAACTTCGCATAGATCACTTTTACAAACTTATTAAATTCGTATGGACTTTAAAGTCTACTTAGCAGAAATGCAAAGATTCCATCAGCCGAAATAGCTCAGTTGGGAGAGCGTTAGACTGAAGATCTAAAGGTCCCTGGTTCGATCCATGGTTTCGGCAATCACTTTTTTACTTTTTAAATCATTAATTAAACACCTGCCGTGTATATCAACTTAAAATACGCGAAGTTAAGAAACATTTGTTTTAGCAAAACACGAATAATTAGGTAGAAACGCCAAAGTGGTGGAATCTATTGCTTGAATGCTGTACTGAACTTTTCCCCATCAGCAACTAACTACACAGATGAGACCTGAAAGGAGGAAACCGGTCTGTAGGTGTTCTGATGGGGGAACAATATTTAATGTTCACGAATAATTAGATATTTCAATTGCCGCATTACCATTTTACTAGCTGCTGTTGCAAAGTCCGTTAATTTTTCATTTAAAATTGTGAATAAATGGCCAGAACAAATGTCTATTTGGAGCCCGTGATGCGTCAGCAAACAAAATTCGAAAATGGAAAAAATCTTGAAAATGTACACAAGTAAAGCCCTTGGAACTTTTGCTCAAAAAATGCAACTCTTTTAATAATAATCGTAGACCATTGAAGTATACCAACATGCGAACAGAGTATATGCAACTCACATTTATAATGACCATCAATACCCTTGCACGTATTACGCCACTCGTGGTCGAAATCCGTAGGCTCGTATTTAAAACCCGCCATTATAAACTCGTTGAATAAACAACCACTTCCATTTAATTAAGATGGATTCTCAGTCCAGTGCCTCTCGTCGATCAATTTACAAAAAGACGTGGGACGTCAGAATTGTTATAATTATATCACTGCCCATCTCAATTACATTTTTTCCATTGTGCACATTAAATTGGATTAATTAAGTGTAATTCCAGTTCGAAAATTTTACATATCTTTGCAGAAACGTCTGTTATCTACGAAGCATTTGCATGCTCATCAATTATAAATAATTGCCCCATTGTCTGTCTCGATGGACTCGCTAATTGTGCAAATGAGATACGAGGAATCTCTCAGTTATTTACTTGTTTTAAAATACCTGTTGTTGCACAATTCAGTAGCGCAAATAGAATCCCATTATCATCTAATAAAATTATTCAATCGGCGATTGTAATTGAAATGCGGGCAAATAGAAAAACACTTTAATTGATTGTGAAATTGTGCAGATGTAATATAGACAATAACAGCACACGCGGTATACATATTCACTGTTTTTTTGTGTGTAATGTTTACATCTCTATTTGAAACACTGTGCGTAATTTAATTTCACTTCAAAGTTGAGAATAACATGTGAATAGTGGAAGCTATTCGAAGTTTTGTTGAATGCTTTGTAGGTGGTAAATTCGCTCTAGCTACTTTTACAGACCTTAGTAAAGCGTTCGATTGTGTTCCTAGTTATTTATTGTTAGCTAAACTAACCAAATACCATTTTAGTAAATTCAATATTGAATTTATTTAATGCTTTCTGCAACAAGTAAGGTTGTTTCTAATTTATTTACCATTTTAGTGTTCTTCGATTTGGGATACTTATTGCAAGATATGCAACCAAGCGGTAATTAAATGCAGTTTTGTATATTTTATCCTACTGTATATTATTGATACTTTTATCACGATCAACTATATCAATAATATACAGTTGGATAAAACAAAAAAAATTGTTTCATTTATCTCTAAACATGAAGTTTATTATATGTAACCAAATTTACAACAGCTTCTATATTATGAGAACGATTAAATAGTATTCATCGATTTGGGATATTTATTGCAACAACCAAGCCAACACAAACAATATTGAAATACAATTTTCAATTTTCGAATGGAAAATTAGATTGTAAAAATTGTATGAAGTTCAAAATGAAGTAAAATGAAGTTCATTGTATGCAACCAAATTTACATGGCGCTTACTCTTTTCTGTAAATGTCTGATTGACTGCGGGTAAAACCAGTCCAAATATATAATCCATTCAAAAATGAAAAAAAGTCTATTCAACTGTTAACATTTTTCCAGTCAAAATTTACATTTTCCAGCTCTTATAAAATATAATTTTTGTGACAGTTAAAACGTGTCATTTTTAATATTTTTCGACCGTCAAAAATCACAATTTGGTATTTGGTATTTATTAACGGAAGCCATTTCAATATAGTAATAAATTAAAATAAAATAAAACATATATACAATATAAGATGTTACGTTACAATTTTTAGCATGTAAAAAGTACATCTTTCCAAGCAACAAAAATGACACTGTTTAACTGTCAAAAACGTCATATTCCAGAGTTGAAATTAATTTTTTTTGCAGTCAGAAATAAAAAAATTCGACACTTTTTACTATGAAAAATTATTTCTGATCTTTTGACAGTCAAAAATGACAGTTTATAGCAGGTAAAAATCACATTTTTCGAACCATCAAAAATGACACTTTTTAACTGTTAAAAATGACATATTCCACAGCAAAAAATCACACTTTTTAGAAGTCGAAAATTAAAAAATCAACTATCAAAAATAACACTTTACCATCAAAAATCTTTCCACGGTAAAAATGTTATTTTTCCACAGTCAAAAATGACACTTTTTACTGTCAAAAATAATTTTTCCAAACTAAAAATGACAATTTCCACTGCCGACATTTATAAATTCCAGTCAAAAATGATTTTTCAACTGTTAAAAATGACACTTTTTCATTCAGAAATTACACTTTCTAGCTATCAAACATTACAATTCTTTTGACATGTTTGACAACTTTTGTCAGTTAAAAATTACACTTTTTAGCAAATAAAAATTGCATTTTTCAAAACATCAGAAATGACACTTCTTATCTGTCAAAAAAGACATATTCCACAGTCAAGTGTTACACATTTTAGCAGTCAAAAATTAAACGGAAACGCCCTTGAAATTACAGCACTCAAACTTGGCAAATGTAAATTTTATTGCGTATTTTGGGCAAATAGGTGCACGTTTTTGAATCGGCAATCATGGCGCCCTTCTGAATGGCAATTGGTAATTTTTCATTCACTGTGTTTTATTGGAAGAACGAGAGCAATCGAAGGATTTATTATGCAACCAAATGTACATAAAGCTCACGCTTGATAAGGTGTTGTAGAGAAGGAAACATGTACAATGTAGCGTTGGGGCATGGGGTTACCAACAGTGTCTCTTTGGGCCGGAGACTCCGGCTTTAGGCTTTACTAACATTTTTTTGGTGCTCCGGCCCATATAATAAATCCTTGAACTGAATAATAAATAAATTAGTTATTTACCTTACTTTAAAGTAGGCAACTTATTGTTCACACATATTATAACACCTACTTGGACCAGCGGCGGCTCGTGGATGTTTGACGGTGAGGCAAACGGAAGAAAATTTGACCGGAAAAGCAACGGAATATTGAACATTAAGTATTGTTCCCCCATCAGAAGACCTACAGACCGGTTTCAACCTTTCAGGTCTCATCAGTGTAGTTAGTTGCTGATGGGGAAACGGAGATTACTATTGGAATATAAGTATTCCAAACACCGTTATAGATGTTTGGCGTTTCTACCTACAACGGAATATTTGCTTCCTCTATTAGAGTAAGTAGTGCAGTACAAGCGGCATCTTTGTCTTTGCCTCACCAACGAAAATCCACGAGCCGCCGCTGACTGACGCTACTGCCTAAAGAGCGGCACATACTTATAAGTATGAAGCGGCACCCATTCACCTAGTTCCGATCACCCTGTACTTTCTACAGTGTAATTTCATAAAATCAACATATCGACAGATTTATTTACGTAACACATTTACATACAGGAAAAATTAAATTTCCCTTTATTACAGCTATCTGTGCTTGGTTCATGAAATGTTAAAATCCAAGTAGAAAACTGCAAGTTGGTTGTCATTCTAAAATAATACATTGAGGTTGTAATTGCCCTCAGCTGAAATTATTTATACATTTAGGCGAAACAGCGACGACATTCAATACAAATGGGTAATGTTAGCGACAAAGTTGATGCAGCTTCTGCCCAGATAACAAGCAGTCCTGTTCAGGCGACCGAACAGCCCAAAAAATTGAAACCGTGCTGTGCCTGTCCGGAGACCAAGAAAGTGAGGGATGCCTGGTAATTTTACTCATTTCTATGATTCTCTTGTACACCTTGTAAATAATTTACTTATTAATAAGATGTAAACCTAAAAAGTAGTTGACGAATACAATAGAAGCCAGGTAACGTGAACATTCGGTGGCATGAACATCTCAGTAACGTGAACATTGGGTGGCATGGAACATAAACACATTTTTTTTTCATATATTCATGTCACCTATGTGCGACTAAAGCAGAGCAAAATAACTTCATTTTTCCCGTAAAACTTGTTTATTATTTGATATTTAGAAATCATTTTTCGTTATGTTTTCCTGAGAAAAATTCTCGCCACAGCCGGTCTTTTTGTTCTACAATATTGGCATGTTATATTTTTAATAGGAATGATTGAGGTATGTTGTTAACCTATAATTTCAATAAAACGTTGCCAAACATACTATTGCAATATTTTTACATGTGAATGAGGGATATTATAAAATGCAACATTATACTACACATAACCAAAAATATGTAATGACATAACCATATTGTTAGTAACTTTTTTTACTACCAACAAAAATGTCACCCTAACAAAGTCTACTGCGGCGAGAATAAAATGTGAACAGAGTATACTAAGTGTTGTTTTTGTTTCAGTATTATTGAAAATGGAGAAGAAAACTGTCAGGACTTGATCGAGGCTCATAAAGTCTGCATGAGAAGCATGGGCTTCAATATATAATTCTGGGGATGATGGGCCTGCTTTGTACATAGTGATTATTTATTTTTAAGTGAACTTAAGTATTTTAGGATTTCTTTTGTTGTACAACAGCAAGTTGCCAAATAAATAATGTAGTAATATTTGAGATTTGTTTTAATATCCATAGTCGACTATTATTACTACATGGAGTATAATTGTACTTTTGTACAATTTCAACCAGAAATAATTCAAACCTTTTCGTAAACCTGTCACCGATTCAGAAGTCCAGAGTTTGGAGAACTTTCCCTTCACTATCTAGTTGTAGACTGATGCTGGGGTATGTTGCATCTTTATTAGGGAAATCATGTTCGGTTCCATAATGTGTGTAATAGACGGAATTCAACCAAAAGTTTCCATCAAAGACAATATAGTCTGCATCTGGAGTAGGCACCGTTACGTGATAAAGTCTTGGCGGGTAACCCTCCACTGCTTAACCCAAATTTGAAATAGTAAATTGATAGTTGCCAATAGTTTTGGTTTTAATGTTAATTGGAATTAAAATTATGTCATTAAATGTCCAATTTTCTATCACTGGATTAATTGCTGATCAATGATTCATGAAGAAGTTCTTTCTGTAATCATTGGAAGAGTTATGTTACACCTTATTATGGCACTATATGGCCAATTTTCTAGTACTAGATTAATTGCTAACCAATGGTTTCAGGAACAAGGTCGACCTGTAACTATTTGAACTGTTCAACGTCACATCACAGCTATTGACTTGTTCTTGCTGTGCCTTTGATGACAGTGCCAGCAGCAACGTTTACTGGTGTATGTCAACACGTTCGCTGCCACCGCAATTGGGATTGCATTTACGCAAGTATAAAGTCGGCGGCAGCGAACGTGTTAAGACAGTTCGAGAATTCTCTTGTGGTGTTGGGAGATCTCCAGTAACGTATCCCGATTCTGACAGAGAATGCATATTGGCAACAATGTTAACTCTATTGTTAAGATATATATGCACAGAATTTTAGGCATTATGGCACGGGGTGCTATTGCTTATGGAAGTAAGTCTACATCCGATAGTCATGTACAAAGTGGACTCACAGTGCCTGCATTTACAGTTGGATAATGAATTATGGCATGTGTGTGAGTTGTGAGTTGTTGCTAGATCTCACTCATCCAGATTTACAAGAAGCAGTGATATTTTATTTTATTTTATTTTACAAGCGGTAGAAACGTTTTCCTCAAAAATATTAGTTTAGAACAAATCTCGACTAATAACGATGTGAACTCTATGTGTGATTAAAATCACCAAATATTAATAACAGGACAAAAATACTCAACAGCTTAAGTATCATTATAGTAACAGATCTTTTGATTGGCTAATCCCAGGGGGGGTTAATTGAATAGGGAGAATTGGAAACGCGACTTCCACGCCATCTCACAGTCATCTGGCCCAACTAACGCAATGCAATGCTGCCAAATCTATGTACAAATCTTTGTAACCAAGCAATATGGTCATATTTTTGTTGGTTAAATTTATTTTAGGTATTTAAGAACATCCAAATATCTGGTAATATTCAAAGTCCACTAGTGTTAATTGTTTGTTTAAGTCTATTTGATAAATTTTAAAGCAAAATAGACTTTTGAATAATTTCACAAATGAGATATGACAACATCTATTTCCCATCAAATTTCCGGCCTTTTTATACATAACCTCATTAACGTCACGAGTTGAATTGCTATTCGGCCAGGTATTTATAATTCAAATTTAAGCTAATATTCTTAAACCTAAAAGAGTGTGCAATGGGTAAATTAACTACTCTTAAGGCACCTTATTGCAGTTTATACCCGCGATTCAAATATTAAAAATAAAGCTTTCTTTACATTTCAGAAATGTCCTAATCGCAGAGATGAATGGGTTAATTCCATTGAATGTATTACTCTAAAAAAATTCCAAAAGTTATGCACATTTGTGAGGACCACTTTTTAAGTATTTATTAATTCCTGTAGAAAATATTTAAATTGGAATGCAATTCCGACAATTTTTAATATACCTTCTTGTAGTACTTCTTCCAGTACAGTTCCTGCAAAATCTTTTTTAAAACGGCCCCTTCAAGAATGTAGCTCACTACATGATTTAACATCTGCCCTAAAAAGAATTCGTTTGGAAAAAATTTCAAGCGAATCCCCTTCAACATCATTTAGAGCTTTACTTTTTACGTTTGATTAAATCTAAGCTCTTTATAAAGCAAGTGTCTGCGATTTCCACTTTTATTTGGATGCGTCGCACTGATGAGAACCAAAAAGTTCGAAACACTTGCAAAAATGAATTGTAAAGTCGCAATTTTAAAGTTCCCGCTGGCTCGATGTGTTTGGCCAGATGACTCGTAGACGGCGCTGATGGCGTTTCCAAAAGTTAACATTGAACTGTCCCTCTTTATCCTTAATGCTCTGTGGCTAATCCTCACCGCCCTAACCTCCTTATTTTCTGTCAACTGCCAGGACACAATAACATAACTTCAGTTACATTTTAAAGTATAACACGTATAACAATTAGAGCAACTTTTTAGACTGCAGATATCGCTTCAATGCTGTTTCTAAAGGATTTTCTAAAACAAAATGTTTTAAACCCTGTACACCTTTGACTATATATTATTTATACTATTTATTAGTATATAGTCAAAGCTGTACACCATCTCAAAACTATTTGAAAGCATCTATGCCTGAGACCAGCCATACTCAAAGTGTGCTCTGAAATAATATAACCTACAAAAGCACGAAACCATTTCACCAGTCACAGTAAAATCAATACAGTGTTATGGAAAGTAACTATTTTTGTTTGATTTTCATTAAAGAATGTACGTAAAGCCTGGTTTCGTTTATTTTGGGGCTCCGTAAAATATTTAATGCTTTAAAAGGGTTCCATCGCAAAAAAAGTTTGAGTACCGTTGCATTAGACAACTTGTTGGTCTATGCCAAACACTGTTTAAACCCAGTTAACTCAGATATGTTATGTGCTAACTGGGAAGTTTTAAACCAACATTGCTATGGGCAAGAAAGGTTAACTATAGCCAATTGGTTGTAAAGATATGTCTTTTAGGATTATTCATCTAAAATTTCATGGATTCCGCTCACCTGGATTAGTAGTCGTTTTAACCGAAAAGGGACGGTTTATCTTAATTAAATTTGAATTTTCAATGTTGTCTACCAACAAGACATATTAATTAGAGTCAATTGGTTGCAGTGAGTCATCATGTCTTTTAGGACTATTCTTTTAAAATTTGAAGAATTTTAACAGATGTAGTATTGACAATTGTTTAAACCAGAAATGGTCGGTTTTAGTAAATTAAAATTGATTCCCTACATTGTTACGTAAGAGAAATTAATATAATTATAGCCAATTTTTTTTTGAGAAGACATGTTGGGATTAAACCCTTAACGTCCTAAGCGGACGACGATTTTATTGTTTTTCTACTTTTTAGTTAAACTCACCATTTTTATAAACCCAGCGGAGAGTAGTAAAATTGCAAAAAGATTAAGAGACGGCAAACGGATCTGTTCTCAACAATGTTCACAAGAGCTCGTGAATTAATAGAGAATCATACACTTAAATAAACAAATGTTGATTGATAAAATAGAAAATTATAAGTTTCAGGATTTTTACTTTCTCCGTTACAAAGTACGAGAAAGTGTTGTGATCGTGATTTTTTTTTCAAAATTTTTTTTTACGGAAATTTCCGTTTTGGGGTCCCTAGATGCCATTTCAACAATTTCTGGGAAAAAAAAATTGTGTCTGTGTGTGTGTGTGTGTATGTGTGCGTGTGTGAGTCTATGCGCGCTGTATCTCAAAAACTAATAGAGCAATTGATATTAAACTTTGAACATACATCTTATTTGATAATCCGAAGAACAGAAAAGCTTTTGGTAATATTTCGTGCACCGGAAGTGGGTGTTTACCTTAACTGTTTTTTGTTTTTTGCCAATATTTTCTTAAATATCAAAAATATCACAAAACCATTTAAATGAATATTGAAGACAACAAAGAAATAAACTTATTTTGTTTGAAAACATTTTTCATAAAATCATTGTTATTCGAGAGAAAAATGTATAAATTTATTTTTCATTTTTGGTATATAATTATGAAACGCTAATTCTAACAGCAAATTTATGTTAATAATAATTGTGGAGAATTCCAAAATGAACAACTTATAAAAAATAAGTTTTTTTCGAAATCTCTTTAGTTTTTGAGTAAACTGCGTTTTTGAATTTGAAGTATAATTTTTCCATCTTTCATAATTTTGACGTTTTAAACGTCAGTTTCACCCGAGCAACAAAACGTTCGGTGTACATTTAAAATATGATTTCAATTGAAAATAAACCATGAAAGCGTAAATATAAATGATACCATCAAGTCCGAGAAAGTAATAAGATGGCCACATCACCATTTTTTCTAATTGATTCACTTGAAAACTCACTAACTTATAATTTTACATGTCCTTGTTTCAACTTTAAAAGTATATTACCATTCCCAGCTTTTGCAATATTTTTCTTTTATAATATTTAAATTCTCCTATACTCAGCAAGCTTTGAACTAATCATATCCTTAAACTGCATGAAAATCAGAATCTCCCTCTTTGTATGCTCCTCCTTACTGGACATGGCTAGAGCCCTCTATTTGTTGTCGGAATAAATTTGGTTTTCTTTCTGTGACAACTTCTTGACATGAAGTAACCTTGCTACTCGTAGCTAATTATTTTATCTAAAGTGAGACCAATTTCTCCTTTTCTTGGAATAGGTTTTCCCTCAGCTACGTAGGCCACCATAGCTTTCTTAAGGAAGTAAAGCATTGCCCATTTCACTGTGAGTAAGTGTGCTGTGCAATTTTATCTGTAGCGCGACTGAGCTGCCATCTTTATCTTCATCAGAATTGATCTTTTTCTTTGAATGTTTTTTTCTGCCCAACCTTCTTCATCCGAGGAGGAAGACCTATGTTGTGACACCAGGAAGTATTTTAATACGTGCGTTCCGGCACGGGTTAGATCTGATCGAATGTTCTTATATACGTCAGGATGATGGCTTGTGTGCGATTTGTGGAGTTAAACATTGTAAGTTACATGAACACTATCTGTATTCGACTTCTGCTTAGGAGAGACTGCCTCTTACAACAATTAATACATGTATATGTAGATTCGTTTGTTATAACAGGTGGTGGACCAGTGGTTACATACGGGGTGGTCTCCTAAAGGGCGCGCTACAGTTTGTTTATGTTAGTCTAGACTAGAGGGTGTCTTGCGGGTGTGTGCACTTGTAACAACAAAATGTGGGTGCACGTTCGCATGAATATATAAATGAAGCTTGAATAAATGCACAATTAAATGATGCAAAATAACATAATATGGACACACCCGGTGGCCATTTACAATGCAGAAATAAATATGCGTGATTAGAAGATGGGTATACAACACCTATCACTTGAAGAAATGCGCTCCTTTCTCTCTATCTTTTGTTTCTTGGATTTTGATTCCTTGCTCTTTTTCTCCTTCTTGCACTTCTTACTCTTTACCTCGCTTTTCTTCTCTACATTCACTTCCTCGTCACTACTATCTGACTCTGTGACTTCGTGATGGAGATTGCCCCCAAAATCTGGGGCAGTCCTCCAAGCCAAAAACTTCATGTTCTTGCCTTCTAATCTCCATGTTCCTGTGATGGTGCTTTTTACCACAACTGGATCTAATGTTCACTAATTTATTATTACAAATATTTGAAAATATAACTAATGTTGAATTTTAAAATCACCAAATTTGTATATCAATAATCATACAATGATTGTTCATAATAAATAAAGTTCAGGGCGGAAAGATCGATGATATATCTTCTATGCGACAGTCAATAGTCTATTTAATTTATTCTATGCGACAGTCAATAGTCTATTTAATTTCTGCTATGATTAATAAAATTAAAATTATACGTATATAATAATTAAGACATGATTGTCCATGTCCATTCGTGTTCAACAAGCTCGTGCATTGAGCCTGTCACTTGCCCTTTATTTCCTGATCGTACCATTTTTTTTGCCATGAAAATCTTTTGCATGTTTCAATAGGAGACAATATGAATAAATTTTTAATAAAGGTAGTTCCATTCTATTTTTTTTGGGTCATTTAGAAAATCAGTATCATGTATCTTATATAACTTTCTAGTTCTTACTGTATGCGTAAAAAAATTGTTGTCATGAGATCAGACATCTTAGGAGTTTCTTCAAGATTACATGATTAATTAATTACTATTGTAAAACTCTTCTCTGTATCAAACATTATTGTCCTCTATCTACGACATCAAAATCCATTTTAACTGAAGAGAATTATCTTCAGATACTAATTACATCATGCTGCAGATTTATTGCATTAACTTCACTTAATTTCTAACCTCGAAATAAAGTCCGTGGTTTATTCACTCCTGCAATATTTACATTTTATCTCAAGTAAATAATGCCTGAAATTTTAAACAATGCAACTTTACAACCATCTGAAGAGCAACAATTGCTTAGGGCGGAGCTAAGGGAGAAGTTTTTACAAGCTATAACGAGGCTAGGAGGTATGCAGCAACATTATAGCTATTATTACAACTAGGGAAATATGAATAGTATATTCCCCGTGTTGTAATCAATAGTTTTTTTCTGATTGAAAGAATATTGTTCTGTAAATGGGAAAATATTGGATTGTAAATTTTTGAATTTATCGGATTGGTAACGTTGCTAAGGGCCTTGTTTGTAAATATCATGGTTGACTTGTTTTGGTATTTGCGTTGTTTTATAAATTGGTGAAATGTCAAACTATGTGTTAACGCAAGCGACGAAAGACCGCGAATGTTTGGTTCCCGTAAAATCCAAAGCTGTAAAATCCTAAGAAATCGGAGGTGTTGTCCCGAGGGCAATTAAAACAATTCTTGCGAGAATTAAATATATATTAAATATAAGTGTATTATGACATATCGTAACTAATGCAATGTTACTCGATATTGTTTCAATCAGAAAAAAAGTATTTCTTTGTTTGCATCCTAAGTAATGTCATGAGTCGGTGAATTTGCTGCCTGCACTAGCTAGAGTACTGCGACAGTAAATTTCACCCACAAAAATTATATTAGGATTGATATTTGCTAAGATTACACCAAGAAAATGCATATTTGACATTTGCTTGTTGTTTCTTGAAACCGTCCAAGACAAAATGGGAAGTAGCGAGCAGTTTGTCACCTGCTTAAAATTATATCAGGAGTGTTTGCTAAGATATCTAGAAAATTCATATCTCTATCACTTAATCCTTATCTTTTAGGTAATAGCTGTACTGTGAAGATGTTCGAAGACACTACGGTAACCTGTAAATTAGGTTCATTCGATCCAGCGTATGAAAATGTGGTGGTGGAAAAGCTGCAAACGCCTGTGCCTCCAAGTCTAGATAGAGCTATTCTAAGGACCAGTGATATTATATCAATCGAATTTACATTACCCACTCCATTATATTAATAAATTCTACATTCCATATATATTATTCTTGTTTTTTTTTTAATGGAAAAGAAACCTCCCAAATTTTTTGGATGTTCCTGAAGATAGTTTCTGGCACAGAACACATACCTTTAGAAGTGAAACCTGCATGTTAAATTTTGGAAACACGATTTTTGGCGCCGCCTGGTGTCGGGGTGGCAAATTACTACGATTTCCGCGCCAAAATTTAAAAATGTTATACTCGTCTCACGATATATTTCAATGTAATAACACTAAAAATATAATCACTTATGTTTTTTGAGCACATAATTGATTATACTTTTAGATAGTACATAAATGAAGAAGTTAGAAGGTTTTGGTAAAAGAAAAAAGATTGGATTTCACAAAATAAAAATAAAAATAGGCCTACGTGGAAAAAATATATTTAACAGAATAATTATATACATTATTATTAACAAAATTATCAAATATAAAAATATCACAACAATCGGGTATTAGGGTCTAGTCCAGGTGCAATGTTCCATCAGGTCTCTTCGTTCTTCTTAGGATATTTCTTTCAGGCGTCGTAACAGGTCAGTTGTTTGCTCGTATCCAGGATTCATGACATTAAAATAGTTAAAAAGTAAATTAGTGTAGTTATATTGTCTTACTTCTTGGTGTCGGAACAGCATTGCAATTCAATTTTTTGCGGAAATGATTAACAAAATGTTTATGAATAAAATGATCTTCACATGAATGAAAATTTAAACAATGAAGACTGTTCAATATCACAAATGGTTTTCCATGTTTTAAGATATTCTTCATTTTTGGGAAATTTATAGAAATGTTTATTTTTGTAGTCGACATTAATTATAGATATCGGAAAAGAAAGAATTTTGACATTCTGGATATTTACAAGAATATTTAATACGGCCATTTGATGTTTACATTACTAATAAATACAATTGACGAGTTTATAAGACAGAATATATAATAACTTACCTTCAAACATTAATTATTAGCACTCACAGCACTATTGAGGTTAGTTAATAAAAATGGTGAGACTCATTAAGCGTTGCCGCATATACATCGAAGTATAAAATATACAATGCACACGATTATATTTAATAAACAGTAATATTATACTTTCATGAGTTATTATGACAAATATAAGGAATAATGAGTCTAATTATGTTTAAAACATAATTTTAATTGTTAAAATTATTACTTTGTAGTGAAATTTAAAGATTATTAAAAACGGTAATCCCCATAATAAGTTCTTTGATAAATCTGGCAACATCGAGGGAACCATCTTTGGAAAAGCGGCAAATTTGAAATTCCCCCTCGCCCCACTGTCCTGGGGTGGCCCACATACTTTCGTGTTGCCGATATTCGTATCTCGGCTTCATCCCCGTGGTTTCTGGTTTGTAAGTTACATTAAATGTATATAATGAAATAATTACACTAGTTGGATTAATTTTCTTCACAATTTATTTATGATAAATGTACTCATTGTCAACAGCTAAATAATCCGGAATAGATGTAAGCCATAATTTAGAGGGATCTGACAAGTTTTTGAACAAATATATAATTCAGATTTTAAATTAATTGCGTCTGTTTTTGTTGGCAACCTTTGAAAGAGTCTGACAGAAACTTTTGAGCAAACATGGAATGTAATTCCGATTGTAAATTAATTGCTTTAAAAGTTAGCGCTGGATATTTTCGCATATTTTTTCTGGAAGGACACGAACTTCCGTCCTTCCGAAATGCATCAAACAATGGAGTCTGTTTTTGTTGGCAACCTTTGAACATAAATTTAACTAAGGGCTATCCATAATTACGGCGCAGTCGGCCATGAAACAATTCCTTATTGATGTAATCTATAAATGCTTGATTGCAGTTTTAGAAGAATCTGACGAAGCAAATATGGAACGTAATTCCGATTTTAAATTAATTGCATCTATTTTGAATTTACCGCTGTCTGCGTTCACCAAGTTGCCAACTTTACTTTGAGTAAAATTGTTCCATTTTGTAGTTTTTATCTTTTATTGAAGTGTAATTGTTTGATATATAACAGAACAATTCTACTCCACAATATATTCAGCAAGTTGGCTGCACTTAGAGCACAGCGAACCTTTGACAATATTTAGATGCAATACATTTAAAATCCAAATTACGTCCCATATTTGCTCCCCCAGATCCTTCTAAAACTGCGATCAAGCACTTATAAATCTAAAATTACATCAATAAGGAATTGTTCCATGGCCGACTGCGCCGTAATTATGGATAGCCCTTAGCTAACTTCATGTCCAAAGGCTGCCAACAAAAACAGACGCCATTGTTTGATACATTTCGGAAGAACGGATATTCGTGTCCTTCCATGAAAATATGCGAAAATATCCGGCGCTAACTTTAATTTAATTGAATACGACCAAGGTAAGCCTCACCCATAATCAATCACCCCCTTAAATCGGCCCTCAATCGCGAGAATTTACCGTACAAATAAGTGCAAAAGGACGCCGCACACATACGTCACCTGCATCCCCATAATCCGACCAAAAATTATGGCCCCGGTAATGGGGACACATTCTCGGCGCACACAGTAATTACCCCCCGTATCGTGCCTTTGTGCTGTGAGTGGTTCAAGCTGCTGATTCACAAATCCACCCGAGATCCGCCTCTGACATGTAAGATTATTTCGTGTGTCTCGTTGTAAACGGTAAGTTACCATAAGCTGTAATTTGAAGCAGGTGAATGCATTACGATGAGATTTACTTTAATGAGACGTTTCTGTTTTGCAGAGCATTAAGTGTGCAAAACTAAGAAGAGACAGTGTAGTGTATTTGTGTTGAGTGAAACAATAGTGAAAGAAAATGGAACCGGTTGCGCCGGGGACGGAGGAAGACGTGCAACGCATGCCCGTCGTTAGCAAAAAGGTAAAAAAATGTTCGATTAATACTTCTAGTTCTCCTTAATTTTTTTCACAGGATATTAACTAAAAATGATTTATTCCCAACTCTATAAAGATTTAGCCGGTTATGGGGGAATATTAATTATACAAAATTTAATGTTGGAACTCTTACATAAATAAGGATTATTGGGAAATAACCAGAATTTTGCGTTGTTTTGACATCGAGTACATCAGTAAAAAGGGATTTAGTTAAAATCGTGTTTGGCAGTCTGTTTTGTGTAGGGATGTTTTTTAACAACAGAGGGCAGCATCGACAATTCCAGGAAAGATCAATCGCGATGAAACGTAGGATTTTAATAACCTGTTACTGATGCTCGACTTATGTATGGGGATAAAATAAAGGTGAATGGTCTCAGTTGAATACATCTATTCACAGACGTAAATCACCAGGTTTAGTTAAAAGTTGTGTTGATGGCAGTCAGTTTTGTGTAGGGATTTTTTTTAACAGAGGGCAGCATCGGTAATTCCAAGAAAGATCAGTGGCACTGAAATGTAGGATTTGAATAACTGGTCACTGATAATCGACTTTTGTTTGGGGATAAAATAAGGGTGAACGGTCTTGGTTGATTATATGTATTCACAGACACAAATCACCTGGCCTTGTGTACACAAAAGTGGTATAATAGTTATTTGTTTAACGAGGCAATAAAGTAGCAGATTTACTGACGTGGCTGCTTCACTACCGAGCGAGCGTGGTCAGTAAATCTGCTTTATTGCCGTGTCGAACAATTTTTTCGTGGATTGTTTAGAATAAATGAATAGTTTGCTTTACGGTGGAGGCTTCTACTTCGTTATACATGTTGTAAAAATAATAAAAACACTTTTACTTTGTCGTTATACCAACAAAGTAAAAAAATAACTTGCCATTCGATGATTTTCAATATTTTTAATTCTATTAACATATCGTAGGTAGCTATGTAAAAACTTTGTAGGTTGCCATGGAAAACAAAAATTGATATTTATAATTGCGGCTATGTAAAATTTTTGTAGATATTCATGGAAAACAAAAATTGACATTTAGAATTGTGGTGTCCTCATTTTGCTGGTGTGTGTGTGGTGTAATCACTTATAATCATAGATGGTGCTTCTGTTGAGATAATAACTCCGCCAGAGATTAGAGAAGCGGCAAGGAACGTAGAAATCAGTAATTTAAATCTGAAAAAGGGCATTTTGAAGAGAATACCATGTTAAGGCAAAACTAGTCGAGAATTTGAAACATTCGGAATCTAAACTTAGGTTTTATTTGGTAGAATTAAGGGAGGGCAATAACCTGAGCCTTTTAAAAAGAGGCAATTTTTGTGATTTTTTTTAGAGCATTGGAATTAATGCAATCACTTCGAGTTTACAGTGTGTTATTAAACAATCTTTGAACTTTATTCTCAATTTTTTTTTGCACAAAACGACATGACAAAATTAACAAAATGGCGGCCTTCGAAAAAAGTCAATTTTTCGTTAAAAAAACGCTGTTAAAATAGATATAAAAAATCGAAAAGTTGATATAAAGAAATCTACAACATTCTAGAGAGGATAAAGATACCGAAACCGCAAAAAAATTGTTTTCGATTTTATGAAATCTTCGGGGGAAAATTAATTATAATTTCAAGTTTTTGATCTTATCTTGAGTGATTACTGGATTTTTCTTTCACTATAAGGGGCAAAAATTTTTATGAAGAATAAGATTTTCTCCTAAAACTCATATTAAAAAAGTTTTTTTTGAAACCTCATCACTTTCCACACTGCAAATGTCAACCTTCATTAGGCAAGATTTCCTGCATCAAAACATAAACGTAAACCATTAAGGAACAAGAGGTGGTAATACAGATAGGTAGGGTCAGTTGCAGAGACGGCTGGCTGCGTGACCCCACCTATCTGTATTACCACCTCTTATTCCTCGGCCGTACCTGAAAAAACCCCGCGAACCGTCACTGATTAGTGTGATGTTTAATTACAACTCAAACCAACAATTATAAAAAAAAAGTTCCCCAAAAGAAACTAAAATTGTAATTGACATATTTGTGATAATAAAAAACATTCTTTCCCCAAAAAAAAATTGTATTGTTTCAACCCTTGGCTGGTTAACAATCCCATGCTAAGGCCTAGCATCAAACGGATGGATCTAATCAGCTTGAATGTTCTGTAATAATTTTCTTTTGTTTCAAGGTCATTTATCTCACCGGCACTTAAGTGCCCATGTTTTTGTTTTTTATATGTAGAAAACTTTTAGATAAAGCCGGGTAAGTATATTGCTTTAATTTCCACGCACGTCGGACGTGCGTGTTCAATAAATTTTAATTTGTAGATATGTACGCAGGTAATACCATACCGTGCTTTACTGAAGTGAAAATAAAATATATGTAAATTCAATAAATTATATTTTTCGCTGTTCTCGAAACGAACGATATTTCACTATTTTAATTTCTTACTTTGTGTGTTTAATTTTAAATCGAATTTATTACACTTATCCTTTCCCTAAATATACTTTAACCCTTTGCACTCGTATTTATTAGCAACAGAACGTTTTGTGGCGACAATAAGTCGACATACGAGTGCAAAGGGTTAATATGAAATGTGAAATAAGTACATTTGTTTTGTGTTGTGTTGGTATCTGATTAGCTCTTTCATTCACCGAACAAGCCGTACGGTTGCAACTAGACATGACCCAAAAATGCGTCAAGATTTTTCTTCAAGTGCTATGCTACCAGTTCTACAATTTCAATAAGTCGTTTGATTATAGTCTTAGTAAGATTTAATTTTGCATTGCAGTGTTACGAACAGGTTGAATATTCACATATTCAGGCTATGTTTCGTTTTATTAAATTTATTGAATGCTTCTGCAACGAGTGAGGTTACGTAATCGTAATCCTGAGCAGCGCAAACCAATTTTGGCGACAATTGGCTGAAAATAGTAAAACAGATTGTGGTCTTTTAAGTAAGAGTATATCAGCCCTGGCCTGGTGTTTTTGTCAGCAACCAGTAAGACTTAACCCTTTCGGCCCTGGTGGTGGCAATTGCCACCGCAACATTTACATGTCTCTACTTACAATGACAATCCGTATTTTTGCTGTTTATCACTAGATGTCACTTCAACAAAGCCTCACTAATTAATTTCTATACTAATTAAGCAAATGAGTTCAAATTTGGTATTTATGGTCTTAAGAAGCTCCCCATCAATAATAATTAACAAACAAATTTTTTTTTCAAATTTAAAAATCTAGTGCTGAAAGGGTTAATAGATGTTTAAATTATTAACCTCAAATTGTGATGTCAAAATGACATTATTATACTGTGATGGTGTAAATAATACTCCTACTTTCTAGCAGTAGCTCGTGGTGTGACCCATGGTACGCCGGAGGCTATCTGTATTACCACCTCTGTTGCTACCTCGCCCATCACTGCTTACTAGAATTTGGTCATTTCACGGGCAAATATATTCTTACATTTAAAACACAATCGTGTTTAATTACCTGCCAAACAAATAAACAATACGCAATCGTTTTGAAGCTTTTAATAACCACGACTATTGGATTAAAATCAGCCTTTCTGATGTTTATTTTTAACTTTCAATATCTAGCTAATAAATTGACATGTTTACGCCAACTTTTTTGATTATTTTTTGCTAGAGAACACATCCACAAAATTGTGACGTACTTTTCTAAAACACTCCGTAAATATAAAAAAAACGCTAGCAGCAGCGGCGGCTCGTGGATGTTCGCTACGGAAATCCCCGAGCCGCCGCTGGCCAGCAGTGGTTGTGAGAGTCAAGAAAAGTTGGCTTGGTCTGATGGTTGACTATTTGCATCGAGATATATAGTCGGGCCGCTGAGAGCTGCCTGTGACTCATCGCTTAAAATCGCATGAATCAAGATTTAAGTAAACGTATGTCCGTAAGAAAATTTGGTGCCACGCTGATTTTCATTGGCGGGATATTTAAAAATTCTCACTCACCACCTTATATATTTTCAGACCGGTTTATCATTTGGCGATTTGCTTTCAAAATAATTAAACACGTTAATCAACATATGTTGAGGCTGACTTTTTAGCGATTTATTTCTGAGCATGATGAATTAATTAAATATTAACTCGATCGAAATGAAATCTAAAGCGCAATACAAACAAACTTTTTACGGTTATGTTATTTGACGTAGCGCTCGCGTGTTTTATGTGTTTATATAAAGCGTGCCAATGCGATGCAAGAGTCATGCGTGAGCTTAGACCTACGTTTACGCTGCTCCATTCTTTAACACGCAGACACACGTTTTGTCTTTTATTTCATACTGTTTCGTACATGATAGAAAAAGAGATATAAAATGCAAAGCAATTCTTAGTACCAAAATGCATGAGTCACCGTCAGCTCTCAACGGATGAACTATACAACTTTACCAAACAACTCGAGGCATGTTGCACCGTGACGATCTTAAATTCAATTGTCGGCTCCGGAGATTGGTTATCGCATTCCCTCGCGTCCTCCGAATACTTTCTCACTCTACGCAAATTTTACCCCCACACACCTGGAATGCTCGGTAGAGTTATAATTCTTGCAAATGGTCATGACAGGGGAAACCTTCTGAAGTAAGTTTAGTTACCAACACACACAACTAAACAAACTTACACAAGTGATCATCACTACAACCCTATACGGACATTGTTAAAGCGGCTTTTATCTTCAAATTTTGAAAATATTGCTCTTCACGACAAATCTGGTCATCATCAAACAGGTTCCTCTTTGATGTCAGTGAAGAACTGTTCATTGATTGAAATGTCCACAATAATTTTGTAATTCGAAGATAACTTCACCATATACAGAAATACACTTCAAGAAACAATCCGGACATATACAGGGTGTTTCAGAGCTCTGGGAATGGTCAATCACGTGCTTATTTTTCAAAATTTCGAAAGATGTTTAATACAAAAGTTGTGTATAATAGCGAGCTGCACGCCCTAAAAATATTTAAATTTATACAGGGTGTCTCATAACAAAGTTACAGATCAAACTTATGTTTTTTTAAATGGAGCACCCTGTATTTTTTGTCATTTTTGAATTATATGGAGCAAATAAAGGTGAGTTACTTCAATACTCCCTATACCTATTGTTTGCCGTTTTCGAAATATTTGAAGATTTGTTGAAATGCATGGTCTGGATGAAATTTTATTCTTGCCCCAGTGATTGACGTTGAACGATTAAAATCATTTCTATTATTTGGTTGAAGGTTCGAACTATAGAGCCAACCATGATTTCATACAAAAAATTATACAGGGTGATAAAAAAAATGCGGTAGAAAAACCGAACTTATAAAGTTAAATAACTTCGTTTTTTCAAATGGCACACCCTGTATTTAGTAACGTATTCTTAATTATCTTTCAGATTGTATAAGGGTTCCCCGTTCCTAATCTCAATAGTTTTCTTGTATTCGGCGATTATCATATCAGGAATAATTATTATAATCTGAAAGATAATTGGATTCTACTTGAGAATACGTTACTAAATACAGGGTGTGCCATTTGAAAAAACGAAGTTATTCAACTTTATAAGTTGGGTTTTTCTACCGCATTTTTTTATCACCCTGTATAATTTTTTGTATGAAATCATGGTTGGCTCTATAGTTCGAACCTTCAAGAAAATAATTGAAATTATTTTAATCGCTCAACGTCAATCACCGGGGCAAAAATAAAATTTCACCCAGACCATGCATTTCAACAAATCTTCAAATATTTCGAAAACGGCATACAATAGGTATAGGGAGTATTGAAGTAACTTACCTTTGTTTACTCCATATAATTCAAAAATGACAAAAAATACAGGGTGTTCCATTTAAAAAAAAACATAAGTTTGGTCTGTAACTTCGTTATGAGACACCCTGTATAAATTTAAATATTTTTAGGGTGTGCAGCTCACTATTATACACAACTTTTGTATAAAACATTTTTCGAAATTTTGAAAAATAAGACCGTTCCCAGAGCTCTGAAACACCCTGTATATCAATAAAATTGTGATTGGAATGTGGTAAGTGCATTACTCGGTATTTTAATTTTTAATAAAGGCCGCAACCGTACTTTAAGTTTATTATTTAATTTTTAAGAGCTTGTATTATTGTTCCAAGGAAAAAAAAAAGATTTCCCATGTAATATGTCCGTCAACAGATTTCCCATTGCCCGGAAGCAGTGTGTAAAGATTTTTAATTCCATACCCTTATTTCTAGACCAGCGAAGAGGAGAGGCTCCTATCTCTGAGGGCCTACTTATCGAAGGGGGTGTACGGCCCGATTTTCGAGTTGAGCTACAAAAATGGCTCCGAACACTGGTACTGTAAGTTGTGCCAGTGCCCGATCATGGGCCGCGTCTTCAACCACGAGACCGGCCGGAGGCACTCGCTCAATATGGAGACGAACCAGTACAAGTTCGAACAGGAAGGCGGGGTTCCTCTTGATAAGGAGATGCCGAATGAGAATAACACCATCACGGTCGCGCCCGGGGAACCCGTGCCCCCCGGCTTCGAGGGGGTTGTCACCAAGGTCGCACAGATACAAGTAGGTTTTTGATAGGTGATTTATATTTCTAATCTGCGGCCGAGGCTCTCATTTCTGTGCCTAGCCTTTTTACGAGGCTGAGTCAATGTATAAGTTCTGAATGTCAGTGTGTCTTATACTGTGCATGTTTTGCCAGCAGATGGCGGCATATACAAGGTGCCCGTTTTTCGAGCGGCACCATGGGGATTTCAGTTATCTTAAGAGATACGAGGTTGGTTAAATTAGGGCAAAGTTGTGTATTATAACACATCTGTTGAGAAATTGGAGTTACCTTTTTTTGGTTTTCAAAAAATCGCGAAAAAATAAAAAATTTCAATTTTCATTTTTAATTTTTTATTCGAAAACTATTACTATTGCGCATCTTACACTAAAACATTATTAGAGCCCTTTTTAATGGAGGATCTAAATATGTTATTAGATTTATTGTAACTTTCAAGATCGCGGAGAAACAATAGACAACTTTTGTTTTTCTTATGGCCGCCATATTGGATTTCTACATTTTCTAATGCAAGATTTTTTCTGTTTACGATGATATAATAATAATAATAATAATAGCAGATTTATTAACGGAAAATCTCCTTTTACAAAATTACTTAAAACAAAAATAAAAACATATTGTAAATGTAACGAGAAATTTTTTTTTACAGAAATAAGGTAATTTACATATAAAAATAAATTGCACTAAAAATCACATAAATAGCAATGACGAACAGAACATGTTAAAATAAATATAAACAAAATAAAATAAAACGGGTAATCACACATTACGTTTTAATTTTACATTTGGGCCAATATTTTAAATTCATTATTTTTGTAAAGAGTGCCATGTAAACAAAATCAACACTTTTGTGTTGTGACAGCTCCATTTAAACTTCATTCTTGAAATTTACTTTACTGGTAACTTTATCGTAAAAATGAAATTTTCAAATGAAGAATAACGCGATATGTTAGAAATTTATTACAATTCCCATAAAAATGTGCAAGTCTCAATGGAGGTGTATCTTCAGAAATATCCGAGAAATTTATCCCCATTGGATTACTTTTTACGGGGAACTTTGAAAAATAAGATTTATCGAAGCGTTCCAGCCAATATTAATGAACTGTAGAAGTATCGTTGATTCTATAAATAATATTAGAAGAGATATTTGTAGGGCAATTTATAATTTAAGAAAAAGCGCAGAATTGTGTTTGGAAGTGGAATATGAATAATTTGAACACTTATTGTAGCATTATGTTTTCTAGTAGTTTTAAATGTTGTAATAAATTCCTGAGATTGTTATTCGTTTACAAATTGTATTTTTTATGTAAACCCACCCAACCTTACCCAAACAGAAGTGTTGATAAATGAATGCATATTCCCTTGCTTGATTGTAGATGAATGAAATAATAAAATAAAATGCCACAGTTTGTTTTATAGGCTTTGTAATACTCATTGTTGTATAAAAGCTTGATTTTACAAAAATAATACATTTCAAATTTTGACTCAAATGTAAAATTAAAACATAATGTGTGATATATCATCGTAAACAGAAAAAAATCTTGCATTAGAAAATGTAAAAATCCAATAGGGTGCCCATAAGAAAAACAAAAGTTGTCTATTGTTTCTCCGCCATCTTAAAAGCTACAATAAATCTAATAACATATTTACATCCTCCATTAAAAAGTGCTCTAATAATGTCTTAGTGCAAAATGCGTAATAGTAATAGTTTTCGAATAAAAAATGAAAATTGAAATTTTGTATTTTTTCGCGATTTTTTGGAAACAAAAAAAGGTAACTAAAATTTCTCATTGTTGATTATTAATCAACGTTATAATACACAACTTTGCCCTAATTTAACCAACCTCATATCTCTTAAGATAACTGCCGCTCGAAAAACGGGCACCCTGTATATGCTTGCCGTATAGGCTGCGTGACATCTAGGGTGCCCCGCCAGTTGTCTGAGGAACACAAAATGAACAGAATGGGTCTTGTCCTTGCAGCACTTCACTTGGTATACTGAAGAAGGAAGGCTTTATGGCACAAATTGTTACGGGGGATGAGTCTTGGGTTCATCACTCTCAACCCGAATCCAAATAATCTTCCATGGAATTCAAGACGATTCCATCCAGTGATAGTTTGCGGCCGAGGTAGCAAGGGTGGCAATACTGATAGGTCAAGTCGGTTGCAGAGACGGCTGGCTACCTGCTACCTCGGCCGTACCAGAAAAAACTCCCCAACAAAAACAAGAGTTCAAAATGATTCCATTCAGTGACGATTTGCGGGGTTTTGTCTGGTACGGCCGAGTTAGCAAGGGTGGCAATACAGATAGGTAGAGTCGGTTGCAAAGACGGCTGGCTGCGTGACCGCACCTATCTGTATTAGCACCTCTGCTACCTCGGCCGCACCAGAAAAAACTCCACTAACCGTCACTGATTCCATCAGCCTGCGAGGTTGAACTTTTTTTTTGTTGGGGAGGTAAAATGTTTCCATTCCATGGAAGATTGTTTGGATTAGGGATGAACCCAAGACTTGTCCCCCACGTAGCCTATACAGCAAGCATACATGTGCTGCCATCTGTAGGTAATTTAAAACGGTATAAGGTACAGTGTCATTTGCGACTTATACAGGGTGTCCTGTCCAAATATCTCGAAACCTGAGCATCTTGCCAAAAAATGTTTCAGATGAAAGTTGTAGGGTTCCGAGGGGGACATATTCTGGTGACCTTGAAAACGACCTTGGGGTCAATTTTCAAGGTCAAACGATGATCAACTTTGATTTTTCAAATGGAGCCCCCTATTTTTTATCGAGGGATCGTATTGTACGGGAAAAAATACAAACATTTTGTAGGAAACGTTTTTTTTTTAAATGCTTTTTTCACGAATTTTATCTGTCATGTTGTTTGAAATCTCAGATGAATCCAGGCTGTGATTCATGCATTATCCTCGACATTCTATCTCGGGGTTCTATTTGAAAATCAAAATTAACTTGTTAACTTGAAAGTTAACGCCAAGGTCATTTTCAAGGTCACCGGCATACGTCCCCCTCCGAACCCTACAACTTTTATCTGAAACATTTTTTGCCATGTTGCTCAGGTTTCGAGATATTTGGGGTGGCAATTTAAAATGGGACACCTTGTATATTGAGTTACCCTCCTAAGCATTTATTGTAAGTTATTGCTATTGCCTATTTCTAAATAGATATTTTCTATATTTTATTTGTTTTTGCAGGAACGGTTGAATAGTTTTACGTCCAGTTCTCTATTGGGTTTAGAATACCTTTTAGAAATTCAAGATTACGATCATGACAAGGAGCCTTCCTACTTGTGTCTCCTTTGCTGGAAAAAGGGCGACCCCCGAACTGTCATCGCTCATCTGGTTAGCTATAATCATCTACAAGGGGTAAGTTATAATTTGTAATTCTTGTATTTTCTAAATTTTTAGTCTTAGATACAATTAATCCTTTGACCTACAACCACGAGTGCTCCTCGTGTTTAAATGTTCGGGCCAAACACAACGACCACGAACTCATCTCGTGGCGCGCCACTTGGGCCAATCACATCGAGCACGAGCTCAACTCGTGGCGAGCCGCTCGAGCCAATCAAATCGAGTACGAGCTCAACTCCTGGGGCAGCGCTTGCGTTAGTAGTGCTGCACAATGAATTCATTTTTTTGCGAAACAGTCCATATTTTACGTTTTCAGTTGTGCCTGAAAAAGCATGAATTTGTGCGCATATAATTGGGCATGCCTGGCGTGTCTCAGTCGGACTGGTTTCTGCTGCTGCATTCGGACGTAAGGAAGACCAAAGGGTTAAAACTAGTCGAAGATTAAATTAAAGCAGATGGGGGCCCTTTTAGTGCACTAAATATGTTTTGGGCATCGCTGTTGGGGTTTTGGTTTAACCTGGCGACATGTTTCTTCGCAGCCCATCTTGTTTCATTGATTCCTAAGTCTCTGTGAATATCGTTGTTACAGACATATAACGAAGCGTAACAATGTTACGGGATGCTTCTGATGTAGCATGTGCAACCCTAGAGTTGTACACCGTACTTAGGTTTGCCATATCTAGCTGGGACTTCGTCGAGACACTCTGAGATGGGGATGTAGAAATGAAGTAAAAAATGTATTTAACCTCTTCAGGGACAGAAACACATTTGTGTACGTTTTAAAAAATGATGAACACATTTGTGTACGTTTTAAAAAATGATGAACACATTTGAAACAAATTTGATTTAGCTTAATACTGCCATCTCATGTCAAGCTCTGAAAGCTGCTACAGTTGCACATTTCCATGCAGATACCTCCTGTCTAGTGGCGAGATATCAATTGTTTCTTAAAAGATTTGAAACTTCAAAATTAATTTGTCCCTGAAGAGGTTAATATAATTACTTTTTATTAAGAACTTGTTGTGGCTGACGTAGTATATTTTTCGGAAGATTTCACCTATTTCAGCAATTTTTTTTTGTTTTGTTTATGTCAACATGAACTTGTTGACATAAATAGAACTAACTGAGGCTGCATTTACATGTTGGGCTGACAGATACCGTTACTGCAGTACTTGAGCCAAGCTCCTAACAGTATTTTGCAAAATCGGGACAAGATTGGGTCTTGTCTAGATGTTGGGACAAGAAATTGACGGTCCCGATATATCGGGACGGATGGCAACCCTAACCGCACTCCCAAACGGGTTTTAGGACTTGGCTTGTTTTATCGTCCAATATATTTTTATGTGTTTTATCTTCAGAACTGCTATTTTTGTTTGGACATGAATCTTCCAGTTTAGTTTTGCATTGATATTTGGCTGAGCAACTACTCAGAACTGTGTAGCCATTAGTCCTAATTGGTAGCGATACTATTACCTTTTCATTAGTGAAGTTCATGTGAGTAGACTTGGGCTCGTTAACCTCTTCACGCCCAGGTCAAGCAAAAAACAATTACCGCTTTAGCGCCATCTATGGAATATTTTTCATATTTTTTTGTATAAATGAGTTTATGACAGTGGAATAATATTTCGTAGAAAACCGTAACAACAACAAAAAAGTAATTTTTCAATAAACCTGGGATTATGCTATAACCCAATCAAACCAGCATGGCCCGCAAAGTGGTTAAGTTTAATTTTCCTATCTCTAGTCCAGTTGGAGCTTTGACTATATACTAATGGACTGCTATTCCCTCTCCATTTCCCATATGATCACTGCTCCAAAAGTTGTCCACGAGCTGGAGCCCGATTTAAGTCCCGCGCCGGAGCCGAAAATGGAGCGTAATTTAAAAACCGGAAAGCAAAAAAAATATTTCTCGATGTATTCATCAGCAACGTGGAGAATGCAAATGCGAACATATTTCGGCAACTCGGGTCCACTTTCCTGCCTGCTCTTTACAAGCAAAGCATCAACCCATAATTTGCAAAGTTCCGGATTTGATGGAAATCTAATACAGAATTTTAGGTTATAAGTCAAAAGTCAACTGACTGGTATAGCTGTCTTTTCAATAATTTTGGTACCTGTGTATTCATCTATTGAATATATCTATAAAATTACTATTTCATAAATTAAACCTTTTGAATTATCATTTTCTGTCTTTAGTACTTGCAAAGACACTTCCCCAAGACGTACCAAGCCCTGGCTCCGTACGTCACCAGGCAATTCAAGAAAAACTGGCAAGACACCATGAACAAAATAGTGGAGGCCATAGAAACCAAGTACGGGCGATTGTTACCCCACCCGGTGGACGCGGAAACATTCGAAAGTAAAAAAGATCAAATCTACCAAATGGTCCACACCGGGCCGCACTTCTCGGAGAAGAACGGAGTCACCTTCGAGGATTTGGTCAATAAAGAGAAGATGACCAAAATCAATACAGGTAAAATTATCGGATTCAAATCGGTTGTAATTAATCATCCGTAATTCCAGCAGACGAAGATGCGGATCCCCAAGAACACGTGAAACCGCCCATGAAGAAACGAAGCCCGTCGCCACCCGTTGTGGTCAAGCCCAAGAAGCCGAAGCCCGCCAACGTAGCCAACAGACGTCGGTCGTTGAGCAGCGTTTCGTCTATTTCGAGCAGTGAGCTGAGCGATTTCGATGTTAAAAAAGGGGGAAATAAACCGGTGAACAGGAACAAACCTCCGGTCAGAAATAAACCGCCGTTTGTGAGGAGTCGTCAATCGCGAAGTAGAAGTCCTAGAGCAAGAAAGTAAGTAAAAATAATATTCGTTATTTTCAGAACTGCATATGTAACGGGTGCGCCATCTGTTGCGATAGCATTTGAAACTTGAATAGTTGCGCCATTTTTTGACGTATTGACATATATTATAGTGGCTTGTTCGTTCAGTCTATTTTGTGCCATGAATCAACTAACAACCGATACGACGAGCAGAAATCGTCAAATTGCATTTTGAAAATGTCAGAACGCAACGTGCCTACAAACGTTTACATCCGCGTGAAACACGACTTTCACACACAACAATTCGCAATTTGTTGCAAAAATTTATGGCCACCGGCAGTTGTGCGACCAATTGGCAACCCAGAAGACCGAGACCAAGGCGCTCAAATGAAAATATCGCCGCCGTAGAAGCCGATGTTCGTGAAAACCCGAACACATCGTGTCGACGCCGTGCATTGCAGTTGGGCTTGTCTGCAACGACATTGCGGCGCATTTTGAAGCACGACTTGCATCTTTTCCCTTACAAAGTGCAAATTACACAACGTTTGTTGCTGCAAGACAAGCCGCGACGTCTTGCGTACGTTCAATTCCTCGAAAACATGCTCCATGGTGATGGTGAGTTTTGGTTTAAAATCATCATGAGCGATTGAATGGCGCGGTTAATAGGCAAGACTGCCGCTTTTGGGCCGACGAAAATCCTTGTGAGATATTCGAGGAGCCTCTCCATGATCAAAAAGTGACCGTTTGGTCCGGCGCATCGGCCAAAAAGATCATCGGGCCGTATTTTTTCGAGAACGAGGCTGGCCACGCCGTTACGATCAATGGCGCGCGCTACAGAGCGATGCTGCGTGACTTTGTGTTTCCGGAAATGACTGAAAATGACATGGCCCACTTCTGGTTCCAACAGGACGGAGCCACAGCACACACTAGCCGCGATTCAATGACGCCACTCCGCACGATGTTCGACCGACGCGTCATATCGAAAAACGGCGCGCCGCGCTCACCCGATTTGACGCCGCCGGACTTCTGTTTGTTGGGGGTATTTGAAAAGCAAAGTTTACATCGACAAGCAGCAGACCATGGCTCAGCTCAAAGCCAATATTCGCCGGGAAATATCGCTTATTACCACCGAGACGCTGGAAAATGTGATGCAAAATGCACGAAAAAGGGCATCTTTTTGCATCAAAAATAAAGGCGGTCATTTGTTGGATATTATATTCAAAACATGATGGAAATAAAATAGAAAGGAAGAAATAAAGTTTGTGTAAAAAAAGAAATAAAAAAAGTTGTCCACATCAAAAGTTATTCAAGTTTCAAATGCTTCGCAACAGATGGCGCACCCGTTAGTAAACATTATCGCCAATCACGAAAATAAAGAAATTAAGTAAAAATAAACTTCGTTCGTTATTGCCGGAACTGCAGGCAATGATCTGAATATGTAGTGAAAACTCATGTGGATTTCATTATGCGAATGACTTATATTATAGGTTCATTCCTACGTCCTCATCACCAAGAAGAAACCGCCGAGACGGTGATATGCCCTGGAACCGACCAGACTACGGCAGATCAAGTTCCAAGGAGCGCCGTTCCAAGTCCGAGATTCGGGACGAAATGCGAGAAGAGAAACTTTTGAAGTTCAAGCGTTTGTCCGACGCCATAGAAAACGACATGGGCAAGACGTTGAAGCAGCACAAACTGAATCCTGAGAAGCACCCGCAGTATAACGACGAGTGGAAGATATTCTGGAACAAAAGGTTAATTGCTTTTTGGATGATTAGTAGCCGACGTTTCTTCACAGTGAGTTTTCAGGTACAAAGAATTGCAACTGGAGGGGAAGGACGCTTCCAAGTACGACTTCAAGCCGGAGTGGATTCTTTATTGGAACGAGAAGATTGTCGAGTTGCATAAAACTGAAGTTAAAAATAAAATCGAGGCTTTGAGGAAAAGGTTGGTACAACTACAAAAAATGTATTATTCCATTGTCAATATCAATTGGGCAGTGTAGAAACTATTTGAACCGGGAAGAACCCCTGGTCATGCTGTTAGCATCGAAGCAACTTTCTGGTATCATATGGGCTTTGATTATTTTTTGTTTCACTTTTAGTCGTTTTTTCAAAATTAGTTCTTTCGAAAATTATTGGTTAGCATCGTTTGTGGTTAATATTAATTCTTTCGGTTTTAATTATAGCTATTATTACAACTAGGGAAATATGAATAATATATTTCCCGAGGTTGGCTAGCTTCGCCCTCGGGATGTATAGACAACCAAGGGAAATGTATTCATATTTCCCGTGTTGTAATCAATAGTTTTTTTCTGATTGACAGAATATTGTTCTGTAAGTGTGAAAATATTGGATTGTAAATTTTTGAATTTATCGGATTGGTAATGTTGCTAAGGGTCTTGTTTGTAAATATCATGGTTGACTTGTTTTGGTAGTTGCGTTGTTTCATAAATTGGTGAAATGTTAAATTATGTGTTAACGCAAGCGACGAAAGACCATGAATGTTTGGTTCCCGTAAAATCCAAAGCTGTAAAATCCATAAAGGATACCTTCCTAAGAAATCGGAGGTGTTGTCCCGAGAGCAATTAAAACAATTCTTGCGAGAAGCTCCTAATGCCAATTGCTTGATGTCTATATTTCCCTAGGGAAATATGAGCACTTCATATTTCCCTAGGGAAATATAAGTGTGTTATGACATATCGTAACTAAGGCAATATCACTCAATATTGTTTCAATCAGAAAAAAATAATTTATTGTTGATGTCGGAAGCCATTACTTTGTGATACATTGTGGTTAGGAACTTTTCAATAAAATGCACTTGTGTGATATACTCCGTCTACTCATAGATTAGACTTTTTTGACATCTTGAGTGGTGGAAATCCCGAACAACTCTCGCCACGAAAAGTAGTACTTACGAAACTTAATTTATTACAGAAATCGCACTCTAGAATATTCCTGCGTAGGTGTGTAATTGGTTCGTCACATCATTTAGAATGTTCTCCATGGTGGAAATTAAGAACACTAACAATAATAATGTGTCTATTGGAGACGCCGCGTATGAATATATTGGAAGTATTCCGGTACCAACCTAACTCGCTCCAAAATTACATTTTTCTCATAGCCGTGTTGGTGATTTTCCTTTTTTAGTGTTTTTCACTGAAGATGTCAAAAAAGTCTAATCTATGAGTAGATGGAGTATATCAACAAAGTGCACTTTATTGAAAAGTTCCAAATAATTTATTGCTGCATTTGGATAACTGGAAGTTAGTCCTTGTACATGAAAAAAATAATCTTTAACCAATGGTATACAACAAAAGATTTAGGGCGGCCCGTTGGTGTAGTGGGTTCGGGCGAGCGCTTGTTCCGATTGCATCGCGTGCCGTGTGGCTTCGAATCCCATCCCGGGCGAACGATTTTTCGGGGATCGAGAAGTATTCGCTCGGGTCCATGGTTGTTGTATAGGTCTGACATTATTCATTTATTCATTTACTCATCCCAAATTGAAATATACAGGGTGAGGCACCTTATACAACGCGGTAATTTTATGGAAAACCATGCAACTTCATGTTATTCTTTTCAAATGGATGGATGTAGGTTCGTTGTATACACAATTTAAAATTTTTACCAGATATACAGGGTGTCCCATAAAAAAGATACACATCAACGTTATGTTTTTTTAAATGGAACACCCTGTATTTTTTGTCATTTTTGAATTCTAGGGAACAAATAAAGGTGAGTTACTTCAATATTCCCTATACCTATCGTTTACCGCTCACGAAATATTTAAAGATTTGTTGAAATGAAGGGTACAGGTGAAATTTTATATTTGTCCCAGTGATTGGCGTTGAACCATTACAATTAATTCTATTGTTTGGTTAAAGGTTTGAACTACCGCGCCAACCATGATTTAGTATAGAAAATTATACAGGGTGATAAGAAAAACGTGGTAGAAAATCTTAACTTATAAAGTTGAATAACTTCGATTTTTCAAATGGCACACCCTGTATTTAGTAACGTATTATCACGTAGAATCCAATTATCTGTCAGATTACAATAATAATTCTTGACATGAAAATCGCCGAAAACAAGGAAACTATTGAGATTAGAAAAATAGAACACTAATACAATCTGAAAGAGGATTGGATTCTAAGTGTGAATACGTTACTAAATACAGGGTGTGCCAGTTGAAAAAACGAAGTTATTCAACTTTATAAGTTAAGATTTTCTACCACGTCACCCTGTATACATTTCTATACTAAATCATGGTTAGCGCTGTAGTTCGAACCTTCAACCAAACAATAGAATTCATTGTAATGGTTCAACGTCAATCACTGGGGCAAATATAAAATTTCACCTGTACCCTTCATTAGAACAAATCTTTAAATATTTCGAAAACGGTAAACAATAGGTATAGGGAATATTGAAGTAACTCACCTTTATTTGCTCCATGTAATTCAAAAATAAAAAAAAATACAGGGTGTTTCATTTAAAAAAAACATAACTTTGATGTGTATCTTTTTTATGGGACACCCTGTATATCTGGTAATAATTTTAAATTGTGCATACAACCATCCTACATCTATCCATTTGAAAAGAATAACACGAAGTTGCATGGTTTTCCTTAAAATGACCACGTCGTATGCGGTGCCCGACCCTGTATAAATAATAACCTGGTTGTGACTGAATGGCTCATGCCATGTCAAAAAAAAAACAAAAGATTTATTTACTATTTTGATGCCTTTAGTTTGCATTATTTTACACCCTCCAAAATAGTACTTTTCCTTGAATCAATGACTGTTTTAAAATCTCACGCAGCCTGGGGTTCTTCTCTACAAAAATTCAGCGGTAGTCATGGAAACCGAATAACATCTTTCTTTGTCTTATCTACATACATGCACCATCCGTGATCAAAATTCCTTAAATAATATGATTTTTCAGATTGGGCGTGGTCGATCCAACTCCAGTCAGTTTCAAAATCGGCGGTGGTAAGACAAACAATAGACATCCGGGCGGCACCAAACTGGTCCCGATGGCGCATCCAGACAACGATCACGAGATCATCGTCATAGACGACAAGGACGACTCCATGAGCCCCAGGAGATCGCACAGCCCGTGGGAAACGGAGTCGGCGCCGAAGTCGCGCTTCTCCGGCGACCGCCGTCTGAGCTTGGACCGTGTCAGCAGCCCAGATCGGGATGCGGATTCTTCGAAACAGAAATCCAGAGACCGGTATCGGAGATCGCCGAGCTGGGGGAGGGGAAAGAAGGAGTACCGGAACAGGGACAGGGACTACAGATCGAGGGACAAATCGTGGGAGCGGGATATTTTGTATCACAGGGAATCGCGTAAGGATCCGAAATTGGATATCTACAAACCGCCCCTGATGATGCGCGATGTAACCAGGAAACCTGTGGATTACAACCGTTTGGGGAATAAATCGCCCGACCCTGAAGACACCGAGGACGTGAACATCGTGGCGGTTCTACGCCTCTTGACCGCGCTCGAGGATAAGCTGGGATCTCTGGGGCCGAAGATTATAGACATGCTGGCGACGGCTCTGGCTATGGAGAAGAAGGATCCCAACAGTTCCGAAACTTTGTTGGATAACGAAATTAACTGCGTTCTCTTTGAGACCGTTAAGGAGAAATTAAAGGGCGCACTGCACGCCGGTTTGGTGGACTATAACCAGGAGAAGGCTTTTAAGATTGCTATTAAAAAAATTGCCACTTTAATTCACGTCGCCGGTAATCGAAAGGCGGCCGAAGAGAGCAAGAAGAGTAAGGCTAAAGTTGATCCAGTGAAAGTGCCGGGTGTGGGTACGGTGGATAAGGCGGCTATAGCTAAGCAAATTGCTACCGCTTTAGTGCTTCAAGGGAAAACCGATGTTACCCATGCGGAACTGGAACAGTTGATTAATGCCGTGGTAAGTATCTTTTTGTTTGTTGTAAGCAGTGACGGTTCACGAGGTGACTCATGGTATGGCTGAGGTAGTAATACAGGTTGCAGCGGTTACAACCAACTGTATTGCTACCTCGGCCGTACTATGAGTCACCCCGCGTGCCGTCACTGCTTCTAAGTATTGTTATTATGGTGTAACAAATAATGTTAGTTACCAACAGAAGGAGTTTATGTTTTTGACAGTTAGTGTGGAGTAGCAAGGTAACATTTCGCGGATTTTTTTGTTCTCAAGAAACGAGACATATAAAATGAATTTTCCTGGGAATCTTGACGCTGTGAACGATGATTGTGATCTACACTGGTTTAGATCTCGTTCACTGATTATGATGTGGGTGATAATAAAATAATGGTGCACTTTACCAAAATATATTCAGCTGTAATACAACGAGTGGTGTGATTATTACTGATGATATTTTGGAGTTGAAACCGAGCTGCAGATTCAACGAGCGCTAGCGCGAGTTGAATGTGCTGCTTTGGTTTCAACGGCTAAATATCATCGGTTATCAATCGTACCACGAGTTATATTTAGTGAGAGAATATAACGAATGACATTTTATAATCTTGATCACAACTCACATATTGCAATGTTTTAATTCGTCTTGTAGTTTCTTGCAGCAGAAAGACTCCGTAAACTGTCGGCACTGCGACTCTTTATTCCTCGCGGTGTTTCTGGGCGTCGTATTTTTCACCATTTCACTGATTTCACTGTTAGAAACTGCATCCCAATAATTTAGTATCTCCATTTTGAGGTTTAAAATTCTGACAGGACCACAATAAAATATCACCGCTACTTTTGTTTTTTATCATCGCGGTGATACACATGCTGCTATGCATTTCCTTGCATCTGATTGGCTCAAAATACATTCTAGTAGGTCATGAGTTGTATTCTCACCGTAATTTAATAATTACACTTATAAATACAAATTTACAGTAACCGATCGTGAATTACAAAACTGTTCAACTGTTTTTTTGTAAACAAACATGAATGTATCCCCCTTATGTTCAATTGTTGCTTGTTGATTTTGTCAAGGTGAACCTTGATATGGTGGGAGCCGTCCGACTTGACGCGGATGCGCTTGCCCATGATTTCAATCCGAGAGTAGGTAGCGGATGTAAATAGCCGGAACATCAAATTTATGAGGAATTTCCTCAAAATCCCGTAAAATTGAAATTGTTTAACACGTTAACTTCCATCTGAGTTACCATTCAGAGTCAGAGAGGGTGACGAGGTCACAGTATACACTAGAGTGGTTCTTATTTTTGAAGTAAGTGAAAATCAACGGGACAACCTGGAAACTTGTTCGTATAGATAAAAAACTAATAACTGTAAATTTTGAGCCATATCGAACATTGCGTAACCGGGCCCTAGCCCTCTGAAATTTGAAAAAGTCGGTTTTTTATTTATTTTTTTTATTTTGGTTCATCCTAATATTAAACGGTCTACCCCTAATGGCCAAAATATATATTTTGTGGATAAAGGACGTTAATGTGTATCCAAAAAGTGTTTATTTGTTGAAATTGGACTACAACTGAAGTTATGAATTTTTTAATGCTCCTCTATTCATTGAAATTGAAATTACATTATAAGAAAGCCATGACTAAGTGAATCAGACGTTTCACTTGAATTGGTAACCCCATCCTGTTTTTATCTTTTGTCATTTGGTAATATTGGTTTGTTGCAGAGGTTTTAATCTGCGCCACAGCAAGAGAGAATCCGTGCGTGCCTATATGTGCGTAATGGAGTGGATCTGGGACAAAGTGCCGAATCGGTATTTTGCCCAACGTGCCGAATTTCATACTACAAAAAAATACAGACAAAATTCCATAAAAAATCATCCTCAATTGCCGAAGTATAGCTAATTCAAAATCTCTTTGGTTTTTGTAAATACAACAATTATCAATAGAGATATGGATTTTTGAAGATTTTCGTTTTTATTTTTGGGGCACTTGAATGAAAAATGCCCAAAGTGCCGAACGACGCCAAGCGACGTCGCATTGTTCGTAGACAAGGCGTCTCGGCAGTTTGGACATTCGGCACTTTGTCCTCCTTTCGACCTCTCAGTAATCCACGCCGATTCGGCACTTTGGTACTCGCACGCACCTGCTAGTAAGGCCCAAAATGCCGAATATTTATGTTATAATACGTTTAAAAACGTTTAAAAGAAAAATCCAATTTTTTTTTTTATAAAAAAAAAACTTTCTTCAGTCCTGAAACCATCTAGCTTCCAATAATAAACTTGTATTATCAGTAATTATTTTCTCACATTAGGAACATACATGAGGGTGTGCATTCGGCATTTTGGACCTTACTCGTTGGAGCGTGCGAAGACGTTCTATCAAATGACCAAGTGCCGATTCTGCAGATTCGCCTCCGACGCTTTATTTGCGAGCGATGCGATGTCGCTTCGCGTCGTTTGACACTTTGGGCATGGTCGGAGGTATGAAATTTGGCACTTTGGGCAGCCCCCAATGGAGTGGGTAACTTTCTTGCGGCCTATGGCGCAGATTAACACCCAGTTAATCTGGTTTGATGTTTTCGGCGGCATTTTGTAACGATGTTATAAAGTTGCTTTCAAAATGAGTGGAAGAACCATATTTGCAGATGCAATTTATTTGATCGGAATACCGCTTAGCCAAATACATTGCTCAAAACTACCATCTCAGAAGCAAGTGTTATCTTTGTTTTTCTCCAATCAGCGAGTACTTAAATTTAATTTACGCTTCAGTGAAACGCTAGTTATGGTAGAATTGTCTGTTGATCAAAGGCTCATATTCCGATTTAAAGCAAACAACGTCGCATCGATAAAATGTAGTTATGGCATAAAGAATGGCAAAATCTTAATAAGCACTCTTCTCGAGAAACTGCAGCACATATAAATAAAGAAAAATTCAATATTTTGTTCGATTTTGCTTCGGAAAATGCATTGCGCACAATGACAATTGAAGAAGACAAACCATTTCTATTAATTCAGAGAGAGAATGGAAGATCAGGATCAATCAATGGCATTGAAAGTTCCGCAGTGCAAATGGAAAATGACGTTTGAAGCGGTTAGAAGTAAAGGAGGAGAAAATCTGATCAAGAAATGACAGTCTTGTCCACTTCTGTCTCAATGTAAACAAGGACTGGTGATAACAGTCCGGTTGATTTGAATATTAATCCTACCTCAGATCTGGATCAGGACATAGAACCGCAACCACAATGAGGAAAAATTGCATTGCTTTAGACAAGTGTAAAATAAGTGACATAAATGCCGTCCATCTTCTGATTACAGTCGCTGAAGGATTAGGCCACAATGTAAACGATTTAATTATTATTACATATTATTCATCAACAATGAAATTTGTACCCACCATTTGGCCCCAATGTCATGATTATATTGCCGGCAGTGAGATTCTTAGCAAAATTCTTGTAAATGACATTTTAGAATGAAAAGTCAAATTAATCGAAGAATATAATACTCTACTCTACTCAATGACAAGGAACAAAAATTTTTTTTATTATTAAACTTTGAAAAGTATCATAAGAGATTTTAATAAAAATGCATTAATTGGTAATATCTAAAAAACACGAAATATCGAAATATACAAGTATGATGTAACTAAAAAATCATCAATTTTAGTCGGATTTCAACAAATAAATTCATTTTGGATTCGTATTAACCTCCTCTGTCGACACAATATATAATTTCACTATTAGGGTGGACTGTTTAATTTTAGGGGAGATCAAAATTAAAAAAATATAAAAAACCGACTTTCAAATTTTAGAACGCTAGGGCCCGGTTACGCAATGTTCGATATGGCTTAAAATTTACAGTTATTAGTCTTTATCTATACGAACAAGTTTCCGGGTTGTCCCGTTGATTTTCACATACTTCGAAACTCCACCATATATGCTAAAACCACTCTAGTATACACCATCATATTACCATAGTTACTCATAGCTTGTTGTGATTCGGAGGCCGCGTGAGTTACCTATAACTTATATTTCGTTTTGAACTATTAGAAAGTGTGAAATATCTCTTTGGATCTCTGGATTATCTGATAGGAGGGCGCAGAGGTCAGCAGCACGTAGGCCTCAATGGGCCCTTTGTACGTCCTTCCATCGGTCCTCATTACCCGGTGCCGTCCAACTAACCCATGACATTGGCAAACCCTAGGACTGCACCAAGAGGGACTCTTTGGATGTCTGATGTTTGTAGACATCCTCTCCTTTTATGGATTGTCTTATGGGGATGGTACACTCCAAGAGTATGTGTTCGGCGGTCTCCTTTTTAGCTTCACACCCTCTACGGATGGGATGCTTTTTTAGATTACAGTGTCCAGTCAAAAGTCCCCCGATTATTCGTAGGTTCCCCCTGGACAGTTGCAGTCAGACAAATAAGTGGCATGACGACATTACTGAAACTGCTGCGTCTCAAAAGATCAATCAAATTGTAAACTGATGTAAACTGCCTCCTTTTGGTAGCTAACCCATGTTACATCATTAAAACAAAGACAGTTGCAACCCTGCTTTTTAAATAAATCACCATTTTAGGTGGGCATGGCGGAAGCATCCAAAAACTCCGACAAACCAATGACGACCGCATCATTCCTCGAACACCTAGGTTCCACCTCCGCCAAACCGCCGGAGACTCAGCCAGAAATTAAACTGGCAAGCGAACCCGCACCGTCCACTTCGACGAGCACCGAAACCCAAGCGAACAAAGACTCGATGGACGGCCTCTCCGATTCCGACTTACAAACACTCCTGCAGAACTTCAAAGACCTATCGGCCGAAGAACAACACGGCCTAATCACCTACCTCAAGAAACTAGAATCCAAGGAGCCAGAGCGCGTGGAAAAGTTGCGGAAGTTCGTGAACCTAGGCTCCGAAGAAACCAACAAGGACTCCGGCCGAGTCAGTCCGTTCACGAGGAAGTTGAACGACCTGGAATCGCACAATCCCGCCGCCGAGAAAGAGTTCAGCGACTTTGAGGACGACGACAAGTCCGACGTGGAAGAAGATAGGGTTAAGGTGGAAAAAAAGGAGGAACCCAGGATTGAGAAGATTGATTCGGACGACGAGGAGTATTCCTTTGAGGATGTGTTCAAAGCCGCCAATAAGAATGTGGAAGAAAACAAGTTGGTGAAGGAACGGCAGATAGTCGAAGAAACGATTAAACTAGACTCTAGTAAAAATAACGATGCAGATATGCTGACAGACGCTAAAGCTTTAATTGCAAACATTATGGGCTCCATTGCTGCGAAAGCAAGTCCCAAAGTCGATCCTCCTGTGGAGAAACCGGTGCCGGCACCGACACCGCCGTCACAACCGCCGCCTAAACCCGTCGCAAAACCCCAACCCCCTCAAAACATCCAACCGGCACCCGTATTACAATTAAACACACCCGTGCAAAAACCTGTACAGAATTCACCGATCAAAACAAATACGATTAACCTCAATCTAAATCCGGCGCGTTCTTTTCCCACTCAAGGAGGTTACAACGGACCCCCCAGAGGTCCCGTTCCGTTTAACAGCAACCAGAACGTGCAGTATCCGATGAAGAATCAGTACGGTGCGCCGGGGTACAATCCGAATTACGGGAACAATTTCAATTACTCGAACCAGTTCAAGCAGAACAGCCGGTTTCATCCGAACAGAGGACAGTTCGGAAATGTTAATAACAGGGGCGGCGGTAACTTTAATAATAGGTGGTAATTGCGTACTTTTTATTACTTGATTTTGTATTATATTATGTTGATATGTATCGATTTAAATTAAAGCCGGTAATAAAATAAGTTTCGAATTTAATGTTTCCTTTTTTAAATAAAATAGAAACAACCTTACTTGTAGCAGAAAGTATCAAATAAATTAAAAAAAAAACGAAATATAGCCTGAATATATGAATATGTTACGAACAGGTTGAATATTCATATATTCAAGCTATATTTCGTTTTTTTGAATTTATTTCCTTTTTTGTTTTTATCGTTGAAGAATCGCTTTTGTTTCTTTGAATATTTGTTGGAGGGGTGGGGTACAATTTATTTTAAGCTTCGGCGAGCGAGTATCCAAATTTTGGCGATCGTGAAGCGTGTATAATTTTTTATTCAGGTTTCACGCCTTCCTGAAACGTTTACAGTGGACTTTACGAAGGTGGTAATAAATATAACACTTGCCTAAATTGACATAACTCTAGTGTTATATTTTCGGCTGTGCAAACGATTTTTCAAATGGTAAAAAGAATACATAATTTGAGGTTATGTTCTGCAATTACATTACACATATTTTGATTGATATTTACTCTCACAATATTTATTAACAAATTATTTTCTAGTTTGACGTATTTTTTACCTTTAATACTCTTCCGAGGCTCCGTTTCTGATTCAACCTGTTAACTGCGGAATTAATTTTAAAAAGTCCTCGCAGAGTGCGGAATTAAAATCAAGCAAGAAGTATACATGTCGAACGCTGGGTAAATGGTCCTATTATACAGTTTACGAAAAACGAGAAAGGATTATATTTTTTATTTGATAAAAAAATAACAGAAGATTTTTCGACGATCGAGAAGTATTCACTCGGGTCTGTGGTTGTTGTATATGTCTGACATTATTAATTTCTTCATTTATTCAAAAATATAATTAAAAATCTAGCCGTGTGTGACTGAATGGCTCAGCTTAAGTAAAAAAAAAAAATTAACAATTTATTTCTAAAAAGGTTATTGTTATAACGTAATCTGCGAGTTGTGTTGGACGTGTATACACATTGAACGCGCTTAACTGGTTCAACAGTAATGATTTAAAAATGTATTCGGTGACTGACAGTGACATAAAGAACATTTACACAGCTGAAAATATAATACCGGCTTACAAAAAACCTGACTTAAATTAATGTTTGTGAAGTCTACCATTAGAATAATTTCTTATGGTGTTTAGCTTTAATAATTTGGGTCGGCCAGAAGGACCGTTACAATTTGTTTCAAATTATTGAAAAAAATATTGTATTCTTATTTTTTAGGTGGTGTGGACTACAAAAGCCATTGGAAAGTTGGTGAATATTTATAATTTTAGCATTAAATTATTGTTCCCCATCAGCGGCTATTTACAGCCTGGTGTCGGACTATTAGTCCTCATCAGTGCAGTACGCGTTAGGTGATGGGGAGTAATAATCACCCACATTTGGCGAATTAAGCGTTTTACCGCCATGAGGAATGATCTTTTAGAAATGCACGAGATGGTGGTAAAACGCTTGATCGATGAATCTGTGCTTGAATGACCAATTTATAATTTAAAATTCGTGTTTCCGAGTTGACTATTTGTTAATAAACGCATTTATATAAATTTTATTACTGCCTTTTCTATTTTCATGCAAAAGAAATTCCAAATTTGACCTAAAATAAAATATATACACGGTGACATTTTGGGGAAAAGTTTCTGTTATAACACAAATAATTTCCATAGCGAGAAAATCTTGGCATATAAAATATGCAACATAAACAATTAAAAAACAAGAACAACCATGAAAACAACAAAATGGTTTTTACTAAACCTGGAATACAAACCCTACGGTAGATGTGCCCACATTTGTCTCAAAATGTTTTCATGAAAAATTATTTCAATTCCAATTCAATTATGTAAATTTTTTCAAAATCACCAAAATTATAATTCTTCAGAAATTACATTCTGCGGACGGGGATTATTTAAAAAAATTTGGGATGGTGGGTTTGCAACTTTTTAAAGAATCCTGGTCTGAAATACATTTTTTTATTTTTTATTTATTTTTTAAACCAATAGTGCAAAATGGATTTTTTTTATTTTATTTTTTTGCCGATATCACTGAATCGATTTCAATTAAATTATAGGAGTATGTAGACAACCATAAAAGATACCCAAATAAGCAATAAAATATATAGTATGTAATAAATAAAAATAAATTTTTGGAACACCCTGTATAATCGAAAATATTTTCCTGAAATACGCCTTAGGATACAAGTGAAGTCTGCAAAATATGAAAATCCTAACTTAATTAGTAACTGAGTTATAGAATACGGAAGGTGAGGTGCAGAACCCTGTACGCCATTGCTGGTCATTTTGAGTTGAAAATTCCCCACATTTAAATTTCCCTCCCTCAAATCTGGGAGGGAGTAACTGAGTTATAGAATACGGGAGGTGAGATGCAGGACCCTGTACACCATTGCCGGTCATTTTGAGTTAAAAATTCCCACATTTGAATTTCCCTCCCTCAAATTCCCCCAGATTTGAATTTGCCTCTTTGGTGTTTAGATTTAAAATTCCCCAGATTTTTCTAGGTTGGTAGCCATTTTGCACGTACAATGTTGCCAATTTTACTTCCTGGTTCAGAATCGGCCGTTATTCTCTACAAGTTCCTTTAACTTTTTCGACTTTATTCATTATCAGCGGCGGCTCGTAGATTTCCGTAGGTGAGGCAAAGACAAAGATGCCGCCCGTGCTGCACTATTTACTCTAATAGAGGAAGCAAATATTCCGTTGCTTTTTCGGTCAAATTTTCTTCCGTTGCCTCATCGCCGAACATCCACGAGCCGCCGCTGTTCATTATAAAAACAATTTGAAGTCATTCAGGTAGCCATTTTGCGCGTACAATGTTGACATTTTTACTTCCGGTTTTCCGCGAACTTTCTGGTTCAGAATCGGCTGTTCCCTACAAATTACTTTATTAAACTTTTTCGACTTTTCTCATTATAGAAATTATTCACTTAAAATCAGCCAAAAATAATGCTGAGATTTGCAAAAACACTAACAGACATAAAACTTTTTACATATAAATCCCTTTGGTGCATTGATAAAAAAAACGCACTGTATATACCACAGGGTGAGTTTTTTGTGCGGCCTTAATAAAAGCTAGCTCTTGTATTATTTAATATTTATTTATTTACGACAATTTTAAAATGAATAATATTAATAAATAAAGAACTGTAATGTATATTTCAAATGTTAGAACGCCATCTAGTGGAACACGGTAACACTATTTTCACTTATTACATCTTGTGTAACCATATACATATTGTGTGTCTCTAGTACGCAGTGACGGTTCGCGGGTTTTTTTCTGGTACGGCCGAGGAACAAGAGGTGGTAATACAGATGGGTAGGGTCAGTTGCAGTGACCGCACCTATCTGTATTACCACCTCTTGTTCCTCGGACGTACCAGAAAAAACCCCGCGAACCGTCACTGCTAGTAGGTCTGGCCACAAATAAGTGCGCATGTGTTGATTTATATGACGGTCGACGATGTTTAAACTAGGGCTGGGAATCGAATACGAATAATTCGAATATTCGAATATTCGAATACGAATAAATCTCCAAAAGAATTATTCGAATATTCGAGTATTCGAATTATTCGAATATTCGAGTATTCGAATAATCGAGTATTCAAATATTCGAATTATTCAAATATTCGAGTATTCGATTTATTCGAATATTATTCGAATATTCGAATATTATTCAAATATTCGAATTCAAATTTGCGGAAAAAATGAGAAGAATTAAATTTATGGGAAATTTAATTGTAAGATATTTGTATTCTTATCTTTTCAAAGTGATACTTAAAAAAAAAAACAAAAAATACTTAGAGTATACACACATTACCGTGTGCCACAGCAAAAATGATATAGAAATAATTTGTATGAACATTAGTTCTAAACACATTTTTATTTTTATATTTTTCTCATAAAAGTAATAAAATTTAAAACATTGTCCAAAACAAAACAAAAAACACCAAGAGCGTACCGATACTATTGCTTCTCTTACAAAGAAAATGGTAATTTATAAGAAATTTAATTCTAAACATATTCTTATGTTTTGCTTATAAAACTAATAATTTTTGAGATATTTGTAAAAAAGAACAAAAGGAAATGTACAATTTTCAGACATTACCGTGTTTCCTAGAAAAAATGCTATAAACATAATTTATTGAAAATTTAATTATGAAGATTTGTAATCTTAAGATTTTTCGAATATTTCAAACGTTATAACGTTTATTGGTAGTCCAGTATTTGAATATTTATTATAATTACCTGTAGATTTATTCGTATTAGATTCGCAGCCCTAGTATCACATGATTATCAAAAAATATGCATGCTGGAAATAAATACTCGAATTTATTCAAAATATTCGAATATTCGAATATATTTGAATATTCTAACTATTCGAATATTTCGAATACTCTAACTCTTCGAATATTTCGAATATTCTAACTATTCGAATATTTCGAATATTCTAACTCTTCGAATATTCGAATACTCGAATACTCGAATTATTCGAATATTCGAATAATTCGAGTATTCGAATAATTTCTTGAACGAATATTCGAATACTCAAATCATAAAAATTCCCAGCACTAGTTTAAACGATCAGCTGTTCTCTGCTGGCGCGTTTGTTTTTTTACAATAATTTGCATTGCAACGATAAGTGCTTATGCTTAGGCTAGGTTTAAGCTAAGGTTTACTTCCACGCCGTGCGCACTCCATACGAATTAAATTGTTCGCATTGAAGCTGTCGCCCCAGGGCCACAGGATGGCGCCAGTATGACCAAAATTTAAAAACAAGCGGGAAATTGTTACAGAAATTAAAGCTAGATGGAATATCTTGCTGATATCACTCGAAAATCGGAATCAACACGGCGAGCTATTGTAAATAAACAAAACCGAGATTTCGTTTTCTCTCAGTTTTATACATAAGTCATATTCTATTCGAAACACATAAGAAAAGCCCTCACCATTATTGCACATTTAAATGGTGCAAGAATTCGGAAGAAAATAGTTATATGTATCAATTTACCCGACATGGACCGGTAAGAAAAATTGTAAGTACTTAGACTTAGAAGTTATTGTTGAATATCTGTGTTGTGGTTTTGTATAATTTTTTTCGATTTGTAACTTAATTGCTATTTTCTTCAAATGAAGTACTTTCATGTTGGTTTCTTTGTTGTACTTAATAAATATATTATTTTAATCAGTGATTTCTTATTATTCCTACCAGTGACGGTTCGCGGGGTTTTTTCTGGTACGGCCGAGGAACAAGAGGTGGTAATACAGATAGGTGCGGTCTTTGCAACTGACCCTACCTATTTGTATTACCACCTCTTGTTCCTCGGCCGTACCAGAAAAAACCCCGCGAACCGTCACTGATTCCTACATAATGAAGTACCGTAAAAATTGAAAATTAATACTGAAATCCTTTGCCCGCGTATTGCAACGCCACATCATATCGTGGCCCTGGGGCGAAACTAAAAATGCGTGAGTCGCCTATCTGTTTAGGTTTATCTATATTTGCTTCAGTCCATTCAATATACTATCATAAATTGGAAGATTACCATAAATGCTAAATAATGGGGCGAAAAAACACATGTGCTAACCTTTTTCCGCCGACGTTGCGGCTATATGACAGTGCTCGGAAAGCCTACCATTTCAAAATTTACATTTGTTTATATGTGTATTTTTTTAAAACGGGGAGGAATTTGCTTCCCGGCTCGAGCAAACAAAACCAAAAACACTCACCTGATTTCAACGCCGCAACGCCCCGGACACGACAGTCCCTTATATGTGTAATTCGGGTGGATCACCGGAATACATCCTTTCAGATCGACGCCGAAAACAGTGGCAATCCGCGAGGTGGTTCAGAAACCAACCGTCAAAAAACCGATCGACGGAAATTGTTTCCCGGCCTTTCTCGACACCCGACGGCCCGAGCCGTTTATCACAGAAACTGACGGAGTTTCTAACAATATCGCACAACTAAATTTTTGCGGACTAACGCGTCGTTTGAAAAACCACTTGTTCACAATTCGAGATGGCGACTACCTGTTGCGCGCGCACCAACGATACCACGCAGTTACACTAAAAAAATACAGAGGGCGACACCGAACGACAATATGAACTTTTAAATCAAATAAATTAATAATTGCCTCGAACATTGTGTACCTATTTTATTACACCAATATTTATAATGTTTTTTACAACAACCCGGGAACGGTAACGAGAATGATACGATTCGCATGTTCACACACACAACTAATAACGAGTTGCTTGTTATATTTTCGTTCCCGTTCCCGTTCGCTAGAAATAAGCGCGCATGTGTTGATTGTATGGCGGTCGACGGTGTTTCTCTGCTGGCGCGTTTGTTTTTGTAAAAGGTTGCATAAAAGAATACAAATTAATCAAGAGAATGTACAAATGCTGAAAAAACACAAACCTTGTCGCGGCTACATGATAGCGCACGGGAAACCTACCATTTAAAAATTTACAATTGTTTATATGTGTTCACAGCGGACTGCGATTTTTTAAAACGAGGAGGAATTTGCTTTCCGGCTCCAATCGAGCAAACAAAACCAAAAACACTCACCTGATTTCAACGCCGCAACACCCCGGATACGACAGTCCCTTATGTGTGTAATTCGGATGGATCACCGGAATACATCCTTTCAGATCGACGCCGAAAACACTGGCAATTTGCGAGACACAGCTTCCTGGCAAACAAACTGCCTTTCACGACACACGAGGTTCCGAACCGTTTATCACAGAAGCCGACGGAGTTTCTAACAATTTCGCACAACTAAACTTTTGTGGACTAAACACGTTCGGTTTTGAAAAACCACTTGTTCACAAGGCAAGATGGCGAAGACTATCTTTTTTTTGCGTGCACTAACGAACCACGTAGTTACACGAAAAATATATAGAGGGCGACACTATGAAATTTTAAATCGTTTAATTGCGGCGATTTATTAATGTAAAATAATGCGAATTATTTTTCAGTGAAAGACGAAGTGTATTTTTTAATTTGAATGATGGATCAAGTAGATGGACAAGTACTTACATTACATTATTTGTAATCATTTTGTTTTTTTTTCTCACTGTATTTACTCTGTAATTGGGCTTTTGCCTGTTGGGTAATAAAGATTATTATTATTATACTTTTTCCGTCTTTTTTCGTCGTGTTTTGAAGTCGTTTTGTGTCGAAGTTGAATACACGTGTTAAATCTGTTCAGTTTTATTTACAGCGTTCATTTCGTCCGAATCAAAATCAGTGATGATCTCAACCAGTCGAGCCTTAACTGTCACATTTTACACAGGCTACATTTTTAACTTAAATTAATTTAGTACGAGTATTTTTCTAAAAGAACCCAGATTCCATGAATACTTGCAAAAATTAAATACAAGTTTCCGCCCCGCACCAAGTAATGCATCAAAACTAATTGCTTTATGCTATCAATATTCATACAACCCCTTCAACTCTTAATTAAATATTTAAAACTCCCGCTTTTAAGTCTAACAGCGACGAAACAATAAGTACAATTGAGCTAACAAGGACATTAATCAATAAACGTTTAGTAGTTATTTGGGTTTAAAACAACTCCGTACGTAAATGTAAATTTCCCAACAACAACAAATCTTATTTTATTGTTTATTATTAAACCATTAATACCTCTGTAAATTACAATTTGAATCATTAAAATCAATTTAAGCATTAAAAAATTGCTGCGGCAATATTTATTATTGCAGGATTTTTACAGCACTTTTATTTCAAAAGATTGAAGAATTATAAGTTTGTCGGTGATTTAATGCTTAAATTATCAAAATAATCCCTTAGAATTGCTATTTAGAAGCTTTTAAAAATTTTACGTTCGATTTCCGCGTCTCGTCGCCATCTATTGGGTGGTGGCTGAACTGCTAAGTGATGTTTTTGAACAGCGCCAAAATGCTCGAACTTTATACTTATTGTCAAAGTGTTAATATTTAGCAATGGGCTGTGCATGAAACGGTAGACAATTTAATTCTGAATCGAATGGTGTATAAAATAGCTAAGGAAATTTAGCGGTTTTCCTGTAATTTGCGAATGAAAATTAAGCACGACACCCTTACCGACATTTACAGTTCACTGTAACATAAAAATTCTATAAAGAAGAATTTGCTATATTCTTCAATCAAATACGGGTTCTAATACTTATTCCTGAATAATCATTCAACTATTTATATTATTACTGCATTACAATAAGAGAACTATACAAGAAATCATAATCCAAGTAGAGGGCTCTATCTGTTATCGTGGGGATAAACTAATTAATAATTTGCGGATGTAATAATTGTTGTAATAATAAAATAATATTTAAAAACTCTCAAGGAATGTTATTTAATGATAAAAAATTCACTTGTGGATATTTACTTACTTAAATTGCAGAAACAATATTTTATAATATATATATTTTTAAGTTACAGTGAACTGTAATTGTCGATAAGTGTGTCGTGCTTAATTTTCATTCGCAAATTACAAGAATACCGATCTCAACCAGTGGAGCCTTAACCGTCACATTTTACACTGGCTACATTTTTAACTTAAATTAATTCAGTACGAGTATTTTTCTAAAAGAATCCAGATTCTGTGAATACTTGCAAAAATATTAAATACAAGTTTCTGCCCCTCACCAAGTAATGCATCAAAACTAATCGCTTTATGCTATCTCTTTTTATACAACCTCTTCGAATATTAAGTTAATATTTAAATCTTCCGCTTTTAAGTCTAACAGCATTGAAACTATAACTACAATTGAGCTAACAAGGACATTAATCAATAAACGTTTAGAAGTTGTTTGGGTTTAAAATAACTCCGTAAGTAAATGTTAATTTCCCAACAACAACAAATCTTACTTTATTGTTTATTAATAAACCATCAATACCTCTGAAAATGACAATTTAAATCATTAAAATGAATTCAACCGATTAAAAAATTGCTGCGGCAATATTTATTATTGCAGGATTTTTACAGCACTTTTATTTCAAAAGATTAAAGGATTATATGTTTGTCGATGATTTAATGCTTAAATTATCAAAATCATCCCTTAGAATTGCTATTTAGAAGGTTTTAAACATTTTACGTTCGGATTTCCGCGCATCGTCGCCATCTATTGGACGGTGGCTGAACTGCTAAGTGATGTTTTTGAACAGCGCCAAAATGCTCGAACTTTATACTTATTATCAAAGTGTTAATATTTAGCGATGGGCAGTACATGAAATAGTAGACGATTTAATTTTGAATCGAATGGTGTATAAAATAGCTGAGGAAATTCAGCGGTTTTTCTGTAATTTGCGAATGAAAATTAAGCACGACACACTTACCGACATTTACAGTTCACTGTAACATAAAAATTCAATAAAGGAGTATTTGCTATATTCTTCAATCAAATACGGGTTCCAGTACTTATTCCTGATTAATCATTAAACTATTTATTTTGTTAATGCATTATAATAAAAGAAATATACGAGAAATCATAATCTACGTAGATGGCTCTCCCTGTTATCGTGGGGAGAAACTACTTAATCATGTGTGGATGTAATAATTGTTGTAATGATAAAAGAACATTGAAAAACTTAAGAAGAATGTTATCTTATAATAAAATAAACTCACTTGTGGATATTTACGTATTTAAATTGCAGAAACAATATTTGATAATATACACGCCTAATTGCAAGCAACCCGATATACGCATAACTCCAATTAATTTATTATTAAAAACTTCTAATTTTATACGTAACAGGGATAAAACCATAAGTGTAATCCTGAGTATAGCTTCAGAAATAGTGCGAATATTTAAGTATTTAAATTGCGGAAACAATGGTATCATATAAACGCCTACTTACAGGCAACCCAATATAGAATAACTAATATTAATTTATTATTAAAAACTTCAAATTTTAAACATATCCTTAGCAACGCTTTAAAAATATTACACTTATGGTTTTGTCCCTGTTACGATTACAATTGGAAGCTTAAAATAATAAATCATTATTAGTTACGTGTATATTGGGTTGCCTGTAAGTAGGCGTTTATATAATTTAATTTTCTGCAATTTAAATACTTTAATATTCACATTATATTTTAAGCTTTGCGAAGGATTACACTTACGGTTTTGTCCCTGACATGTTTAAAATTGGAAGTTTTTAATAATAAGTAAATATTATGAATGCCTGTATTGCGTTGTCTGTAAGTTGGCGTTTATGTAGTATAATTATTTCTGCAGTTTAAATACTTAAATATTCGCACTATTTTTGAAGCTTCACTGAGGATTACACTAATGGTTTTGTCACTGTCACGTTTAAAATTGGAAGTTTTTAATAATAAATTAATAGTAGTTATGCGTATATCGGGTTGCCAATGATTAGGCGGATATATTACAATGTATTGTTTCTGCAATTTAAATACAAAAATATCTACAGTTTAATTTATTTTATTATAAGATAATATTCTTCTTAAGTTTGTAAATATTCTTTCATTATTAAAACAATTATTAAATCCTCAAATGAAAACGTAGTTTATCTTCTCGATAACAGAGGGTACGCTCTATGAAGATTAGGATTCCTCATATATTTCTCTTATTGTAATGCATTAATAATATAAAAAGTTAATTGAATAATCGGTAGTAAGTATTGGGACCCGTATTTCATTGAAGAATAGAGCAAATTGTTGTGCATTTAATTTTTAAGTTACAGTGAACTGTAAATGTCGGTAAGTGTGTCGTGCTTAATTTTCATTCGCAAATTACAAGAAAACAGCTAAATTGCCTCAGCTATTTTATACACCATTCGATTCGGAATTAAATTGTCTATCGTTTCGTGTGTAGCGCATTGCTGAATATTAACACTTTGATTATAAGGATAAAGTTCGAGCATTTTGGCGCTGTTCAAAAACATCACTTAGTAGTTCGGCTATCGTCGAATAGATGGCGACGAGGCGTGGAAATTCGAACGTAAAATGTTTAAAAGCTTCTAAATAGTAATTCTGAGGGATGATTTTGATAATTTGAACGTTAAATCACCTCAGAACTTGTAACCCTTTACTATTTTCAAATAAATGTGCCGTAAACATCGCGGAATAATAAGTCATGTCGAAATTCTACATTCATTTTAATGATCTAAACGGTAATTTATGGAGGGATTAAAGGTTTAATAATAAACAATGAAGTAAGTTTTGTTGAATTTAAGAAGAATTATCCATTTTGGTTGAAAAGTCGCTGAGTTATGTGCGAAAAACCGTAAAATGCACACCTATAACTTGATGCCAAATCGTCGTAGGAACTTCGTTCTTTGAGTCTTGCATAGGAAATGGATCAAATTTTAATGCCTTTATGGTGGATCGAGTCGACAATTTTTTTCCAACTCCGTATGCATCGTCAAAGTTGGACATGGTTTACTGAAAAAAACATTTTTTTTCCACAGGGTTGCCAGAGGAGGCGGAAGGGTTTACGCTTAAGTTCGCGTGACTTTAAAGAAGACACTTCAAGTTTTTAGCCCTTAAAGATTCATCACAGTCGATTGAAAATACGCCGAGTTATGACGGCATGAAAATGAATTTTCACGAATTTCATGTTTTTTTTCACCAGTGTATTAAAATGAAATATCAATGTTCAGTTGTATCTGTCAGTACATTAATACATCATTAGTGCCACGCGAAATGTTCGCAATACATTAATGTATTCAGTGAAAAATGTTAAATTTTACTGACGTTTGAAGAAAAACTTTGTTTCACATATTTTTTAAATATGAAAAATATCACAAAAACATTTAAACAAATATTGAATGAACAGCTTTGGTTTGAAACTACTTTTTATAAAATCATTGCTATTCGAGAAAAAAATGTATTCTTTTTTTTTCATTTTTGGTTTATTATTATGAAACGATAATAGTTACAGCATTTATTTTAATAATAATTGTAGAGAATGTCAAAATGAACAACTTATAAAGAATAGGTTTTTTTCGAAATTTCTTTAGTTTTTGAATTTGAAGTATAATTTTACATAATTTTGACGTTTTAAACGTCAGTATCATCCAAGTTTACAAAAAGCTCGATGTAACCTTAAAATATGATTTAAATTGAAAGTAAACCATGAAAGCGTGAATATAAATGATACCATCAAGTCAGAGAAAGTAACATGATGGCCACATCACCATTTTTCAAGCAAGTGCAAGTAAAGGACCGATACATAAAATAATTAATTTATTTTTTAATTTATTGAATAAAGTAACGGTTCATTTGTTTTAAATGCGTAGATAGGGTTATAATTACATATACAAGCAACTGACCCGTACCGTAAAGATAAGATAGAACTCCGAAAAAATTGTTACTCTTCACACATTCTGACTATAAATAAAAGTAACGCCAACGGTGCGGAGGAAAATGTAAAACATCAGTTAATCACGAAGAGTCGTGACCGAAGCAACAAACGCTGCGTGGGTTTTCAGTAGGAAAAACGATGAGCAAAATTTTTGGCTACGAATCGGAGACGAGCTGTAGTGAAGATGAAGATAGTAAAAATAAACAAGAAAGGTAAGTCGATTAATAACAACAAAGTGACTGAAATTTGCATTTTGAAGAAAAAACATAAACTAGAGTTGAAAATTTAAAGAAACCTACTAACTAGATATATTAATTAGGGAATTGTTAATAATAATAATAATAGTAACAATGCATTTATTATTTAACTTCGCCTGCTCTTGCTATGGAATTTTCTGTATTTTTATTTTGGTTTTTTTCAATAAAGACAATTTATTATTATTATTTCCTGTAAGTCGATTAATGTCAAAAAACGACTGAATTATTTTCTAAAGAAAAATTTAAAATAGAATTGAAAATTTAAAGAAACCTACCAACTGTCTATATTAATTAGAGAACTAATAATAATAATAATAATCATCATCATCATAATAATAATCATAATAATAATAATACGGTTCCCAGCAGATCAGTAAATCTATTTACAGGGAAAAATCAAACAAAATATTAAAGAGAAATTAATACATAATTAGATAAGATCATAATTGTGTTATTTGTGAAGAAGTGAAATACTATTTAAAGTTAGTTAAGTGCAGTATTTAATGAATTTAGAGATTGGGATTCTTTGAATTTTATATTTTGTTTTATTTAGTATTATATGTCTTTGTAGGCAAGTGTTTTAAAAGTTATATTATTTGTAATTGTAATATTCATTCGTATTAAAAATTGAGGAGTTGAACTGCAAAACTCAACAAATCCACTTTTATAATTTGTTCAGAAATCGCGAAAAACGTTCAGGAAGTCTATTTGTTGCTTTAAAAAAATTACTGTTTAGCCGCATTTTTAAATATGATTTGTTGCATTTTGAAAGGTAATTCACACATATTCGAATTTATCCATGTTTGGACATTTAGAATCGATACCAAGCTCATTTTGGCCCAAAATTGGATTAGTTGAGTTTTGCAGTTCAACTCCTCAATTATTACTCCTACAGTGGATTTCACAAGGTAATAAATATAACTTTGGCGTAAATGACATATAACTGGTATTATATTTTAGGCTGTGTAAACGATCTTCCAAATGGCAAACGGAATGCATCATTTGACGTTAGGTTCTCCGATTTCACAATGTTTATTAAAAAAATATTTTCTATTTTGTTATATTTTTACCTTAAATCCTCTTCTTGAGTCTCCATTTCAATAACAATTCAAAAATGTATTCGGTGACTGACAGTGACAGATGATGGCCATAAAGAACGTTTACACACCTGAAAATATAATACACCGCTACTGATTCAACCCCTTTCTTCATTTTTACATTAATTTCCGTTGTCTCTTAATATCGTCCTTCTAATTTATTTCTTTTATAAATATTTCAATTATTTTAGTCATCAATCAATTTTACTTAATTGCAATACACTTTTTTGTACGTTAAAACACCTAAATACTGTACTTAAAATTCCCTTATTTATTGCCATGCAATATAAACAGAAAACGTGTATTTAGTCACGTAGTAGCAATAAATTAAGTACAATAAATGATATGCACCATTTGTTCGCATAACAGTAGTGAAGGCAAATACAACGACGTAACGTTTATGTTTAGCACGAAAATAACGTAATCTATAACTAGACAGTTCAAACAAACACACATTAGATTCGAATTGTTTTATAAATAGTATACTTTGTGTAAGCATTGATATTTTTTTGGAATTTACTCGTTCTTTACAGCGTCAATGCGGTGTGTGTCAGAACGAATCCCACGTCGAATCCTTCCTACGGAAACAGGATGCACCTGCGCTGCAGGACCAACAACTTTTTGGCGATACATCCAGATGGGAGTGTGAAAGGAACTACGGAGATAACTGATTACAGTAAGAAGATTTCGTTGTACGGAAATCGAAACGGTGCATCGTGTTGTGTGTATTGAGAAATAGGCGGCGAATTTTTGAGGAAATTTCATTCTAAATAATAAAACTGTATTGAGAAATTCACAACTACTTTCGTTGTGGTTAAAATATAGTGAGTTTTTTAATTCAGTTTTATTATGGATTACCATGTAATAACGGCCTCTTCTTTAAATAACAATGAACAATAAAATAAAATAAATTAGAATGCTAGACTTAAAATGGCAAGAGGAAGACTGTAACTATGAGGCTGGCAGTACACCTAACAACTTCGTCTGCTATTGATGACATGGTAATACCGGCAAGTTTTATAACTGAGGTCCTTAGGTTCTTATGGAGTTCTCATATATGTATCTCATCGTTGCTTAATATTATTCTCGATTATGACATAACTACTATGGAATAACAGCTACCTGTTGTTCCAAGACAAGTAGCTGTTTTTCAAGGACGGCCTACCTGTCAAACCGCACTTCCGGGAGCACTTGATTCTGGATCCGTACCCGCTAATCCTACCTACTTAGCCGTTCTAAATTGAACTGAAATGTACAGTACTCAAGAAAACTAAAAAATAACACCAAGAAACGTAAATAAAGATCTGAATAAAACAAGGTTACAAATGTAAAGGTTAAGCTTTGCCACCGATTGCAGCAATGATGTTTTGAAATTAGTTAGAGCTGTGTAAGAAAAGTAACAAAATCTTAATTAGACAAACGTAATCCTGGCATTCCATGATTAATATCGTAAAACCATTCTACGGTAATATAAAATTGACAGTTAATTTTTTTCTAGTTTCATGAATTTATTGAAACTAAAAAAAATTCTTGATTTATCAATTTTTTTAGTTTCACGAATTTATTGGGAAAGTTAAATTTTTGTATTGGCAGTTAAAGGACACTTTTAATCGTAATGATATATTCCGTTATTTTTACGATAAACGTTGAAAGTGGTAGGTAATGAAAGTTTATTTTTTATTTTTGGCTACGAAGCCATCTGCCACCACCGTTGTTTGTAATATATATACAGGGTTTTTTATTTTAACTCTGAACATACGATTGTTAATGCCTATGTTCAATAGTAAAATAATCACATCAACGCATTAATAGGTAGGCAACCGTACTTACTCAGTTTTATATAATTGTCAAAATTGTGTTCATAAAAAAAGTATTACAGCACCGAAGCAATAACACAAATAATTAATTGGAGCTTGAACAACACTCGAGGTGTTATACCCGAGCAGACAACTTATGAACATATGATTGTTAATGCCTATGTTCAATCGTAAAATAATCACATCAACGCATTAATAGGTAGACAACCATACTTACTCAGTTTTATATAATTGTCAAAATTGTGCCCACAAAAGAAGTATTACAGCACCGAAGAACGAAGACAAATAATTAATTGGAGCCGGAACAATACTCGAGGTGTTATACCCGAGCAGACAACTTCCATCCATCGGAACAATTTATCCATCATTTTGACAATACTGGTTACGTGTGTGATTTTCATAGTAAAACGTCACATTTTATCGGAAGAGATTAAACTCAACATTTTATGTTAGGTACGTAGAACAAACCCTCATATCATCTTGAAGAGTTATTGCAGCATAGTTTCAAATAAGTTCAGCTTCCGGTTATAAGACATTAAAAGAAATTAAATGCAATGCTTACAAGTTTTCAAATCATCAGTAATTATCAAATGAAAATAAAGGCAAACGAACGCAATTCTGTGAAACCGTATTTAATTCAATTAACCTAACTTTTTTCATAATGTGTTACTGTCACTGTCACCTTTGTATACTTGGTTGCATACAATTTCAATTAACCTCTTCACGCCCAGGTTCGCCACATGTGGCAACAAGCAAAAAATGAAAACCAAAATATTGTAAAAAAAATACTTCTTTAGCGCCATCTATGGAATATTTTTTCATATTTTTTTGTTTGTGACAGTGAAATCATATTTCGTAGAAAAAGTTAATGATTTTTCATCAAACCTGGGATTAAATCAAAGCAGCATGGGCGCGAAGTGGTTAAATGCCATACGTTGATGTGATTATTTTACGATTGAACATTGGCGTTAATAATAATATGCTCAGTGTTAAAATAAAAGCCCTTTGTATTAGAAATTAAATGAATAAATGAACAATAAAAGACAAACACAGCGTCCACGAACCCGAGTGGATATTTCTAGATCAGAAAAATGTTCCGCTCGGGCGGTGAATCGAAAGCACTCGACTTGGGATGCAACAGGCGGTCGCTCGCGTTCTACCCACTATAACACCATGCCGCCTTCGTAAAAGTTGTTTAACGAAAAAACTGTTTTACTTTTCGTTGGATAATTTATGGCTACTATTGTTAGAGAATAATTCTTTCAGCAAAATTGGAATTAATAGCAACTGGCCTTGGGGGGCAGCTTATCATTAAAGGATGTAATTCGAATATGTTACTTGCGATGGATGTCAAAGGACTAATATACGCAACTGTAAGTATCTAATGTTAGTTAATAAAAATACTAAAATTATAAATTTAATAAAGGTAGAAAAGCCAAAGTGGCGGTTGCCTTGATTGTTGTACTAACTCCAATCTTAGTGGAATAACCACCGATAAATGTAGAAATGTCAAAAATATAACAATAATAATGTAAACATCATATATTGTTTCCCTACAGACCAGTTTTGGCCCAAAAGAGTTAAAAAGCTAAATTTGGAAGAAGTACCTACGGATACTAGCCTGATTCAGGTGTGGGAATTAGGGGAAGGGCAGAAAGGTATGGATGGGTGAGGGATACATCAGGTGTGTGTTTTGTGGTGAAGGAGAAGATATCTGAGATTATTTGATGAATGTGTGTGAAGGATTGGATGAGCAGCTAAGTTGGAGAGTAGAAGAGTTGGGGAGGTTGTGTGAAAATGGCAAAGGGATAGGGGTGTGCAAGCTGTTTTTGAAATGTAAGAGAGGAAGGTGTAGCTAGCTGGAAGAAGTGACCGAGAGACAAGATGCCCAGAACTTTTCTTCCTTTATACTGTATCCTAAAAAAAATGTATGCAGAGAAAAAATTACAGGGTTAGTACAAAGTCCTGGAACGGTTGCATAATTGTGCCATTTATAAAGTAATTGTTGGGAAATTTGATATGAATGTATAGTTAAAAAGAAATCAGCCGTATTCCACCACAAGTGAGACATTTTGTTGGCATCACTGCCAAGTTGTAAACGAAGCTCAATTTGAACATTTTTTGTAGTCTTGATCAGATTTGGAATTAAAATAGAAACAACCTTACTTGTTGCAGAAAGTATTAAATAAATTCAAAAAACGAAATATAGCCTGTATATATAAATATTCAACCTGTTCGTAAATGGAATTATTTTCAAACCTTTGTTCAAAAACATTTTCTTTAGAATAGTATAATTGTTGATATTTCCAGAGGTAGTTTTTTTTATTCTGCATCCGACAAAATAAAAATATACTGGTTGTCACATTTACAAAAATAGATAGGAAGCATTTCCGGTCAAACCGGAAGTGAAAAGAGAATGAGAATATCATGGATACATTTGTTTGTTGTTTCTAACTATATATCCATATAAAATTTCACAACAATTACTTCACAAATAACACAGTTATGCGAGCGTTCCTGGACTTTGTACTAACCCTGTATATACCTAACCGACAATCAATAACTAGAGTAATAATTTTGTGTTTTATATGAATGTTACAGTCCGATAATAAAGATGAGCACACCATATTCTACCAAGGAGTCCGTGGCGACTACCAAACGTATAAGTCCAAGAAATTTGATCCTAACGGTTGGTACCTAGCAATTAAAAAAACCGGGGAAGTCAAAAATGGAAAGAAGACAGCACCCGATCAAAAATCCGTACACTATCTGTCCATTCGATTTTAAAGTAAAATGAATGTTTTACTAATTTACTGGAAGGCAACTAATAACTTAAATCAGTATTAATTATGTATCAATTATGTCACTATGGTCTTGCAAATGTGAGAATATACTTACCCCACCCACCATTCGTTACCAATGAAACGACCATATTCTGGAAAATATTCAAATAGTCATTTTGACATCACAATTTGAGGTCAATTGTTTAAAATTGAATAATAAAAAATTCTTCATTCTATTCGAGAATATTTTAGGCCAGGATCAAGCGATGATTAAACCCCAGTAAGTTTAGCGGCCATAAAGTGTAGTTTTGTAACTATAAATCAAATACAGAAAGGTAAATTTTGTATAATTTCAAAATAGATTTCATTCATCAATTTTTTGAAATCCGCATTTTTCTATTCGCTCTTATTGGCTGCTATCAAGGCAACCAGGCGGGGCAAATATATTCTTACATTTTATAGACTATAATTGTTTTGTTATTTAAAATGTATCTGTATTCGTAATTTATTTTTTGTAACCATTGATATTTATACGTTATTATATTAATTGTATTCTTAATTTTCATGTCTCTAATATTCGTCGGAGCATAAATCAGGAAAGTAATTGTTTATTTATTGCAGTCTTTCTAAGGCTCGAATTTTAGAAGACGAAAAGTATCATATCTTTATTTATCTACAATCAAGTAAGGAAATTTGATTTCTATCATATTTAATTTAAATGGGCATTGGAAGAATACGTGCGTTGTATACAGAGTTGCCTACCTTATTTGCTCATCGCGTTAAATTGTTGGATGAGAAACGAAATGTAACGCAACAGTAATCAATTTAGGCAATAATAATATTCATTGTGTTGCCAATTAAGAATTCTATCACTGATTATTATTATTACTCTCAGGACACATCGATTACCTGCAGGAAGAGATTAGTACTACAGTTTAAGTAGTCAAAATGTTGAAAGTCACATTGGCAACACTAACAAGGAGAGGATCATATGTGTGACTCACCGATTTGATCCATCTTTGGCACACGTGTAGGTCATGACTAGGAGTGTAACAGGTGCAAGTAATAAGGCGCACTATTCAGCCGTTTTCGAGAAAAAAATTGATTGATTCTAAAATTAAGATATTTAAATACACATGGATTTATAAAAACTATAAAAAGAACCCAACTTCAACAATGGGGTTCGATCCTTCGATCTTCCGACTACGAATCGGAGGTTTTATCGATGCGCCAAAAGGTCGGTATATGTTCGTTAACGCAAAAGGTATATAAACATACGAATGAATAACAAATTAAAAAAACATTATTTCTCGAAAACGACTGAATAGTGCGCCCTATTACTTGCACCTGTTACACTGCTAGTTATGACCTATACGTGTGCCAAAGATGGATGAAATCGGCGAGTCACACATCTGATCCTCCCCTTGTAAGTAAGGATGTTGCACAAAAAAATCAGGATATCAGTTTTTTCTGGTACGGCTGAGGTAGCAGAGGTGGTAATACAGATCTCTGTGCCCGACCCTAACTATCGGTATTGCCACCTCTGATACCTGGCCGTACCAGAAGAAAACCTGCGAACCGTCACTGCAGGATATAAAAAATTTAATTTTTAATACTAACAATTGCTTGTGATAAAGTTTTACATGAACTTATTCCTGATGTCCAGTTTAAAATTGAAGTTCGGTAAGGTTTGCTAAGACCAAAAAAAGAGATAATTACTGTCTTGCGGAATATAACTGGTAAAACTTTCAAAGACCATTCTGCATTTTTGTTTTTAGCAATTCGGAACGGAGAATTCGAATTACCGGAAGAAATAGCTACTTAGCCCTATTAAAACTAACTAAATCGGTGAATAAAAATGAATTTAGTAGAAGTGGAAAACATCAATGCAGAAAATAGTTTAATATTTGCGGAGCAGTCCGAGAGCGATATCGAAGGAGAAAATTAAAGTGAGGAAGAAACAGTTGAAAATGGCCGAAAGACTTCGGTTGATGGCAGCGGCGGCTCGTGGATTTCCGTAGGTGAGGCAAAGACAGAGATGTTGCTCGCGCTGCACTACTTACTCTAATAGAGGAAGCAAATATTCCATTGCTTTTTCGGTCAAATTTTCTTACGTTGCCTCACCGCCGAACATCCACGAGTCGCCGCTGGTCGATGGCCTTTTGTAACTCGTGTGTGGAGGTGCAATATTGTATTACTACTACAGATGAAAGTAAAAATGAAGGATGTTCAAAGTTTCATATCAATTGCTCCATTAGTTTTCGCGATACAGCGGGCACAGACTCACACACAGACACAAATTTTTTTTTTCCAGAAATTGTTGAAATAGTATCTAGGGACCCCAAAACGGATATTTCCGTAGAAAAATTTTGAAAAAAAATCACGATCACAATACTTTTTCGTACTTCGTAACGGAGAAAGTAAAAAGGAGTAAGAAAGCTTAACGAGTTGCATGGAACGAAAGGAAATGAATACAAAAGTTACGAATAGTCCGGTACAGGAGAGATAACAATATTCATCGACCCGAAAGAGAAAAGTCAGTTACTTGTACCTCAACAGTTTATCGGAAGTCAAATGTTGTAGTAAAAGTTTAGAAAATGAACGCCAATTAATGTTTTTACTTTCTCGGTTACGAAGTACGAGAAAGTATTGTGATCGTGAATTTTTTTTTCAAATCCTTTTTTAACGGAAATATCCGTTTTGGGGTTCTTAGATGCCATTTCAACAATTTCTAGAAAAAAAAATTGTGTCTGTGCGTGTGTGTATTTCTGTGTCTGTATGTGTGTCTGTGTGCGCTGTATTTCAAAAACTAATAGAGCAATTGATGTGAAACTCTTAACATACATCTTATTTGACAATCCCTAGAACTGCAAAATACGCCAGCAGACACCCACTTACATTAACCGATTTTTTTTGTTTTTTAAATTTATTTATCTCTCAAAAGACAAAATTACAATTACAAGATAATCTTAAATACAAGGCCGAAAGACATTATATGTCGATAGCCCATGAGACAGAATAATTCTAAATTGTAAATATAGATGATGTATAAATGTAATACTCTGTCAATAAAGATAATGTATATATCTTATATACAATTTTAGTAATTTTGGAAAATTTCAAATCGATAGTTTTACAATTTTTTTCAGTTCGTTAAAATTTTTCAGAACTTTACACTCTGATCGCATGGAATAATTCCAAATCCAGCGAGGGAGTATTTGAAGGTTTTTACAAAACCACAATCTCGAATGAATGTTGAGTTATTTTGAAAAGCTGCACATCGATGGCAATTGTGCGTACATTCTTTTCGAATCCTCAAAATTATTACTAATTTCTCAACTTCGCGCTCTGATTATCACAAAATTCTGTGACAGCTTTTTACAAAATCGCAATCTTAAACAAAGTGGTAAAGCAAGTATAAATATAAAAAAAAAACGATTGTACCTTCAAATCGGAGGAAGTAACATGATGGAATTTATTTTACATCAAACATTGAATATGAACTAAAGAAACGGACCTCCATCGGTGAAAATTCAAGGTGAATCGGCATGTATACTTGTACTAAAAGAAGAGAGATGGTGCATGGCTGGTTGAATAAAACCGAACATGGTATGTTAGTTGCATCAAATTCTTATAACAAAGTTTCTAGAGTTAACCCTTTGACCTACAACCACGAGTACTCCTCGTGTTTAAATGTTCGGGCTAAACACAACGACCATATCTCGTGGCGCGCCGCTTGGGCCAATCACATCGAGCACGAGCTCAACTCGTGGCGAGCCGCTTGGGCCAATCAAATCGAGTACGAGCTCAACTCCTTGCGTTAGTAGTGCTGCACAATGAATGCATTTTCTTGCGAAACAGAATTTTTTGAAGTCCATATTTTACGTTTTCAGTCGTGCCATGAAAAAGCATGAATTTGCCTCAGTCGGACTGGTTTCTGATGCTGCATTCGGACGTAAGGAAAGTAGGCCAAAGGGTTGATGACAAAAAGCGTAATTACTTAAAACAGTTTTTTAGAAGTTTACCAAAATTACCTTCGCACTATTTCAGACGAGATTTTTTTCAAACAAAACAGGAACTTTACAGGCTGTATAAAAACCATTCAAAACTAGAATTTATTATCGGTAAGCGGTTATTTGATGCCATATTTTCGGAAATAAACTTAGGTCTATACCAGCCTGGAATAGAGAGATGTAATACGTAATGTATTTTCCAAAGTCAATAGCTTTTCAAGTCATTACAAAAGTTTACTTAAAGTTGTGCAACAATAAGGAAAGGTTATTCCTTCTACGAATGTTATATGTTATATCCTGACGATCCTAATAAAGTCCATTAACAAAGAGTTTTAACTTACAATCTTATCGATAATAATGATGTTTTTCTATTTTATTCTGTAAGCTAACACAGAGAAAATTTTATTTAACATTTTCGATGATTGTGCGAGTATCATGGAATTTGTAGTGGAGTTCAAGGAGCTCAAACTAATTTAATGTCTAATTCGCACGCACTTGAACTTCGGCATGCTCACCTCATTAAAGGTACAAAATTCTTGGTCAGGAGAAAAATCCTACAAGTCTTCTATACCAAAAGGCGGTGCTGGCAAAAAAAAAATTATCATTAACTTTGAAAGAAGCATTAAAAAGCAACAAGAAATATTTCATTTCTGATGATTAAAGTTAACATTTTTTGACCAATGATATTAGAACCAGTGCTCGATTTCTAAACTTCTAGGTACCGGAACGGGTGACTCATTTATTGACATAATTATAAGAAGAACACAAAATATTATTTATCTTTCTAAGATTTTCAAAGCTTTTCTGGAAATGTGTTTATACATTTTGCATTCGTCAAAGTTGGTTTATTTAAAAATCAAATCAAAGTAAAGTCTTCAAAAGAGGTTCCGCCTAAAATCAAGCCCTGATTAGAACATGGTAATATACATTCAATGATCATTCCCCATTATTTACAAACGCAACAGTTCAGTACGAACGATAATTAAATGCTTGCATTATTTTTTTTAAACAATTGGTGACCGCCAGCAAATAGTGAGATGGAAAGGCGCAACTGCGGCGGTTTCTGGCAGTAAAATGTTTAATCGATCCATTGGTTTCAAATAAGTACGTATCTTTAAAATGGCGAAGAAGCCGGAAACTCCTTAACATAATAGATTTCGAATGTATCTGTTGCCACAATTAAACTACGAACATCAAAATAAATCAATATAATATAAATAATCCGAAACTATAAATACCCACCCAGTCACTACATAAATAACCTTATTGCGCAATTGTGCAAACTATCGCTTCGATAAGATTACATCGATTACGGACAGACTTGAAAGAAACAAAATAGTATTACACATTTTTGTTTTCATTCACTCCTCCGCACCAATTTGTCCAACCGCTTGTGATGACATAAATAGAACGAACGTCAATGGGATTCAGTTTGCTACCAGACGGCGGCGGCGGCGCGGGTGCCAGGCGTCCCATAACGCATGTCCTTTATTTACTTCCTGGCTACGTAATCGAAAAATAAACAAACATGAATAACAACGAGGAGGATCCCGGCGATACCGGAAGTAGCGGTGCCGATGATGATGATGATGATCTTTCCGAGGGGGAAACGCCAGAGGGTAACGTTAGGCGAATCAGGCGATCGATTGAAAGGTAAGAGTTTTTGTAGTTTTATAGATCTGAAGCCTTCATGAAACTAACATGCAGTTGCTAGGTTATGCGTCCTATATATTTTCGTACGACACAATAAGAAATCGATTAAACAATGTATAATAATAATAATAATAACGCATTTGGTTTGTTACTACGGTATGTTCACCAAGAGTTTGCAATATCATTCATACATAAAAACTGTGCCATATAATATTGTAGCACAGTTTGCTTACTACATTATCAGGCGTGCGAAATAACAAATTTTTGACAATTGTCGCGATTTTTATTATTTAAAACAATATATCCGGCAACGACACATATTTTCAGATTCTATTACGGTCACAACATAGGATTAATTAAATTATTATCAACATTAACCGTTAAGATTGGGGAATGACGTTAACGACCAGATATTAACGTTATTTGCCAGAAGTTTAAGCCAATATCGTTATTTTCCGCTCATTAACGTGAATAGCCTGTTAACATTATTATCGACCGTCTTTTGTGTCGTCGTTGCAGCTGCACATTTCACAAATTGTTCTGAGAAAACGGTCTTAGGGTTGTCCTCAGTACATCAGCGCATAATAGGTGGAGGCTTATCCCTTCGTTGTATCGTTACTGGCAGCTGTACTTCTTCGAAAATTATCTCGTTTGGAAATTTTAATAATGCTGATTTATGTTAATATTGAAAAAGAGCAATGGTTAGCTCATAAAATACAAACTAAGATAACTACGCATTTGTTATGATGCGTAGATAAACTAAGCGCCGATAACATTACTTCCCCTTTCTTTTGCGGGACGGTGGTGGTGCATGATATTCCAATCACCCTGGTGTCACCCTTGGGCATTCTTCGCGGGTGTCGGAAGTCAGATGTTGGATGTCGTCCTGTTGCTGGTATATACAATATTTATAATGTTTTCACTTATATCTATTTATTCTATTTACAATTTTTTTGGCGCCGAGTCGGCTGCCTAACCGTTTCCCTCATGCATCCGTGTCGGTCACAGGCTGTCGTCGAACTTCCTGCTCAACACCGCATTGGCGAAAGTTGCCACTGCCTCCTTGCAGCATTAACTCGACCAACGACTCCACCCTGAGCGGCTCCCTCAGACCGATCGTCAGGGTCCACCTTTGCAGCGTCCAATTCCTTCGGATGACCACAGTACAGTCAGGAGCTGTCCTGCGCCCTCTTGTAGCGAGCCAGGTAGTGACCGGAGAAGAGCTGGGTCAGCCAGTGATCCGTCGTCCCATGCTTTCTCCCGGTCCATGCCTCCAAGTTCAGGATTTGTCTTCTGGTCCAGGGCCCCTTCGAGCCGTAGCTCCGCGTGGTTTGCGAGGCTTCCAAAGTGGACGTTCTGGCCTGCTCCCTGGCCGCCTCGCGGCCCGTTCTTCCTGCCTGCTAAGCCTTGTATTCCCGTAGCCTCTCGACGGCCAGAAGGTCGGAACCATGGTGGCTAGCACCTCCACCGCATCGGCTGAGATGATGCGATACGCCCTTGTAATTCTAATTGCACCCCCTGTGTAGCTCTGCGCATCTTCTCCTTGTTTCAGTTTACCCTGGTCCCATCAGCCCAATTCGCTGCTACGTACATGAGACGTGCTCCGGCTACGCCGGTAAGCAGTCGTCTCTTGGCCTCTCCAAGTCCCCCGAAGTTCGGAAAGAATCGCACCATGGTCGCCACGGTCCTAGCAGCCCCCTTGGTGGCCTCCAGGTTATAGGCGGAGTGGTTCTTGTTGGCCTCCATCCACACCCCGAGGTACTTGATGGCCTTTTGTAAGGCCAACACCGTGAAGGTGGATACGACCCTCAGCCCCTTCCCCTTCGTTGAGAGCTATACAGCTTCTGTTTTCCTCGGGGACAGGGAGAGACCGGCGGCCTCCATCCAATCTGCAATCGATTCGATCCCTCGCTCTCACTCCAACCGCTGAATCGACCGCTAGGTTGTCGGCGAAAGCCACCACTTCCACGCCCGGGGGAAACTCTACCTGCAATGTGCCGTCGCACAGTGGTCAGAAATTGGATTCTAACTCAATTTTGTGTTGTCGGCAAAAATGCCGATTTTATTATAAAGTTATTGTTTATTGGTTGATTTGAAAGGCGTGATGTAAATTTTCGGTACGCGAGATAATGAGCGCCAATGTTTACCTTTGTATTGGAGAGTGTTAGTTCCCTTCAGCAATCGTTTCTAATAGTATTGTTTTACATATAAAATAAGTGAAAATGATGGATGCCGCTACTTGTGGTCAATTATTAGTTATTAAGTTCAAATTTGGTCCTAAAAATATTTATAATTATGATTTTAATCTGTATAATAATCATCCAATACATTGAATAATAAGTAAACAGTGCATTTACACCCCTACAAAAACTACCCTTGTGCCCACCATAATATTTAAATCATTTTGTCCGTATTAACTTGAATATTTGAGAACGACCCACAAAGTTTCGTTTTTATAAATTTGAACCGTGCACTTCCACCCCTACAAAAACCACCCTTGAGCACCCCATAATTATTTAGTTATTCTTCTCATGTTGACTGGTATATTTAGGAGTTTTGTCCAGCCAGAATTCAAATTCGGACCACTGTGGATCTCCATTATGTACATTCGCTGGTATTCGCCTCACGTCCGCTGATCATGTTCCACAGGTATGGTGGGGTACCAAGCTCCTCCAGTGCCAGCAGTATTCTGTCCCAAGAAAGGGACTGCAACGCGTTGTTACCATCAGGCAGAACCTCCTCTTCCTTCAGGTGCCCGAGTTGGCTTCGTCCGCCATCGCCTGCATCCCCGGATTGCGTCGACCGTAGCGTCCCTTACAGAAACTGCATTGGCTGTCCGCCCTTCCCCCTCATTCAGCAGGTCTGCAATCAGCCTTTCGAGAGTTTTGGCTAGTCCGTCCTCGAAGCACACGGATCGGTATCCGTTTGGATTTTCTCGCCGCTAACCCAACCCAACCTAACCGAGGCCACACGCGACCAGCATTGGCTTCCGACAAATAGGGCGCCACACAGTGGTCTAGAATGCGATCGTAGCGCGAATTAATTATGAGCGCTAATCAAATTTTGTTTGGGGCTTAAAATTTGTATTGTGATAAAAAATAAAACACAATATATATATATATATATATATATATATGCTCAAATGAATTTTAACTATATTTGTCAAGGTCAAAAGCGAATTGGTAGAAAAAATATCGTTGCAAAAACATTAAACGAATACCTTTACAATATCATTTATAATAATATAATAAAAATACCAATAAATGCATCTCTTTCTTAATATAAGGGAAGGAAAGAATTGTTAAGATCCACCCCAGAAATATTCAACATTAATTATAAAACTAACTTTACAAAAACATTTTTTTGTAACCAATTATACAATAACCAAGAGTAAATAAGATGGTAGATGGATCGCAAAAACATTTAAACTAAAACTTAATCAATAATTAATAATTAACTTTACAATAACATATATACATAAAAAAATAAATCTAAACTAATCACTTTCACTTTCTGAAGATGAGTCAACAATATTTGGTAGTACATCGGGAGATTTTAACAAAGACAGAGCCTCAGCATCAAGTATTAATTTTTTGTTTATAGATTTTTTGATAACTGCGAAATGATGGGATCAGAAGATAATAAAAAATAACTAAACAAATCTTCATTCGTATGTTCCGCTGAATCTTTTCTGCTTCTGTGTTCCCGCACAAATTTAAAGTCTTTATTCTTCGCTTCTTGGGCTTCCTCGCCGAGTTGTCCAATTGGCAATATTGCATATTTTATGATCTCCGCGCCATGTAACAACACCTTGTGCATACTGGTTGGCATATAATACCACGGATATTTTTCAATAAATATTTCCGCAGTTTCCATGGCATATTTTTTAAATTTGTCGCAATTAACTTCATACCCACACGAAATTGTTTGCAGGATTATGTGGAACCTCTTTATCAAATGTTCGTCCACCCCAGTTATCTCGGCAGACTTCTTCGAGTTTCTGAAAAAGACTCGTGCCGTATTACCTGTATTGGTAGAACCATAACCAGGTTTCGGTTGATCGACCAATATACCCAGTTCTTTCCTAAGACCCTCCACAATCTCTGATTTCCGTAACTCCATTTTCTTCTTGTTTTCTCCCCTTGCTTGCCAACTCTTTATGCCTAATCTGTAGCCCACGTGTAAACAACACTCAAAGAACCGTATCCACGAATGGAGGATCGATAGTCCAAAACTGTAATTTTCAACTCTCGCCAATTTGTGGGTTGCATTCTTTAAGTCGTTCATTTGCAATGGTGTTGCCTTGCAAATGTAACAACTTAGCATTGATGTCGTCTCAGTTAGGCTGTTACACACTTTTCCATCCACCATTGTTAAACATAGTTTGAAATTAATATAAATTTTTCCTTGGTATATGTAATCGTTCAAACCATTAATTTGTTGTTGAATGGCCTCTGTTTCTCTCTTCGTCAATTCACTAGTTTCTTTTGCGAAAAGAAACTTTATAGGTCTGCAAAATCTTGTGGAGGAAGGAACTGGATTTTGCCATACAATTACTGCTTCATTTTCATTATCGTATAATTGTAACGGAACAAGGGAAATAATAAATATCGACGAATCACTAGCACCTGCAGATCTCAGTTGTTTGTAATTGCTCTGTCCCGAATTACCATCTACGCCCCATTTGCAAACAAGAGTCAGCCGCGTACTGGAAATGGAATTTAATACTTCCTCTTGTAATTTGCATAATCTTTCAGTGGTTATGTGGAGAAGATCCTGTAAACTTATTTCAGCTACTGTCTTGGATATTTTTACAGCACCAGGAGCGGGGTAGCATGGATTTACTATTTATTATTAAGGCCAATGCTTCGTCCGGTGTAAGGGGTTTGGGTTTTTGTTTCCCAGCTGATTTTTGTATTTTTGAGCGCGCCCTGGAGAAGTTGGCAGTGTAACTTGCTGCACTATTGTAGCTGCTGCACGTTTTCCGGCTTTTCTTAGTCTCGTCTGGACCGCAAATGAGAGTTTTTCCACGCTTGAAGAAGACGCCAATTGTTGTACCTTTTTTTGTTTGGTTCTTGTACAGCAATCTTCGAAATTTTTCTCTGGCCGTCCGGATGATGAAGGCTGTGGTGTCTCACTATCAATCCCTCTTTCAGAAAATTCTACTTCCGACTCTAACCATCGCTTATTGTTCGACTGGAACCTAAGTCTGTCTCTATTGCTTGTTTTCCAGCGAAATTCAATATTTTTGATAAATTTTACCAAAACCTCCCGTATATTCTGTTGATTTATATTTCCCTTTCTCAAAAGATACTCTTCTAATCCAAAGCAGCAATCATGTCGTTTTAAATCTTTTAATTTCAGCCACTCATTAAAAAGCTCTAAGCGAGTGATTGACGATACGGGCGCTGAAAATATCAAATAATACCGTCAAGGGCACATAATTTTAATTTTAAATTAAAATTTAAGCAATACCCTACTAAAATAAAATGGTTTTAACGTCTGCAAATATCTGCATTTTTTCTAATTCATTGAAACATTTAAAGTTAAATAAAAAATTACATTAATTTTATATTTGCGCCTTTAAGTTATGTATATATCTAAAATAAATTTTAAAATGCATAAACTTACTTTGATTAACTGCAGACATGTTGAAGATTGTAAAAACAAAACACAAACTTTTCGATAGCACTCACTCCAACGAACTATTAGAAGAGACTAAATAGGGTTCGCGCGTAAGAGCTACCTGCGTAATGAGGTTTTAAGTACTCTTATATGGCTTCAGTGCCATTTGTACCGGTTTCTTCGATTCTATTGTTAAATATGCATATTAAGCTGATACCTGGAACAAATTTTAAGCTTTAATTTTAAAGTTCATGTTTTGCATTAATTCGCGCTACAATCGCATTCTAGACCACTGTGCGCCAGTGGAAACACCTAGGGTATACTTCACCTGACGCCCATCTAACCTGGAATTTTCTTCGTCTGGACATTAATCAACACAACATTAAACATAACACATCAGCAATTCCACAGATTCCGCCGCTCTATACCAGTGTTGCCTTTGGGTCCATTTTCTCCAACACCACCTTGGCAAAGAGTGCCCCCCCGCCGTCCATTTGTCCGGCATCTCAAACATACTCTCCACCAGTGACTCCTTGCAAACCTCGGCTGCTAGGGCCTCCACAATCTTAACCCGCTCCTCCCCCCCCAGGCTGCGCAATCCACGGCATGTTAGCGGAATCTACACCAGTCGTCCCCTGCCTTTTCTTGTCACCGGCGTTTTGTTTTCACAAAACGTAGGCTTGCAAATTTAATTATTTTTCTTCAAGGTTAACCATTATCATCAACTTCATACTTAAATTCCTCTTCTTTTTATAAAATGAGCTGTTTCGTCGGCAATCAGAAGCTGTCACTGTCAGGTGGCGAGGCCTCGGTGTTGCCGCACTGCTGCATTTCCGTTAATATACGACGTCCAGCCAGGAATGACACCAAACACTGAATCAGCCAACGGGATGTGTTCATTTCAGGGGGTTGGACATACGCACTGCAGCAGGGAGGCATAAATACTGGGCCATTTCGGAAAAACGAGGAAATAGAAGTTGGGTAAAGTAAAACGCTTGTTTTGTTCCATAATTTTATTTTTAGTTGCCTGACACGTGTTTCGATCGGTTAGGATCATTTTCAAAGTTAAACTGACACGTGTCAGGCAACTGAAAATAAAATTATGGAACAAAACAAGCGTTTTACTTTATCCAACTTGAAAATATGGTTCCATCAAGAAAGTAGCACAACAAGTATTCGATAGAGGAAATAGAAATTAATTTTTGACGGACACAGTTTCGCGTCCCTTTTCCACACCTTCGTTTGAATTAATTGTTTTAATTACGTGTTCCCCGTGTTATTTTTTTTTGTGAAATATAATTTTCGAAGTGGAACATTATTTTTGATTTTGGACAAAACCGTAATCGGTCCATCGCCCACCGTCACCTGAATTTCTTATTGACCCACACCGCCGACGTCTTCGGGGCTACCACTTCCAGCTTTTTTCAGGCCAACCACTCCGCCACCTGGTCGACTGCTTGCTGTGCCGCCAGGCTCAGCTCCCCAATCCCTCGTCAGCTCGCCAGGATGAGAATATCATCAGCATACCCCACTGTCACCACCCCCCCCTGGAAGAGGCAGCCGAAGTACTGCGTCGTATGCCACGTTCCAGAGTAGTGGCCCCATGACTGACCTTCCGTCATTTTCATCTCTGCACCTCCCTCTACTTCGTATAGCAGCTTCCTGCCCTCGAGGTAATTTCGAAACATCCGCAGGAGATACGATGGCATCAGTCGCTTTATCAGCGCCTCCAGGATCACTGACCAGGGGAGGGAGTTAAACGCATTCCTTATGTCTAGCGCTATGGCGAGGCAGTGCCTCTTTTCCCTTAGTGGTGCATTGTTAGGTTTGTCCGTGATTGTCTCCATAAGTACCGTCGACTTGCCCTATCTGAAGCCAAACTATCGGACTGATAGCCCACCTGTATCCTTCTACCTACCGTCAGGCGATCCAATGCCTTGCCCTCTTCGTCGATGAGACACAGCGGCCGGTATGCCCCGGGTCCTTTTCCGGTTTCCTTTTTTTTTGGGATAAGGTCCAGCCTTGCCCCCTTTTACCGTGTCGGGAAAACCCCCTCCTTGAGGCAAACGTTTAGTATGTCAGTTAAGATATGGTCTATTTCTTCGCCTGAAGAAGCCACAGTGTGGCGAAACAATTGTCGCGAACTTAAATATTTCAAAGTATTATCCTGTATTATTCACCAATATCAAAGTGAACATGGACTTTCAACAACCATTAGCCATAATTATTCAATTATGTAAATAAGTAATTGTGGAGGCTTTCACTTCGTGATACATTTTGAATAATTCAAATAAAACGAATAACTTTGTTAGTATCACTTTATTAACTTGGAGTAGTTACTATAGTTTCGACAATTTCAGCTTGTCATTTTCAAACTATGAATATTTACATTACGATTGTACATTTATATATTTTTATTTTTACAGAGCATTGAATAGGGGGGAGAATATTAGGTCGGTCTGGTCGTTGATGAGTGGGATGTCCGGATTACGCTTAAACTTGAAAACTTCGATGGACTCGAGTAAATCCATTTTTAATCCCCTCTAAAGTGATACTAACAAAGTTATTCGTTTTATTTGAATTATTCAATTATGTGTCAGTTAACTCCTGCAAGTCATCTCTAACCTAACGTAACCTAACCTTTTTTTAGGGACATTGCTGGCGCATCAGCTAGCCGGAGCAAGAGGCCCTCATGAATCAGAAACTCGGAGGCACCACCATTGGCATTTCTTTGCCAAGTTCCACATTATCTTTTTTCTAATTTCCATATTATTGTTAATATCTTCCTCTTTATTTTTTGGAAATAAAATTTCAGTGACTGATTTTGCTCCATCTATAACTTATATTTCTGGCCCTAATCCGCGAATTCCTAATTTTTTCGTAACAATTTTTTAAGCCCTTCCCCATGGGCCCTACTATACTTCCAGCGAGTTATTCCCACTAAAGTACGGCGTGAATTCACGCTGTTTCTTTCGCGTTTTTTCACGCTGGCCGGAATTCCCGCTGTATTAGCGTCTTTTCACGCAAACAAAATCCCCTTCTGCCGTGTCGACACGAGTCCGTGAAAAATGGACCGAATTTCTTTAAATAAAAAATGCAGTTCCACTTTGTACTGCTGTTATTATTTGCCGTTTACGTCATCAATGTCAAAGAAAATACTGGATTCGGGCGGGTAACCTTAAAGACGCGCCCGCCTGCCCTCCTACCAGCGGGAATTCACGCAGCGTCTGGCCGGCCAAGCTAAAATTCATGTGATATATTTTTTGCCGTTTTTTTTCCCGCTTAAACGCGTCGTGAATTCACACTCGTGTGGCCGTAGCCTAAAGGCTGCACGACCTCAGCGAAACCGCCGGGTCTATTTACCCCCCAATTTTTTTTTGGGTGAGGGGCTCGGCTGTTCTATTGCAGTTTCCTGTTGTGGTCCTCCATCGCACTAACAGATTCCTAACCTAACCTAACTTAACCTTATTATATTTTGGTATCTTTCTAGTTTTCATAAAGATATTTAGTATTTTAGGGAAAATTTGGAAACATTATTTACAATGAAAATTTTACATTCAGGTTTCTTACAATAAACACTCGCGGGGAGACTCGTAGTAGGGCCGAGGTAGCAGAGGTGGCAATACAGATAGGTAGGGTCGGTTCCTGAGACCGCACCTATCTGTGTTGCCACCTCTGCTACCTCGGCCGTACCATGAGTTATCCCGCGAGCCGTCCCTGCCCCCTGGCATCAATAGTTTGTGCTCTATCGTTCATCGATCTGATGAGCTTTTTGACTATTGTCTGAAGTTCTGATATCGTCGTTGGGGCGGGATCTCTTCTCCGAAACTTTCTTTTCAGCTCATCCCTTAGATTATGCTAGGTGGTTAATCAGGTCCGGTCACTGACGAGTTCATAGTCTATATGTAATTAACCTACCAATGAAGAAAAATAATTCAATGTAAAACAAAACATTCAGAGCCATTCAAAAAAAGCCAACCTTTCTTTTCATCGAATTCAACTGATTTCGTTGTTTTTCATATGGTGTCTTAGTTTGGTGGTTTAGGTCCGAAAACATTAGTTTATCACTGACCCACCTAATGATGACCAATACGGCTAGACAGGTTCGTTTTAGAACCACAACAATTTCATTCATTCGAAGATAAAATCCGTATTTCAAAATCATTTTTCACCAAAAATCCCTATACATTTATTGATTTACTGATTCAGATTGTACAAACACCAAATCGCTAAGTACATAGTGTATATTTTGCACTCGGAATTCCCGTCACGTTATCAAATGCAAATTGGCCATATTAGTAATAAATTCGTAAGTGGTCTATTAAGGGCCATGAATCACCACACATCGTTGAGTATGTAATGCTTTCAGTAAACCATTATATTTTTGAAGCTAATACGTGTAAAATATTGAAATAAAATTGTTCAGAAGAAAGTTTCCAGACGCCCAAAACACGTGAAAGCAATTAATCACAATTAGACAATTTGGCCTAGATTTATGTAGATGAAGAAAAATAAATTCTAAATATATGCGGATGTTTGGATGATTTTCGATTTTATTTACTATGTGAAAAGCGGTTGTAATTGAATGATAAAAATAATAATAAAAGTTTAACAACTAACAAATTCTAGTTATGGAAAATTATTTTTTCTGAAATCGTCTGTATTTTCACCAATATTGAAACATTTTGCGGGAAAGTAAGATGTCCCTGTCTCGAACAGTAAATCCCAGATTACATGATAGATGGCGTTACTTGAAGTAATCATTAACATGTACTATTTAACCATTTCGCTGCGGTTTTTAAATGCTATTAAAAGAAAAATTAAAATTGTGCCAACGGCGGGATTCGAACCCTCTTGGTTTGTGACAACACGTTGCCCATTGTACCACAAAGGCCGTAAAAACTCAGATTGTTAAAGATGAACATATTAATTCTGTATTTTGTTTAAAGTACCATCCGAAACTGACATAAAAATAATACATTAAAAAATACACCTGACGTCATAAGCGCCACTGGAGAAATTAATTTACACATTTTAGAGTTTTTGTGAAATATGTACAGTTTTGAAATTACTGAATTTAGTTCATACTGTATAATGAATTTCATATCGCAATCATATTCTTCCTCTTCAATTGGTTTCAAAAATTAAAAATTAAATGAAAATCAACACAATTTATAGATTTTAAACTTGGCTCTGAAACTTTCAATTCATAATTAGGTCAATCGTTTGAAATACTACTTCAAACACATTAGCAACAAAGAAATACAATTCGTGTAAATATAACTCGCAAGAAATATTAAACTTTTGATGTGGTTTTGACCAGTGGAATTTTAAGTATTTTAACGGCGGCTATAATCGCGTTATTAATAGTTTTCAAGATTGAGTAAGTGCAAATCGAATGCGCTATTTCTAGAACCGACGAATGATTGATTATAACGCATTTTTTCAGCGGCGCCGCTTCTTCGACTCCTCGATGGAACCCATCGACGAACCCTTACAGCGACAACAAGGTCAAACTTCATTCCAGGACGAACCATTTTCTAGGCGTGTATGCCGATGGAACGGTACGAGGAACGCAGGATCGGATGGATTTACACAGTAAGACAAGTCATCTATAAAATAAGGATCCTTTCAACTCTTGACACAATAAATGTAAAACAGAGAAGGAACTGTACGACAGGATAAACGAAATTCAGTGGAACTGTCAAAAATTGCTTTATTAAACAAAAGTGTAGCTGGCACAGGATTTTTGGCATATCCATTAAACTGCTAGACCAAACCCCAACACATGCACCATCACCGTAATCAGAAAAAAATCTGTATTTGAAAATGTAAAAATACAAGATGGCGTCCATAAGAAAAAACAAAGTTGATGATGTTTCCCGAAAATCGAAATGTCGAATTTTTATTATTACATCACCACGTTGTAGAGCGCACAAAGTGACAATGATAAAGTGTCAATTGTTTTGAAGTATCTCTATAAATAGTCTCGCAAAAAAATAAAAACATTTCTTGAAAATTTCAATTTTTTTCGGATATCTTCTGAAGTAGTCAGGATATTTTACTAATTTAAACTTTGCCCTAATTTAACGGACCTTGTATCTCTTCAAATAACGGAGATCCCCATGCTTGAGCTCCAAAAACGGGCACCCTGTATACAAGGAGTTACTTGAAGAAAATAATTTAAATTATTACCAAAAATCTAAAATATACAATAAAAAATTGAGACCAAAAATCTAAAATTCTGACCTAAAATAAAAATGGTAGACCAAGGAAAGAAACATGTTTAGACATATAAAAAAAAATTAGGGCAAAAGATTTAAAAAAAAAATCCACAAAAGTCGAAAATTTAGACAAAACATCAAAAACTCGGGGCTAAAGATAATAAATGAAAAATCAAAAATGCGGACCAAAAAACCGAATCTTTTAACAATTAAATCGAAAATTTAGGCCAAAATAAAGAATATTTGGTGCAAAACATAAAAAATTTAGACCAAAAAAATCGAAAATACAGGTCAAAAATCTAAAAATTAAAAATTCGGTTCGAAAAATCAAAAATACGGAGCAAAAAAAACGAAAATTTTAACAATTCAATCGAAAATTTAGGCCAAAATAAAGAATGTTTGGAGCGAAACATAAAAAATTTAGACCAAAAAAAAATCGAAAATACAGGTCAAAAATCTAAAAATTAAAAATTCTGTTCGAAAAATTATACCGAAAAGTTAGGTCAAAATAATGCAAAATTTAGGTCAAAAGATTTAAAAAAAAATCTGTATGTCGGCCAGAAAATCGAAAATTTAGACAGTACATCTAAAACTCGGGCTTAAAGATAATAAATGCAGACTAAAAAAATCGAAAATTTCAACAAACAAAACTCGAAAATACCGGAAAAAATAAAAACAAAATCTCGCATATAAATATTATAGGTATTTTAACCAAAATCAAATCAAAAATTTGGAACTAGGATTAAAAATTCGGCCCGAAAAATCAAAACTGCCGACAAAAAAATCAAAAATTTTAACAATTAAATCGAAAATTCATGTCAAAATAAAGAATATTTGGAGCAAAAGATAAAAAGTTTAGACAAAAAAAAAAAATCGAAAATACAGTTCAAAAATCTAAAAATTACAAATTCTGTTTGAAAAATCAAAAATACGGACCAAAAAAAACGATTAAATCGAACATTTATGTCAAAATAAAGAATATTTAGGTCAACAGATCAAAAATTTACACCCAAAAGATCGAAAATACAGGTCAAAAATCTAAAAATTGAAATTTCGTCGGGAAAATCAAAAATGCGGTCCAAACAGTCGAAAATTTTAACAAGGAAATCGAAAATTTAAGTCAAAATAAAGAATATTTAGGCCAAATCATCCAAAATTTAGACAAAAAAAAATCAAAAATACAGGCTTAATTATAAAAAATGTAGAATATTCTGGTAAGAAAATAATTTGAATTAGTCTCAAAAATCACTCTATTGTTCAAAATAATTTTCCAAATTGTGTTCCCTTTAATTATCCAAAAAAGTGAAACTAATTTGAAAAAGAATTCAAATAAAACTATAAACTTTGTTGGGATTACCTTTTGTGCTTGAAGTTTAGACAACTTTAGATTTAGTAGATACATGTTGAATAATTCAAATAAAACAATTCACTTGGTTAGTATCACTCTCAGTAGCGGCTCGTGGAACATGTTGATGGTACGTTTACAACATATAATATATTTTTTTGAAGAAAGAAAGAGCGATATTAATCTTCATAGTATATACATTATTTTGAGTTGTAAAGGTTCATAATTTGAAACAGTCGAATTCAAATAAGCTGAAAATATGATTTACTTTCGATTTATCGTGCGTTTACATTTTGTCCCAGACATGCACTAAATCTATAACACCACGTAACCTCACCATCAAATAATACACACGGGAAACAAAAATAATTTTAAGAATTAGTTAAAAATTCTTGTTGAGCTTGAGTCTACAGGTAGTGCCATGGCACCTTGGCTCTATATAACGAGCCGCCCCTGCTTCATTGGATTTTACAAAATTTAGCTGCCCAAAATTGCCCGAATTTATTTTATTGTGACTTTTCGTGAAAATTCGTTGCAAGCACTAAGTAACGTTTTAGTTATTTTTGACATGCCCGGATATATAACCTTATAAATAAATATATAAACAATGAATAATGAATATATATATATATATATATATATATATATATATATATAATAACAAAATAAATTAATCAAACGAATTGCATAACAAAATGAATTCAATATAGAATTATTTTATTTGGTATTTACAAAACCACAAATCGTACACTCACCAAACCCCACATCATTGTAATTGTTGAAAAGGTGTCTATTTGAAAATGTAAAAATATACAGAGTAATTCATTAAAAAAACTGCTCCTGAAAATCAAAGTAAGTCACTGAATAGAATAAATAAAACTATATACATTTCTTGTAAAAGTAGTAAGAAAGACTGCGTGTTTGACCATTTTGCAATATTGAAATGTTAATTTTTAACGACCTCAAAAACGATCTTAAATGCAATTTTACGCGAATTTGATGAATTTTGAGATATTTGGTCCGCCATATTGGATCCGCCATTTTGAATTTCAAAATTTTGACATCGAATTCATAGTCGCGGACCTCAAAAGCACCCTTAAATGCATTTTTGCCCGAATTTGATTCATTTCGACATATTTTATACGCCATTTTGAATTTCAAAATTTTGACATCGAATTCATAATCGGCGATCTCAAAAACTTAACGAAACATTTTGGAATTATATATACATTTTCATACGATGGCCAGGTTTTTTTGGGCTGTGGCCCACTGTGCGTTGGTGGGAAGTAAGAAGTATGGGTACAATTAAATATTTAAAAAATGGTTAATCAAAATTTGTTTTTGTACCGTCAATTGTTTTTGACTTACAAGGCTAAATTTCTTTTTAAATGGCACTTGATAAAATTTCATATTTTTGAAATTGCTTCTAGCATGTTTAATTGTGCGCTATTGGTTAGTTTCTTATAGAAAAAAAAATGCTGACAACTGCGCAACTGACCTTCATAAATCATAACCTGAAAACAAAATTGCTTGTTGCGTAACTAAACCGTATCGACGAAAATGATTAAATATCAATGGCTTACGATCGTTAGAATTTTGTTCAAATATTTATTATTTCAGCACATCTAGAGCTGGCAAGCGTAATCGGCTATCCGGGACATTTACGAATATTAGGACTTTTAACACACCAGTACGTTGCCATGAACAATAAAGGCAGAATATATGCAACCGTAAGTATCATCAAATATTTTATAACAGCTAATACAGGGTGTCTGAAGGTGCAATGCCTATGAAGCGTCACATGCGCACGTTTGACGCGGCGCGTCAAAATACGCTGCAGCTTTGTGGCAGAGGAGTGCGTCAGACGCGCACGTTGGACAAGTCTGAACTGTATAGGATCAAATATACCTTGGAATTAAATTAAACTCAATATATTTTATGAATTGTTCGAATGCAATAATAAATATAAATAAACATAGTTTACTTTTTATTCTGCATACAATTAATAAAACTGTTTTTATAGTAAACTGATTCACATGTTTAGTATTAAAAACTAGGTTTCCTAGGCTTAAGTTGACATATGTGAAATTGTTTTCTTTAAAATAAAAAAAAAAAATTATTGCGTGGCCTATTAAAATTGAGTAACCGGTGGCGAACAACGGCTCCGCTGCGCTGCGCCGTTGTCTGTGCGTATCCCATTAAAATTGACCGAAGTAACTGGTGACGAAAAAGTATGCACTTTATATAAACAGTTTGTATATGTTTTCGATTTGGTTTCAACAGTTATTAAAAAATCTGATATTTAAGTTGAATTAATTTTTTTCTCTTTTACACCCCCGCTGAGGAGTTTCGGGAATGTCGAGTTAAAAAATAACAGATTGCTTTTAACTGTAGAGAAGACGTACAGATCTGGCTGACCTATCAAATCTTTTTGCAAAATACCTTGAAATGTCTTTTTTAATTTGTAATTAAAGGGATGCAGAATTTGTGGTAAATTTGAAAAATTATACCTCGAAAACGCGCCATCAAATCAAAAAATATGCCGCTACAAATATTGTCGAGATGTTCTTTAGAAACAAATTAGATGACCTTTCAGTTAATTTAAAATAAAAGAGGGGGTGAAACCGCACCCCGAAGTATGTCTTACAACCGTTGCCAAATGACGCGCTCTTTCAATCGAAAATCGGCCGTAGATCGTAAACGGTGCGTCCTACGAAAAATATAGTCCTAACCTTTTCGACGCATAATGCAATTACAAATAGCATACCGTTTAAATTTCCCACGTCGGATTAAAAATGACCGCTGTAGAATTTTTTTATTGAAAGCGGGGGTGGTTTTCTTTGAATAACTCCTCGAGGGTTAGAGATATCAAAAATTCGTAAGAGACATAAAATGTAGAGGAGAGCTAGTTCTACAAAAAACTATGAAAATTAAAGTCGTAATCATAAGGGCAAGCGTGCAATTTTTTCCGGAAGCGTCCGAAATGTGATTTAAAAAAAAATGGTTGAGGGGTTGCAATCGCAGGTCGCACCCTAATTTATTATAATAACCTTTGTGTCCCAATGCATTGGGGATTTTTTGAGCCTAGTCCTGGTTTTCCAGCTCAAAAATCCAGGGAGAGATAGTTTTGGCGCGAACCTCTGCATCGTCATAAATCGATTTTCAAAAAATTACCCTGTAGCAATTGGGTAACGTAGAAAATCGCGGATTTCATGGGCCCCTAGAGGACGTTTGCTTTCGGGAAAAAAATAAAAATTGTAAAAAAAAATTATTTAGGGGTTGGCAATCCTTTTTTGAAGGGGTGGTCGGAGGGCTTTTAAATTTTAATAGTCCAGTTCTTGAATTATTTGTGATTTTTCATGAAAATTTCAACCCTCTACCTATTACAGTTTTTGATATCTCGCACTTTAGGGCTCTTGCGTTTAGTATACAGTAAAATATAGTAAATAGTAAAAATAGTAAATAAATATAGTAAATAGTAATATAGTAATATACCTTGTATACGATGTGAGCATTATGTTAAGTGGAAACATGCAAACATTCCTTAAGCAAAAGCAGATTTGACGTAAATGAGAACGTATTTCCATCAAATTGCATTGATTGTATAAATGAATAGTTTTTCTATACATATTTATTCCTTGGTCATTTCATACCATATCAGTGTGATAAATCCATACCCTAAGGCCGGTCGTACACTATCATTTTGACAGCGGGTCGGAAAACCCGCGGTTTGTCAGCTGGTCTGGGCGAGTAGATTGGATTAGCCGTTTCGGAGCCAGGAAGTGATCCCGCAAGTTGCAGTTTCCGGTTTGTGCTTTCCTGTTTCCGGTTTCCGGTTTCCGGTTTGTGGTTTCTGGTTTCCAAAGTCAGTCATCTGTTATTCTAAGCATAGCTGTAATTCAAAGACACAAATTTCAAATGAGCGTTACGAGTTCCAACCAGTCGTTACCTAATCCGGTGCACGAGCAGTTATATGAAGTCATGTGTTGAATTATTTCTGTCGCGCCCCACCAGACCCGACCCGCTGACAAAACGCTAGTGTACCACCGGCCCCAAAATAAGGCAATATACTTTCCGTATTCCACAAATTTATATCGTGTGAGCCACAAAATTTTGTTTCAAAGTTGGCTGTGAGATAAATAAGGTATGTCGCATATTATTACGTCATGAGACTATTGAATTAGATTTAAAAAATGAATTAATCTCAGACATGACTGCTATGTTTCTCTCTCAGGCCAGCTCAGCAACAAAATTCTGTCGCGCACGACTTACTATAGACACAATGTTTTCTTTTAATTTTGGATTTTTCTTTTACAATTTAACAGCCAGATATAGCTGATGATAACACAGTGTTCATCCAGGGAGTAAAAGGATTTTATCAAACGTACCTGTCCCAAGAATATGCAGCTCAAGGATGGCACCTAGCTATCAAGAAGAACGGCACGATGAAGAATGGTAAAAAAACAGCAGACAAACAGAGGGCCGCACAATTTTTATCCGTTCGCAAGAATCAGTACTTCCAGTATTAACAAATTTTATTTTATTTATTTATTTTATACATAACAATCCAAAATATATATTTAATTTATAAGGTAATATTATTTCATCCGGAAATAAAAATGGCGTTTATATTATGTGAATCACTATTTTCAGTTATAATTTAAGTCAAAAGCATAACTTACTTATTCCCTAGAATAGATCACAAAATTGCTTATTACACTTATCAAATTAATGAAGAGGATAGTTGCGACGGTTACTACGTGGTACGCTCAATTAAAAAATTCGCAACTAATGATTGTAAAAAGTATTATGTAAAGGGAGAAGACAGTGATATATAGCTTATCCGACATAAACAGACCTGAAGAAAGTTGGATGGACATAGTAAACATCAAACTATGTTATAATTTTCACATTAAGAAACAAATTATATTTTGTTATCGGCGCTTAGTTTGTCTACGCGTCTTAGCAAATGCGTAATTATCTCAATCGTTAAGACCGTTTTCACAAAACCATTAGTGGAAATGTGCAGCTACCAGGACAACACAATGGACTGCTGATCCGCCCCCAGCTGCCTGCGTACGTGACAAAATTGTCTCGAACCAAAATTGTTCTGAGAAGTGCAATTTGCCGATTCGACCACGTGCGCCGACATCGATGCTCCCGTCGCATCCTACCACCACCACCACCCGCAACCCGGAGCAGAGTAGGGCGTAGACCCTATAAAGGCCATGAAGCACTCCGCCAATCAATCAGAGATAATTACATCAATCGCTCAGAACTCGGACACTTCGGCACGAAGTTCTGCAACAAAGCCGCCGACGACGCCGCAGCCGCCGACCGGCAGCGAAGCTGCCATTGCCGCCACTGCCGCCGCTGCCGTCGCCGCCGTCGCCGCCGCTGCCATCGCCGCCGCTATCTTCGCCACCGAGCTGCCGGTCACCTCTCCGCGAACTCCTTGGGCATCCCGGTGCGAACTAAGTGAAATGTTGGTGACTATTGCTTTCGTGACCCGTGTGTAAATAAGAACGTTCCTTATTGCGCCCACCAGAATTTGTTTACCTCTGCCCCATCCTTGTGTGCGTTCTTGTACTGTTTCATTGCGACCCGACTCCATGAGCTAGCTGGAGGTCATCAAGGGCGGTTTTTCACACCCCGCGCTGTGACCCCCGTTGACAGTTTTACAACAAAATAACAGAAAAAATGAACTTACAATTGCGGATTTGTTTCAAGTTAAGGTAATTAAAAAGTTCAGTCCTATGATGATTTCAAGAAATTGTTTATCGTAGTATTCCTGCCGAGTGCCATTCTTCGCTGCCAAGTCCCGCTTTTTTGTAGTCGGATAATAAGCGAAGGTCGGATAAACGAGGTTTTCCTTTACATCTGAACAATTATTCTTTATTCTTTTCGTCCAGTTTCTCCCAAACTACCGCGTTTTTAACATGAATTCCACCAATTCACCAAAGCAATGGCGGCGGCATTAGCTCTCAAAATACGACAATCATGTCATTGTAGGTTCTATTTTCTTCATCTCAGCAGTCTGCAGACTTAACCTTCCAGAGTCACGGACGGTTTCTAGTTCTACAAATCATTTGCTATAATACGAGTACTTTAAATCGGTTGTCTCTGGTAAAAACAAATCCCCTTCGAAATGGACAGTCACGGCAATGATAAAGGACGCGTGCGTACAAAATAGACGGCTAAACTCAAGCAAACATTTGCAGATGGCTGCCCAACCACCAATCATTACTGCAAAGACCAAAGCAACACCGCCAGATGCCCGTAGACGCTCGTAGAGCTGAAAGACTCGAAAGCACCGCTTGCTTTAACGAGCTTCTTGGCTAACCATTAGTAAATGATTACTTTCAGCGGAGCGTGAAATACTTCCGCCTTTTGATTTGGCAGCATTGCTTATTTTAACGAGTTGATTGTTTACGAACATTAGGAAATGATGACTTTCAGCGAAGCGTTTGACGGGCTCTTCAACTTCTAGTGCAACGAAAATAAGATCGTGCCCACGGAAATTCTTCGTCTAGAGATACTGCCGCTTATGACGCCTGTATAGCAGAAAGATCTGAGAGTACTTCTTACTTCAACGAGCTCCTTGGTTACGACTATGAGGAAATGATGACTCAAATTCTCGTGCAACGAAAACGGGATCTTGCGGACAAAAATTCTTTATCTAAGAAAAATCATCGACTCTGCAACTACCTCCTCGACCAAGCCCTTGACGACACCAACCTATAACGATGCCGCGTAGGAGCAATAGAGCTCTTCCACCACACCAAAATCCAAAAATAAAACGCCAAAGCTACTTTACACTAGTTTAAGGATTTCTACTTTATGTAATGATATGAAGGGATTTTCACTTTATCTACCCACCCGCACCAGCGACGATTAATCTTACCGATCAACCCCGACAGCAGAAATAGTTGAAATGCAAATTCAGCCATACTAACGTCGCAATCATGGACATCGAACGTTTAGTTTTAACTTTGCAACAATATAAGGAATTGTATGATACAGGAGACTGATTTTATAGTGATACCGTAAGGCGTTGTCATTCAATAAATATTTGAACAAATGAGTAAATTCCCCAAATATATCATGTTTTAGACAGATATCATGTATCCACATTTTTCGACGTTTCTTTTTCTTGAATTCATTCTCTAGCTCTAACACCACAAACAGCTCTTCATCGGATGATTTCATAACTCAAACTGTAATAAAACATAAATATTCCGCATAGCATTCATTTTCTGCTGACAATGTGCGATACCACCGAAAAAATCCGATGCGTGTCGTCCGTCCGCTTCCAACAAGTGTGCGCTTAGCTTAAGTATCGAACGCATCGCATCAAACGGATTATTTTTTAACAATGCGTCCACAGTATCAGCAGCGATCGGATTTGCCGACGTAACTACCAGCAACCGGATTGCCGACGCCACTTTCATTCGGATTTTCGTAGTGAGAGGTAGCGTAGTGTTCAGTGGAATGTGCAAGATAATGGAGGAAAACGAAGAAGAAGAATTTGTTGTAATTGCTTGTTTGTTAGCAGAAGAAGGAGAAGAAACAACAGCTAAATTATCTAAAAAAGGAAAACATAATATGTAGGTTAAATTTAAGAAGAGAGCGCGCGGAGTCCGTCCACTGATCGGCGTTTCGTATGATGCCATCGGCACGCATCGCAAAAGTTGCCCCTCGGAGCATCGGCATTGCCGACGGGTAGTTTCGTGTGATCCGTAGGATGCGGATCAGAGGACGCACTTGTACGACTTCCTATGCAAAGAATACTACGATCCGTTTGATGCGATGCATCCAATACTTACGGTACGAAAATGTGAACGCCTACCTTTATCGTTTATCCTCCTCTAACTGATGTGCGTGATAGGGAAGTTTTGCCCATCAAGGAAGGTGGTGACTTTTTAAAGTCGAGGTGTGGCTGTCTGGATTTGCATTCCGTACATAATGGCTGTGGTATGGAGGATGTTATTTCCATCCTACGCGAATTTCCTGGACGGAGGTGGAATGAGCATAACTGCTCGATGTCGCATCATGTCTCTCCGGCCTCTCTTCCCCTATTTTCAGAAACTCGGTGTTTGTTGACTGGTGTCTGGGGCATCTTGGGTAGTAGCTGCCGCTGCTTGGGCCTTAGGTTTCTTGGCTGTTGCTACTGCGCAACTGGTGGTGGATCTGCAACAGTTGTTATTTTTTGGTTTTCCCGCAAAAATGTTTACACAGGTGGCGGGTTTGGTGCTCGTACGCGAACATTATCGGATCCACTGTGCTCCTGCACACTTGATTCAGAATCGTCGATTGCAGCAGTTCTGAGAGTACCCCAGCTGCATCAGTTGCTGGTACCATTGTTGTATTTGGGCTCGACGGTGATGTCGAGGTCCTAGATCTCTTCTTCCGCATATTCCGCCTAAGACACCATATTATTTTTGTTTTTGCCGAGCATCCTACTCATAGCACCAGCAACAAACGTCCTAGGCAGTGGTGTAGCCTAGGGACCGTAGCCACGCGGGGGCCCGACTGAATGTTGAAAACAATACATTCCTGAATTTCTATCCGTGAAACTAAAAATGTAGGGGCCCTTTTGAATTTTCGCGGTGGGGTCTAATATTTGAAGTTATGCTAACTTCTCGGAGGTCTATGCATTTGGCAACGTCAGTGGCGGAAGCTGGTTCTCCGCGAAGTACCACCTTCAAAGACTTCACCTCCCCGATCTGCTTGGTTATTGGTCTCGAAGAAATCGGTGTGGGTGCTGATCAGGACTGGCAGTCCGCTTGTTGTCAGCTCAACTGACTTGTATGGGATGTTCTTTGTGAACATCTTCTCCCAGTCCGCCTCGTCGACGAGAAACACGACTGGTGGAAGCTTGGGTAGTCGGTGAGATCGAACAATCTTGGGAGCCTTTTGGCGCAGACTACGGAGGGGTAGCCTTGGGCTTCGAGGATCTTGGTTTTGCCTTCTTGACTTAAGGTGCCGTTTGGGTGGCAGCGCTACGCTTCCTCATCGGTGGTCATGTCCATCTCGGGGCAGGCGAACGTGTTATCCATCGGGATGGTGGACGTGGGTCGATGGTTGGTTACTTCATTATCTTAATCTGTATGCGTTGGCATCGCAGAAGTGCCAAGAGCTGAATCTTGGGCTGCTGGTCGTGGGATTTTGCAGCGAGGTCTTCCCGGTTCTCTTTGTTGGAGAGACGGAAGAAATTATGGCGTCCTAGCCCTAAAAATAACTAGTTTGGTGATCCCGAGCAGCTGTGGTACTTCTGGTCAGTGCAGCGACATCTGACGATGAGCAGCTCCTTTATGGCTCGGGAATGCATCGGAGTCTGGTCACCTGGCTCTGAGTCGGTAGAATGCCTGTGGCTGATCAGTGTACAAACTGTACATTAAAACCTAGCATGGTTATGGAAAAATAACATTTTGTGAACGATTATGTAAAAAAAGGAAGGATGGTTGAAATAAATTTGGGTTGAGAAAACGCGGATGATGTAGGATATTGGCATATCCACCTAGGTCATTCTGCCACAACCGATGATTGCTATTAATAATTCATTATATAATTAAATGGAACAACCACTGCACATCCATGAACCCGCACGGCCAAGTTTCATACTGAAACCCACGACCCCGAGGTCAATAAGCAGCTCTGCTCACTAGGCCACCAATCATCAATGTTTGTGCGGGAAATTTGAACGGCTTGCAATCAATATTGATCACACTGTACTAACTTAAAAATTCTTACTGACACCCACAATTCCGTTAACTATTCTCATATCCGTCTATAAATCTAAAAATAATTATAACATGGGTTAGTTAAATAAAAGTAAAACTGAAGACGTGTTTAAGGATTTTTATTACTTATCATCAGTTATTACAATATCGCCTTCGAGACCGTTTTATCATCTTATTACTTTAAATTTGTATAGAACACCACGTGTTATTGTTATATTGCTCTAGGACATACAAGTGGGGGGGTGGAGGCGGGGACGAAATAACCGGGCGGTCGATCCTAGATCTGATTGTCGCATGCGTCCGTGATCTGCATGTACGTTTTGCCCCTGACGGTGCAGAACTCGACCAGTTTTGATTTCGATTTTGATTTGTACCTCATCACCAGCGACCTGTCACTGCTAAAAAAGAACGACGGTTGTTTTGGTATGTTTTTTTTGTGGAGAAATTGACATCCGAGATTGGGAGGACGGCGGCTTGTTGCGGGTAAGCGCTTATTATTATTATTATTTTTTTAACAACGAGAATCTTTCCAGAGGGACGGTCTAGCACTAGTCTGGTCGTTGTCTCCATTCGAAAAATTATACACAAAAACTAAATTATAGCTAACACAAACCAACTTCGGTGCAAAATCTACTTTTTAAACTATGGGGAGAACTATATATATGTATATAAAAAAATGGCGGCCGCTTGAGCGCCGGAAACAACCAAGGATCGTTCGGTTCGCACCAATATCCGTTTACGAAAATAGTTATGGCGCACGTGAAAAATATTTATTTGGTCCAAATTTGGCCACTGATTATCTTACATTAATTTCCCATTTCTCCAACTAATAGTATCAACGAGAGAAGCGGCTTTCGAAAATTTGACACAGCACATTTACATTCATTAAAATACTGGGGGCGTTCGAATCTTGTGTACATCCAAAATTCGAAACTAAAACGGCGGCGCCGGAATTACAAAATAATTAGGTCACGAACGATTTCGGCGCCGCCTTCGACAAATCCACACTGATTTTGGTGTAATTTTATTATTATTATTATTATTATTATAAATCTCACTTTAAGAAGAGAGCCTGACATGCCCTCGTTTAGGTGCGTTTTAAGTTTACGTGCATCTTTTAGAAAAATAGCGTTTAACTTCTTCTTTATTACATTTAAGATCAAGACCTCTTTGCTGAGGTGCCCTTTTTTGTATATTACGGACAGTTTCCGCTTTTAGAGTTAATCTACTTTAGCAAAAGTTTCAATACTAACACCTAATGATTGATTTGATCCGGTTGGGTAATTGTGTTTAGAAAGATTTTTTGGTGTTCAAGTTTTTGTTTTTGGATAATGTGCTCATGATTAATAATTCTCCACATCTGAAATCGTTTAAACTGAATGATTTGTTAAAACAAGATTTCTTGTACAAAAAAATCATTGTTCTTTAGTTATTGAATCAACGAGATTGTACTTGGTGAAACTTTTTTTTTATATATAATTCAGTTGTAAGAGTTCGAAGTGATGAAGTGAATCGCGGTGTATGAGAGGCAGTCAAATGAAAACGGATCAAGTAGATACAAATGGAATATGATTACGGTACTGCCATCTTGTGGGCAGTCAGGAAAGCAAAGTTGCTCTCGCACACTAGTTGTTTGATTATTGCGCTGGAAGTGTATTCGTTCAACACCAGTAATGGAGGCGAGTAAAAAATAACAGTTGAGGGTCAAAGACTAATTGATGGACACCTTTCTCCAGTAAAGAAGAAGATTGTAGCGGTGCCCAACAGCTAATCTAATACATTCTTATTTGTGAATACAAATCTGCAGAAGTACTCTGAGTCAAAGTTTAACACCATTAATCGATTTCCAACAAGCAACATCGCACTAAAATAAGAAAAAGATTTTAGCGGTATTACTCAAAAAGTTATCCTAGCTAAGCAACCTGTATAAGACCAATTGATGGTCGCCAACATCCAGTAAAGAGAAGACACTTAAAGAAGAAGATTGTAGCGGTGTCCAACAAAAAATCCATCACATTCTCTTGAATACAAAACCTGCAAAAGTACTTCGTGTCAATGTCTAATATCAAATGTCAGTTGCCAACCTCCAGTAAGAAAAAGAGCACTGTAGCCGTGTCCGGCAATAATCTTAGTATAACTTTTTAAAAAGTTTCATCTTTATCATAACGCACCATCAACTCAATATTATTTTCTAATATCGTTAACGGATAAAGTAAATGATTAATTAATATTGTAGCCTATTTTGATAATACGCGGTTACGTTTTCTAAACACAATTACCCAAACCCACTTTTCTTTATTGTTATCGAGAAGGGAATTAGGCGAAAATATTTAAAACATCGTTATATGAAAGAAAAAAAAACTTTGATTCAGACCAGGGGATGAGTGCGCGCGCAGTTTATTCTTTTTGAGGTTATGTTTCTTTGGCAGCCAATTCATTATTATTATTGTTATCGGCGACTCGTTCCCTTGCCTGCGGAGATTTCGGCGGAAGAGTCGATTAAATACATACATGTACGATAGGCTCCTAGAAAAATTGCTCATTTGCTTTTTTGTGTGTTTGTTGTTTAAAGATTAGAATATGGTTATCGTTTTCTGCCTGTTTCATTCATTTTTTTATGTTTCTCGTTTGGCGCGTCCGGGCGCCGACGTCGCCATCTACGACTACTACCGCGTTTCAATGATGACCGTCAGAGTTTCGCTCTCTATGTTCTTCAGTTCTTCGTCTACGACCTCTTCTAAGTTTCTATGCTCTAGCTCATCTACATCACTAGAATAAAACAGGTAAATCAATCAATACGTAAAGCTGTATACATGGGTACTGGAAAATGTGCAGTCGTTAAACATTCACATGGTACATTTCTCGAATTACAAAAAAGGCTGAAAAATAATGAAAACCCGTGACGTTGCATACAAACAATTTAGAAAAGATTCCAAATTCGACAGGTTTTATATTCTATAGATATGTTAAATATTATTTAACATCAGATGGGCCACCCTCTTGCACAATGAGTCATCAAGCACTCGGCGAGCACATACTCATAGCCGATTGTGTTAGCGAAAAAGGACGGAGATTGAAGGAACGTTAATGGTGCAATCCCTTTCGAGCCCAACCGATGCTCGTCATCCAGAAATTCTTAGAATATTTAGGGGAAGTCAAGATGTGCGATCTAAAAAGTGTATACTTGTAGATCCCAAGACCCTACACCGTCTTCAGCACACCTGATTCTGCGGCAATTTGAAGATCATCGCTCAAAATTGGTAAAATGGGTGCTCTTCTTCCAAACTTTTGACTTCACCACCGCCCTGGAGCGGATAATGAGTTGCCTGACTTGCTCAGCCGGACCTCCGAGATGAGCCCGAATTAGATCTTGCTCTGCTCCTTCTCTAAACTTCTCATTAACAAACACATCCGTCGTAGGAAAAGCATAAGGCGTATGTCCTAATCGCGGTCGAAAAATCTTTCAACGCACCACACCGACTGCCAGCCTAATGGCGAACATCAGTGGACCCATCGATGTCAAACATAGGTTGCTGTTGGGGGTGGACAGAGCCACGTTACTCTACTTCCTCCTAGACTAGCAGCCTGCAAATCGGAGAAGTGACGATCGCCTAAAGTGGTCACTAAGGCGCTGTACGAAGAACATAATCCGCATGTCCTAATCGTGGGGCAAGAAACTTACAAGGCAGAAAAAATATTGCCTGCTTACGAACCGCGCGAGGCCAAACGTAGGTTAGGTCTCCCTCCTAAGCTAGCTGCCTGCAAATTCGGAGAAATACCGATCGCCTGTAGCGGCCGCTAAAGCCTTATCGGAGCTATGGTATTGTGAGAGGCGCGCGAGTGCCTAACGGAAAATCGCGACAGGTGCGGAGAAGCGTAGGGACAAACGGGAGACCATAGGTTGGCAGATGGAGCAGCAGAGGCGAGCTGGGGGCATAAAGGGCGCGTGGACCCGCCATTTATTTCTGAATATGAGTGACTGAGTTAACGGACGAGACGGACTATTTCATGCACAGATCCTGACAAGGCATGGCAGCTTCCAGGTATATCTGTTCAGGATCGGCGAAGGATCTAAATCCCTCCTGACAATCTCCTCGGTGCCGCATTAAACTCGGTAGAGAAATGGAAGATCTTCGCGAGGTTCTGTAGATCAGTGATATAAAAGATGACAAACCAGATCGCCCCGAAGCGCATTAGTATAGTTTAGTATTAGGAGAGATATGCCCATGTCAGGGTAATTCTGCTTGCGACCCGAATTAGAGCAGCTAATCCCAAAGAGTGGGGGTAAATAGTCCCAGCCAAAGCACTGACTCCATGAACCCTTAAGTGGGATTAAATTGCTCAAATTATTTTCTTTTTAAAGCCGCCGATCGCAATACTCAGAAGAAACTTCTCACATAGGCATCCGAAGCCGATGGAGGTTGCCTACACTTGAACGTTGACTATACTTCATTTTCACGAAGAAGTGATTCACGCAGCAAGAGGCAAAACCATCAGAAAAATAAGGCAAAGTTTCAATTGATCAATGATGCCCACTGATTTGCGCAAACGCGTGCAGCAATGTCCCTGATGCTCCCACGATTTCTTTAAGCCGATAAGCCTTTGGCACAAAGAACGCTTGAACGTCAACTATACTAGGATAATTGACAGCTTTCACGACAAAGCGATCTACCAAGGCAGAGATAGACCATCAGGGCAATGTCTCGTTTGCACAACAGCCACACTAGGCCGATCCCAACCTCAAGCGCCCTTCAAGGCTTTGAACCTTTTCCGGGCAATAGACGTCAATTTCAAAGGCCCAACTCCGAACATCCGGATACATAAGAAACACATCCTAGTTGTGGCATTCGATATTGAGACAGCCCTGGACCTGGAGGAGACGGAAGTACTGCCTTATGGCGACACTGGATGTGCAAAACGCGTTCAACTCCCTCCCCCGGGAGAGGATAATGACAGCCCTAAGTGAAGCAGGGACACCATCCTACCTCGCAAATTTTATTCGAAGCTACCTGTCAGAAAGGGAGGTAGCGCCAGGAGCTTCGGGATGCATGGGGGGTGCCGCAGGGGGATGCCGCAGGGGTCAGTGCTAGGGCCCTTGCTGTGGAACATTGCCTTCGACGGGGTTCTGCGGCTGCAACTTCTACCAGGAGTCAACATAGTGGCGTTTGCCGACGACCTCGCGGTTATCAGCTTCGCCACCAAGGCGGCAGCCCAGGCGGTAGAGGAGATTGCCCGATGGCTGGAGGAGGCAGGGCTTACATCGGCAGTGGAAAAGGCAGAGGCAGTGTGGCTCTCCACTAAAAAGGCAGGGATCGGGCCGGACAACGCAGTGGTAATCCGGGGGAGGGAGGTGATCATAAAGAAAACGCTGAAGTACCTGGGGGTGTTGATGGAGGCAAATCCCAAGCACACGGAATGCATTCGGGAGGCGGCAAGGGCAGCGGCCGGAGCAACTGACTCAGCGGTGGCCCGAATACTACCCAACGTCGGGGGTCCCAGGCAAATTGCTGGCAAGCGTCGCCAGAGTAAAGCTGCTGTACGCAGCTCCGACATACGCCAGAGGGATGCATACGGTCCGCAACAGCGATTGAATGCGAAGGGCAACTAGGACGGGATGCATCAGGGTGACGGCCGCGTACTGGACAATATCGACAGACGCGGTGGAGGTCTTGTCGAGTCTGGTGCCTGTGAATCTCCTGGCGAGGGAAAGGGAAGCAGACTATGTGGGCAGGAAGAAGGGACATCCGAGGCAAGAGGTCAGAAGGAGAGCTCGGACCGCAACATTGAGATGCAGGCAGCAGAAGTGGGACAGCAGCCCAAGAGGGGGGTGGACCCGGAGGATGATCTCAGACATCGAGGAGTGGGTCTCGAGCATCCATGTGAAGTGGACCAGGATCTATGGGCCCGATTTCCGTGTGGCACTGGTGGAGGGCACCAAGGAGTGCATCTCGGCTCTTCTCACAAGGAAGAAGATCAGGATCGGGTGGTCCGAATGTCGAATGGGCACGCGAATGGAAAAGCCGGCCCCCTGCAGGAAATGCAGGGAATACGGCCACCGAATGGATGAATGCAAGGGGCCAGACCGCTCCCAGACCTGCCGCAGGTGCGGGTCACCAACCCACATAGAGGCCGCCTGCGAAGCTCAGCCCAGATGCCCTCAATGCTCAACTAACAACGCAGAGGCAAACCACTACCCCGGCATCCGTGGCTGCAAGGCCTTCCTTGCAACCCTAGAGGCCACGAGGACGACCAGCGGTGGACTTCAAGGTGGTGACGCTCTCCCGCGTCCCCAATGACGCCCCAGCCTCAAAGTAATACTTCCGTCATTAAGTACATCCAGGCCAACCTCAATCGCTGCCACGTCGTCTATGACATCCTCGCCTTGGCCAACCAGGAAGAAGATTACGACGTCATGATAGTGAGCAAACCCTACGACGCACGAATCGACAGTTCCTGGTTCAGGGACTCCAAGGAGGGCGACTTGGTCATCCGCCTAGGAGCCAGGGTTAACTACCTGGCCAAGGCATTGGGGTCCGCCAGTTGAGGTATTGCCTGGGTCCAACTGACGGACGTAAGGATCTACGCGTGCTACGCCCCGCCCAACGTCGAACTCGATGCCTTCGAGCGATGGCTTGACACTCTGATAGACAGCATTAAAGGCTCCCAGATGCTCTCCATCATCGGGGGCGACTTCAATGCTAAGGCCCACCAGTGGGGCGAGACCAGGATCGACACCCGTGGCACGATGCTTCTTGATGCCATTGCGGCCATGGAAATGGAGGTGGCCAACAAGGGCAACGTGCCCACTTTCACCAGGGCCAATGCGGCCTCTATTATAGACATCACGCTGGTCTCAAGCTCCATGCAGGGCCGAGATGAGAGATGGCGTGTCGAGGATGAGCTGGAGAGTGGAAGTGACCACCGTCACATAACCTTCCAGCTCATCCCCAAAAGAACACTGCCCCCCCACCCAAGCTCCCAGCGAGATGGGACATAGGAAGGGCCGATGTGCCTCTTTTCTTGCGAACACTGACTGGCGGAAGCAGAAGCGCTACCTGTGCTAACGACGCAGCGGACGAGCTCTACAGGAGACTTAGAATTGCCTGCGATGCGGCCATACCCAAACGCAAAGCCACGAGGAAGAGACCCCTCTACTGGTGGACCACTGAGGTAAGGTATATATATACAGCAACTCAGCTGGGTTATAACGTACCCCAACTGCCGTAATCTTACTTTGATCAAGAAAGACATAAACTTTTAAATTGACGGAGACTTTCCAAGTTAAAACTGCACATTTTCCAGTCCTCTAATACTTATTTTAGAATACTAAATCTATTCCTAAGCTACAATACTTCACTAGTAAGCCATGTATAAACCCTGGAGTATAATAAAAGCTCGCAGTTTGTCGATACCTTTTCGGAGGTACGGGAGCCGTGGCGGCCCTAACCGTCTCCAAAAGTTCTATCACTTCTTGCGACGTGGTATAGGAAATCCCGGTGGTCCGCTGCATCTCCCTCAACTCTACGCCGCGGAAGAGTTCGTTGCGCAATAGTTCCTCCACGGACGGCACTGCCTGGCTCTCGAAGATCAAACTGAGGGCGTCCGCTATCTTGGGCATCCTCTCCAGCTCGATCTGCAGGTGGGCCGGACTCGGAGGAGTCGGTAACTCGTACCTAAAGTATAATCTTTGTAAGTGCACATAAATCGATTTTTTGAGTGAAAAAAACCAAATCTTCAATACTGTTAAGTCAAACATGAAGGTTGCACAGTTGAATTGCGGTCTCAAATATTGACTGTCTGGCGATTTCAGTGAAAAAAAAGTTTTGGGCGGCTGTGAAGTCAAACATGATGGTCACACAGTTTCAAATATTGACTGTGTGCATAATACGATTTCAGTAAAAAAAAAAGTTTTGCGCGTCTGTGAAGTCAAACATGATGGTCACACAGTTGAGTTGACGTAGCAAACAAAAAGCCTACAGTCCTTATCCGTATAGTAGATTCGCTGACGAGTTTCCGACCCTAGAAACGAGATGGCGGTAAAACCTTTAGTCGGGCAATTGAATTCCGCAAATTCGCTACAAACAGTATTTAAAATAGAACTACAATTCACCCTTTCCAACTTCGATTGATTCAACTTTGTAATAAGGTTCTATTTATAAAGGACGTGCATATGTAACGACATAATCGAAACCGTATCGATTCTCGTTCTAAAAATAGAAGGAGGCTAGGATTACTCGAAATGTGTATACGTGGATCTCTCTATCATAATTTTCTTGGGTAAACAAAGTAATCGCAGCTTTTGGATGATTGCCAGACGTGATAAAAGCGCGGTGGTCTTTTGTCAAAGGGCGGCTCATAAATGCAACAGAGACGGAAATATTTACAAAAATAAATGACGTCTGCAAAAACTGTTTTGTTGTCATAGGTTCAGGAATTGGAACATCAATATTATGATAACTCTATGCTGATGTGTCAAATGATTGTCTATTAGATCAATAGCATATTTGTTTACGTTCTGTCATTAACAAACACAGAGTCTGGAAAGGTAACATCAGGGATGTGCAGGGTAGTGAGGGCTCGCGGGGTGATTCATGGCGCGGCCGAGGTAGCAGAGTCGGTAATACAGATAGCTAGGGTCGGTTGCAGAGATCTGTATTACCACCTCTGCTACCTCGGCCGTGCTTTGAGTCACCCCGCGAGCCGTCACTGGTGCAGGGGTTATATCGGGCCTGAGTGTCTTCTTTATTATAGTTTATCCACTTATATTTCAGTTTTCTCTTAATCAAGAGAGCCCTTTCTTGATGTAGGGATGCGGATGGGGTGGGTGTTTGGCTGCATTTACAATTTGATGCCCTATAATGCTATAATAATAAAATTTATACTGAAAAAGAAACAATTTTGAAAAGTTTGCGGTCGTTGCAGTTTTGCTGTATTACATTTAGAGCGATTTGGAGCGGACTAAAGTTTTTTTTACTTTGGCAGGTGCCCTTCAGTCACGAACTAAAGTTGAATAATAAAATATTTTGAGTTTAAACTTTCGGTTACTTCTATAGTAGTTAAGAAAACATCAACACACCCTCGTATCTAGAAGTTATGCAAGAATTGGCTATTCAGCAAATATTTTCCGCACAGTAACTAGATCAACTGATCTTATCCTAAAGACAATCCTTTGATAAAGTTCAGACAAAGCGCTTGTTATCTTACCCTGCCGCCATCTCGAAGAGGATGTATCCGAAGGCTTGGGAATCGTTCACGGCGGGCGGCTTCGGCGGCAGCCCCAGCAGCGTATTCTCGAGGGCGGCCAGCCGGGCCACCCCGTTCTGGATGATCACGTTGCTCGAGTGCAGGTGATAGAATCGCGGAAAGTTCCGGTTGTGCAGGAACAGCAAGGCCTCCAATATTTGCCGACCGAGGCATTGAACCTGAAAGAGTGGAGCACTGTTAAACGTTTTTCCGATGGTATCGCGTGATTACCTTCCATTTCCGACCGTAATTTGGACTTTGCATGCTCGACTCGAACACACACACAATATCGCTAATGAGGGAGTGTTGCTCACACTTCCTTCGCACATCGGAATTTCATTTAAGATTGATCTTTTTGTAGTTTACCAGTGTAAAGGGTGTAAGATATCGGGTGTTACAAGTTGGTGATTTATGCACCCCCGTTGGGTAATTAGCTGGCTTTGAGTGACCTTTAATTGAAGAATATTAACCACAGTGTGGATGTCGTGGGCGAGCGATAATTGTAGTCATGACCTACTGCCCCAAATTCACGAGATACCGTTTATTTTAAGTACTCTCATTCTACGTCGCTACCCTTTGCATTATCTACTCAAACTATTTTTCAAATTGTCGGAATCTTTTAGATTCGCGGTATTGCCAGAAATGCACTGAAGAAGTTACTGTGCAGAATAAAAAATAAAAGTACCATATGGAAAGAATTGAGTGTTTCTGAAGAAGAATGAAATCCAATAGGTATTACGGTAATAAATGTAATACTTTTTTAATATAATTCAACTTTTAGACGAAGGCAGACAATTTGACGTGATTTTTTCAGAATTGTAGTAAAACTGTGGGAGAATCATCATCAACTTCTGTTGCTCCGACATTCGAGGAATCGAGTCAACATGAATGGCCTCAAAGATTAGCATTGCATTGCACGGAGGAATTAAGGCTATTACTCATGGGATAGAAGTTACAGCAAAATACGAACATTTTTTTACTACGATTAAGTCCTTAAGGAAAGATTCTCATGACGATTTTTTTGCATTTTCGGATGGGCTAAGTTGTCTAGAATGTTGGTGTGAGTGTGTTTTTTTATTCACGCATTACAAAACTTTCTAGAGCCCATTGATCAAAGTGTAGTCATAGTAAATTAGAAAAACGTTTTAATCTAAATTTTGGTCAAAATTGGTCGATACATCATTTTTGGTCATCCATTTTGAATTTTACAAATTTTACTTCACATTAGTGTTCACCGACCGTAAAAAGCAGTATATCTAAATTTTGGTTGAAATTGGTCATTCCATCATTTTTGGTCCGCTTGCGTTGCTAGATATACACACCAAAAGTATCTCAAAATTTTACTCCCACTTCCGGCAAAATATTTCCAAATTCTTATTAAAAATTTCGAATAAAGAACTTTAAAAATAATTTGTCATAATAAATAGTTTCCTGTAGTAGTATCAACAAATACTTCCGTTCAGCCATTTTATTTTTCTGAATGTTGACTATAGATTTTTAATAAGTTGCTTGAAAAACACAAATTTACCGATTAAAAAAAAATGGTGCTTTTTAGTAACGCAAATGGACACATCCTGTTGCCATTTTGTTTTTCAGAATTTTTATTTAATAAATGATTTCAAAATCGTAAATTTACTGATTTCCAAAAACATTGGATAGTTTTTACAAACGCAATCACTCACTTCCGGTCCGCCATTTTTTTTTAACTTGTCACGTACCTTAAATAGTTTTAATATTTTTAATATTTTAATGTACTCTCTGACGTTCATATTATTAGTTAAATTGCAAGCATTACTCTTGTATTTGTTTATTTAAATTATTTTTACTCACAGTTGAATTCCAAACATATTTGCTGATCATGTTTTAATGTTTTAATTAATTTTAAGTTTTATTTATAAACATTTTAAGTTAATTATGTTAACTCGAAGTTTATACATAATATTTTGCTTGACTTTTGTAAGGACCTTGTCTCACCAACATCAATAAATTTATTATTATTAGTATTTTGATCAAAGATTTTTAATAAGTGACTTCAAAACTACAAACGTACCAATTTTCAAAAAAAATCAGATGCTCTTTACTAACGCAAACACTAACTTCCGGTTTTGTTTTTTCAAAATTTTGATCAAAGATTTTTAATAGGTGACTCCAAAACTGTAAATTTACCAATTATCAAAAAACTAAGATGCTTTTTACTGACGCAAACACTCACTGACGGTCCGCCATTTTGTCGGTCAGAATTTTGATCCAAGATAAATGACTTCAAAACCGTAAATTTACCAATTTTCAAAAATATTTTATGCTCTTTATTTACCCAATCACTTCCGGTCCGCCATTTTCTTTTTTCAGAATTTTATTCAAAGATTTTTAATAGCTGACTTTCAACAGTAAATTTACTGATTTCCAAGAAAAATTGATGCTTTATAGTAACGCAAATAGTCACTTCCGGTCCACTATTTTGTTTTTTTGGAATGTTAATCTAAGATTTTTAATAAGTACCTTCAATACCGTGCATTTACCAATTTCCACACAAATTTGATGGATTTGAGTAACGCAAGTAATTACTTCCGGCCCTCCATTTTATTCTTTCAAAACTTCGACCAAAAATTTTTAATAAGTGACTTCAAAACCGTAAATTTAGCAAAATTAAAAAAAATATATATATGCTTCGTAGTAACGAAACTAATCACTTCCGGTCCACCATACTATTTTCCCAGAATTTTAAAGAGAGAATTCTAATAAGTGATTTCAAAACCGTAAATTTACAAATTTAAAAAAATCGGATGCTTTTTACTAACGCAAACACTCACTTCCGGTCCGCCATTTTATGTTTTCAGAATTCTGATCAAAGATTTTTAATAAGTGACTTCATAATCGTAAATTTAGCAATTTCCAAAAAAGTTTAATGCTACATACTTAAGGAAATACTCACTTCCGATCTGCCATTTTGTGTTTTTGGAACTTTGATCAAAGATTTTTAATAAGTGACTTCACTAGTCAATTCCGGTACGTCATTTTATTTTTTAGAATTTCGATCCAAGACGTTTAATAAGTGACTTCAAAACCAAAATTTTCCAATTTTCAAAAAAATTAGATGTAATTTGGCAACGCAAACACTCACTTCCGATCCTCCCTTTTTTGTTTTCAGAATTTTGATCCAAGATTTACAAAAAGTTGGATGCTTTGTAGTAACGCAACTAGTCACTTCCGGTCCGCCATTTTGTTCTTTTAAAATTTTGATTGAAGATTTGTAATAAATAACTTCAAACCCGTAAATTTACTAATTTCCAAATAAATTTAATGCGTTTTTAGTCATGCAAATAGTTACTTCCGGTCCGTCATTTTGTATTTTCAGAATTTTTATGTAAGATTTTTATCAAGTGATTTTAAAACCATGAAGTTACCAATTTTCATAAAAAATTGATGCTCTTTATTAACGCAAACACTCACTTCCCGGTCCGCCATTTTATGTTTTTAGAACTTTGATCCAAGATTTTTAGTAAGTGACTTCAAAACATGACTTTAAAGCCGAAAATTTACCGATTTACAAAAAGTTGGATGCTTTGTAGTAACTCAACTAATCACTTCCGGTCCGCCGTTTTGTTCTTTCAGAATTTTGATGGAAGATTTGTAATAAATAACTTCTCAACCTGTAAATTTACCAATTTTCAAAAAAAATTGTATCCTTTTTACTAACGTAAACACTCACTTCCGGTCCGCCATTTTGTGTTTTCTGAATTTTGATCAAAAATTCTTGTTTAGTAACTTTAAGGCCGTAAAGCTACCAATTTTCAAAAATTAAATGATGCTTTTTACTAACGCAAACACTCACTTCCGGTCTGTCATTTTATGTTTTTAGAACTTTGATCCAAGATTTTTATTAAGTGACTTCAAAACGTGACTTTAAAGCCGAAAATTTACCGATTTACAAAAAGTTGGATGCTTTGTAGTAACTCAACTACTCACTTCCGGTCCGCCGTTTTGTTCTTTCAGAATTTTGATGGAAGATTTGTAATAAATAACTTCTCAACCCGTAAATTTACCAATTTTCAAAAAAAATGTATCCTTTTTACTAACGTAAACACTCACTTCTGGTCCGCCATTTTGTGTTTTCTGAATTTTGATCAAAAATTCTTATTTAGTAACTTTAAGGCCGTAAAGCTACCAATTTTCAAAAATTAAATGATGCTTTTTACTAACGCAAACACTCACTTCCGGTCTGTCATTTTATGTTTTTAGAACTTTGATCCAAGATTTTTAGTAAGTGACTTCAAAACGTGACTTTAAAGCCGAAAATTTACCGATTTACAAACGGTTGGATGCTTTGTAGTAACTCAACTACTCACTTCCGGTCCGCCGTTTTGTTCTTTCAGAATTTTGATGGAAGATTTGTAATAAATAACTTCTCAACCCGTAAATTTACCAATTTTCAAAAAAAATTGTATCCTTTTTACTAACGTAAACACTCACTTCCGGTCCGCCATTTTGTGTTTTCTGAATTTTGATCAAAAATTCTTGTTTAGTAACTTTAAGGCCGTAAAGCTACCAATTTTCAAAAATTAAATGAAGCTTTTTACTAACGCAAACACTCACTTCCGGTCAGTCATTTTATGTTTTTGGAACTGTGATCTAAGATTTTTAATAGGTAACTTCAGAACCGTAAATTTACTAGATTTCCCAAAAAAATTGATACTTCTTAGTAACGCAAATAGTCACTTCCGGTCCGCCATTTTGTTTCTTCAGAATTTTGATCCAAGATTTTTAACAAAATTTAAATTTAAAAAAATGGATGCTATTTAGTACCCGAGTCATTTTCGGTCCGCCATTTTGTTTTTTGAGATTTGAAATCGGCGAGTTCAAAAACTTAGGAATCGATTTTTGGCTAGGCGCATTTGTTTAATTTTGCCAATTTCACATGTAATATGCGCCGGCGTAAAAATTATAGCAATCTGTTCGAATTTTAACTTTTTATTATCTATAGATCTGTTAAAAAAAATAATTAATTTTTTCATAAAATATTTATATTATATTATCACCACCTATGCATCGAAAGAAATTAAATAAAACAAAATCCTTGAAATTATCACACATTGACACGACATGTATACGCTTTTATGTCGGTTTTATTGCGCTATCGGAATCAATCAATACGCAACACCGGAAACGTAAACAGTGCGTTAAATTTACGACATACCCCACGCATACGCAAATGCCATAACTGGGAACAATATGCCCCACTGACATTTCGTAATGTCAGAGGCGGGACCGCGGGAGGCTCCATCAACTATACGGTCCCTTCAAGTTTTTCAATTTACTATATGGCCGTAGTTGGGACCCCCCCGCATGTTTTGCACGCGCACCAACATTATTTATGCGCAAAACTCCACCAACTGGGAACTTATATCCGCTTAATAACGCGAATATATCATGGAACGTGTGCAGCGCTGCGAAATACTGCCGGAAAGTATGGAATGGAAATTATTTCTCGTTTTTTTGCGTAATTCCCGAAGCTCGGGAGTTTTTCTCGCCTTTCCAGATTTTGTGTAATTAAATATGGATTACTTTAGAGGCGCCGCCGGTTCGTAATTTCATTAAGCTTCTTATGACAGTGTGAAGCTTCGAGAATCTGTGCCACATCCGGAAATCTAAAGACTTTTTAAAGACCAGCCAGTTTGAAATGAAACGATTATCGGTTGATATAAATACGTTAATTAATAGGAAAATAAAAGTTTTGATTACAAATTTCAACTGGAACATATGCTGGTGGATGTTTGTATTTGCTAATAGTACGTGTCTTATATAACGCAGCAATTTATGATGGCTTAATACTAGAAGATAACATAAACATACTTTAATAGTTCAATTAGCTCGCAAGAGGAGTTTGTTAATCCCCAACATCCCTGCGCGAGGTTGCGGTAGTTAAATTCCTTGCTCCACTTCGAGTACGTATATCAGCTGTTCATACAGCGTTACCCTTGGCTGTGGCTAATGCTGGCTCATATGTACATGTTCCAGGTAGATGAAGGTAATTAATTAACGCGACGACAAAAGAGTTAACAGTAAAAGTTAATTACCGTAACATTTAATAAAACTGAATAAAACTTTACTTTCAATTGAAATGATGATTTAGATGTACATCGAGCATTTTGAAGGATCGGATGATATTTTTTAATTATTATTATACTGAATAGTTATTAAATTAACCATGCGTTGCCCGGCGCATTCACCATAGTTACAAGTTAGATACATTAGCCTTGGTAACTATGAGAGATAAATTAAGACAAAGTTGCGCATTTTAATGCTGAATAATTTGTTAAAAATAAATTTAAAATATTCCGACTACTTCCGGAGATATTCGATAAAAACCGAAGAAGCCAATTTTGGTTCTATTTTTTTTTTGCGACTTTATTACTGGTTATTTTGAAAAACCAAGAGAACTTTCTTAAGACACTTTTGTAAGCTCTTCCAGAAAATAAATTTATTTTTCTAATACTACGTTTCGTTATTTAGATACCATCCCCAAGTTTATATTTTTAAATACGGACCTGGATTTTTTATTTAATTTTTGAGTAGTTTCTGACCTCCCAAAACTAATGATGTGTCACACTTAAAAAATTAAATATGAAATGCGTCAAACAGTGCTTTATTGCACTTTGAAATCTGTCATTTTATAACTATATTATAGTTTGTGTGGACTCGATAATGAATAATTGAAAACTAACCATTCAAATCATCTGTTCGCTATGAATGTATAAAATCTTGTTGTTTTCACTGAAAAGCTATAGCTATAAATGTGGAATGCTTTTAAACATACACAAATCACTGCGCATAGAAAACTGATTAAAATTCAACAGCGTTGATTATGCTGAATTCTTGAAACAATGCGCTCGATTTAACTTTTTATAAACGGAGTGTTTGCGTATTCCGCATAAAAGAGCATTTCTGCATGGAAAATGCTCAGGAGTTGCCCGAGTTTACGCTATGATTCCCTCCACGAGTGCAGCTGAAATTCATGGATTGTGCATTTCAAATGTAATGTTTCAAGTTCAGACAGAAAGTGCAGCTAAATGTCTGTATTAAGTACAAGGGAATGAGTATTCACCGAAGCTGCATAAATTCAGTAATCCTCTGAATTATACTGAACAAATACAACAACATACAGGGCGTTTGTAAGTCCAATGCAAAATATAACATTTATTATATTTATGGATGCGTTACCCTCTTTTCGATAAACAACTTCTGTTCTAATACTCGAGATAAATTAGTTCAAGAACTAGGGGAGGAGCAATAACATCATTCTTTCTATCCTATTGTGCGCGTTATGTGTGTCAAGATACAGAGTCAAACTTTCTACAACAGGGAAAATGTTAGTATCCCTAATGTTCGAGTCGAACGTTAAACTTTTTGTATTAAATTTTATGATCCAAGTTCGAAAGCCATCAAAAACTATAATTGAGTTTGCACTATAGATTGAATATTAAGTATCTCCATTCGTTTTCAATACCTTTCAAGACGATCAGTACAGTCACGTTAACAATATCTACATATTTGAAACCGAGTAATGCTCTATAAGTATAGACCTAAAAAATATTTTTCGCCTGCCTCTACCGAAACCATTTATTTCGGCCATAAAAATCGGGCCGAAGCTACGATTTAGCGTATCTAGGGCCGAAAAAATCATATGCATAATCTAGACAACCTTCCGCGGAATATGAGTAGGCTATGCAAAATCTGACAGTGACAGTTCAATGGTGCGCGATATAAAATTTCCTGAAACACTGTTTTTACTTAAGGCAGGCGAAAAAATATCGAGTGTAACGCATGCCGAAATGCTTTAGCAACTCTTCACTTTTAGCGGCGGGTTGCTAAAGCCTATTTTCGGCCCTTGATACACTATATACTATTCTAGGATATGTAGGGAAACTTTAAATGAGGAACGAACTATCAAAATATAATTCTAGAAGGTGGCTCGTCTAAAGAACAAGGGGAAAGACTTTTGGAACTGCATCTAAAGTTTCTAAATGATTGCTTAATAGAGAAAAGAATGCAAGATTAATCGTTGAAGACAGAATATAAACTACATATGGAGGTGCTGACCAGCAATAGGAGAAAAAGAAGAGGAAACGGCGGAATAATCATTAGGAAAAGATATTTTACAGTAAATGGAGAAAATTATGAACCGGAGTAATAGAAATAAATATTCTAATAGTAAATAAAACATATAAAATAGTAACTATAGCATATGAAATTGTGAAGTGTGACGTGAATATTTATTGGTACACCAAACCATTAATCTAAAAATATTACATCTTGCTTAAAAAAAATATATATTACCAGTTTGTAAAATGCTTATCTGATGATAAGTAAACGCAGCATTAATTTTAAGGCAGGAAACATAACGTCAACTCCAGCCACAGAATTTCGTAGTGTTGAATATTTAGTTTATGTCACATTTTTACAAACTTCACAACTTCCTTAATAAATCTTGAAATATTCATTTAAAACCATGCATAACATTTAATTTTTGCAGTCAAAAAATTTCGGGATAAGCGTACTTTCGAAAAGATAATACTACAGGGGTTAATATTGTGCAAAACTAATGTTGGACACAATAGTATATTACTTCTATTATACGGGGTGTTTGATTGAGGGTGGCCACCGGCTATCGAAAACTACTGGACATAAAAAATTAAGAAAAAAATTATTTATTTATATTTTTTTATATACAGGGTATATTTGAAATAACGAACAGGCATTTAAGGGCACATACACAAAATATTTGTGAACCCATTTCCGTCAAAAGTTATTCGAAAAAAAAAAATTAATTTTCCTAATTTTTCAAGGTTTTTTAAACATTTTGAGAACCGATGCTTTTCTCATTTAATTAAATCTGCATGGAATGTGTGTTTGTTTATTTAAAACGCGAGATACAATTTCTTGCCTCCGAAATTTGAAGTGTTATCGCACCTTTTTTTTTGTAAAAGATAAACAGTCCTCAAGTTCATCGATGCTTAAAGAGCACTCAGATATTTCCTACGCGCTTGTTGTAATTCGATATCTAAAGGCGATGCCGTTTAAGAATTAGGTCACGTTACCACTGCCCCCAAACATGTTGCGTATTTTTACTCATTAACTTTAATAATTAATTGTGGGCTTTTTGTTACAGTTATAAACAAAATAATTTAGAATATTGTTTAAAAATAATATAATCTCTTTGTGATTACGAGCCTGTTCGTTATTTCAAATACACCCTGTATACTGATTGCAAGTGGCCTAAACGTGAGGCGCCGAAACTAAAAGTCGTAGAGACTTGAAATTTTGACAACATATAGAGGGCGCTAAGTGAGGAAAACTATCAAATTGTGGTTATCAACCCCCACCCCCGAGGGGTGGACCACACCCCCAGGGGACGCGGTTAAAAGTACGCTCGAATTTTTTGACGTTTTTTAATAGACAATTGCCGATTGAGTCGAGATCCTGGCCACTCCCGCCCCTCTAGAACCAGCACGACGCCCGGGGCGAATTTTTTAACGGTTGGCGGCGAAGGAGGAGGACGGCGAATTTTTTTTTAGACCTTATAAAATATTTCAAAGAGACTCTCGGTCTTCCTTTTTTCTTTTTTGAGTTTAACCTCCAACTTTTCACCACCCCGTTCGGTCAAAAATAGTTAATTTTGACAAATAAAGGCTGATCGCTTTTATTCTTTCAACAAACACTCCCTTCCCCCTCCTGCACATCCCCACCAAATTTCACCGCCGTTCGTTGACCGGTTTCGGAGTAATTCGGGTGGAACGTAAAAATCACCCCCGGGGGGCGGAGGAATTTTTTTTTGAAATTTTTCCGTTATGGTCCGGTGCACCACCGATGGCTCTATCAATCCCTCCTTGTACCGCCCCTCTGACTCCACCCCACCACCCCCCTCCCCGGAAATAAAAAACACAAAAAAGCAAGTGACAAAACTCAAAAACGGTTTTTCCGATTTAAACCAATTTTTTTTCAGATACTCTCCTCAGCGAGCGGAACAGCCTTGCCAATTTTAACAAAAATCGTTAGAGCCGTTTTGGAGCAACGGCCTCATATTAGAAATTTTAGGGGTTCGCCAAAACGCCGCCACTGACTCTAGTTTTGCTCTTGAAGGATCCGCCAATAGCGGGATCTCTTCACAAAGCATCCGCCCACATTATTTCTATCAGTACACTTTTTAATTCGGTACCCCCTTAACGAGATATGATTTTTCAAAGAGTGACCAAATTTTTTTTCTAAAGTTTTCCCTCTCTCTCAGGTTTCTTTCGCGGACGTATTTTTTTCTATTTAAATACAAGAGCTCAAACTTCTAGGATGAGAAGAGGGTGTAACGTGCTTTAATTTGTTATTTTTTTCAAAATTTTTAAAACACCCCCTACCCTTCCAGAGCCGTCATTTGGCCCGATCCCCGGGTTCGTTTTGCTTCCATCGAGGACATATTTTTTTCTATTTAAATCGAAGAGTTGAAACTTTTAAAATAGGTATGGGGTCGAGCGAGCCTTGAGCTGTAATTTTTTCAAAAACTTTAAAACACCCCTCCGGAATCAGGGCGAATTTTTAAATGACGAAAAAAACGCGACAGAGGAGAAGTTTTTTGGCGGCGGAGCGGGTGCGTGGCGACAATTTTTTTTAGACTTTAAAAAATATTTCAAAGAGTCTCTCGGTCTTCTTTTTTTTAATTTTTGAGTTTAACCCCTAATTGTTACCAACCCTTTCGGTTAAAAACGGTTAATTTCGACAAATGGAGGCCTATCGCTTTGATTTTTTCAACAGACACCCTTACCCTCTGACGCATTCAGTTTCACCGGCGCACGTAGACCGGTTTCGGAGTAATTGGACGAGACGTAAAAATCGCCCCCTGGGGCGGAGGCAAATTTTTTGGAAATTTTTCCGATACTGTCCGATGCACCCCCGATAGCTCTATCGATTCTATCGGGTGCCATCCCTCTGACTCTACCCCACCACCCCCCGTAAAAACAAACCGAAAAAAATTAAGTGCCAAAACTCGGAAACGGATAATCCGATTTCAATTAAATTTTTTCCAGGTATTCAGAACAGAACATCTCTGGCAATTTTAACAAAAATCGTTAAAGCCGTTTTGGAGCCGCGGTCTTATATTTGAAATTTCAGGCGTGCGCCAAAACGTCGCCACTGTCTTTATTTTTGATCTTGAAGGATCCGTCGGTGGCGGGATCCCTTCACAAAGCATTCGCCTATATTATTTATATCCAAAAACTTTTTGATTTATTGTCCCCTTAACGAGATCCGATTTTTCAAAAAGCGTCCAATTTTTTTTTTAAGTTTCCACCCTCTTTTTCGGGGTCGTATTTTTTTCTCAACTCAAATGTCAAATTTTTTGATAACTATTGAAACCAAATCGAAAACATATACAAAATTATTACATAAAGTGCATATTTTTTTTAAATATTGATTTTCTCCAATTTCATTCAAACTGCCAAAACCATTCAAAATCATGTTTTATTTTATTTATTATTAGAGACTGCCGATGGAGATGACCTGTTTAGGCAATATGGCAGCTATTAAGAGGTATGTATTGAGCAAATTTGATCGGCCCAATAATCCTTCCTGAGGCCTCCAGGGCCTTCTTTCAAAATTATAGATAAAAATTCGTAAAGCCTTCCCTGCACATCCTGGATGATTTGAAACCACTTTGTCCTCTTCATTGAAGATAGCTCTATAACATTTATTCATTGATTTTTTTTGATTTTTCCAATCGTTTGCGAGTTATGAATTTTTTTATATGTCAAGGCACCATATTTTTCATTTTTCTTGAGTAAAACTATCGGAAATTTGAGTGAAAATCACACGACATGGATTCGGCTGAAATTTTCACCAAAGATACTTCTTGAAAAAGTGTTGAAAAGTGATAACTATTTTATCTCTGGGGGGGCCCGTTCCAGATATCTTGCTTAATTTTAACTATCCTTAATTTTATTAATAAGCTACGCACGGACGACGGCGCAGCGCAGCGGAGCCGTTGTTCGTCACCAGTAACATTCTTAAGTTTTAAGATTCATGCACGGACGACGGCGCAGAGCAGCGGAGCTGCCGTTCGTCACCAGTAACTTTGTAAAAAATTTAAGGGCCACGCGCGGACGACGGCGAAGCGGAGCCGTCGTTCGTCACCAGTTACTTTGGTCAATTTTAATGGGATACGCGCGGACGACGGCACAGCGCAGCGGAGCCGTCGTTCGTCACCAGTAACTTTCATGAGTACCAAACCATCGGAAATTTGAGTGAAAATCGCATGACATGGATTCGGCTGAAATTTTCACCAAAGATACCTCTTACCGGAAGGGTTGAAATATGGCAAGTGTTTTGTCTTTGGGGAGCCCTGTTACTATGCCCTGGCTCGAGAAATACCATAAGAAAAATCTAGTAGTGTCAAATCAGGCGACCGCGGAGACCATTCAATGGTACCTCGCCTAACAATCCATCACCCAGGAAATGTTTCGTCAAGTTACTATCGTTCAGTCAAAGCAAAATGTGGAGGTGCACCGTCCTGTTGAAAAATGAGCTGATTTTCCTGATCACTATCTTCACTTGTAACTAGTTCGACTATGAAGGGAGTGACTTAAATTTATAGCCACATAATGCTAATTGAATACTATTGCAGCTCTGTTGCCGCAACTTCCATTCGAAAATATAGTTCCATATTTTTCTTCGAGAGTGTACATGATTTTTGGCAAGAGACAAATCAGAACAAATTTAAAAATCTTGTATAATAGGATGTGGTTGAGATACATACATGCACAAAGCTTGTTACTTCAAAATCAAAGAAAATAAAAACAAATGACACCGTTGTATTCAGAACTTTTCAAAGATATCACTCGACCCACTTTCCCTATTTAAAATCAAGGGGTGAAGTGAGGGGTGGCTGGGGGGTTAAGGTTATGAAGGTGGAAATATCATCAAAAGTTGTCCCCCTCCAATCAAAAATCGATATGTCTCGAGGATTTCTTCAAAAATGCCGCGTAACTTAACAAAGCCTCTCGTTACCTCTGAGATGGACCACCCTGTATAAACAGATGGATCGTTAATGAATAGGGGGGGCCGGAGTTGGCACATACTGCAAAAATCTATCCCTGAAAAAGAGTACTGCATTTGATGTATCAATGAGTACCCCCCACTAAAGTGGAACTCGTGGGTATACTTCATATAGCAACAGAAATCACTGATAGAAACATCAAAGGGAAAACTGTACATATCATCACTGACTGCAGAGCAGCAATATTATTATAATTTATTTCTAAATTAAAATATCGCCTATACATATTTACAAAATTGTATGGTGGTTGGTAACACTGATAATTGACATTTCAATTTGAAATTAGTTTGCGATTTCCACACATCTCATAACCTCAAAACTATCTCGCCGAAAATTTAGCACAGATTGACGGCTCTGAATTTCAACGGTGCCAACCTTGAAAAATTAAATTATTAAAGCACTCGGCGAGCCATTAACTAACCCGTATGAGTGCGTTAATCTCTCCGTTTTAGACGCAAAATAGAAAAATAAATTCAGAGTTACGCTCCGGGGCTCTAAAGGAGGGACCATTATTTTTTTTTAAATTACTGGACCGATTCCTTTATTTAATTCAGAAAAATACTTTAAAACATCAATCATCAACGGTGCAAAGATCACATTTGCTGTAAACAAGTAAAGTGTTTCCCGATTGATTTTTAAGTCAGCGACGAGATATTTCAATCCATCAACCTGTCAGAATTTACCTAAATTATTTTAAACACGTGATTCTATTACAAAATACGAAAACTTCTCTGTCAAGATTAATACTATTCCGAATATCTTATACGTTTAACTCACATAAATAATTACTGACATTGTTCATTCGTGACACCAGCGGAATGTATCCTTGGCACTTTGCGGCGCTTCGGTTGCCAAATAACAGCCCTTAATTGTACACGACGCATGAACCTTGAATTATACATAACCTTATACTTATTCGGGAATTTTTAGTCAAGTGGCTGTCGGAAAAAAATGCCAACGGCGTGCCTAGACATAAATCCCCCGCTGTAATTACACGCTTGTTCCGGAGTACAATCATATTAAAAATACCCCTTTTTCCTGCCCTTAAATTTCAGAGCGCACTCGAGTCGATTTCAACCCTTGGCACGATTACGCGCTGTCACGGATGTACTCGAGCTTGGTGGAAATACCTGATTATTTTATTAACGTTGATAATTCATTCAAGGGCAAGGGGAAATAATGAATGAAGTAGTATAAGAAGTATCTTAAGAAATATCTATGCGAAAATGTAAGATGCCAAGTACCATTTCAGATGTTACATTTTTCATTAATTTTTGGTTTATAATTATAAAACTATAATAGTTACAGCAAGTTTATGTCAATAATAATTGTAGAGAATGCCAAAATGAACAACTTTTAAAGAATAAGTTTTTTCGAAATCTCGTTAGTTTTTGAGTAAATCGAGTTTTTGAATGTGAAGTATAATTTTTGCATCTTTCATAATTTTGACGTTTTAAACGTCAGTTTCATCCGAGTCTATGCATATTTAAAATATGATTTAAATTGAAAATAAACCATGAAAGCGTAAATATAAATGATACCATCAAGTCGGAGAAAGTAACGTGATGGCCACATCACCATTTTTTTTAGTGTTCTTTCCCAATCTTCTCGAAACTTTTTCATAATTTTACAGACATTTTTTAGGGAAATTTTACCCACAGCTTACTGACCTGTAAACTTGGGTGTATTTGGTCAGTCACCTGGCGCATGCATAAAAAAGGTGGCTATGGAGTAGTAAACATATAACTTTGGCCTCCTATATTTTTTCCAGAAAATGCATAGTTTTCGTTGAAAATAAAAAAAATCAGCGAAATTCTTCAACGCTCTTTAGCGGAAAATGCGCTCACTATCGGGAAATCTAAATGGCCAATATCAATCGGAAAATTTTCGCTCTACAACTTTGATCCCTTATAATTTTTCACCAAAATGCATAGTTTTGGTTTTAAGTGCAAAAAAATGAAATTATACATATAAATTTTATTTTCCGCGCCCTCTAGCGAAAAAACCGGAAATTATTGGAAAATTTAAATCACCTATATTGATTGGAAATTTTTTGCTCTATAATTTTGATCTCCTATAATTTTTCACCAAAATGCATAGTTTTGGTTTTAAGTGCAAAAAAAAGAAATTATACATATACATTTTATTTTCCGCGCTCTCTAGCGAAAAAACCGAAAATTATTGGAAAATTCGAATGACCTATATTGATTGGAAATTTTCCGCTCTACAACTTTGATCTCTTATAATTTTTCACCAAAATGCATAGTTTTGATTTTAAGTGCAAAACAATGAAATTATACAAATACATTTTATTTTCCGCGCCCTCTAGCGAAAAATCCGGAAACTATTGGAAAATTCAACTGACCTATATTGATTGGAAATTTTTCGCTATACAACTTTGATTTCCTATAATTTTTCACCAAAATGCATAGTTTTGGTTTTAAGTGCAAAAAAATGAAATTATACATATAAATTTTATTTTCCGCGCCCTCTAGCGAAAAAACCGGAAATTATTGGAAAATTCAACTGACCTATATTGATTGGAAATTTTTCGCTATACAACTTTGATCTCTTATAATTTTTTACCAAAATGCATAGTTTTGGTTTTAAGTGCAAAAAAATGAAATTATACATATAAATTTTATTTTCCGCGCCCTCTAGCGAAAAATCCGGGAATTATTGGAAAATTCAACTCACCTATATTGATTGGAAATTTTTCGCTATACAACTTTGATATCTTATAATTTTTCACCAAAATGCATAGTTTTGGTTTTAAGTGCAAAAAAATGAAATTATACATATAAATTTTATTTTCCGCACCCTCTAGCGAAAAAACCGGAAATGATTGGAAAATTCAACTGACCTATATTGATTGGAAATTTTTCGCTATACAACTTTGATCTCTTATAATTTTTCACCAAAATGCATAGTTTTGATTTTAAGTGCAAAAAAATGAAATTATACACATAAATTTTATTTTCCGCGCCCTCTAGCGAAAAAAACGGAAATTATTGGAAAATTCAAATGACCTATATTGATTGGAAATTTTTCGCTCTACACTTTGATTACCTATAATTTTTCACCAAAATGCATAGTTTTGGTTTTAAGTGCAAAACAATGAAATTATACATTTAAATTTTATTTTCCGCGCCCTCTAGCGAAAAAAACGGAAATTATTGGAAAATTCAAATGACCTATATTGATTGGAAATTTTTCGCTCTACAACTTTGATCTCTTATAATTGTTCACTAAAATGCATAGTTTTGGTTTTAAGTGAAAGAAAATGAAATTATACATATAAATTTAATTTTCCGCGCCCTCTAGCGAAAAAACCGGAAATTATTGGAAAATTCAACTGACCTATATTGATTGGAAATTTTTCGCTATACAACTTTGATCTCTTATAATTTTTTACCAAAATGCATAGTTTTGGTTTTAAGTGCAAAAAAATGAAATTATACATATAAATTTTATTTTCCGCGCCCTCTAGCGAAAAATCCGGAAATTATTGGAAAATTCAACTCACCTATATTGATTGGAAATTTTTCGCTATACAACTTTGATATCTTATAATTTTTCACCAAAATGCATAGTTTTGGTTTTAAGTGCAAAAAAATGAAATTATACATATAAATTTTATTTTCCGCGCCCTCTAGCGAAAAAACCGGAAATGATTGGAAAATTCAACTGACCTATATTGATTGGAAATTTTTCGCTATACAACTTTGATCTCTTATAATTTTTCACCAAAATGCATAGTTTTGATTTTAAGTGCAAAAAAATGAAATTATACACATAAATTTTATTTTCCGCGCCCTCTAGCGAAAAAAACAGAAATTATTGGAAAATTCAAATGACCTATATTGATTGGAAATTTTTCGCTTTACAACTTTGATCACCTATAATTTTTCACCAAAATGCATAGTTTTGGTTTTAAGTGCAAAACAATGAAATTATACATTTAAATTTTATTTTCCGCGCCCTCTAGCGAAAAAAACGGAAATTATTGGAAAATTCAAATGACCTATATTGATTGGAAATTTTTCGCTCTACAACTTTGATCTCTTATAATTGTTCACTAAAATGCATAGTTTTGGTTTTAAGTGAAAGAAAATGAAATTATACATATAAATTTTATTTTCCGCGCCCTCTAGCGAAAAATCCGAAAATTATTGGAAAATTCAACTCACCTATATTGATTGGAAATTTTTCGCTATACAACTTTGATATCTTATAATTTTTCACCAAAATGCATAGTTTTGGTTTTAAGTGCAAAAAAATGAAATTATACATATAAATTTTATTTTCCGCGCCCTCTAGCGAAAAAACCGGAAATTATTGGAAAATTCAAATGACCTATATTGATTGGAAAATTTTCGCTCTACAACTTTGATCACTTATAATTTTTCACCAAAATGCATAGTTTTGGTTTTAAGTGCAAGAAAATGAAATTATACATATAAATTTTATTTTCCGCGTCCTCTAGCGAAAAAACCGGAAATTATTGGAAAATTCAAATGACCCATATCGATTGGAAATTTTCCGCTCTACAACTTTTAATGGATGTAATTTTTGCCCAAAATGCATAGTTTTCGCTAAAAAATGCAAAAAACATTAAAAACCGTGAAAATTGATGTCTATTACTCCAAAATCAACCTTTTTCATGCATGCGCCAGGTGAAAAATAGTCTTTGGACGGTCCAAATACACTTAAGTGGCTAAGTCGTGGGTAAAATTTCTCGAAAACGTCGATTTTTACTTTCTCCGTTACGAAGTACGAGAAAGTATTGTGATCGTGATTTTTTTTTCAAAATTTTTTTTTACGGAAATATCCGTTTTGGGGTCCCTAGATGCCATTTCAACAATTTCTGGAAAAAATTTGTTGTGTCTGTGTATGTGTGTCTGTCTGTACGCGCTGTATCTCAAAAACTAATGGAGCAATTGATATGAAACTTTGAACTTCCATCTTATTTGATAATCTGAAGAACTGAAAAGCTTTTGGTAAAATTTCGTACACCGGAAGTGGGCGTTTACCTAAACTGTTTTTTGTTTTTTGCCAATATTTTCTTAAATATGAAAAATATCACAAAAACATTTAAACAAACATTGAAGACAACAAAGAAATGCACATCTTTTGCTTGAAAATATTTTTTATAAAATCATTTTTATTCGAGAAAAAAAAATTATTATTATTTCTTTAATTTTTTGGTTAATAATTATAAAACGATAATAGTTACAGCAAATTTATATTAATATTAATTGTAGAAAATGCTAAAATGAACAACTTATAAACAATAAGTTTCTTTCGAAATCCCTTTAGTTTTTAAGTAAACTGAGTTTTCGAATTTGAAGTGTAATTTTTCCATCTTTCATAATTTTGACGTTTTAAACGTCAGTTTCATCCACTCGATGCACATTTAAAATATGACTTAAATAGAAAATAAACCATGAAAGTGTAAATATAAATGATGATACCATCGGAGACAGTAACATGATGGCCACATCACCATTTTTTAAACGTAATGGTTGTTGATGCCCGTAATTTTCAAAGCGCGCTCGAGTTAATTCGTCCCTCAACACGATTAAGGGTGTCACGTGGCGGCGTTAAATTTAACGCGGAATTTCCTGTATATATTTTACCTGCCTATACGGAAGTCCCTGGCCTCTGCCTACGTACTTTTTATCGTACGTGTCCCTCCAGGACATGCCGTAGATCAGGTCCTTCAGGCTGCCGCACGCGTTCACCGGACTGACGAAGGCGGCGCCGATCTCCCAGAACTCCACATCCAAAATGGGATGCACGTAGGGATGGTGGAGGGACCTGAAGAGCTCCAGCAGGGTCTCTCTGGTGCCCGGCGAAGGTTTGATCGGTGCACAGGACGGTATCTCTATTAAGCTGAGGAGGCGGTCCGCTCCCAGCGATTTGTCGTTCACAACGAACCTGCAAATATGTTTATAATAAATACTGGACTGCACGAATTTTAATTATTATATTATTATTATTTCTAGTTCTAGGCAAGAAGTGCACAGGAAACCAGCCCATAGGAAAAATATTCATACAAAAAAAGACACGCACAAAGAAAATTGTTTCTTGAATAAACTAACACTTAAAGAAACATTAAGAAAATTGAGTAAATTGTATACAAAAATGCGTTATCTCAAGTACTGATAGAATAAATTAATAATGAAAGACAAATACAACGACTATTGCAGTATTGCCAACATTTAAAGAGTCTTTTAAATTTTGATTTTCCTTTCTTTCAACAACTCGATCACAAAAATATCTTAAAATTGCCGTATTATCGGAACAAAAACAAATTTTGAAGTAACATTGTATGAATTTAATATATATATTTTTTTTATATCATTTCCTTTTTTTCTACGTTCAAAACCAAATAATTTTTATTTGTTTCTATTGTTCGTAATTTTGATTGTCAATTGGTATCTTCAGCACCGATAAAAACAACTATTACGACGGAAAGGTAACATTCGAGTAATTCATTTTTATTTTTAGCCGTTTACGGCCGAGAAAATTTATCTTAATTGGTGGCAATTATACGCGTGTACGTCGGACTTTTATTGCGGGTAACTTTCAGACGTTAAATTTTATATTTATAACCCACATAACTGTCACGGAAAAAAAACCGTAGTTGCGAAGTTGAGCGGTGATTCGAGTGGAAAACCGAGGACCGTTTGTTATTGGTCGATGCAAGTCTGGGTCGGGATATTGCCGCAATAAACGGACGTTGTCGCTGGAAAAATAACAAAAACTAATGTTTATTGTTTTAGATGTTGGGTGATATTAAATTTAATGTCTGGTTCGTGATGAAAATGATAATTTTCTATTTCAATAAGAATTTTTTAGTAGCCACACCAATAGAATTGAACTATTGATTTTGAGTTGAATTCTCATTTAAATTTCTTAAGTGCTTCGTAAACACATTTATTTTAACTTTTTATATAACAAGCGCATTTCATTTGAATTTCTTTAGTAATAAAGATATTTATTTTTAGCTATTCATGTAACTTATTGCACATTAAGGACTTTATTAGATGAACCGATGTCAAATCTGTCAAAATTTCAGACATCTATCGTAAGAAATAAAGAATGTGCGGAACAATTTCTGGAAAAAGTGCATATTTAGTTATCAAAATTTGCTTTACAGCGCAGCCATTTTGATTACTGCAAAATTCGGATAAATTTCTTTCAGTAATTATAATGACACGTTATTCGTGCTTAATCTGTCAAAATTTCAGACATCTATTGTAAGAAATAAAGAATCTGCGGAGCAATTTCTGGAAAAAGTGCATTTTTAGTTATCAAAATTTGCTTTCCAGCGCAGCCATTTTGATTACTCCAAAGTTCGGGTAAATTTCTTTAAGCGATTATAATGGCACGTTATTTGTGCCTTATCTGTCAAAATTTCAGACATCTATCGTAAGAAATAAAGAATGTGCGGAGCAATTTCTGGAAAAAGTGCATTTTTAGTTATCAAAATTCGCTTTACAGGGCAGCCATTTTGATTCCTCCAAAGTTCGGATAAATTTCTTTCAGTAATTATAATGGTACGTTATTCGTGCTTAATCTGTCAAAATTTCAGACATCTATTGTAAGAAATAAAGAATGTGCGGAGCAATTTCTGGAAAAAGTGCATTTTTAGTTATCAAAATTCGCTTTACAGGGCAGCCATTTTGATTCCTCCAAAGTTCGGATAAATTTCTTTCAGTAATTATAATGGTACGTTATTCGTGCTTAATCTGTCAAAATTTCAGACATCTATTGTAAGAAATAAAGAATGTGCGGAGCAATTTCTGGAAAAAGTGCATTTTTAGTTATCAAAATTTGCTTTCCAGCGCAGCCATTTTGATTACTCCAAAGTTCGGGTAAATTTCTTTAAGCAATTATAATGGCACGTTATTTGTACCTTATCTGTCAAAATTTCAGACATTTATCGTAAGAAATAAAGAATGTGCGGAGCAATTTCTGGAAAAAGTGCATTTTTAGTTATCAAAATTCGCTTTACAGGGCAGCCATTTTGATTCCTCCAAAGTTCGGATAAATTTCTTTCAGTAATTATAATGGTACGCTATTCGTGCTTAATCTGTCAAAATTTCAGACATCTATCGTAAGAAATAAAGAATGTGCGGAGCAATTTCTGGAAAAAGTGCATTTTTAGTTATCAAAATTTGCTTTCCAGCGCAGCCATTTTGATTACTCCAAAGTTCGGATAAATTTCAATATGCGATTATAACGGCAAGTTATTTGTGCTTAATATGTCAAAATTTTAGACATCTATTGTAAGAAATAAAGAATCTGCGGAGCAATTTCTGGAAAAAGTGCATTTTTAGTTATCAAAATTCGCTTTACAGGGCAGCCATTTTGATTCCACCAAAGTTCGGATAAATTTCTTTCAGTAATTATAATGGTACGTTATTCGTGCTTAATCTGTCAACATTTCAGACATCTATTGTAAGAAATAAAGAATGTGTGGAGCAATTTCTGGAAAGAGTGCATTTTTAGTTAGCAAAATTTGTTTTACAGCGCAGCCATTTTGATTACTCCAAAGTTCGGATAAATTTCTTTAAGCGATTATAATGGCACGTTATTTGTGCCTTATCTGTCAAAATTTCAGACATCTATCGTAAGAAATAAAGAATGTGCGGAGCAATTTCTGGAAAAAGTGCATTTTTAGTTATCAAAATTCGCTTTACAGGGCAGCCATTTTGATTCCTCCAAAGTTCGGATAAATTTCTTTCAGTAATTATAATGGTACGTTATTCGTGCTTAATCTGTCAAAATTTCAGACATCTATTGTAAGAAATAAAGAATGTGCGGAGCAATTTCTGGAAAAAGTGCATTTTTAGTTATCAAAATTTGCTTTCCAGCGCAGCCATTTTGATTACTCCAAAGTTCGGATACATTTCTTTCAGTAATTATAATGGTACGTTGTTCATGCTTAATCTGTCAAAATTTCAGACATCTATTGTGAGAAATAAAGAACTTGCGGAATAATTTCTGGAAAAAGTGCATTTTTAGTGAATAAAATTTGCTGTCCAGCGTAGCCATTTTGATTACTCCAAAGTTCGGATAAATTTCTTTACGCGATTATAACGGCACGTTATTTGTGCTTAATATGTCAAGATTTTAGACATCTATTGTAAGAAATAAAGAATCTGCGGAGCAATTTCTGGAAAAAGTACATTTTTAGTTATCAAAATTTGCTTTACAGGGCAGCCATTTTGGTTACTACAAAGTTCGGATAAATTTCTTTCAGTAATTATAATGGTATGTTATTCATGCTTAATCTGTCAAAATTTCAGACATCTATTGTAATAAATAAAGAATTTGCAGAGCAATTTCTGGAAAAAGGGCATTTTTAGTGAAAAAAATTTGCTTTCCAGCGTAGCCATTTTGATTACTCCAAACTTCGGATAAATTTCTTTAAGCGATTATAATGGCACGTTATTTGTGCTTAATCTGTCAAAATTTCAGACATCTATTGTAAGAAATAAAGAATGTGCGGAGCAATTTCTGGAAAAAGTGCATTTTTATTTATCAAAATTTGCTTTCCAGCGCAGCCATTTTGATTACTCCAAAGTTCGGATAAATTTCTTTCAGTAATTATAATGGTACGTTATTCTTGCTTAATCTGTCAACATTTCAGACATCTATTGTAAGAAATAAAGAATCTGCGGAGCAATTTCTGAAAAAAGTGCATTTTTAATTATCAAAATTTGCTTTCCAGCGCAGCCATTTTGATTACTCCAAAGTTCGGATAAATTTCTTTCAGTAATTATAATAGTGCGTTATTTGTGCGTAATCTGTCAAAATTTCAGACATCTGTTGTAAGAAATATACTATTTACAGAGCAATTTCATCCTATTTTCGACTTTATTATATTTATTCTCAAATTTATTTATGTGAAGACCAAATGTAATAAATGGGCTCCTAGAGTCCTCTTTATTTAAAACGCTAAGAATTAAAAGAATAATGTGAAATGTTATTTAGAGAACTATTGATTTTTATCGTGAGGCTTATTGTAACTAGGAAACCGTTAGATTTCTTCTTCGGATTCCTCCAGATTCGGGATAAAAACTCCTAAAAATAAGTTAGATTTGTTCGAACTACATATACCTTTCACGTTCGATAAGGTAAGGAAAATACGATAAAAATGCCACGTGGAATTTCCTAAAATGATATCGAGGTCATTGATGGGCGCCAGAGGAGATATCAAGCTTTTCCGAAGATAGCCTCAGGAGGGAAAACGCACAGAATATTATAGGACCGAGAAGTGCTAAACCTTATCCTTTACGGCCGGAAAGATTGGACAGGCCAGAGCAGATGGTTCTAAACTTTTACGGGAAGTTTTATAATCGAATAATAAAATTTGTGAAAATTTATAAGCGAATAATCCGGATGTAAGTGAAATTTTATCGCATTCGGTAATATGGAATTTCTGAAAAGAATTATTATAGACATAACCACGAGAGATGTCCTATGATTCATTCTGAAGGAATTTGTTACCTACAAATAAATGCAATATCCGTATCTTTCTATTGCATTAAAATGATGAATGAAAAGAGATGGTAAACTTAGGAAATAAGGATAGAAAGCTTTGAGAAGCTGATTAAACTTGCAATATACTAGATGATGATATTTTCACTGATGGATCAGTGACGGCTCGCGGGGTGACTCGTAGTACGGCCGAGGTGCAACGCAGATAGGTAGGGTCGGTTGCAGATATCTGTATTACCACCTCTGCTACCTCAGCCGTACCATGAGCCATCACTGGGATCTATATAGAAGCCAGTCAACAACTAAAAAGGCAGATGAGATACACCTAAAAATTCTAGGTTAGAATATAAGATCATTTTACAGGACGTGCGGTGGCAGATTTTGCATACTTATTCCGCTAGACCCTTTAATTAATTCTTCGATACTTGAGCGGACCTCGAGTCCAATTTTCATTCGTCCCAAGTGGAAGCAATCAAATTGGAGCCATCCCAATTCCGCCGATGCAGTACTCGGCTTTCCCATGAATATAGAACACGTCGTGACCTTTGAAGCCACGCATAGATTCCGATATCGTGTAGGCACTTCAATTTCACTCGAAGCCCTTTGACCTACAAGTACAATGCGCGGCCCCGCTGTAACCTTACACAATAAAAGTTGGCATTACCACTGCTTATCCGGCCTCGAGCCGATGTTTCCCAGGTGGCCCTGCAGCTCGTATCTGCCCTTGGCCGCCAAGTTCTGGCAGCACGTGTTGAACGTGCCGTCGCTGATCTGCCGCTCGAGTCCAGTCCGGTCCGTGCCGTTCTCCAGCCGAAGGGCGCTGTACTCGTGCCGGGGCACGCTCGACGACCTGGAACAAGAACAACGTGACAATGTGGGAAAATGGGCTGGGGTGGCGGGTAAATGGGGCCCCGATCACGTCCGCCCCATTTTTCTTTTCATCGTTAATGCAGACGTTTGCTCCGGCGATGGGCCGCGCCGAGCGCGAACCCTCCGACGCTTTGTTTCTTGCCCTACGTGCGAACGATATTAATACCTTCTGCTGGTGATGGGGTGGACCCTACTATTTCTTCGAGAGTAATAGGTGTCGGCGTTATTTACCCTTAACCCACATACGGTCTTACGGGTTAGGTTGTGGGAATTTGAAGTTATTACTAATATCGATGTGACAACAAACTAAAACAAATACATTCCAATGTTTCATATAATTGCAAAAATCGCCAAACGACTGAATTATTGGATTAAAATTGATAACCAGTTATCACAAATGGATGTATACAGTAATAAAGGCATTATAAAGGATAAAATAACTTGAGACACCCTCACTTATTGCAGATTTATTAAATATAAATAATAAAGACGAAAAATAGCCTGTATATATGAATATATTCTTATAAAGAACAAGTTTTTTTTCGAAATTGGTTTAATTTTTAAGTAAACTGAGTTTTTGCATTTGAACTATAATTTTTCCATCTTTCATAATTTTGACGTTTTAAACGTCAGTTTCATCTGCTCGATGTACATTTAAAGTATGATTTAAATAGAAAATAAACCATGAAAGCGTAAATATAAATTATTCCATCAAGTCGGAGAAAGTAACATGATGGCCACATCACCATTTTTTAATGTACAAAACGGCTGCCGAAAAAATATTGCACGTAACACGAACCAACAGTGATTTTACTGGAATAGCGGGATTCCAGGACTCGACTGCGACAAGTCCTGGAAACTTCCTACTCATCCCGCAAAATATCACTTTCGGAACTTGTTACGTAAATTACTATTCTCCACGACCACCATAGAATTTAAGCATTCTGAAATCAATTTTGATTATAGAACGTACACATTCTCACTCTTGTTATGGAACAAAACACTATGCGCTTATGCGTTTTGCATGTAATTCATTCCATAACAAGGGATAGAATGAATATTCTCACATCGTTTCGAATAAAACAATTAGCCTTGGCCATCACAATTGTCAAAATACTATAAACATAACCACAAACGTGATAAAACGTAAGTTCTTTGTGTTCATTATTTGATTAGTCTATTTTATCTGGTCGAGGAGAAAGTATAGTCTGATACTCGGTAAGAATGGAAATTCTGATGCTCGTGGTTCCTCGCGCTCGCCTCACGGCTCGCGCTCGAAATATTCCACTCGCATCGAATTTCCATTCTAACCTTGTTACAGAATATACTATTCTCCACGACCACCATAGAATTTAAGCATTGTGAAATCAATTTTGATTATAGAACGTACACATTCTCACTCTTGTTATGGAACAAAACACTATGCGCTTATGTGTTTTGCATGTAATTCATTCCATAACAAGGTATAGAATGAATATTCTCACATCGTTTCAAATAAAACAATTAGCCTTGGATTTCACAATTGTCAAAATACTATAAACATAACCACAAATGTGATAACAAAACGTAAGTTCTTTGTGTTCATTATTTTATTAGTCTATTTTATCTGGTCGAGGAGAAAGTATAGTCTGATACTCGGTAAGAATGGAAATTCAGATGCTCGTGGTTCCTCGCGCTCGCCTCACGGCTCGCGCTCGAAATATTCCACTCGCATCGAATTTCCATTCTAACCTTGTTACAGAATATACTATTCCGGAATAATATCCATTGACAGAAAACTACTAAAAGTATTCGCCCGAGCAGGGACTTGAACCCTGGACCCTTGGATTAAAAGTCCAATGCTCTACCGACTGAGCTACCCGGGCTCCATGGAGACTTGTAATATAAAATTATTACCCCTAATACCACCAATACCGCAACCACCATACCTTTGTGGAGTATTCTTAGATTATTGCTATGTTTGCAAGGAATCGTATTATGGTAGTGATGGTATTCGTTAGGCATTTTACCATCGATCACGTGATCCATTGACCGAATTGTATTAGACTTCAATGCTCAGTTACAATGGATGCATTTTTCGAAACCATATACTCTATATATGACAACAACAACAAATAATAATAATAATAATAATAAACTGTCTTTATTAAAGAAAAAAAGTTAATCGTACAAGATAATATTTTTGTGAGAACAGGCGAAGTTCAGTTGGTTGTAAACAACCATTACTGCTCTTCCACTTAACCTGTAAAATTTGTGTAACACGATTTGTTGTCTGAAATTTAACAATACAAAAATTACACAAATCGAGTGTTTGTAATTAGACTTATTTTTAAATTATAAAAAATTAGTAAATTTAGCGGTGTATTTCACAAACAATTATTTAACCCAGGTTTTTCGTAAGCCGGTATTATATTTTCAGCCGTGTAAACGTTCTTTATGCGCCATTGACTGTCACTGTCAGTCACCGAATACATTTTGAAATCGTTACTGTTTATCATTATAAATGGAGCCTCAAATGAGCATTTAAGGTCAAATAAAAAATAATAAGGTTGAAATACCGCGGGTAAATAGCCATTGAACAGAAAAAGAAAGTTTATACTGTCTATCATTCTTTTATTCGCATGTTGTATTATACTTTTTTACTTTCTCCGTTACGAAGTAGGAGAGAGTATTGTGATCGTGATTTTTTTTTCAAAAATTTTTTACGGAAATATCCGTTTTGGGGTCCCTAGATGCCATTTCAACAATTTCTGGAATTTTTTTTTTGTGTCTGTGTGTGTGTGTGTGTCTGTGTGTGTGTGTGTGTGTGTGTGTGTGTGTGTGTGTGTGTGTGTGTGTGTGTGTGTGTGTGTGTGTGTGTGTGTGTGTGTGTGTGTGTGTGTGTGTGTGTGTGTGTCTGTGCGCGCTGTATCTCAAAAACAAATAGAGCAATTGGTATGAAACTTTGAACATACGTCTTATTTGATAATCCGAAGAACTGAAAAGCTTTTGGTAAAATTTCGTGCACCGGAAGTAGGTGTTTACCTTATCTGTTTTTTGTTTTTTGCCAATATTTTCTTAAATATGAAAAATATCACAAAAAAATGTAAACAAACTTTGAAGACAACAAAGAAATAAACATCTTTTGCTTAAAAATATTTTTCATAAAATCATTGCTATTCGAGAAAAAAATTTATTAATTTTTTTCAAATTTTTGGTTTATAATTATGAAACGACAACAGTTACAGCAAATTTACGTGAATAATAGTAGTAGAGAGTGCCAAAATGAACAACTTCTAAAGAATAAGTTTTTTCTAAATCTCTTTACTTTTTGAGTAAACCGAGTTTTTGAATTTGAAGTATAATTTTTCCATCTTTCCGTCTCATAATTTTGACGTTTTAAACGTCAGTTTCATCCGAGTTTACGCAACGCTCGATGTACATTTAAAATATGATTTAAATTGAAAATAAACGACGAAAGCGTAAATATAAATGATACCATCAAGTCGGAGAAAGTAACATGATGGCCACATCACCATTTTTTATTTCTGTAAATAAATAAGGTGTATACCGGGTGTAACTGAACTCTGGTAGACCCCAAATATTATTTGCATTTTTAGTTATATCTTTATGAAATTTAGTATTGTGTTTTTGTGGAATAAAGTGGGTCGACATGTCTACTTTTAATAAAAATTCCACTTCCGGTGTAACCGGAAAAGACCACAACTTTTCAATTTCAAACGGAACACCCTGTATATTTTTAAATAATTTTATTCGTCTCTAAATTCCGAGTTCAGGGATGTATCACAAGTGACCTTTTGTTTATTAGTTTTTTGTTTAAATTTAATTTAAATTTGTATTTTGTTTAAATTTCATTTAAATTTAAACTAAAAACCAACAACTAAAATGTCACTTACGATACATCTCTAAACGCAGAATGTAGAGACGAATTAAGATATATAAAAATACACAGGGTGCTCCATTTGAAATATAAAAGTTAAAGTATCTTCCGGTTAGACTGGAAATGGAATTCATATTAAAAGTCTACGTATTGACACACTTTATTCTCTTAAAACAGTAAACTAAATTTGACAAAGATATACACGAAAATGCAAATGATTTTTTGCATTTTACCAAAAAAAAATGAAATTCAGTATAATGCCTTTAGGGAATAAAATGTGTCGACACGTCTACTTTTAATAAAATTTCCTCTTCCGGTTTAACCGGAAACGACCATAACTTTTCTATTTAATAATAATAATAATAATAATAGTCTTTATTTTCTACAAAAGTACAACGTTTATCACACAATAGAATAGAGAGAAAAAAAAAATAAAAACAATATTAATACTAATATACTAATACTTTTATTCATGTTATTAGCGCAAGCCTTACATTCGTCAACAAAATTTGAATACAATAGCATTTAAAAGTATGTATATGCATGTATAGATTGAAATATAATATAAAATAAGCACAAATTGATAGAGATAGAATTATATACTAGAGTGTACACATTGAAATTAACCTCTTAATGATAATTTAAATACTGTCAGTATTTTAAATTGTATTGTAGAAAACCCATGGGCGGAGTACAGAATTTGGCATGCACAAGGCATTTCTGATACAAACTCAACCCAATTATAATATAATAATTCATGTTATAAATAAATGGACAACAATTTGTAAATACAAAAATGAATTAACAAATCAAAAATAAGTAGCTAAATAATTAAAGTAGCTAAATGAATTAACAAATCAAAAATAAGTAGCTAAATAATAAAAGTAAATAATAATTTTTAACAACAATAATAATAATTTGCAGTAGTAATTGATTTACCATGTATGTACCATTACTTCTAATTACTTTCTAATGGAACACCCTGTATATTTTTACACAATTTTATTCTTCACTAAATTCAAAGATGTATCATAAGTGACCTTTTGGTTATTAGTTTTTTGTTAAAATTTAATTTAAATTTTTAAACACAAAAAACTAACAACCAAAAGGTCACTTATGATACATTTCTAAGCTCAGAATTTAGAGACAAATTAAATTACGTAAAAATATATAGAGTATTCTATTTGAAATAGAAAAGTTATAGTCATTTCCGGTTAAACCGGAAGTGGAATTTTTACTAAAAGTAGACATATCGACGCACTTTATTCCCTAAAAACACCATACTAAATTTCATAAAGATATATCTTGAAATGAAAATGATATTTAGGGTCTACCAGAATTCAGTTACACCCGGTATATAGAAAATAATATGTTAATATTAGGGATAGGCGATATGTACTTTAGTACGGTGTTTCTCAATACGGGCAATATCGCCCCCTGGTGGGCGATCTTTTTTGCAAGTTAATTCGTGAAACACAAACTAAACAACCCTTTTTTTGAAATTCGAAGATTTTAAAATCTTCGAGATTTTATGCGATTTAAAAACCGGTTAATAAATATGTTCGCAAATCAACGCAAATCCTCAAAATTGCAAGTTTCCAAAATTCGAAGATTTAAAATTGCGATTTTGTTTTTTTTTTAATTGCACAACTGTCAAATGCTTTGTCTGATTACGATGATCCAAATGTCAAAATGTGGAAAATTTAGTGTAATTTTAAAAATGATAAAAAAAAATTCATGAAATAAACAGAAACTGCAACTTTTTAAAGTTCTAAGATTTTAAGATCGTGATTTTGGTTTTTGAAACTACATAATTGCTAAACGCATTGTTCGATTTTGATGGTTTTAACGTCAGAAGTAAAATTTAAGAACCGGTTAATAAATATTTTCGTGAAATCAACGCAAAACGTCAAAATTCGAAGATTTACAATTGCGATTTTGATTTCTTTTTATGCTTGACAAGTGTAAAGATTTTTACTGTTAGCACAATAAATTATTATTAATTAAATTGTTGAAAATTGAAGTGGGCGAATTAAGAAGCAGACCTGACAGTGTGTTGAAGTGGGTGTTGAGAAACACTGCTTTAGTATAATGATAAATTGAAATTTGTACATAAAAATTATAACGTATCATATATTTGCCAGCCGTGATCTGTCATAGTTTAAAATCACTGGTATTAAAATGTAGCAATCACAAGTGGCAACGTGATTCAAAAGTAGCAGTTTTGCCCATCTCTATACTCGGCGCACCGACCAGGTGGTATGATCACGTTGCGTTCACCCCGCGTCCTCGTGATAGTTCGTCGAGAAGTTATGAAAAGCCTGATTCACACAGCCTTGCCACATTTTAGTTCTGTGCCAGAAATATAAATCTTTCTACTTTAACCTACAAATACTAACTAATTACCACTTTGTAATCACGTAATCACGTAATCACTACATTTAAATAAGACAGAAAAACGAGAACACATGGCATACAACGGGCCTGATTAAAAATTTCGGCTGCGTGTCACACGCTTCACATGCGTTTGCGCTGACCAATCAGCGAACATCACGCGAAAATCACGCAAACCCATTATACCACCGATTCGGTGCGCCGAGTATAGTTAATATACATTTTGAAAGAGTAAATATACTTTGATCAATGGATCGTTGCGAACCTGGCTCTGACATTTTCATGCGTTTACTCCTACGATAAATTAAATGGTGCCCAATAATGTGTGAACGTATATCGTCCAAAGCGAGAACACTTCGTTTTCGGTAATGACGCACACGCAAAGATCCACTGATCAAAATATATCAACAAAAATATGTGTGATGTGATCACAGTACCAAACCTCAAATTATGTATTTCTTTTACCATTTGAAAGATCGTTTACACAGCTGAAAATATAATACCAGAGTTATGTCAATTTAAGCCAGTGTATTTATCACCACCTTTGAGAAATCCACTGTAGGTGTTCATAAAAGGTCTGTAGATAAATTTACATTTTAATAATTAACTGCTAACAAATTTATAAATTCAAGTAGACTTCCATTGCATCGATAAATTCATCAAGTAACTTCTTTAATATTCCACAAAACAGTGTCGACAAATGCCCGTGTTATTTTAAAATAGATGGGATTTTTTTCAGGTCGGGTTTCATGAATATTATAAATCTTGTCGGGAGTACGGTAATGCCAGGACGTCTCATTGCACACGATAAATTTTAAATCGCCTCCTACGCGATCCAATCGATTTTTCCCCGAAGACCTTACAAACTGACACACACATACATAGAGACACACACACAAACCCTCGATGGGAAATGGGGTGAGCACCCTCCATTCTCCGATAAGTAAACTCCCTGATGGCACTTTTGCAGGTTTTTACATCCTTTATTGACCTATTACCTTAAGATTGGCAAATATATAAACAAGATAATCGGGTTAGAGAGGCACGTGACTTTACTATGTGTGTGTCTAGCCTTGATTTGGAAGTTATGTTTATCATCGCATGGTCCTGACTATAAGCCACTAGTTGAAAATTGTTTCAACACCAATTGAAATTTCGGCCACTGAACCGGCGCCTTCACCATATTTACATATATTACATTTACTGAAAATTCATAATTAATCAAATAGCAGTGATGCTATAGTAATAGCAGTTACTTTTAACTGCATTTTTCGGATGATATTAAACAATAACAAAATGACACATATTCTTCATTTTTGTTTAAATAATTATTTAACTTAACACTATTATGAAATATGGTCAATTTTCAGAAAATCAAAAGTCATTATTAGGCGTAGTTTAAGTTCGATATTTTTTTTATTGTGAAATGTAGAGCGTGCGATTCTCTACATTTTTTTCTAAAATTTCATCGCGTGGAAACGTTAAAAAAATTTTAAATTAATTTATATCAGTTCATTAAATTTTTACCCTCGTTTTTCAAACCACTATAGGTAGAGTTTTTTAACGTGGATTCCCAGGTCCACGAAGCATTCATCATGTAGTAGAAGATGATTATTATTTTAACCTTTTCGAGCTCGATGGACCCTGTTGATCTGGATCAATCGATGTAGAGGAATTCAGTTCGCCAGAGATTTTTTTCTCCTTCTTCAGGGACATAATCGTCATCAACTGGCATTTTCAATGAGATAAATTGATCGATTTGAGGTCATCTTCATCGTCGGAGTCCGGACAATGGCTACACAAAACTTCTGTAGAAGTGGCACATGTAAAAGAACACTTTAAGAATGCCTCTCTACAAGTCCATGCTGCTCCACATCCTTTTTTTACATTTACATGAAATGCATTTTAATTAGACAAAGTGAATTTGCAGATTTTTATATGTCATTGAGGAACATGTTTTCAATAGTTATGGAAAGTTTAAAATCGGTAGCAATTGTTTATGATTTCTTTGTGCAAGAGAGAAATGTCTAACTTCAAAAATTACCTCTGCTCATTTTACATGGAATTATCTCTAAATCTAGGCTAGGGGTATTTGCAGAAAATTATAAATTATTGAGGGGAACTCGTTTTGAATAAATTTGGAAAGTTTTAAGTCGGTAGCAATTGTTTTTGATTTTTTTATGCAGGAGAGAAATGCGTAACTTCAAAAATTAGCTCTGCTCGGTTTACGTGGAATTATCTCAAAACCTAGGCTAGGGGTATTTGCAGAAAATTATAAATTATTGAGGGGAACTCGTTTTGAATAAATTTGAAAAGTTTTGAATCGGTAGCAATTGTTTTTGATTTTTTTATGCAGGAGAGAAATGCGTAACTTCAAAAATTAGCTCTGCTCGGTTTACATGGAATTATCTCAAAACCTAGGCTAGGGGTATTTGCAGAAAATTATAAATTATTGAGGGGGAACTCGTTTTGAATAAATTTGGTAAGTTTTAAACCTCTAGCAATTGTTTTTTTATTTTTTTATGCGTAACTTCAAAAAATTAGCTCTGCTCGGTTTACATGGAATTATCTCAAAACCTAGGCTAGGAGTATTAGCAGAAAATTATAAATTATTAAACGGGAACTTGTTTTGAATAAATTTGGAAAGTTTTAAGTCGGTAGCAATTGTTTTTGATTTTTTTATGCAGGAGAGAAATGCGTAACTTCAAAAATTAGCTCTGCTCGGTTTACATGGAATTATCTCAAAACCTAGGCTAGGGGTATTTGCAGAAAATTATAAATTATTGAGGGGGAACTCGTTTTGAATAAATTTGGAAAGTTTTAAATCGGTAGCAATTGTTTTTGATTTTTTAATGCAGGAGAGAAATGCGTAACTTCAAAAATTAGCTCTGCTCGGTTTACATGGAATTATCTCAAAACCTAAGCTAGGGGTATTGGCAGAAAATTATAAATTATTAAGGGGAAACTCGTTTTGAATAAATTTGGAAAGTTTTAAATCGGTAGCAATTGTTTTTGATTTTTTATGCAAGAGAGAAATGTGTAACTTCAAAAATTAGCTCCGCTCGGTTTACATGGAATTATCTCAAAACCTAGGCTAGGGGTATTGATAGAAAATTATAAATTATTGAGGGGAACTAGTTTTGAATAAATTTGGAAAGTTTTAAATCGGTAGCAATTGTTTTTGATTTTTTAATGCAGGAGAGAAATGCGTAACTTCAAAAATTACTTCTGCTCATTTTACATGGAATTATCTCTAAATCTAGGCTAGGGGTATTTGTAGAAAATTATAAATTATTGAGGGGAACTTGTTTTGAATAAACTTGGAAAGTTTTGAACTTGTAGCAATTTTTTAGACTTTAATAGAAAAAAATAACTACTCGTTTCTGAACCCTCTTATATGTGCTGCCCAGTACTGTGAAGCCTCAAAACTCAACTCCATTATTTATTATAATCATAATAAATTATTATAGAATACTACTCGACTGTTGAATATTTAAGTAAGTTCTCCGTCATCTTACTACCACTTAAACATTTCAAGAGGCCTTAAACTTATTAGTGCACGGGGCCTTGTAAAACCCTAAGACGGCTCTGTCCTAATTAGAGAATGGTGAACTGTTACGATAAATAAACTTTGCATTAGTTAAGATATTATCAAAGACATGATGGGATTTTGTTCTCAATGAAGGAATTAAATTTACGGAGTGATGAAAAATCGATACTATTTTTACGTGTAATCCCCGACGGATTTCCGTTTAAGATTTCTTTCTTCCACTCCCTTCGTCGTCTTGTCAAGGCAAAATCGGTTTACGATAGACCCTGGTGTAATCATATTTGCAGATCTGATACGAGACATAATTCCATTAAAATTTTTTAGTGTATCACATGTTTTACATTGTGAATTAATGTATGTGCATATGCACACGATTCATAAAAACACAACCCATTAGCTTAATGGAAGAGCTAATTTGATTGGACGTCCATATTTGTCTCGTGTAATTTGTTTAACAGCAACGCGCATTATTCTTATGTTTATAATCATAAAGCAATTCCCACACCCTTATAAAGGGAGAGTGTAAATTAATGAAATGATCACATTATATAAATTGTCCTCCAAACAACACGTAAAGCATTTATTTAATTAGAATTTCCCTCTACGGGCTCTTTACAATTTTATTAAAGTTAAGTACCTGCGATTGAAAAGTTTTCCCAGCGAACCCGACGCATTAGTCTCTTCATCTTCATCCATGCTGCGATTTTTAAAGCTCAGCGTGGCCCTTCGCTGGGCGATGTCCAAAGCCGCGCCCGAAAACTCGACCGAACTCCTCGACCTCCGCGACTTCTTGAGTTTTCCGCGCGGTCTGGACGGCCGATAGAAGCGCTCGTGTCCGATCACGTTCGGTTCCTGTTCCTCTTTTTGCTTGTAGTTTTGGTACAAGTTGAACATGTCGGAGGGATTGATGAATCGCACAAAGTCGGTGATTTATTTGCCATTAACCGCGTGGGCAAAATCCCGACCCGGCCGCACCACCTTCGGACGGTGCACTGCTCGCAATGTCAATTCGAGTCCGAAGAATAATTGGGTAAATCCTGTTAGCGGGGCTTTTTTAGGTTTCGCATTAATGGGTTTAGATTCGTGCGCGAACTGTAATCCGATTAATTTAAATCGATTTAAATCAGGCCTGCTGTGATTCAACGCGATTTTATCTATAATAGGCTTGTTACTGTTGTCTGAGCTTCTAGTTTAGGCAATGAATTTTTATTATCATAAAAGAGTAAAATAAAGCTCATGTTCAACTTTTTTACTTAAACAGCTATTAGTTTAAGTCTTCTTTTCTTTCTAAAAAGTTCGGCTTGGATTATAACCGCTCTTGTAGTAATAGCTTGTTTGGGATCCGAAAGAATCGTCATTAACAATGAAGTGCAACAAGAGTTGCTATTTTTTATGTTCAACTACAGTGTTGATAAATGATAGTTTTTGACATCATCACAGTTCAGCCGAGCACTCGGACCGAACGCGAAGAAGAAGAAGAATCCACCGGCCCACAACGCACTTGGAATTAGGGCATTGCTCGTCCAACTTCCCTCGACGAGTATCAACCCAACCCTTCTCAGCAAAAAGATGCCATCACTCTCAGGGAACACCTCCACAACCAAGTAGTGCCCCGCTCCAGCACCGCAAGCAACTTCAGTAGAAAAAAGCCGGACAACCCATCGAAAATCATCCGCTCCACCAAACCCTCCGTTACAACATCGGGCTGGATAGCGCCATCCATAAACTACGCAGATGCTTTCAAGAAAACCAAGCTAACAACTCTAGAAACACAAGGCAAGTACAAACCCCCTACCGTGCAATGTAATTCTATAGATTCACTTACACAAGGGTGAACTCTACCAAACGAGGTAATTCTAAAGATACACTCACTTAAGATAATTCGAAGATCTCAACCACACAAGGCAACCCGAAAAACACCAATGAACCGACCACGACTGACAACAATAGTGCCACCGACAACGACGACGACTGCGACAGCTAGACCATAGGAAGAAGGCACTTCCAGCCGTCATCCTAACGTCATGCTAACGTACTTCACACCTCCGCCGAGGAAGTGGAAAGTATATTAAAAATATGAAGAACTCCGCCCCGAGACCAGATAGATTAGGACGCTCTATTCTCTCCAAACTCCCTCCTGCTGCAATCATCTTACTCAAGGCCTGCATTTTCCACAAAACTGAGAGACCGCAAAAAAAGTATTCTGCCGAAGACAAGCAAGTCACTAGATGACATAAACTCCTAATTGAAAGCCGAAAGATCTACACAGGACCCAATAATACGCCTCCTACAAGAAACAACCAAAACCTCAAAAAGAGCCACATCTGCTTGCAATATTCCTGAACTTCCACAGGGCCTCTGACACCGTGTGGTACAGCGGTCTCCTCAGGAAACTGGAGGACATGCAGCTTCATCCGACGATCCATCACCTCATCGCCAGCTTGCTATCGCACTAAAGCTGTACAGTCTCTCGAAAACCAGGAACATCGGAAATCTTCGTAGCGGCTGCTGGCCAACCGCAAGGATTTCAGCGGATTTCCCCACCCGTTAATCCTACTCTACGGTCACAACCATCCTGCAGCAATACGCCGATGACACGGCCTTCTGGACATCGGAAAACGCAGCCAAACACCTGCACACAAAGGTGGAAAACTGGATCAAGAAATGGAGAATTCACCTTAACCCGGAAAAAAAAACAAGCAATCATGTTCTAACATCCCCGGAAGAATTCGGGCAACTGCCCGCCAATCCGGATCTGGGGTCAGTTCATCTGGCCCTCGGACTCTGTCAGCTACCTCGGACACCATCTTACAAGGACACCAGCCATCCACAAAATGGATGCAGATACTTAGAAGGCTCGTCACCAGGATGCGAGCAAACGTAATGATAACGAGAAAAAACAATTATATCATCGAAGATAGATTTGCTAGAAAAGAACTGAAAATAGGGATTTTAAAATCCAAGGAGAAATGCTGGCAAAGTATCATCGAGGAAGTGGAAAATGACCCATGGGGAACAGGGTACAAAACTCAAATAGAGAAAAAAACAGTGCTTACAGATAGTGAGGGAACTATTCACGATGGAACCAGTCTTTGATTGTAGGCATGAGAGCACAGATTACATCCAAGGACCTGACTTCACAGAAGATGAACTTAAAGCGGCCTCTATCGGCCTGAAAAATAAAAAAAGACCCTGGGCCAGAGAAGATCACAGCAGAATTAGTAAGAAAGGAATCTCAGCCTACCCCACGGGTTTTAACGGTATACTCCGGCAAGGCATCTTCCTAAATATTTGGAAAACTGCCGAAGTAATACTGATAGAGAAGGCAACAAAAGAGGGAGAAACCGAAAAAAATTGCAGGCACATCTGCCTCATTGACAGCATGGCGAAGATAATGCAACGCTTGTTAACAAAAAGGATTAAATCTGCAATTGCAAGGAGAGACTCAACTATCACAGAACCAATGTGGTTTCCGCACCAAACAAAGTACTGCAGGTAGGAGATAATGCAAGAAAAATGGCCTACGAAAATCGGCCTTATAGTCTACTAATAACTATAGACATAAGGAATGCATTCAACAGTGCAAAATGGGACCGATACATAGAAGCCCTTAAAAAATACTAAGGAATACCAGATCCGATTAGTTGAAAGCTACCTACAGGACAGATACTGTACAATCTGAGGAAATGAACTACAGATGTCATCAGAGGTCCCGCAAGGATCAGTGCTCGGCCAGTATTGTGGAATGTACTGTATGATGCAATCCTACGCCTGGACCTGCCAAAAGGTGTCGAATAATCGGGTACGCAGACGACACAGGCATCATTCTGACGAACAGTTACCCAGACAATCTCAAGGAAATAACACAGGTGGTCCTGGAAACTATTTTAAGAAAGATAGAACTATGACTAAAAACCGCTACGCACAAGATACTGTATGGCAGGAAAATCATGGAAATGGAACTACAAATTATGGATATTAAGATAAGCACATCTTGGAGGAACTATATTTTTTTTTAGAAAAATTGAGGTTATGTACCAGAAAACACACCTGTTTCGTTTCCCTTTGGCTACCCTGTATATCTGTTTTGTATTTGCTAAAACGTTGGACTTACTTGCATCTTCTTATCCAAAATGCGGCTGCTGCGAGGATGCCCAGTCCGAATACTATGCACGACGCGATGACCTGGAAAGAAAGATCGCGGTGAGTAAAAATGTAACACCGAATTTGTGAGGAAATATGGAAATTTTTATAAGCCGGGAGAAGTACTGCTGGGGATGGTTAGACCGGTTTTGCATAAAGCTCGAGGGCGCGTCGTTCGCTATGCATGTGTAAGGAACCGCGAAGCAATCTGCCCTTTATTTTTCAGTTTTCCCTCGGAATAAGATGAAACATTCAAATGAGAGGGAAAGTAAATATGTTTACGTATCGTTTTATCATCTCAGCGTTAAATTTTGTTTTCGTTTATTTGCGTAAATGTTGAACAAAACCAAGAATAACAAATTTAACGCAAAGATAATGAGATTCCATAAAATTTACATTAAATTTAAAAAATGTCTATCTGTAACGTTTACTGTGGTTTATGGTTCAAGGGGGTTATGTATTTATTAAAAAAAATATCTTTGCATCTGAAATAGATGAATAGATGAAGCACTAATAACGTTTCTTCACACTTCTATCTAAAATCCCAAACCTATCAAAGTTATTAGTGCTTTATTTTTCCAATTAAATTTGTTCTTCACGTAACTCACCCAATCAATCTGTTAAAATCCGTGTTACATGATTTTTACTTTCTTCAATGAAATATGAGAGATATTCAAAATTCGAAATTTCAACGGAAATATCCATTAAGATGTAAAAACGGTCGTTTAGAGGGATCTAAATTGTCCACTAAAACAATGCTTAAAATATTTATATATTTTAAATTACTGTTCCTCTCCATTTTCTAACATTCCAAGGAAATTCTGTTTTTATCGATATAACGATTATTACCAAATCAAGTCAACAACAAATTAAAAAAAAATTAATTAGAAAATTCGTAAAAAAGATGCATCGGCCGGGAATCGAACCCGGGCCGCCCGCGTGGCAGGCGAGCATTCTACCACTGAACCACCGATGCTACGCTCATAATTTTCTGACATAGTGATGAGGCCGCAGTTTTTTTCCACTTTTATTAGTTAATTTATGTTTCTCTTTCTTATTCATTCTGAGTAATTACAATAATTACATTTTCATATAAAGCACTTAAACATGCGAATTGAATACATTACATATTACGTGTTGACTACGACAGGAATACGTTCTATTTCGAGTCCAGTTACATAAAATACAAATTTAATAAAATTATTATTTCTAATTCGTTTGCTAATGGATTTATTGTTACATCAAAAACAGTTTAACAATGAGCGTTTTTGGTGAAATTTTACTTGTCACAGGTGTCGACAACAAAATGTAAAAACACTGGGCAACCTAATTTGGGTGTGCTGAATCCAAATATGACGTTATTTTTTCTCCCTAAGCTACCGTTTTTATGCAATTCAACAATGAACATTTTACGAAATTTGCATATTTATTAGTTTAGTTTAGTTTAGATTAGTTTAGTTTATTTATCTTTATTAGCATTACTTACAAAATAAGTATAAAATAATTTGCAAATACATAAAAATTAATATACAAACAATTTAGATCGCAAGCCATAAATTACATATGATCGTAGAAATATAGTCATAGTATGACCCCAGGAGGAAGGTTGATACCTTACGGTTCAGCTATGTTCTATTCCGGCAAAAATTTGCGCTTGTAGCTCTTGCGTTTGCGCACTTGCTCAGGACAATGTTGTTTTATACTAGAGCAGTGGTTCGCTATTATATTCCTGTCCCATCGTCCTTGATAGAACTCTTCCATGATCATCAAATTCTGGCGGAAGCGTTCACTTTGTTCGTCACTTTCAGCCCCAAAGATTTCTGGGAATGTATCAAGGTAACTGTTCATGTTGCACCCCAGTTCGGGGAAAGATAACAACGTTCCAGTAACCAGAAGCAAGTCACAAGTGTAATGATTATTTTTCTTTCGGTGCGTTCGAGAAGGTGACTAATTTCGGAATATTTACGCGGCAACTAATGATGCGCCTGAACACGCTAGCTCGACACCTATTCAAATTATCAACAAAAGGAAAACAACAGTTTATTCGTAAGGTTTTTTGCTACAAAAGTATAGTGAACTATTTTTAAGAAAACAGAAAAATGAAGTGAAAATTTTATGTCCAAATTGGCCGAACTCGCGTGCTTGGGCAGCTATTCCTCGGCACCTGTGCAAAATATAGAAAAAACGAAAAACGGGAGGTTATTTGTGAAATATTTGGCTCAAAAAGTAGGCCAACCCCATCACTCAGACTTTATTCATTGGCAAGCAATTAAATAAATTCAGCACCCAACTACATAAATAATGACAAATCAAAATGTAAAATTGCATGGTAACCGTAGCTTACAGAAGAAAACTTATTACAGATTTGAAATCAGCATTGCCAAAATACTCAGAAACAGTTGGTAAATCCCATGCAACAGAAAATAAAATACATTTTTTTATAAGATGATTGGAATGCTGGATAATTTTAAACATTCTCTTTCTTTGGTAATATTAATAACCATTTCATGTTACTATTCTTAATAATACGATTTATTAATACGTGAATATTGAAACAATTCATTAGATAAAATAGAAGGAAAAAGGCTGAAAGACCTCTGGCCAATTGCCTGTTGAGGTCATTTTTAAAAGTGTCTTCTCTCTAGAAGCAATCCAAATATATGTGTAATCTGTAATGTCGCTTCCTACTTTAAGATATGTGCCGATCTATAAATAATCAGTGGCGTCCTAGTAAGCAAAATAATATCTGCGTGTATAATAAGTTGCCTAATATAGAGTCAGGTAAATCAATTTATTTATGGTCGATTGTACGAAAATAAGAATAATTATATGAATGATAGTAATATAGATACAAATACGTGTTATTTCTCTTAAATTTAAAATTATCGACTGGTATTATTTGGTAGAAATTGTAATAATAATAATACCTATTTCATATTACTATCATTAATAACATCAACTATCAATACGTAAATACTAAAACAATTAATTATCAAAATAATAACTTTTGGCGTTGTCACACGATTAATATACAGTGTGGAAATTAAGTCGACTTATGCAAAAATGTGTATTTTTATTAAAGAAAATCGACCTGTTCGAGGATTTTTTCCAAAAATATTTAATTTCGGTTTTACCGAATGCGGATTAAAAATGCGGACGAAACTTAAGATGCGCACGCTGTAATAATAAATGAACATCAAACTAATGTATTGGCAAGGTAAGAAGCAATAACATATCTTGCAAAATGCATAGTTTTTATTAGTTTTGAAATAATAATAATGATATAAATTAACTTTTTCATTTGTCAATATTCGCGAAATGAGACAAAAAAATTCGAAGCTTCGAATCTTCGAAGATTTTCTATGAATCTTCGAAGCTTCGAACCATCGAAATTGAAAATCTCAGCCAAAAAATTTCAGCCCTAGTTGATCGTCGTTCCGCCCTCTTGATTTTTTTGTTCTGCAAACATGCATCCTCTAACTGTAATTTATTTTATTTTATAATCCCTAAACGCAGATAAGTAAAATTAGATTTTTTTAAAGAATGGACAAATTTCACAATAATAATAATACAATTTCCCTTTCCCTACTCATCCCCCCTATAAGCCATAATATCCCATTCCGCTCCAGAATATCTCGATTTCAATTTGCCTCAACGAATATTCCCATTGTCTCCAATTTAAATAACACGAGCTCGGATCCTCTATCCAGATATAATAACCAGATAAAGGTTCTAGTTACCCGGAAAGATAATTAATTGATGTATTACGGCAGAATCGAGGACGGCCCTAACATTTAATGAGTCCCCTCGAAGCCACCACAGTGAAGTCTAATTATACCAAAGGGACGGTTTCCGTTAATTCATTTTTTTCCCGTGCGGTAATGATAAATTAATGATCACTTCAGAAATGAATATTGCTTATTTACGATTCAGTGTAAAATAGGACATTATAAAGAATGAATTTGTAAAAACAAATGCAATTCAGTTTAATTATACAGGGTGAGTTTTTTTCGATATTCTCTATGGGTATCTCGGAAATGATTAGAGATAGAGAAACGGTTAAATGGGCAAAGAAGTGCAGTTTTACGAGCCCAATAAAATAACACTTTCAAAGTTTTCAAAAAAGTCAAGGGTAACTAGATATTTGAAAAATGTAAAAAGTGTCAATTTTTTCAAATAAATAAAATCTCGATTGTTATGACAGATAAGAAAAAAAAATTGTAAAGAACAAAGTTGTAGATAATTTTACACAGCTTAAAAAAATAAATTCAGAAAATTTTTAACGCCATTATTTTCCGAAATATGATGCAAACTTACATTTTTTTAAATAGAAACCATTGTTGGCTATGACCTCATTAGAAAGACGATTTGTTTCTCTTTAATCCGATATAACATGACATAGTTATTTCTAAAAATAAGTGAGTTACAGTCATTTTTTAAGTTTTATTATAAATAAAAAAATAGTTAGCCGTGAAAAAGATGAAAGTAAAACAATTGCAGTTGTTTAAACCAACAATTAAATATTGTAATTAATAACGTTTGCAATCAGCCTCTTTAATTAAGGAAAAACTGTTCAAGGATGATAAATCAAAAATTTTCATATAACTTAAAAAACCTGCAGTTATAATAACTATAACACGCCAGGTTAAAATTATATTAAATTAAAATTCAACACAGTAAATGCCATTTTTTTTAAATTAGCTTTGGATTTTGAAAATCAGTGGAAATTTTTATTAAATTTGAATTGTCGACTCTATAAAGAAAAATAATGAAATAAATATTAACCGTGCAAGTAAAATTCTACACAAATTAAATTGAGTTCAGGAAACACCATTCTTTCAAAATAATATTGGTTGTTAAAAATTTACAAATTTTCTTGCAGGTTGCAATTTTTTTTTAATTATAGATTTCGGCTTGACGAATCTCGAAGTAAAAAAAATTTGAAATAAATATAAAATGCAATGATAAAACTCTAGAAAAAATAAATTCAGCTCAGGAAATGCTGCGTTTTTTCTAAATAATTTTGGGTTTTCATTCATCAATGTTTTTTTTTTTGGTTTAGACAATGTAGAACACTTGAGCGAAAAAAAGGTAAAATAAATACAAAACGCATGGATAAAACTTTACAAAAATCATATTTAGGTCACAAAGCATCACTCTTTCGAAATAATTTTGAATTTTGAAATTACACCGAATTTCTTGTGAGTTGTATTTTTTTTCTAATTTTAGTTTTTATTTGTTGAACACACAACGAAACACAAATAATAATAATCCGCCAATATTTTGGGATTTTTCTTTAAATTCTATGTTTTGAATTGTCGACTCTACAACGAAAAATATTGAAATAAATATAAATCGTGCAGGTAAAATTCTACAAAAATTAAATTCACTTCATAAAACACCATTCTTTCAAAATAATTTTGGTTTCTAAAAATTTACAAATTTTCTTACGGGTTGCAATTTTTTTTTTAAATTATAGATTTCGGCTTGTCGAATCTCGAACTAAAAATTAAAATAATTATAAAATGTAATGATACAAAAATTAAATTCAGCTCAGGAAATGTCTTTTTCGAAATAATTTTAGTTTTTGAATACCCACCGATTTTCTCGCGAGTTGTGCTTTTTTTTTAGTTTCGACAAGAAAAAATTGAAAATAAATACAAAACGAAGGGATAAAACTCTATAAAAATTATATTTAGCTCGCAAAACATCACTCTTTTGAAATAATTTTGGTTTTTCAAATTCTAACGATTTTCTCGCGAGTTTTGCTTTTTTTTAATTTGAACGCGAACAATTGTCAAAAAAATTGAAACAAATACAAAATGCAGGGATAACACTCTAAAAAATTATATTTAGCTCGTAAAACATCACTCTTTTGAAATAATTTTGGTTTTTTTAAATACCAACGATTTTCTCGCGAGTTGTGTTTTTTTTAGTTAGGACACGAACAGTTGATCAAAAAAATTGAAAATAAATATAAAATGTAGGGATAAAACTCCATAAAAATTATATTTAGCTCACAAAACATCACTCTTTTGAAATAATTTTGGTTTTTCAAATTCCAACCATTTTCTCTCGAGTTGTGCTTTTTTTAGTTTGGACACGGACAATTGATCGTAAAAAATTGAAAATAAATACAAACTGCAGGGATAAAACTCTATAAAAATTATATTTAGCTCACAAAATATCACTCTTTTGAAATAATTTTGGTTTTTTAAATTCCAACGATTTTCTCGCGAGTTGTGTTTTTCTTAGTTTGGAGACGAACAATCGATTGGAAAAAATTGAAAATAAATATAAAATGCAGGGATAAAAATCTATTCAAATTATATTTAGCTCAAAAACCATCACTCTTTTGAAATAATTTTGGTTTTTCAAATTCTAACTATTTTCTCGCGAGTTTTTTTTTAGTTAGGACACGGACAGTTGATCAAAAAAATTGAAAATAAATACAAAATGCAGGGATAGCACTCTATAAAAATTATATTTAGCTCACAAAACATCACTCTTTTGAAATAGTTTTGGTTTCTCAAATTCCAACAATTTTCTCGTGAGTTGGGTTTTTTTTTGTTTGGAGACGAACAATCGATCGAAAAAATTGAAAATAAATACAAAATGCAGGGATAGCACTCTATAAAAATTATATTTAGCTCACAAAACATCACTCTTTTGAAATAGTTTTGGTTTTTCAAATTCCAATAATTTTCTCGTGAGTTGGGTTTTTTTTTTGTTTGGAGACGAACAATCGATCGAAAAAATTGAAAATAAATACAAAATGCAGGTATAACACTCTATAAAAATTATATTTAGCTCACAAAACATCACTCTTTTGAAGTAACTGTGGTTTTTCAAACTCCAACGATTTTTTCGCGAGTACTGTATTTTTTTTGTTAAACCCTTTAATTTTCAGAAATGATTTTGATTGCTCAGGATTACTTTAATCAAGTATGCCATTATCCAAAACAATTTAAATATTAACTTCGTTTTATAAAATCTTCATTTAAGGAAAAACTGTTCGAGGAAATGAGTAAATTTACAAATCGACTTTGCGTATAATAAAGTCGAGTCAAAACGTTGAAAATATAATTCTGGGTCGCGTTGTGAATGATTAATTATGTTTCCGACACGAATCGCGCCCAAAGTAGAAATAATCCTTTACGAGAGTGCATTTCGCTTCGCCAAATTTTAATAATTCCGCGTGGACGAATTCCTGATAATTTCCAGTAAACAACTTTTTATCTCGGGACGAACCCTCATCATTTCTTCCTTTCAAGGTTTGCACATTACGTACGGTCTCGGGCCTGTAAAGCGCCCGGTAGTCTTTTCTTATCATCTTGAAAAGGAGCTTTTTACTTAAGGACAATGAAATCTACGAGGGTTTTATTAGAACAAAGGTTATTTTTTTCAGATTGATGTTGATCTCACATAATTAATTGACTTTTATTAAAAATAATAATAATATTAATAATATATTTACGGGATTCACCCTGTACATTTAAATATTAATTAGAATATAAAATATAAAACAAAATGTAAAATATAATATAAAAATGCTAAAAACATAACCTTTTAGCACTTTGAATAAAGTACAGATAATTATAGCAGGCATATTTAGTAGATAGACATGAAATCTACTACACAATTTACAAATGTTTTACTCATTATGATGGTTGCGACCGTTACTACGTGATAATTCATTATATCGTCTGAGCCACAAAATTTTGTTTCAGAGTTGGCTGTGAGATAAATGAGGTATGTCGCATAATTTTACGTGATGAGACTATTGAAGATTTAAAAAAATGAATTAATCTCAGACATGACTGCTATGTCTCTCTCTCTCTCTCTCTCTCTCTCAGGCATGACCAACTCTGAAACAAAATTCTGTGGTTTTACATAGAAAGTGTTTTATTCAGTGATTATAAATTTATTACTAATTTAAAAACCAAAATAAAGTTACTGTTTTTATTTAATACTCCTAATAACTTTAGAGAATTCCTAACGTAGCTCTCATTAAAGATAAAAACCATGTCGTCACTGAATGGCTTAGGCCTGAGTCAAAAGAAAAAGAAAAAAAAATATAGCAGGTTGGTAATGATTTTAATTTATCCAGTGTTCTATAGCTTTATCAGTTATTTAAAACAAAATATAAAATCATGTCATGCACTACGTGTTGTTGCCGTCGCAATCAATCAATATTAATCGCCACATTTCTTAAAATGATCGACAGAAGATTCCATTATTAATAATGAACTTCGTTACGCAGGAGCTTCCTAGAGTAAGATCAATGTCACTTAACCGCGCCAGAAACTCTTAAAACTGGGACAAACTCCACGCCATAAACAATTCGAGCGGAGATAACTAATGGTGATTGATGAATCTATTCAAGCCAAGGAGACGATAATGCCTGTAATATTTCGGATTTCGTAAAGAATCGAGAGAACAAACGCTCTCGCGGAATTTAATGAGTTTTCAAGGATGCAATTTCGCGCGTACCCTCGCAGGATTTATCCGTCCGCAGGATACCGCATTGCGGGGAATGCACTAGACATCGTCGTGAAGGTATCTGTGTATACATATGGCTAGTTTTATTTCATATTTGCTTTATAATATTCTTTTCACGCAGGAATGCAATGCAATTTCGCCGGCCAGAAAGTGTCAACTTGAAAATGTTGAGAATTATGGGGAGAGTCGGGAATTTAAGGTATGTTCGCGGATGGTGTGGGTTTAACTTAAAATGGAACGTTCTTTATTCATATGGAAGATATATGTTTGTAGTGTAATTGTATGTTTGTACAGTTACTACTTGTTTTGTCTCCAATTTATTAAAGGTTTTTGTACAAGAAGAATTAGCGTATGTTCACAAGTAATATTTTTCTCTTCTAGTTGTTTATTTTCCTCTCTATAGTAACCGAACGTTACGGCTACCCGTGATCCTCATTTTCGTTTTCCTATTCCGGTCCAGGCAGTCACCACATGTTTATATTGAAACATGTGTTTTTTATTCGGATGAGAATACAACTCATCAAGCACGTGGGATTATGTACACCAATTAACTACCGAGATTTAGCTAGAGCGGACTAATATTTCAGCGACAATATAACGTGTAAGTCACGTGATCTGATAAGCGCCAATCACCTGTTTAAATGACTCATAACCTAATTCAGTCGCGCGCATATACTTCCTAAATATAATTCGTGGGGAGCGCTTAATAATCGACAATTCGAAGATTTTGTAGCACCGTGTACTAATTTTTCTATCACTGAATACATAATCGTTAGTGGCTGAATAGTTAACGCCAAAGGTAAAAAAAATATTATTAACGCCCACTCTGAATCTTCGAATATTTTTTTTTTACCACACGTGTCACTAAATCGTTTGCTAAAGGAGTAAATTGATGATTATAAATAATTGAAGAGTAGGCATTGACTATTTCCATTATGTTTCAAATTCAATATATCTTAAAAATTAATACAGATTTTTAAAAGAAACTTTAAACCTGACGTTCTTAATTTCTTATTTTTCTTTCGCAAAACTGTTTTAAGTTAAGGAAAAAGGGAAAATAAATGTTAATCATAAACATCTAGAATTAAAAACAATGAAACAATTAACAAAAACTTCTATCAACAATAATTGTCATTGGTGTTGTGTGTATAAGGCAATTCAGTTTTTTTTTCGCAAGAAAATTTGTGAATTTTTAAAACCTTAAATTATTTAGAAAGAACGGTATCTCCTGGACCAAATTTAATTTTTGTAGAATTTTACCTGCACCTGCAAAACCTTGAATTTAAAAAAAATTCCCACTGATTAAAATATATCGGCGGATTTTCAAAATCCAAAGCAAATTTTAGAGAATGTCGTTTACTGCATTGAATTTCAATTTGATGCAATTTTAACCTGTCGTTTTATATTTATTTTAACTGCGTGTTACTTAAAACTAAAATTTGGAAGAAATTACAAATCGTAAAAAAGTTGGTGGATTTTTCAAAGACTAAATGATTACGAAAGAATTATGTTTTCTGACCTAATATAGTTTTTGTACAATTTAACTCGACGTTCTATATTTCTTTTAATTTATTTTTCGTTGTGTATTCAACGGATCAAAACTAGAATTTAAAAAAAATCACAACTCACAAGAAAATTGGCGGAATATCAAAGTCCCAAATTATTTTGAAAGTGTGATGTTTTGTGAGCTAAATATGATAAGTGTTATTTAAACGTTTTGTAATATTTATTTTTTATTTTTTTTCGCTCAAGTGTTCAACATATCTAACCCAAAAAAAACATCGATGGAATTTCAAAAATCAAAATTATTTAGAAAAAAACAGCATTTCCTGAGCTGAATTTAATTTTTGAAGAGTTTTATCTTTACATTTTATATTTATTTCATTTTTTTAGTTCGAGTTTCGACAAGCCAAAATCTAGAATTAAAAAAAAATTACGACTTCCAAGAAAATTTTAAAATTTTCAAAAACCAAATAATTTCGAAAGAATGGTGTTTCCTAAACCAAATAAAATTTTTGTAGAACTTTACTTGCACGATTTATATTTGTTTCATTATTTTTCGTTGTAGAGTCGACAATTCAAAACAAAGAATTTAAAAAAAAATCCCACTGGTTAAAATATCGGCGGATTTTCAAAATTCAAAGCTAATTTTAAATAAAGGCATTTGCTGAGTTAAATTTCAATATTATACAATTTTATTCTAGCACTTTATGTTTATTTTAACTGAGTGTTAACATATTAAGACTAAAATTTAAAAAAAAAATTACAAATCGCTAAAACCTTGGTGGATTTTTGAAAAACTAAATTATCTCGAGAGAATGGTGTTTTCTGAACTGATTTTAGTTTTTGTAGAATTTCAACTCGGCGTTCTAAATAGCTTTTAATTTATTTTTCAATATGTGTTTAAGATATCAAAACTGAAATTTAAGAAAAAACTTTCATAACTCACAAAAAAATTGGTGAAATATCAAAATCCCAAATTATGAAATTTTTTGAGCTAACTATGATTTCTGTAAAGTTTTATTCGCGCGTTTTATAATATTTATTTTTTTCGCTCAAGTGTTCAACATGTCTAAACCAAAAAAAAAAAACGTCGATGGAATTTCAAAAACCAAAATTATTTAGAAAAAAACAGCATTTCCTGAGTGGAATTTAATGTTAGTAAAGTTTAATCTTTGCATTTTATGTTTATTTAATTTTTTTTAGTTGGAGTTTCGACAAGCCAAATTACAATTCCCAAGAAAATTTCTAAATTTTCAAAAACCAATTCAGTTCGAAAGAATGGTGTTTCCTCAACAGAATTAAATTTTTGTAGAATTTTACTTGCACGATTTATATTTGTTTCAATATTTTACGTTGTAGAGTCGACAATTCGAAACATAGAATTTTAATAAAATTCCCGCTGGTTACAATATGGGCGGATTTTCAAAATCCAAAGCTAGTTTTTGTAGAATTTTAACACGACGTACTATATTTATTTTAATTTATTTTTCGTTGTGTTTTCAACATATCAAAACGAAAATTTAAAAAAATTCACAGCTCACAAGAAAATCGGTGGAATACCGAAATCCCAAATTATTTTAAAAGAGTGATGTTTCGTGACGTAAATATTATTTTTGTAAAGTTTTATCCAAGCGTTTTGTATTTATTTTTGATTTGTTCTTTCGCTTTCGATGGAATTTCAAAAACCAAAATTATTTAGAAAAAAAAACAGAATTTAATTTGTGTAGAGTTTTATTACTGCATTTTATATTGTTTCAATTTGTTTTTAGTTCCAGATTCGACAAGCCGAAATCTAGAATTTAAAAGAAATTACGACCAACAAAATTTTTAAAAACCAAATAATTTCGAAAGAATGGTGTTTCCTGAACTGAATTAAACTTTTGTAGAATTTTACTTTGTTGCGATTTATATTTTTTTTTTCGTCGTAAAGTCGACAATTCAAAACCTTAAATTTTAAAAAGATTCCCACTGATTAAAATATCGGCGGATTTTCAAAATCTAAAGCAAAATTTAGAGAATGTCGTTTACTGCGTTGAATTTCAATATATGTCGTTTTATATTTATTTTAACTGCGTGTTAATAAAAACTCAAATTTGGAAAAAATTACAAATCGCAAAAACGTTGGTGGATTTTTCAAAAACTACATTATTTCGAAAGAATGATGTTATCTGAACTGATTTTAGTTTTTGTAGAATTTTAACTCGACGCTCTATATTTATTTTAATCTATTTTTCATTGTGCACACACATCACAATTAAAATTTAAAACATTCATAACAAAAATTGGTGAAATATCAAAATCATAAATTATTTTGAAAGATTGATGTTTCGTGAGCTAAATATGGTTTTTGTGAACTTTTATTCACGCGTTTGGTATTTATTTCTATTTCTCAAGTGTTCAACATGTTTAAACGAAAAAAAAACATCGATGGCATTTCAAAAACCAAAATTATTTAGAAAAAAAATTTTCAAAACCCAAAATTATTAAAAAAAAAAACAGAATTTAATATGTGTTGTGAGTTTTATTACTGCATTTTATATTTGTTTCAATTTGTTTTTAGTTCGAGATTCGACAAGCCGAAATCTAAAATTTTAAAAAAATTACTCGCAAGAAAATTTGTAAATTTCTGAAAATCGCATAGTTTTGGAAATATTGTGCTTCCTGAACTGAATTAAATTTTGGTAGAATTTTATTTTTTTACGATTTATATTTATTTCAATTTTTTTCGTCATAGAGTCGACAATTAAAAACCTTGAATGTTTACAAAATTCCCACTGATTAAAATATCGGTGAATTTTCAAAATCCAAAGCAAATTTTGAGAATGTCGTTTACTGCGTTGAATTTTAATTTGATGCAATTTTAACCTGGCGTTTTATATTTATTTTAACAGCGTGTTAATTAAAACTAAAATTTGGATTTTTGAAAAATTAAATTATTTCGAAAGAATGATGTTTCCTGAACTGATTTTAGTTTTTGTAGAATTTTAACTCGACGTTCTATATTTATTTTAATTTATTGTTCGTTGTATATTCAACGGATCAAAACTAGAATAAAAAAAAAAAGTCCCAAATTATTTTGAAAGTGTGATGGTTTGTGAGCTAAATATGATTTCTGTAAAGTGGTATTCACGCGTTTTGTAAAATTTATTTTTATTTTTTTTTAAACCAAATAAAACATCGATGGAATTTCAAAAACCAAAATTATTTAGAAAAATCCGCATTTCCTGAGCTGAATTTAATTTTTGCAGAGTTTTATCATTGCATTTTTTTAGTTCGAGATTCGACAAGCCGAAATCTTGAACTTAAAAAAAATTACGACTTCCAAGAAAATTTCAAAATTTTCAAAAACCAAATAATTTCGAAAGAGTGGTGTTTCCTGAACTGAATTAAATTTTTGTCGAATTTAACTTGCACGATTTATATTTATTTCATTTTTTTTTTCGTTGTAGAGTCGGCAATTCAAAACAACATTAAAAACAAATTCCCACTGATTAAAATATCGGCGGATTTTTAAAATCCAAAGCTAATTTCAAAGAATGGAGTTTACTGCGTTGAATTTCAATTTTCTACAATTTTAACCTAACGGCTTATATTTATTTTAACTGCGTGTCAACAAATTAAGACTAAAATTTGGAAAAAATTACAAATCGTAAAAACGATTTTTGAATAAATTATTTCGAAAAAAACCGCCGGAAAGACTGATGGTTAATAGCCCTTTATGAACATAAACATGATAATAAAAAAAATAAAGATTATTTACTACTTATTTCGAAAGAATGATGATTTCTGAAATTATTTTAGTTTTTGTAGAATTTTAACTCGACGTTCTATATTTATTTTAATTTATTATTGGTTGCGTATTCAACATATCTAAAAAAACTAAAATTTAAAAAATTACACAACTCAAACAAAAATCGGGAAAATCTGTATACCTGTAATGTGGAACAATATATAGGAATGTACCGGAAGCATTGATGGGAAACACATGATTATCAAATGCCTGAAGAAATCAGCATCCCCACATTTTTGTTATTAGAAAAAAATCTCTATTTTTCTAATGGCTATTGTTGGTCCCGGTGACGGCTCGCAGGGTGACTCATGGTATGGCCGAGGTAGCAGAGGTGGTAATGCAGATAGATGCAGTCTCTGCAACCGACCCTACCTATTTGTCACCATTGCTACCTTGACCGTATCATGGGTCACCCCGCGAGAAGTCACTGGTTGGCTCTGCATCAATATTGATGGTTAGCTCAGTGATGATATTTTTGAGACTTCTGCTATGGGAAAAAAAATTGCAAATGGAACTATGAACATTCCTTCACACAGAATTTTGCAAGATGAAATTGAAGCTAATAGTCGATGGGGCTTTTACCAGTGACGGTTCGCGGTCACGCAGCCAGCCGTCTCTGCAACTGACCCTACCTATCTGTATTACCACCTCTTGTTCCTCGGCCGTACCAGAAAAAAACCCGCGAACCGTCACTGGCTTTTACCCTTACTAGGCATTTAAAGCGAGCTTTACTGTACAGACAGGCGTGAAAAGAAAACTACAACAGGTTATGTGCAACATGCTCTTGGCATTTTAGCCCTTTACAGAGCTTTGGAAGTAAAAGTAGATTCTTCAATAATAACTGTAAAAGCTGCTTGCATTTTACACAATTATTTTTGCATGAATAACAAAAAAAAATCACGATCACAATACTTTCCCGTACTTCGGATTATCGCACAGGCGCACGTGGTCGTGCCAGTGGTCTCCAAATTGCACCGGCATCAATCCAGCAGCTGCGGCTCGTGGATGTTCGGCGGTTAGGCAGCAGAAGAAAATTTTGTAGCAACGGAATATTTGCTTTCTCTATTAGAGTAAGTAGTGCAGCACGGGTGGCATCTTGTTCTTTGCCTCCCCTACGGAAATCCACGAGCCGCCGCTGCAATCCAGTCCTTTTAAAGGCGACTTTGCAACAAATGGTTTCTATACTTTGATCAATGGATCTTTGCGTGCACGTCATAGATAGCTAAACCTAGCTCCGACAACATTTCCATGCGTTTACTCTCTCTAAGATAAGTTAAGTTAGATGCAAACATATTTGTATGTACATCGTCCAAAGCAAGAAAACTCAGTCTTCGGTTCGCACACGCAAAGATCCATTGATCAAACTGTACCATGAAGGACTGGAGAGTGCATTGACGATTGTAATCGGAAATGTACCATTGGCGTCTGTTAAAGAAAAAACAGCGGACTCAAAATGGGTTGCCTCTCAAGCCTCCAAAGTGCATAATCAGCCACTGCTCGTAACGGAAAAAAGTAATATGATCGAGAATTTTTCTTCGCGCACACAAAGAATATTCAGAAGTGCTGGATTGCAATATTCGAGGCGGTAAATCAACCAGAGCTATTGAACATCCGGTGTGGCGGTGGTGGAGGCGACCATTCCGCACCGCGCGTTAATTAACTTCGCCCTGTGACCGTGGCTTTATGTTTCGCCCCTCTTCCCACTTTTAATTAACTCTGTAGTGGAACTGCGGGCCAAAGTTCAAGTTCAAGAAATCCCCCTAAAGTATGGCGAACTAAAAAAAAGACGTAAACCAATCGCAGCGGAGCCCGGAGGTGGTGAATAATGAAAAACGTTGGGGATAATGTAATTCCGGTTAGAATTACGTTTTTAAGGCGTTTGATTGTTATGAGATGTATTAAAGTCTGTTCTTCAAACAGGAGCCGGTCCAGAGTTTTCCCGATAGAGCTTTGAGTAAAACCTCCAGCTATCTTATTTTCCCAAGAACAAAGAGTTTTCAAGCTAATTTTTTTCATCTTGTACTTTTTAATTCCTTGAGTAGATGGCGCCACCTATTTAGATCCAGCTGTTATATGTCAAATAACGAGCGTACAACAAAAATTGACGTTGGAAGTCTCGTGTCATGTCTGCACTAAGATTACACACGTGAAATGCTGGTTTCGGTTAAATGTTTACGATTATTAAGGTTATTAACCATGTCAACATGACAACCAGTACATTACGCGTGCGCGTGTGATCTTAGTTCAGACATGACTTTTGATTTCCAGCGCCAACTTCGTCGTCTGTTTTTGTTGTACGCTAATAAAATTAAAAAGATAAACACTTGATAAAAAATTTCCACGATACTATCCAAAAAGTTTTGATGGCGCAGTACATCAAATCTACTTTGACGTGCCATGATTTAGTGTAAATTAAATACAAAAATACCACGTAAACAAAAATCCCCGCGATAAATCTCAGTACGGTACGTCCATGCATCATAATTCCCGCATCGATGCTCGTAACTCACGTTTAGGCCACGAATTTAATTATCGCAAAAATGATTATTTCGATTCGAACCGCGCATACATACGCCGACATTAATTGGAAATGGTGTTACCGCGTGAAGAGTGAATTGTACACGTTCGCCGACGAACAATTGAACAACGTAGAACCGATGCCGTTAAGGGTGGCAGGTGGAACTTTACGAGTCGATTATGTTTATACGAGTCGGTGAAAAAGGGGCGCACGCACAAGGAATTTAAATTGTGGGGTGTTTCCACTTTCACGAATGTTACATCTAGATGTGTTACTGATTTTAGTCATGTATAAACATGTGCATTTAAAGCGGATAAAAGGGTGCAAGTGGATAAAGAGGTAGGTACAAGTTTGCAAGTGGATACAATCGTAAATACAAGTTTACAAGCGGATAAAATTATAAATACAAGTTTTTAAATACTTAGCTTTGCAAATATTTAAACATTTGAAAACATTCCTGCACTATATTTTGAGATAATTAACCCCAAATCGCGATTATAAAAATTTTAGTTTGCGCTGTTCTCTCGTTGATAAAAAAAATATAAAAACAAATGCCAGAAACTTGAAACTTTCCAAAATTACACTGTACTAATTATGCTTTGCGAATCAATAAAAAATTGAAAACATTTCTTCACTAGACTTTGAGATAATCACTTCCAAATCGCGATTATAAAATTTTTAGAGTGCGCCGTTCTCCGTTGTTTAAAAAATATAAAAACAATTGCCACAAACTTCAAACTTTAAAAAATTACACAAAATCTATTATGCTTTGCGAAAAATACATATATTGAAACTTTCCTTTACTAAATTTTGCGTTCATTATCCCCAAACCGCGATTATAGAATTTTTTAAGTTGGGCTGTTCTCTCGTTGTTAAGAAAATATAAAAACAATTGCCACAATCTTGAAACTTTCGAAAATAACCTAAAATCGATTATGCTTTGCGAATCAATAAAAATTTGAAACTCTCCTTCACTAGATTTTGCGAATATCACCCCCAACCGCGATTATAGAATTTCCTAGGTTACGCTGTTCGCTCGTTGTTAAAAAAATAAAAAAACAATTGCCACAATCTTGAAACTTTCCAAAATTACTCAAAATTGCTTAAGCGTTGCGAATCAATAAAAAATTGAAAACATTCCTTCGCTCCTAAATTGCGATTATATAAATTTCAAGGTTTCGCTGTTCTCTAGTTGATAAAAAATATAAAAACAATTGCCACAAACTTGAAACTTTCCAAAATTACTGAAAATCGATTATTCTTTGAGAATATATAAAAATTTCAAAATATTCCTTTACCAAATTTTAAAATAATCACCCCCAAACCGCAATTATAGAAATTTTCAGGTTGCGTTGTTCTCTCGTTGTTAAAAAATATAAAAATAATTGCCACAAACTTAAAACTTTCAAAAATTACTGAAAATCGATTATTCTTTGAGAATCAATAAAAATTTAAAAATATTCCTTTACCAGATTTTAAGATAATCACCCTTAAACCGCGATTATAGAAATTTTTAGGTTGCGTTGTTCTCTCGTTGTTAAAAAATATAAAAACAATTGTCACAAACTAATAACGTTCCAAAATTACTCAAAATCGATTATGCTTTGCGAAGCAATAAAGATTTGAAAATATATCTTCACTAGATTTTGAGATAATCACCCCCAAAGCGCGATTAAGATTTTCTTTATGTTGCGCTGTTCTCTCGTTATTAAAAAATATCAAACAATTGCCACCATCTTGAAACTTGAAATTACTCAAAATTGCTTTAGCGTTGTGAATCAATAAAAATTTTAAAACATTCCTTCGCTAGATTATGAGATAATCGCCCCCAAACCGCAATTATAAAAATTTAAATGTTGCGCAGTTCTCTAGTTGATAAAAAATATAAAAACAATTGCCACAAACTTGAAACTTTCCAAAATTACTCAAAATCGATTATTCTTTGAGAATCAATAAAAATTTGAAAACATTCTTTTACCAGATTTTAAGATAATCACCCCAAATCACGATTATTGAAATATTAAGGTTGATCTGTTCTCTAGTTGATAAAAAATATGGAAACAAATGCCACAAACTTGTAACTTTCCAAAATTACACAACACCGTTTATGCTTTGCAAAACAATAACAAATTAAAAACTTTCCTTTATTAGATTTTGAGATAACCAACCCCCAAATTGTGATTACAGAAATTTCTAGGTTGCGTTGCTCTCTCGTTGAAAAAAAATATAAAAACAATTGCCACAATCTTGAAACTTTCCAAAATTACTCAAAATCTATTATACTTCGAGAAACAATAAAAATTTGAGAACATTCCTTTACCAGATTTTGAGATAATCACCCCAAATCAAGATAATTGAAACTTCAAGGTTGCGCTGTTCTTTAGTTGATAAAAAATGTAAAAACAAATACCTCTAACTTGAAACTTTCCAAAATCACTCAAAATCGATTTTTTTTTCTCGAATAATTAAAAATCTTAAAACATCTTTTGGCTAAATTTTGGGATAGTAAGCCAAATGCCACAAACTTGATACTTTTTAAAATTACTGAAATTACGTAGAAATACAAATTTTTCAACATCCCCTTAGTAAATTTAAAAATAAACACTCCCCTAACAACATTGTGGCAATTCGAAGATTTCTCAATTTTCTAACCGATAACAAAATAATTAAAGAGTTGCAAACTTAAAGGTTTCCAAAATTACTCAAAATAAATGCTTTCGGATTAAGTCATGTCAGTAAAATTTAATAAAGTGAGGAAAATTTCAAGAAAATAGTTTGTCCGGAAAACGCCAAAAACAGAACTGAATTGAAAAATTCTTCAAGTTTTAACTGCACATAATAATTGTAAAAAAAAATGCAAAAAGACATAAATCTGTACAAAAAAAAAAAAAACGACACGAGTTAACTTTTTTATGGCGGTCACTGAACTTCAGTTAATTTGACAGAGCATACATTTTAGGAGAGTGTGGCGGATTGTTTATTTTTTCAAAGTGATCCAGGGTCCGGCACGTTTTTTTTTTATTTCTCCTATTGTTAGGCCTGTACATCTAGATTGATTTTGTATTTTTTACTTTTTCGAGACGGACATCGAATATTGTAAAAAACTTTAGTAAGTGTGATTTTTTTATTTTTTGTATTAGTAGGTCTAAGTATGTAGAATAATTACATGTTTTCAGCATTTTCTTATCGTTCATCCAAATTTGCGAAAAAGGTGATTTTCTTTTTCTATAGTGTAAAAAATTGTAGGAGGTTGAAATTTTGGGGTGGGAGAGGTTCATGTGTATTCTTTAGGAGATACCCCACCCCCCTCATAGGTTTTGAAAATTGTACTTTTCTATTGCAAAAAAATTAATTTTAAAATCTATTGTCATTTTATCATTGTGATTTCTCCTATTTCTTATTTGTTTCTCCAACCAACCGTCATGCAATCATCACATGCAACCATATTTTCGTGGATGTGTACACATGGTTGCATACGATATATCCCATTGAAATAGTTACGTTAGCAACAGAAACTTATTTTGTATGTAGGAAGAGTTCTTGCATCTTGGGGTAGTCAAAGATAATTAAACCATAGTGTAAATGGATTCATCCGGGTAGATTTGTGTATTTTTAAAGATATTTTGATTTAACTGTCATGCTTGTCAATAATCACATGTATCGTCCGTTTTCATACTTAGAAAAGAAGTAATCAACTTTAAATAGTCATTACAGTTCACATTAATCAAGAGGGAAACGTCTAAACCAAACAACACATCTATACCGAAACCCTTACCGTAATTAATCACCAGAATAAGGTCATTATTAATTAATTCATCGTTCGAATTAACCGTTTACGCACTTCACTCCCTATATTTCAATTGGACAATCGAATCCACAAACTATTAATCTTGGAGAGGGGAAAGACTCTCTATACAGCCAATAATTCTCGTTTTCTCCTATCTCTCGATAACGTCAAACGATCCGCAGAAATTGGTAATTTATAGCTAAAGCTTCTGGCATTACCGCAGGGACGTCGTCGTTGCGGTTTCTTTGAAACGGTACGAACATTAAGGAATGCATGTCTAAATACTTTTCCTATCAAAATTGCCTTCACGCAATATTACGTTTATTACTTTCTCCGTTGTGAAGAACGGGAAAGAAATGTGATTGTGAAAACTCATTATTTTTTTAACGGTAAAGGACATTTCAATAATTTTTTTTATAAAAAAAGAAGGGGTTAAGGAGAGTGAATGATTAAGGGAATTGGCGTAAGCGTTTTAGCAGTTCGGCCACTAACGTTGATTTTAACATTGTTGAAAATTCATTTTAATAATGAATGGGAGAAATAACGCCTGAGCGTGGGACTCGAACACACGACGCCTCGCACCGAAAGCGGGAGCTAAACCGCTCCGCCACGGAACGCCATTTAAAAAATGTTTGCAAAATGTGTATCTGTGTGTGTGGCTGTGTATGTGTGTATGTGTGTGTGGCTGTGCGTCTGTATGTGTGCGGCTGCGTGTCCTATTTCCGTGACAAGTAGTTTATTTAGGTGGACTGTATTATTCACGACTTAAGTTTATCTGTTTAGTGTACAAAACATTCACCACCAAAGCTGGCGGGTTTATATGAAATAATACAGAGGCAACATTAAATATTTGCAGTACGAAATACACTCGGGTGATTATCGTTTATCATGGCCCCAGTGAAATTAATGTAATTGAAAATAAATAATGGACTGCCAGCATTATATTATCCCCATCGTTCTAGATATTTACAGGTATTTCAAGAATTTGCACCATAAATAACACCACTATATCTAATTAAGAGTTAAATATGGGCATCAATTCTAACAAAACCCTTATGAATATATTTTATATTAAGACTCGTAATAGTACATTATTATGCAAGTCTAAGGAGTTTCGTCTAATTAAAACACTGAAAAATAACACTTTTTTGGGAATTTTGTTTGATATCAATACGAAGTTTGTTCTGCAAGTATACAAACAAAAAAATTGTTATGAAGAGAATATACAGAATGGTGGCTCAATCGTAGCTATAGTAAGAGCACATTTATTTCATGTGCTCCACGAGCGAAAATATAACTTATTTTCAACAGCATTTTAATAAGATCTTTGTCATGGTAAAGTTTATCCACTTGCACCAACGATTATGTGTTGTTTTATTGTTGAGACATTTTAATAAATAAACACAACAGACAATTAACCGGAAGTCTTTCAGCCCTGTTTAAAGATTTTTAATAATTCGTAAAATTGAATTAATTTATTTTATTCACTAGAAGAGCAGCCCAATTACGGAATTCCAATAGACTGTTAATTATCTCCACATTTGGCAAAGGAATAGTTTCAGATTTTTACTGATTCGTGAAGACTAGCTCTTTTGATATTAGAAAAATGAATTGGTACTATAACTGTTCTATGCATGTGTCAAATAAAGATAATAATGGTCCTCTTTTGTATCTTTCTAAAGCAGTTGATGGTAAAGTCACAACATACTATTAAATAATCTCGAGATTTTCAATTCTGTTACATAATGGATTACTATGTATTAACGTCAACAAATACATACTGATATTACGTAAATTTGTCATTGTTTGTTTGTTGAATTGCATAAATAATTAGATAAATTTTCATAGAACCAATCACGCAATGTAATCTGTGATTTAATAATACACCTTAGGTATTAAAGATTATTGGTTGTTGAAGGCTAAAATGCGAAAGAGCAAATATTGACAAAAATATTATCTTCGGCTTTAATAAAACTTTACGGCGTAACAGGCTGAAGTAATCAATAGTCGTAAAAATTGAAAGATGTTTTGCTTCAAAATATCATTTCCGCAATTTTATGAAAATCCCCATCTGCAACATTCGAGCATCATTTGTTTACTTATTTATGTATTTAACGAACCCATACAGTGTAAATACATGCTTTTGCAACTTTACAATTGCAATTAAAACTAAACACAAATGAACGGTTATTGCTGTGCACATATTGTTCGAGAACGGGTAGAATTAATGTGCAAGCAGAGTTTGTTTGCGAATTCAAACCGTATAATTTCCCGGCGTGGGTTTTGTTCGACAATCCCCGTTATTAAGTAAATGTACTGTTTATGGACGAAGTTATTATAAACTTTCTAAGCCAGGTCTGGAAGTTTCTTAATTAAGCAAGAATTTTGTTTTGCAAATAGTTGAGGGCGTTAATGGAATAGTTTCGTATATTTCGACTAGTTTCAGAAGTGTTGGCGTTTATATTTTAATCTACTTAGAGAAGTCCGTTTCGGGTAACCAAAAATTAGTATGATATCAAGTCACAAACAAAAACTTAGATATTAATTCTACCTAATAAAATCACAGTTTCTATTCTGAATGTTAAAAATTCTTAGATTGGTAAATTGGAAATAACCTTACTTGTTGCAGAAAGCATTAAATATATTCAGGCTTTATTTCGTTTTATTGAATTTATTTAATGCTTTCTTAGATTGATCTTTAAATATATTATGAATAGAATAGGGCCTCAAATACTACCCTGCGGTATTTTTATATTGGTTATTTTTGGTGAGTCTGCTATTAATTCTTACCCTGTGAATTCTGTTTGTCAAATATGAATGGATTAATAAGTGACTTATTCCCCTCACATCGTAATATTCCAGTTTCGAGGAAAATGTTATAATTAACCGTTTCGAAGTCCTCGGATAAATCAAGAAAAATTCGTAAAGGCATTTCCGATTTCTCCAGTGCAGAGTTGATCGATTTCCCCTTAATAAATCAGTTCTGTACATTGTCAAATAAATAGTGATTGTTTATAGAATAATTGATTATTCTTTTACCCATGATTTTTACTACTAAATTCGTTCTTACATTAATATAGACATAATATATACAAATAGTTTTATTTTTATTTTCAAAGGCTATCGACCAGCGGTCTTTCTGCCATCTTGTTTCGGTCTCATGATTTTTAATTATGTTAGAAATTACAAAAGAGTGATAGGTCTATAATTACTGAAGTCACTTTTTTCTACACCGGTTTTATGTTACCTTCCTTTGAACATTGAGGAAATATACCGTTTTCTAGGCTTATATTGATTAAATATGAGAGTGGACCAACAAATTCACCGATTTAATTGTTATTTTATCATACCCACTTGATGATTTTAGTGAACATTTTATACCAAAAGTATCTGCTACATTGTATTTATTTGGCTACCCAGAGCTCGATTTTAACCAGGCACTTAACACGAAAAATATTTCGTTTATTTCTAATCGGAAAGAAATTTTTCGTTTTCGTTCTTTACGTTCTCAGGCAAGAAGTATCGTTTTCGTTTTCGAGAAACGAAATCAAATAAAGGTTAATGCCAAATAAAAGTTCATTAAAATTGAAAAACATTTGCTGTAAGGATAAAACCTTTTAAAATCACCCAAATAGATTTTACTACGTGATTTCATAAAAATCCTAAAACATTACATAATATAATCCCACTTTAACATCCTCCTGTTCATTTTAAAGAAACATTATTTTTAAATACGTCTAATAAAATAGAGAAACATTTCCAACAAGAATAAAACTTTCTAAAGTTACCTTAAATAGATGGTACTGTGTGATTCCATAAAAATCCCAAAAATCCTCTAAAATTATATTTTTTTTTAATTCTGTTAAAATAGATTAAAGAACAATAGCTACATCCATTAAGTTTATAAAATTACTCAGAATAGATGTTCATATAAACTACAAAATATTTGCTGCCTAATTACAGGATAATCCCTCTGGAACACACATGTATTCATTTCTATAATTTCAATAATTTTAAATAAGTTTTTGAAATTCGGTTAAGATTTTTAAAAAAATCTACAAAAATAGAGCTTTCTGAAATTACTTCAAATAGATGTTGCTACGCGATTCCACAAAAAAACCCAAATACCCCCACCACCAATTACAAGATAATCCCACTTAAACGCTATGTAGTTCATTCAGAAATTACATTTTTTCGGCTAAAAAAATTAAGAACAATAGTTACAAGGCAAAAACTTTCTAACATTACTTAGAATAGATGCTACTACGTGATTTCTTAAACACTTTAAAATATGCCTTTCTTAATGATAAGATAATCCTACTGGAACATCCTTATGTTAATTTCAAAGTTACATTTTTTTAATTGGTCTAAAAAATTTAAAAAATATTTGTTATAAGAATAAAACACTTTTCCGTTACTTCAAATAGATGCTACCATGTGATTACATGAAAATCCCAAAATACCGGCTCCCTCAATTACATTTACCCATTTAAACGCCATAGTGTTAATTCCGTAGATACATTTTTTTAAATTCGTTTAAAAATATTAAAAACAATGGCCTCAATCATCAATCTTTCTAACATTACTAACAATAAATGCTACCACGCAATTTCATAAAAATCTCTAAATAACCCTTCCTTTAATTACAAGATAATCCTTCTGGAACATCCTTATATTAATTTCAAAGTTATTTTTTTTAATTGGTCTAAAAAATTTAAAAAAATATTTGTTATAAGAATAAAACTTTCTGAAGTTACTACAAATAAATGCTACTACATGATTACGTAAAAATCCCAAAATACATCTTCCTTCAATTACAAGATAATCCCACTTAAACGTAACAGGGTTAATTTCGTAGTTACATTTTTTTTAATTTAAATTTAAAAAATATTAAAAACAATGGCCATAAGCTTGAACCTTTCTGACATTACTAAGAATAGATACTACTATGAGATTCCATAAAAATCTCAAAATGTATTTTCCTCTAATTACAAGATAATCCCACTTAAGCACCGTAGTGTTAATTCAGTAGTTACATTTTTTTTTTAAATTCGTTTAAAAAAATATTAAAAACAATGGCTATTAGAATAAACATTTCTAACATTACCAAGAATAAATACTATTACGCAATTTCATAAAAATCTCAGAATGTCCCTTCCTTAAATTACAAGATAATCCTACCGGAGCACCCTTATATTAATTTCAATGTTATATTTCTTTTAAGTTCGTCCAAAAAATTAAAAAAAAAATGTTCTAAGAATAAAACTTTCTGAAAATACTTCAAATACATGCTACTACGTGGTTACATAAAAATCTGAAAGTACCTCCTCCTTCAATTACAATATAATCCCACTGAAACGCCCTGGTGTTCATTTCTTTTTTTAATTTTCGCAATACTTTCCCCGACTAAAGAAGAAAAAAATTAAAAGCAAATTTTTTGTAGTTTTTTGTTTATAATTATGAAATCATAAACATTACATCACATTTACATTAACAATAATTTTGGCGAACGCCAAAATGAACAAAGTTTTCGAAATCGTATTAGTTTTATAAAAAAATTCATAAACCAATAAATGAGAAAAAAAAATTAAAGAAACATGTAACATCATGTCTATTTTTCTTGTTGTCTGTGTGGTCCAATATCCAATAACTGTATTTTATTTCAGGGCAAAACTTGTTAGAGGATGCCCGTCCAAGTATACGACATGTGATGCAATTATTCGAAATGTATGGGTAGATCGTTATCCTCCAGTAAAATTCGTGTTTATTATCTCAATAACTGTATATAGGACGTTCGTTCGATCGAGAGTTATTTCCCCTTTAAACTCGTGCCTCATATATTCCAATAATTGAATATATAGTCCAGTCACTATATCATTTTTGCTTGCAAGTAATGGGAGTAGCCAAATTCTTTCCAGATGTGTCGGAGGGATCTAGAAAAGCTTAACTTGAAGCTTTCGACCTGATATTACTTGAGTTTTCTCCTCCACCTTGTAGGATGTTAAGAAAATTGTTATAACCCCGTAACCTCCCCTCTATATACGCCAATGTGCATTACAATTTAAGATTTGCTAACTTTTTGGTAAGATCTTGAATGGAAATTTGAACAGATTTGTTATTTTTTTTTAACAATAATAATGACAACACCTCTATTGTCCAACGGAAAAAAACAATACAGTACAATTTACAATAACTATTCAAAATAAAAATACATACGTGATAAATAAAATGTATTCTCATTTTTGGTATGAGAAACCAAAAAAATAGGTTTTATGAAACTTGTGGTGTTATAAAAGCAGGGGCTGAAAACGGAACAAAATTAACCAAAATATTTACAAGAACGAAACCGGAAACGAAAACGGAATTTAAATTTTTCGGTTAAGATCGAGTAACGGTTTTTACCGTTCTTAGCAACTTTTAAAATTTTCTCCGTTACACAAGTAAAAGCAATCACTTAGTAACATCTATTATAAGTCATTTTTAGCTTGTTGTCATTACTTTTAATTTTTTTTAACAGAATTTAAAAAATATTACTTCGGAATGTATAATATGGCGTTCACGTGGGATTCTCTTGTAACTAAGCAAGAGGGTATTTTGGGATCTTAATGGAATTACGTAGCATCTATTTGAAGTAACTTCAGAAAGTTTATTCTTATAGCAAGTATTGTTCAATTTTTTTAGACGACTTTAAAAAAAAATATAACTTTGAAAATAATACAAGGATGTTCCAGTAGGACTAACTTGTAATTAGAGGAAAATAAATTTTGGAATTTTTATGAAATCACATAGTAGCACCTATTATTAGTAATTTTAGAAAGATGAAAGTAATAATATGATATTATTAGCGGAGTGACATGGTCGGTCGAGGTAGCAGAGGTGGTAATACATATCGCTGCAACCGACCCTACCTATCTGTATTGCCACCTCGGCCATACCATGAGTCAGCCCGGGAGCCGTCACTGGATATTATAGTAGTAATTATACATAACAAACAACTAGGAATCCTCTGCACAAAAAAACTAATTTTAACTAGACGAAGCCCTGAATAGATAATTTTCAATTTGCATGCAACGTTCCGTTCCAATTAGTAATTCGGTATAGTTTCCAATATCTACAGTTACATAATACACTTTCAAAGGAACGAGGGCGAAGCGGCATCCCACGTAATTTCTCAATACTTAAGCTCCGATGCGGATCCGGTGCATTTACCAGAACCCGACTCCTGGAAATCCCTTCATCCAATTAAACCGGCAATCGTGGTTTACATTACTCTCAAAAATAAATTTTCTATCTTTCCCCCTTATCTTATCGATTCGGAAAATGGGCAGGTAATCCAATTTATTTGCCCGGGCCCACAATTAAATCCCCAGCACTTGATTTACCACTATCCGCATTCGCATTGTTAATATCACCCGATTTCTAAATGGATTTGAAAAAGGGTCGATCAACAGCTAAAATAGATATTATGGTGAAAGCGCCGGGAAATTAAAATTGACGTGGTCTTACTAAAGTATTTTACTGTCGGCAAGCAAAAATTATAGAAAATAAGAAATTTGATGCAGTGAGCTGGAAGTAAAAATAAAAAGTGTGTGTAGTACTTAACGATTAATTTAATTAACAAAATTTAGTTAAAAGGTCAACAAAAACAAAAAAATATTAAAAAAAAATTGACGTATAACAGGGGAGCAATGTATACAGATGGTGCTGGAAATGAAATGCTTTACTCTGATTACAAAGAAAAATTGTTACGAAACCTCGCAAATGTATCTCGAATAAATTTAGAGTACTTTTAAAAAGTTTTTAAGTCGATAGCAATTATTTTTGTATGTTTTGTTGCTAATCGTATAAATTATTGAAATTTTTCACAAATTTACATGAAATTGGTATAAAATTTATTATAGTGGTGTATGAATCTTTTTTATAGAATCAAGATCTTGAATGAATTTAGAGTAATTTTACAAAATTTCAAGTTGATGGCTTTTTGTATTTTTCTCTATTTTTTTCACAAATGTACACTTTAATGACATAAAATTATTTCAAAATGTGGTAATGGATGTATAGCGATTTTTATAGAATCAATATCTCGAATGAATTTAGAGTAATTTCAGAAAGTTTTAAGTCGATGGAAATTTTGTTTATATTTTTTTCTGGTCGCCAGAGTTTTCGAATTTTTTTACAAATATACCCTCTAACCATCTGAGATTATCAAGCAATCTAGTGATTTAATGTATGCAGTATTTTAGAGAATCATGATCTCGAATGAATGTATAGTAATTTTAGAAAAGGTTAAGTCGATGGCAATTGTTTTTGTATTTTTTTTCTAGCCGCCAAAATTTTTGAAATTTTTCACAAATATACGCTCTAACCACATGAAATTAACAAGCAATCTAGTGATGTGACGTATGCAGTTTTTCACAGAATCAATATCTCGAATGAATTTAGAGTAATTTTGGAAAGTTTTAAGTCGATGGAAATTTTGATTATATTTTTTTCTGATCGCCAAAGTTTTGGATTTTTTTTACAAATGTACGCTCTAACCACGTGAAATTATCAAGTAATCTAGTGCTGTGATATATGCAGTATTTCAGAGAATCAACATCTCGAATGAATTTATAGTAATTTTAGAAAATTTCAAGTCGATAGCCAAAATTTTTGAAATTTTTCACAAATATGCGCTCTAACCACATGAAACTATCAAGCAATGTAATGGTGTGATGTATACATTTTTTCACAAAATCAAAATCTGGAATGGATTTAAAGTCATTTTAGAAAATTTCAAGTCGATGGCAATTTTTTTGTATTTTTTCTAGTCATCAAAATTATTAAAAATTTTCACAAATGTACGTTCTAATAACAAAATTATTTAAAAATTTGGTGATTGACATATAGTACTTTCTAGAATCAATATCTCGAATATATTTAGAGTAATTTTAGAAAACTTCAAGTCGATAGAAATTGTGTTTATATTTTTTTCTAGTCGCCCGAATATTTGAAATTTTTCACAAATATACGCTCTAACCACACGATATTATCAAGCAATCTAGTGATGTGATGTATGCAGTTTTTTAGAGTAATTTTGGAAAGTTTTAAGTCGATGGAAATTTTATTTATATTTTTTTCTGGTCGCCAAAGTTTTCGAAATTTTTTATAATTGTACGCTCTAACCACGTGAAATTATCAAGTAATCTAGTGCTGTGATATATGCAGTATTTCAGAGAATCAACATCTTCAATGAATTTATAGTAATTTTAGAAAATTTCAAGTCGATAGCAATTGTTTTTGTATGTTTTTCTAACTGCCAAATTTTTTGAAAATTTTCACAAATATACGCTCTAACCACATGAAACTATCAAGCAATGTAATTATGTGATGTATATATTTTTTCACAAAATCAAAATCTGGAATGGATTTAAAGTCATTTTAGAAAATTTCAAGTCGATTTTTTCTAGTCATCAAAATTATTAAAATTTTTCACAAATGTACGTTCTAATAACAAAATTATTTGAAAATTTGGTGATTGACATATAGTACTTCCTATAGAATCAATATCTCGAATATATTTAGAGTAATTTTAGAAAACTTCAAGTCGATAGAAATTGTGTTTATATTTTTTTCTAGTCGCCCGAATTTTTGAAATTTTTCTACGCTCTAGCCATATGAAATTATCAAGCAATCTAGTGATGTGATGTATGCAGTTTTTCACAGAATCAATATCTCGAATGGATTTAAAGTAATTTTAGAAAATTTCAAGTCGATGGCGATTGTTTTTGTATTTTTTTTCTAGTCATCAAAATCATTGAAATTTTTCACAAATGTACATAAAATTATTCGAAACTTTAATGAGGTATGTATAGTGATTTTTATAGAATCACTATCTCGAATGAATTTAGAGTAATTTTAGAATATTTCAAGCCGATGGCAATTGTTTTTTGTATTTTTTTCTAGTCATCAGAAATTTTTCACAAATGTACGCTCTAATGACATAAAATTATTTCAAAATGTGGTAATATATGTATTGCAATTTTCATAGTATCAATATCTCGAATGAATAGAATAATTTTAGGTCGATGTCAATTGTCTGAAGTTTTTTTGAATCACTGAATTTTTTTAATTACCCTGTAATCGCATGAATTGATTCCAAAATCTAGTGTTGACATACATGTAGTATTTTTCTTATATAATCTTTAATGAATTTAGAGTAATTGTATCAAATTTCAAGTCGGTGGCAATTATTTTTGCTTTTTTTTGAATCGCCAAATTAATTAAACGTTTTCGCAAATGTAAGTTCTGATCACATGAAATTACCCCAAACTCTAATGATGTATTTCACATTAATGTTTCGAATGAATTTGAAGTAATTTTAAAAAGTTTTAAATCAAAAGTTATTGTTCTTATTTTTTTTTCTAATCAGCAGAATGATTTTAATTTTTCTCAAATCACCTGATTATTATAAAATATAGTAATATAATATAAGCAGTTTTTCCAGAATCAATATATAGAATGAATTTAGAGTAATTTTAGAAAATTAAAACTTTAAGGGGAATTACCAGCCCTATGACTGATTGCTTATTTTAGTTTTACGTCTTTTTTCGGAACTTGAAATTTTTTACCAAATTATGTTGTCGATGGAATAAATAATTCACTACAAATTGTCAAAACCTTGTCTTGTCTATGAAGATCAATGATTACCTCGTTTATTTATTGAACGTGAATGTAAGAGGAAGTTACATCGATGTTCATAAATAATTCACTTTGAAATATGCTGCACGGATTGTTTATAGACGGCATCTTTTAATCTGCAATATTGACTAAGTAATTTGCTGAAATCAATAACGTCCATAATTTGTGTCTCAATTTATGTGTCTTTATTGATATTCTAAAATATGTTAGAGTTGCTAAGCTTTAACTGGCAACTACCATATAATCAGCATTTTATGTTAAAATACGTATTTTCTTTGATTCAAAAAGTGTCATCAGTATATTCTTGTAACGTATAATACTATATTGATTGTTTATTTTTATATGTGCTTTTTACATTATATATTTCTCGTTGTATCACTATTATTTAATATAATTCTGATAATAAATTTAGTGAAGCTATTAGTGTGGACGGCCAACAAGCGTACCAGAGGAAGACCACCTACGCGTTGGACCCATGACCTAAGAAAGATCGCAAATAACTGTATCCAGGTAACTCAAGACAGAAGACGACGAAGTGCTATGGAGGAGACCTATATCCAGCAGTGGACGAAACAGGCTGGTTGATGATGTTGAATAAATTTAGTTATAATTCATCTCATCACTCTTTATCGTCAAGACATATTTCTTATGCATAAAACAACCTTTGTTCCATCTGCCATAAATCCACCCATTCTAAAACACATACGTGCAGATTTCACACACACTCACATTCAACACGCTCGTATTAATAAATAAAAATTCGCTTAAATAATTTACGAATATCGCCTGCAATATAGCGATGGTGCTCTAAATAATTGAATAGGATCACGTGGGAAAAAGCTTAAACTACGAAGCAGTAGATGTATGTGATCCCCCCCTTAGAGGTACGGGGGAGGGCGGTGGAAAGTTACGAAACACAAAAGCTTTCCAAGCGTGTTTCACGTTAAAATCGCTTGGGGGGCACATACGACTCGGTTGTTACTGCACCGCGAAGAATTCAAAGGGTTCATAATCATCAAGGGACTGTTATGTTAATGGACCGAGTAAAAATTTCACTGAAAACGTTTGTTGATTTTGTTTCAAAGCCGGACAACATGGGATTGGATATCATAATATTGAACAAATTGGAAACAATCTTACTTGTTGCAGAAAGCATTAAATAAATTCAATAAAACGAAATGTAGCCTGAATATATGAATATTCAGCCTGTTCGTGACTCTACAACATTAAGTCTTACTAAGACTACAAACAAATAACTTATTGAAACAACTACTTCCCTGGCTAGTGCCACGCCGGATATTGAATGATACAAAAGAAATTTGCATGTTATTACTAGTACACTATTACCCTCCACCGTTTTAACGCACTTGTCGCCCTTGATAGCTAATATACAATTTTCGTGGATAGTACTTAAATCGACTGGAAATGCCGAAAACGATTAAATGTATGCAATAGAAAGTAGGAATTTATCAACAAAGGAATACCTAAACAATAGAAAAATTATCTCATTTTAGGCTTAGGTTATATTTTTTAACCCTTAGCTGATGAGAGTTTATAATAGTCACAACCATCGCTTTAAAGACAACTAAAATTATCTCATTTATGAACTCATCTTATGGTACATGCGCCAGGAACTTTGAATATTACGCCATGCGCTCCTGCTACGATTCGATCTTACGGAAATATTTTTAATGTCGCGAATATGGTGGCACGCATTAGCTAAGGGTTGATTTATAAAACCCAACAGAGCGTTATAAAAAGATAAAATAATGATTACAAATTTTAAATGTATGGACAACATATGGATCGTGAAATATACTCAAGGAAAAATAAATTAAACACTTGAAATCAGTGAAATTTCGACCATTTTCAAACCGCCTTAAGTCGGCGAAAAACTTTGAAGTGTCTTTTTTAAAGTCGTGCATGTGAAATTAAACGTAACCCCTTCCGCCCCATAGAACATTAGTGGCCGAAAATATCGAACCCGAACTAGGCCTAACGGTGACTTTTGATTTTTTGAAAATAGACGAAATTTCGTAAAAGTGTTAAGGTAAATAATTATTTAAACAAATATGAAAAACATGTGTCATTTTTTTAAGCTTAAATATTGTAAACAAAGCCCCATAGAATATTTGTGGTCGAAAATATCGAACCCAAACTACGCCTAACGATGACTTTTGATTTTTTGAAAATTGACGAAATTTCGTATAAGTGTAGGTAAATAATTATTTAAACAACAATGAAGAATATGTGTCATTTTCTCAAGCCTAAATATTATAAACAAAGCTTCATAGAACATTTGTGACTGAAAATATCGAACCTAAACTACGCCTAACGATGACTTCTGATTCTTTGAAAATTTACTATGTTTCGGTAGATGTCTTATCAAAAAAATCGGGGTAAATCCTAAGGTAAAAGCTTATTGTTATTACTATGGTACTACAGCTATTTTATTAATCATGAATTTTAATCCATTTTCTATAAATTAGTAAAGATTACTTAGAAATTTACTAACGGCAAAAATGGTGGATGCGCCGGATTCGTGACTGAAATTTATGGCCAACTTCCAGTCGGTTCAAACACAAGTTATCGATTTGAGAGAAATAAAAATATCGTTGAGAATTAAACTGACAATAACTTTTATTTGGGCTAAATTTAAAAGACTCAAATTAAATATAAAAATAATTGCTATCGACTTGAAACTTTCCAAAATTACTCAAAATTCATTCCAAATTGATTTCTTAAAAAAATATATTTGCGCCAATTCTAGATTTTTGGAAATTTTGATATGCTCAGTGTGCAACAGTGTAAAAATTTGAACCAATTTTGGAGACTCAAAATAAATATGACAACAATTACTATCGACTAGAAACTTTCCAAAATTATTCAAAATTAATTTGAAATTGATTTCTTAAAATGCCACATTCATAACGTTACTAGATTTTTTAAATCTTGATATGCTCCATGTGTAGAACAGTAAAAAATAGAACCAATTTTGGAGACCCAAAATAAATATAAAAACAATTGCTATCGACTTAAAACTTTCCAAAATCACTCAAAATCCATTCAAAATTGATATCTTAAAATGCCATATTTATATCGTTTCTGGATTAAAAAAAAATGTATAAAATTGTAAAAAACAGAACTAAGGTTGGAGACTCAAAATAAATATAAAATCAATTCCTATAGACTTGAAACTTTCCAAAATTACTCAAAATTCATTCCAAATTGGTTTCTTGAAAAAACTGTATTCGCATCATTTCTAGATTTTTGGAAATTTTGATATGCTCAGTGTGTAAAATTGTAAAAATTTGAACCAGTTTTGGAGACTCCAAATAAATATGACAACAATTGCTATCGACTTGCAACTTTCCAAAATTACTCAAAATTCATTACAAATTGGTTTTTTAAAAACTATATTCGCACCATTTCTACATTTTTTGAAATTTTGATGCGGTCGGAGAGTAAAATTGAAAAAAAAATTAATCAATTTTGGAGATTCAAAATAGATATAAAAACAATTGCTATCGACTTGAAACTTTTCAAAATCACTCAAAATTGATATCTTAAAATGCCACATTCGTGATTATACGGGATTTTTGAAAATTTTAATGTGTGTAAAATTGTAAAAAATAGAACCAATGTTGGAGACCCAAAATAAATATAAAAACAATTGCTACCGACTTCAAACTTTCCAAAATTACTCAAAAGTCATTCCAAATCGATTTATTGAAAAAACTGTATTCGCACCTTTTCCAGCTTTTTGGAAATTTTGATGTGATCGGAGTGTGAAATTGAAAAAAAAATTGAACCAATTTTGGAGACTCGAAATAAATATAAAAACAATTACTTTCCGAAATTCATTCCAAATTGATTTCTTAAAAAAAAAACTGTATTCGCACCAATTCTGGATTTTTGGAAATTTTGATGTGATCAGAGTGTAAAGTTGTAAAAAAATAGAACCAATTTTGGACAGGCGCGCACCCAGAAATTTGAATTTTTTTTTTATTAAAAACTGGAAATATATTAATATTTCTTGAAAATTTTATTAATATTCATCGCGGAGTTTTCGAGATAATTAAAGAAAATGGTTGGGAAGTTTGCGTTTTGCAAAGCTAAGTTTTGAAATTTCAGAAAAATTAGTGATTAACAATTTTTGAAATTATCTTTTGTTTAAAAACTACAAATGTCTTAAATGTTTCTTAAAATTTTTAATATGAATAGTCGCAGAGTTTTCGAAAGAATTAAAGAAATCTTTTGGAAAGTTTGCATTTTGCAACGCGGAGATTTTGATTGAAAATTTTAGGATAATTGGTGATAACCAATGAGTGGAATTATCTTTTGTTTAAAAGCTGCAAATGTCTTAAATATATCTTGAAAATTTTACTAAGATTATTCGCAGGGTTTTAATTGAAGAAATCTTTTGGAAAGTTTGCATTTTGCAACGCGGAGATTTTGATGGAAAATTTTAGGAAAATTAGTAATAACCAATGAGTGGAATTATCTTTTGTTTAAAAGCTACAGATGTCTTAAATATTTCTTGAAAATTTTATTATGATTCATTGTGGAGTTTTCGAGGAAATTAAAGAAATCTGTTGGAAAGTTTGCATTTTGCAAAGCAGCGATGTTGATGGAAAATTGCTGGAAAACTAGTGATAAACTATTTTTCTCAATATTTATGGATTTGAAGGAAATATCATTTTCGGTCAAAATTGAAAAATACATTATTCCTATTTTTTGAGTCATTGTAACATGTACGCGAAAACATGATAATTATATCGCAAAATTTAATATTTAAAATTTGACATTCTGGTATACAATTTATCATTTATCAACACCAAAATTTGATATTGTTGTATAGAATTTATCATTCTTCAAGAATCCGTCAAAATAAAAAAAATATGTTTTACCTAGTTTTTGTAACCATTCTGGTGAAGAATTCATTTTTTTTTTAATTTGTTAAAACCTAAAAAAACACGATAGTGATCTTTTTGTAATGTATTTATTGGTGTTACATTATCATTTCCTTGATGGTAATTTGCATCGAGAGGGTAGTAATGAATAGATTTCTGGGTTAATCCTCGCGTACTATTTGATCTGATAAATAATATAATCGTCCATTCTGGGAATTCCCATTATTTACTTGTTTACCCATGAGCTGTTTTTTGTTTGGCGCCCTAACAGCTGAGGATCTCAAGTATTAACGAAGCACGTTACTGGTAAGCGATGCCTAATTGAAGTAATTTGGTAATTAGGTCGTTAGATGGTAATTGTCTCCTAATGGGACGTGACGCGCGCTTTATGCCGTGAAAGAGGGATTGGAAGGGGTTAAGTTAAGGTTCCTCTTGTATCGGCGGTCCGCGTTTGTTGTTCTTACCCATGGATGAGCGGGATGCTTCTGTACTACCGCATTGTGTGGCACTTTCATCTCAGAGTCCCCAGTTACACATAACTCCCGCGCCGAGGTCGTGTTTCGCTGTTATGGTCGATGTCGGCGACGGTTCGCAGCAGTGCGACATCCGGGTTGCCCTATGGGGATGTTGCGCCGCGACGGGACCGCGCACCACGTACACCAAACACGACACACGTCCGCTTGCAGCACTTGTGCTCGCTGCTGCCGCGCGAGTACTCGCGTCCCCGCCACCAATGCCACCGCCGACGCCGACGCCGACGCCAGTCGATAAACAAGGAAGCGACGCTTGCGCGTCTAAGGGATGATGCACACGTACGCGGCGGGATTACTCATTCGCGATCGTGAGCATCGATCATCCCAGTCGATTGCCCGGGAATGCCGTATCGTACGCTCAATTATTTATTCGATTAATTGATGGTGCTAAGGTTTCCCCAATCCCAATCCCAATCCCAATACCGACGCTCGTAAAACAGATGAATTAATAAAAATGTTCGGACGCCTTAACAAATCTCATGTATTATTTCGAGCTATCCGTACATTCCGAAAATCATTTATTCGCACGACGTACAAAAACGTGACGCAGATGATAACACAAAATAATAGTATATTACATACCTAGAGTTGTAATTATCAAATTACATGCAATTTCACGCGCGCCTGATTTCTTTACAACCTCGCGTTATGTACTATACAAAGCCAGGAGTTTATTTACTCGGTTAGTGTTATAACCAATATTTTGTAATTAAATGTCACTGTCACTTTTGATTTTTAGAGACCAACAGATTGGTGAAAATAGTTCGTAATCTATCAATTACAAAGTGGGAATAGGGAAGCTCGAAATTTCAATCGGGGTTGTTTCTAGTGTGATTATCTTGAAATCTATTGAGGGGGTATTTTCAGATTTTTGCAGTATTTCGAAGAGTTGTCCATTTTGAGTAAATTTTGAAAGTTTCAAGTGTGTGACAATTGTTTTTAATTTTTTTTTCAACCGCTTGGAAAAATTTGAAGCTCGAAATTTCAATCGCGGTTGTTTCTGGTGTGATTATCTTGAAATATATTGAGGGGGTATTTTCAGATTTTTACAGTATTTCGAAGAGTTGTCTATTTTGAGTAAATTTGGAAAGTTTCAAGTCTGTAGCAATTGATTCTATATATTTTTTTCAACCGTTTGGGGAAATTTGAAGCTCGAAATTTCAATCGGGGTTGTTTCTAGTGTGATTATCTTGAAATTTATTGAGGGGGTATTTTCAGGTTTTTACAGTATTTCGAAGAGTTGTCTATTTTGAGTAAATTTGGAAAGTTTCAAGTCTGTGGCGATTGTTTTTATATTTTTTCAGCCGCTTGAAGAAATTGGAAGCTCGAAATTTCAATCGGGGTTGTTTCTGGTGTGATTATCTTGAAATCTATTGGGGGTATTTTCAGGTTTTTACAGTATTTCGAAGAGTTGCCCATTTTCAGTAAATTTGGAAAGTTTCAAGTCTGTGGCAATTGTTTTTATATTTTTTTTCAGCTGCTTGGAGAAATTTGAAGCTCGAAATTTCAATCGCGGTTGTTTCTGGTGTGATTATCTTGAAATCTATTGGGGGGTATTTTCAGGTTTTTACAGTATTTCGAAGATTTGTCTATTTTGAGTAAATTTGGATAGTTTCAAGTCTGTCACAATCGTTTTTATATTTTTTTCAGCCGCTTGGAAAAATTTGAAGCATGAAATTTCAATCGGGGTTGTTTCTGGTGTGATTATCTTGAAATCTATTGAGGGTGTATTTTCAGGTTTTTACAGTATTTCGAAGAGTTGTCTATTTTGAGTAAATTTGGAAAGTTTCAAGTCTGTGGCAATTGTTTTTATATTTTTTCAACCGCTTGGGGAAATCGGAGAAAAAGTCCTAAAAAACTAGTCCTGAACAAAAATGTCTCGATAGGAAAGTCCTCAACAAAGAGTATTGGCAAAAAAATGGTGCTTCAAGAAGACCAGAAATAAAGTCCTGAAGAAAGAGTTCTCACAAAAAATGTCCTGAGAAAAGTCCTGGAGAAACAGTTTTGGAAATAAAGTCTTGAAAAAAGAGTCCTGTTAAAAAATTGAGAAAAAGAGTCGTGAAAAATGTCCTGAAAAAAGTACTGCAAAAAGAGTCCTGAAAAATGAAGTCTTCATATAAAACACCAGAAATAAATGTCCTTAAAAAAATTCTGAAATAAGTCCGAAAAAGAGACCTAAAAAAGTCCCAAAGGAAAGTCCTAAAATAAGTCCTAAAGAAAGTCTTGAAAAAGTTCCGAAAAGAGTCCTGATAAAATATCCTGAAGAAATGTTCTGTAATAACAGTCTTCAAAAAGATTTATGAAAATAACATCGTAGAAAAATCCTTGTAAAAAGAGCATTAAAAAAGACCTGAAAAAGTTCTGGAGAAATTAATAATAATAATAATAATAATAATAAAGTTTATTTACGGTAACCACCTTTGTATACATAAAATACAAAATATATAATAATAAAATAAAGTATGTGAAACATTTCAACTTAATGAGTACATCCATTACAAAGAAACAACATATAAATGGTAGAGATCAAAATTGACATAAAAGTTATATAATGCTTAAGTTATATAATATTAAAATCGTGAAAGTAAAGAATACCAAAAATAAATACAAATTTCATTATATAAATTTCAAGTTTCTTTTAAAACGATTAAATGAATTGTCAAATAAATCAAACCAGTCATGGCAATTAAATTCATTTCCAAGTGTAGTTAGCCGAGAAATCGAATTGTTGTGACCAGATACAGTATTGTGGGTGTTTTGGTAGAAAAGAGTAGTTGATCGAGTCCTTCTATTAGGAGTATGAAACAAAAACATTTTTAAAATATTTAAATTCTCCTGAAAAAAATCCCAAAAAGAGTCTTGAAAAAAAGTACGGAACAAGAAGTTCTGAGAATTAATCCTATAAAAAATGTTCTGAAATATAGTACTGAAAGAAGTTTTGTAAAGTAGGCTTGAAAATAAATTCCCGTTTAAATAATTCTGAAAAATGTGATGAAGAAAAGTCCTGAACAAGAGTTTCTTAAAAAAATTTCAAAAAAGTCCTGGAGGAACAGTCCTGGAAATAAAGTCGCGAAAAAAAGAGTATTGATAAAAGCCGTGAAAAAAATTCCTGAAAAATAGCCTTCATACAAAATACCAGAAATAAATGTCCTGAAAAAGAGTCCTAAAAAGTCCTTAAAGATATCCTGAAGAAAGTTCAGAAAAGGAGTCCTGATGAAATATCATAAAAAAATTGCCTGAAAATAACATGTTTAAAAAATAAACAAAAAAATTTCTGAAAAAAGGCATTGTAAAAAGTCCTTAAAAAAAGTCTTGAAAAAAGTCTAAAATAAGTCTTTAACAAATTTTCTGAAATAAAAAGATTTGAAAATAGTCTTGAGAGAAAAATGCTAAAAATATCTGAAAAAGTCCTTAAAAAGCTCCAAAAAAGGTAATGAAAAGATAAATTCTAAAAAATGTCATTCTGAAAAAATTCTCAAAATAAGTCCTCAACAACGAGTTCTTTAGAAAGTCCCGAAAACGTCCCGAGAAAAAATTCTGTTAGTAAAATTTTGAAAAGAAATCCTGAAAATAAAGGTCCTGAAAGAGAATGTCCTAAAAATAAGTCGAAAAAAATTTCTTAAAGAGTCCTGAAGAAGAATCCTCGAAGAAAGGTCTTTAAAAAAAGTCCTTGAAAAGACCTGAAAAAAGTTCTGAAAAAGTTGTCCTGAAGTCCCAAAAAGGCTAAACGAACAAAAAACTGTTAAGGTAAATATTCGGAAATACGAAATTTTACCAAAAGCTTTTCAGTATCTTGGATTCTCAAATAACACATGTTCAAAGTTTCATGGTTATTTCTGTATTAGTTTTTGCAGACCCACAGCACATACACACACCTACACACACACACACACAGAGAGAGAGAGACACATTTTTTTTCCAGAAATTCCTGAAATGGCGTCTAGGGACCCCAAAGCGGATATTTCCGTAAAAAAAAAATTTGAAAATTTTTTCACGTTGACAATACTTTCGGTACTTCGTAACGGAGAAAGTAAAAATTGATTTTCACAATTTATAAGGATAAAAAGCGAAAAATAATGTTTTTTATCTTATTTTGATTATGAATAAAAAAATTGAAATAATTTTTAATTTTTTTTTAATTTTTAGGCTTTCTGAATTTATGAGGCCAGAGGTGCGCACCTCATACGCCTGTTCGTAAATCCGCAACGTGAATTTCACCAAATTATTAAAAACTCCCTCGAGTAGCTGCTAAGTAAAATTTCCTTATAAAATCGGTTGTTTTCAATTAAACTGAAATTGCTAGGGATATTGTGTTAATATTGATTTTATGTAGGTGCTGAAATCGTGTGTTAATATTTACAATTACTAAGTGAAGCGGAAATTAAAATATCTAGATGGGAGTTTTCCACGGTCCGCTTTCCACTTTCGCTGTTTCGGAAAAGTTGGCGTTGGAAATATTTCCCGCATTCGTGCGCAAATATATCACATCCGTGGATAGTTTGAAGGTAGCAAAGACTGTATTTGAGGAAAGTTCGCGAGATATAAATCATCACGGATAGGGTAAGTGCTCATCGGTCTGAAAGTGAAATTACAAGTTCCCCGCAAGTGCAGATGGGTGTAGAAATGATCGAACATTTTTTTCAAAGCTATTGATGGGTAAAATATGATAGTAAATTATGTTCTTAGTGCTTAGGAATAATGTTGTAAGTTTAAAAGGATTTATTTTGGTAATGGACTTGTTTTAGTTCAACAGCGGATCCTAAATGTAATGATGAAAATTCTGAAATTGTTTTCTATCTGTCTGTTTATCCCTGTTTCAGTAACGGTTATAATAATTACTAAGACTAAAAAATAACTAGTAGTAACAATGTGAAACAAAGAGAATCTCAGATTTTATTTTTTTCTGATTTTCCAGTAACGGTTACAATAGTATTAAAAGATAACTAGTTATTTAAATGGTTATTGAAAGTAACCTCAGAACACTTTACTCAGTAATAATGTTTAATAAAGTGAATCTCAAACTTTAACATTTTTTTTCTGATTTTCCAGTAACGGTTACAACAGTACTTCAAAATAACTAGTTATTTAAATGTTTAATGAAAGTAACCTCAGAAAACTTTACTTAGCAACAATGTAATAGTGCAACAAAGTGAATCTCAAATTTTAACATTTCTTTTTCTGATTTTCCAGTAACGGTTACAACAGTACTTCAAAATAACTGGTTATTTAAATGTTTAATGAAAGTAACCTCAGAAAACTTTACTCAGCAACAATGTAATAGTGTGCAACAAAGTGAATCTCAAATTTTAACATTCCTTTTTCTGATTTTCCAGTAACGGTTACAACAGTACTTCAAAATAACTGGTTATTTAAATGTTTAATGAAAGTAACCTCAGAAAACTTTACTTAGCAACAATGTAATAGTGTGCAACAAAGTGAATCTCAAATTTTAACATTTCTTTTTCTGATTTTCCAGTAACGGTTACAACAGTACTTCAAAATAACTGGTTATTTAAATGTTTAATGAAAGTAACCTCAGAAAACTTTACTCAGCAACAATGTAATAGTGTGCAACAAAGTGAATCTCAAATTTTAACATTCCTTTTTCTGATTTTCCAGTAACGGTTACAACAGTTCTTCAAAATAACTATTAATTTTAATGGTTATTGAAAGTAACCTCAGAAAACTTTACTCAGCAACAATGTAATAGTGTGCAACAAAGTGAATCTCAAATTTTAACATTTCTTTTTCTGATTTTCCAGTAACGGTTACAACAGTACTTCAAAATAACTGGTTATTTAAATGTTTAATGAAAGTAACCTCAGAAAACTTTACTTAGCAACAATGTAATAGTGCAACAAAGTGAATCTCAAATTTTAACATTTATTTTTCTGATTTTCCAGTAACGGTTACAACAGTACTACAAAATAGCTATTTAAACGGTTATTGAAAGTAACCTCAGAAAACTTTACTCAGCAACAATGTAATAGTGCAACAAAGTGAATCTCAAATTTTAACATTCCTTTTTCTGATTTTCCAGTAACGGTTACAACAGTTCTTCAAAATAACTATTAATTTTAATGGTTATTGAAAGTAACCTCAGAAAACTTTACTCAGCAACAATGTAATAGTGCAACAAAGTGAATCTCAAATTTTAACATTCCTTTTTCTGATTTTCCAGTAACGGTTACAACAGTTCTTCAAAATAACTATTAATTTTAATGGTTATTGAAAGTAACCTCAGAAAACTTTACTCAGCAACAATGTAATAGTGTGCAACAAAGTGAATCTCAAATTTTAACATTCCTTTTTCTGATTTTCCAGTAACGGTTACAACAGTTCTTCAAAATAACTATTAATTTTAATGGTTATTGAAAGTAACCTCAGAAAACTTTACTCAGCAACAATGTAATAGTGTGCAACAAAGTGAATCTCAAATTTTAACATTTCTTTTTCTGATTTTCCAGTAACGGTTACAACAGTACTTCAAAATAACTGGTTATTTAAATGTTTAATGAAAGTAACCTCAGAAAACTTTACTTAGCAACAATGTAATAGTGCAACAAAGTGAATCTCAAATTTTAACATTTCTTTTTCTGATTTTCCAGTAACGGTTACAACAGTACTACAAAATAGCTATTTAAACGGTTATTGAAAGTAACCTCAGAAAACTTTACTCAGCAACAATGTAATAGTGCAACAAAGTGAATCTCAAATTTTAACATTCCTTTTTCTGATTTTCCAGTAACGGTTACAACAGTTCTTCAAAATAACTATTAATTTTAATGGTTATTGAAAGTAACCTCAGAAAACTTTACTCAGCAACAATGTAATAGTGCAACAAAGTGAATCTCAAATTTTAACATTTCTTTTTCTGATTTTCCAGTAACGGTTACAACAGTACTACAAAATAGCTATTTAAACGGTTATTGAAAGTAACCTCAGAACACTTTACTCAGTAATAATGTTTAATAAAGTGAATCTCAAATTTTAACATTTTTTTCCTGATTTTGTAGTAACGGTTACAACAGTACTTCAAAATAACTAGTTATTTAAATGGTTATTAAAAGTAACCTCAGAAAACTTTACTCAGCAACAATGTAATAGTGTACAACAAAGTGAATCTCAAATTTTAACATTCCTTTTTCTGATTTTCCTGTAACGGTTACAACAGTACTTCAAAATAACTAGTTATTTAAATGGTTATTGAAAGTAACCTCAGAAAACTTTACTCAGCAACAATGTAATAGTGTGCAACAAAGTGAATCTCCAATTCTAACATTCCTTTTTCTGATTTTCCTGTAACGGTTATAACAGTACTTCAAAATAACTAGTTATTTAAACGGTTATTGAAAGTAACCTCAGAAAACTTTACTCAGCAACAATGTAATAGTGTGTAACAAAGTGAACCTCAAATTTTAACATTTCTTTTTCTGATTTTCCAGTAACGGTTACAACAGTATTACAAAATAACTAGTTATTTAAATGCTTATTAAAAAAGTAATTGTGGAGGCTTTCACTTCGTGATACATTATGAATAATTCAAATAAAACGAATAACTTTGTTAGTATCACTTTATTAACTTGGAGTAGTTACTATAGTTTCGACAATTTCAGCTTGTCATTTTCAAACTATAGTTTGAATAATATAGTTTCGACAATTTCAGCTTGAAATTGTCGAAACTATAGTAACTACTCCAAGTTAATAAGGTGATACTAACAAAGTTATTCGTTTTATTTGGCTTATTAAAAGTAACCTCAGAAAACTTTACTCAGCAACAATGTAATAGTGTGTAACAAAGTGAATCTCAAATTTTAACATTTCTTTTTCTGATTTTCCAGTAACGGTTACAACCGTACTACAAAATAACTAGTTATTTAAACGATTATTAAGTATAACCTCAGAACCCTTCACTCAGTAACAATGTAGAAATGTTAATGATTTATTTTCTGATTTTCCAATAATGGTTACAATAGTTACTGTTTCTACAAAATAACTAGTTATTTAAACGGTTATTTAAAGTAACGTTTTTTGGGAAATTTTCGTTTTTTTTACTATAACTTCTGAACAAATCATGATAGCGTAATCTTGTAAATATAGAAAATTTCTATGCCTATCCAATTGCCTTATATTTTTATAAACCCCAAAATTACTTAATTCATTTCAATAACACCTTCCGTGTTCATATTCCTGTAATTTTTCTCTCGGCTAAAAGCTTATTTTCATTACATTCACTGCGGCGCAAATGGAATAAAATGTGCCATAAAGAAGTTCAACCCTCGCACATTCGGACCTTTGAAGAGCAACCGGGGGGCTAATTGTGCCGCCCTCGACTGCACAATTTCTGGCGGTCAAGGAACGCGACGCAGTGATCCATAAATCGACCCGCTTTCGCTATCGCGACAATTCCGACGGTCACTTTCGTCTCTAATGGTTAATGTCGTCGGCGAGAGGGAAAGTGATTAACGACGGGACGGATATGTTGATATTTTCATTAAAAAGTTGTTGTTAGGTGTAGTTTGTATATTGGGTTGTCTATGTTAAATAGTGAAAAAATTGGTTTTAAGAGAGTTTTTCTACTTTGGATTACTAATTGACTTATTTTTAGATCAAAAGCAGTAATAAAGGTTGGTGGGTGGGCCGTATCCTACTATCCAATCAGTTCACCACAAAGTAAGGTTGTACAAATTGTCCGATTAATTAAGAGCAGCAAAACTAATACTTATTTTGATTATTTGAATTTTACCTGAGAAACTATTGCTTTCGAATTCAATGGTTGGATTGTAGAATAGGCCGCACCCACCATCCTCGAATTTAAGTAAACTTTCACTACAAACATTGTTTTTGGTGGTTTCTAATAAATGGACAATAAACGATTACGTTAAACATTCACTACTGATGTACAAAATTTATTTTGAACAAATTTTCTCGTATTTCATAACGGAGGAAGTAAAAAAGACATAATAATAAAGTTCTTTGATTCAGATAGGAAAACGTAAGTGTTCCTAAGCTACAATCGACAAAAAGTCACATTAGGGCGGAAGAACAAGCGCCCAGTCGCCTTAATGCGTTTTTCTCCAGACCGTATTCACGGCATTTACTAGAATTTCTCAGCTAGCAGGTCGAAGCTGTGCCAACACTAAAATACCGGGATTTAGTTTATCCAGAATTTAATCAAATTGCTCGCAGCCCGGTTATCTCTGAAAATAACGAGTGCAGTTCATAAGCGTTGATTGTAATCCGTGCAGTTTGTTCAAAGTTTGTAGTTGAAATCGAACGGAAGTTTACGAGTTAATCGAAAAAGTTTTACGTAAATATTCTTAAGTGCAGTTGAAAGTTTCCGCGTAATGAAGCGAGGTAAATTTAACAGGAAATTGATTGTATATGAATCAGATTTTATTTTAAAATTATAATTTTTGAGTAAATGTAAATCATCGTATCCTTTCAAGTCCACAAACAAGTCTTGTTTAGAAACCTATATACAGTGCGCGACTAAAGTATGGAATATATTCAGTAAAACCGAAATAAAATATTTTTGGCAAAAATTCTCGCACTGGTCGATTTTCTTTTATAAAAATACACATTTTGCATGAATTTCGATTTGAGGGATCTTTTCACTCGAAAAATTTCTTATGTAACATATATACTTCCAGTTCGACAATGAAACGATCTCTCAATATCAAAAACAAAAATAGGGCCATTTAAAAACAAAATTACTCACGCAGCCAGTATTGTCAAAATTATGGAAAACATTGTTCCGATGAATGGAAGTTGTCTGCCCGGGAAAGCAACCGAAAACAAATCTCAAGTCCTGCATAGGGAATTGATCACATTTTAATGCCTTTATGGTGGATCGAGTCGACAAAATTTTTCCAACTCCGTAGACATTGTCAAAGTTGGACATGGTTTCCTGAAAAAAACTTTTCTTTTTCACAGGGGCGCTAGAGGGGGGCCGAAGAGGTTACGTTTGGTTTCGCATACATGACTTTAAAGAAGGCACTTCAAAGTTTTTTTCCCTTAAAGGTTCATCAAAATCGATTGAAAATACGCCGAGTTATGACGGTTTGAAAATGGTCGAAATTTCACGAATTTCAAGTGTTTCATTTTTTTTCCTCCAGTGTATTAATGCGTTGATGTGATTATTTTACGGTTGAACATAGGCATTAACAATCATATATTCAGAGTTAAACCCTGTAGCCCAATTTCGTCTTAAAACCATGTACGGGAATGGTTTGATAATCGAATTCTGCGACCTGATATTCTATTAAAGGCAATTGTCTTGGTACATATTGGTAAGCGTGTTCCGTGACGAATACAAACTATGACAAGTACATCCGCCACTTGTTATATTTGTCGTATATACATTATCTTAGAGGCAACGTAAATTAACAAATATTTATCTTTATCTATCTGATGGAAGGTTGATCTTTGAAGTCATGTAAAGATTACAGACTGATCTTCAAAACCATGTCCAGGTAAAGATTGGTAACCGTATTCGATGACTATGGACCTTATATTTTTACGAGACACGGAAGTTCTTAAAATTCCTAGAACATTACGTTCTTTCACGAAGGTGAATTCAAAATTCGTCGAATTGGTGAAGGCAGGGCCACGCCAAGCGGGGGTGTTAGGGGTGCCCCGGGCCCGGGCGGCAGGTCTTAGGGGCGGCTGGGCTTAAGAAAAGCCCTCTTGGCTTGGCGCCCACCAAATCTTATTGGTTTTTACAATTTGCAAACTATTTATTTAAAATTGGCGCTCGTAGAAAAAATCAATCCACCTAAAATATGTTTTTTCGTAACACGTACCTTCGTGAAATAGGACATGATTGTTTATTCTTTTCGTGCGGATGCAAGCGGATATTTCTGAACAATTTTGTAAATGTTTGAAATTTGCACTTGTTTTGGATTTTCCGAAAATCAACGCTTTCTCGATTTTTAAGTTCCGGAAATGACAAAAATCGCATTTGGCGACGATTATTTGGAAAACCAAGCAATTTAAACGCTTTAATTAAAAAAAATATGAAAGCTCAATCACTTCTGAACAATTTTGTAAAAGTTTAAAGCTTTCTCGATTTTTGAGTTCCGAAAATGATAAAAATTACCGTTGGCAACGATTATTTGGAAAACCAAGCAATTTACACGCTTCAATTAAAAAAAAATGAACGCTCAATCATTTCTGAACAATTTTCTACAAGTGTGAAATCTGCACTTGTTTTGGATCTTCCAAAAATCAACGCTTTATCGATTTTTGTGTTCCGGAAATGACAAAAATCGCCTTTGGTGACGATTATTTAGAAAACCGAGCAATTTACACGCTTTAATTAAAAAAAAATTGAAAGCTCAATCATTTCTTCACAATTTTGTAAATGTTTGAAATTTGCACTTGTTTTGGATTTTTCAAAAATCAATGCTTTCTCGATTTAATTTTTGAGTTCCGGAAATGACAAAAATCGCATTTGGTGGCAATTATTTGGAAAACCAAGCAATTTACACGCTTTATTTAAAACAAATATGAAAGCTCAATCATTTCTGAACAATTTTGTAAAAGTTTGAAATTTGCACTTGTTTTGGATTTTCCAAAAATCAACGCTTTCTCATTTTTTGAGCTCCGGAAATGAACAAAATCACCTTTGGTGGCAATTATTTGGAAAACCAAGTACTTTACAAGCTTTAATTTAAAAAAACATATGAAGGCTCAATCACTTCTGAACAAGTTTGAAATTTGCACTTGTTTTGGATTTTCTAAAAATCAACGCTTTCTCGATTTTTGAGTTCCAGAAATGACAAGAATCGCCTTTGGCGACGAATATTTGGAAAACCAAGCAATTTACACGCTTTAATTAAAAAAATATGAAAGCTCAATTATTTTTGAACAATTTTTACTTTCTCCGTTACGAAGTACGAGAAAGTATTGTGATCGTGATTTTTTTTTCAAAATTTTTTTTTACGGAAATATCCGTTTTGGGGTCCCTAGAAGCCATTTCAACAATTTCTGGAAAAAAAAAATTGTGTCTGTGTGTGTGTGTGTGTGTGTGTGTATCTGGCTCTGTGCGCTGTATCTCAAAAACTAATAGAGCAAATGATGAAACTTTCAACATAAGTCTTATTTGATAATCTGAAGAACTGAAAAGCTTTTGGTAAAATTTCGTACACCGGAAGTGAGTATTTACCTCAACTGTTTTTTGTTCTTTGCCAATATTTTCTTCAATATGAAAAATATCACAAAAACATTTAAACAAACATTGAAGACAACAAAGAAATGAACATTTTTTGCTTGAAAATATTTTTCCTAAAATCATTGCTATTCGAGAAAAAAAATATTTTTTTTTCAATTTTTGGTTTATAATTATGAAACGATAATAGTTACAGCAAATTTGTGTGAATAATAATTGTAAAGAATAAGATTTTTTCGAAATCTCGTTAGTTTTTGAGTAAACAGAGTTTTTGAATTTGAAGTATAATTTTTCCATGTTTCATAATTTTGACGTTTTAAACGTCAGTTTCATCCGAGTTTACGCAACGCTCGATGTACATTTAAAATATGATTCCAATAAACCATGAAAACGTAAATATGAATGGCTATGATACCATCAAGTCGGAGAAAGTAACATGATGGCCACATCACCATTTTTTTAGTGTAAAATTTTATCAGTTTTTCAAATTTTGGAAGTTTATCACGTAATATTTGGATTTTCCAAATTTAAAAGATTTTCAAATTTTCAAAATTAAGTTAGAGTAAAATTTCTTGATTGTCCTTCAGTTCTAAACATTTGTGGAGTATACTGATGTTATTAAATTTTTTCACATTTTTAAAGTTTATGTGAAGTTTTACTCGTCTTAATTGAAAATGGCATTAGTCGTTTTAAAACATCGTTTCAAGTTAAAGTCAAATTTGCTGAATATCCTTAAATTCAAAATATTTGTGGAGTTTACAGATTTTATCGAATTTTTTTCATGTGAAATATAATATTTTTAAAATTTTTAAAATTTATTAAATTTAAAAAAAATCATAATTTATTTCAAAATTAAGTTAGAGTAAAACTTCTTGAATGTCGAATTATAAAAATTTGTGGAGTATACTGATTTTATTAAATTTTTAAAATGAAATATATTTTTTTAAATTTTTAAACTTGATCAAGTGAAATATTTTTATTTTTCCAAATTTAAATTGTAATAAGTCGTTTTAAAATTACGCTAGAGTACAATTTCTTTAATATCCTTACATTCTAAACATTTGCAGAGTATACAGATTTTATAGTTTTTTTTTAGAGTGAAATTTAATATATTTTTCAAATTTTTAAAATTTATCATGAAATTTTTTACTTTCGCAAATTGAAATAGACAAATTAGTTTCAATGAAGTTATAGTAAAATTTCTTGAATATCCTTAAATTATAAATATTTTTAGAGTATACTAATTTGATTGAATTTTTTAGGGTAAAATTTCATTTTTTTTTGTATACTGTATTTTAATTTTACAAATTTGAAAGAATTATAACACGTTTCAAAATTAAGTTACAGTGAAATTCCTTATATGTCCTTAGATTTTTTAAATTTTTTGTACTGAAATTTAATATTTTTTCAAATTTTTAAAGTTTATCGTGCGAAATTTTAGGTTTTCAAATTTAAAAATTTGGAAATTATATTAGATAGACATTTTTTGAATATCGTTACATTCTAAATATTTGTGGATTGGTTTTATTGATTTTTTTTAGAGTGAAATGTAATTTTTTTTTTTTTATTAATGTGAAATTTTATTTTTGCAAATTGAAAACGTCATAAGGCATTTCAAATTTAGGTTAGGGGTGGTGGGTGGGTCCTTTCCTATTCTTCAATCAGTATATCACGGCCCTATTTTACCCTACAATGAGTTTATTACAAAACAAAATTTTACAAATTGTCCAATTTTCACGAGTAGCATTTCCATTCTCATCTCTTTGATTTTCTGGATTGTTATCTGAGAAGCTATTATTATTTTTATTTAAACTGGTTGGATTCTGGAATAGGGCCTACCCACTACCCTTCAACTACAAAATTGTTTTTGGTAGTTTTGTAATAAGTTACCAATGAAATTGTATTAACCTAAGCAAAGTTCCGTTTAAGCTAAAGTATGTATCAAGGGCGGTGGGTGGGCCCTATCCTACCCTTCAATCAGTTTATCACAAAACAAGGTTTTACAAATTGCACCATTATTAAGAGCAGCAAAGCTAATAGTGGCGCAAATTGCATACCGTGTAAACGTACCTTTAGACGCATACGATTGGTCATTGAGTGATATGAGTTCTAGACTGAATTCTATTTGCAGAGCCACTATTCACGTCTGCGCACTATCAATGTGACCTATATTAGGATTTAGCCAAATTTATACGGCTCGTGGGTTTTTTCTGGTACGGCTGAGGTAGCAAAGGTGGTAATACAGATAGGTGTGGTCTCTGCAACCGACCTTACCTATATTTGCACCTCTGTTACCTTGGCCGTACCAAAAAAAAAAACTCATGAATCGTCAAGTAAGTTTGTCTAATTTCGCCTACAATATTGAGAAGAAAAAGTCAACAAAAGTAATAAAAAAAACATTTAATACTATAAGCAATCTATATCACATTTATATAACACATGTATGTACAAAAAAAAGTATAAAAATACTAAATAAATTAAGAAAATCTACATAAAAGTACGATCCTAAAGGCAATACATAAAATACTTAAGAGCTACGAATGGCACTATGGTACAAATGTTAGATACACTCCTTGGCTATGCAAGCTCGGCTATCTCTTTTTCTATGTGTGGAATATAAAAAAGTGGTCCCATGAATAAATAATGAGGTTATTTACATTTTGATGAGTCGGGTTAGTTTTGTACGTTTTGCATAATGGCACTTACGCGCTTTTTATTTCTTGAATTGCCAACGTCCATTTTCTTACGTCTGCTGTAATGAGACTACATTTATTACCTAGGTACGTTTTCTTTGTCTCCTAGATGGGGACGGCTCGTGAACTTCCGTATCTGCTGCATGCTTGAAAATTGAATTGGACCGTTATCTTCTGCAAATTTTCACAAGCTGTCTACTGATAGTTAAAATTGTAAATTGTTGCAGATACATTACGAAATGTAATCTAAATATTAACACGTTCACTGCCCGTATCAGATGAACTGATTACCAGTCAAGCCTGTAAGGTTTAATGCAGTGACGGCTCTCGGCGGGGTGGACTCATGGTACGAGGTAGCAAAGGTGGTAATACAGATCTCTGCAGCGGACCCTAGTTATCTGTATTACCACCTCTGCTACCTCGGCCGCGAGCCGTCACTAGTTTAATCCTTTTAGTCCCGACCCCAGTTCGGGTTTTGATTTTAATGCGTCAAGTGGTAATCCCGAACTGAGTTCGTTTACACTGTTAATGAAATTAATTAAAATGTAACAAAATTAAAAAGTGTCATTGTGATCACTAAAAAAGTTAATGTCAAAAAACGCACCACGCCCCGCATTAAGACCAATACTACGCAAATGGTGCGTGGCCAGCAGTGAATGTGTTAATATTTCCTTTTCCTTAATTTAGATCCTAAAACGATGGAATGTAGGTGTAGAGAAATTAGAACGTTAGAAACACAAGATATAAACGGGGGAGCTTAGAAACTAAGGTTAGGTTTCATATGTGGGTGATGCGAGTCTCTGTGAGCCTTCTCTCCTATAAATTAATCATCCCGGGCTTGTTTCGAGTTAACAAGAACCCGTATTCGAGGAACCTTATCGCGCCTAGTTTTATACAATTATTACAAAAAAAAATGGGGATGCGAGATTACCGCGGCTTATAAAATATTTTCCGAGCCCGGCCTGTGGTGGTGAACGATGCGCGGTTTCCGGTGAGAGTGCGGCCTCGCCGAGTGCCTGCTTCCGGTGCTCAGTGTCGTGCTGAGGGTTGAAGGAATGTGGGAGTGCGTCGGCGGTGCGTAGCGCAGCGGTAAGGTTTGACACTTGACGGCCAGGGGTTTTCTCGGCCCCATTCTTCTAAGCACGCCTTTCCACGCTGTTACAGTTTTCATGGACCAGAGCCAGAAGAGCGTGCTGACGCCCACGAAAAGGGACATCAGATGCCTCAGCAGGAAAACCCAAACCACCGGCTTCTCGTGTCCCATCGTCCATATTTCGCGGGTGTTGTGCTCGTAGACGAAGCTGGCGAACACCCAGGCCGTAGGGATGATGTAGAGCGTGGCTAATGCGCCTAATATATCGCTGTCTTTTCTCGGGGTTGCTCCCGTCAACGGAGCGGCTGCTAAAGGTTGAGGTCTTTTCAATACGTAAAGGCAACCGATTACCAGAAGCAGTACTCCTAGCGTCAGGTAGATAGCTTGCGGTATTAAAACCAGAAGTAGAAGCGTGGTGTTGTTTTTATTTCCAACAAAGCACGTTCCTGTAACAAAAGAAAACAAAAATTAGAATAGTTCAGCAAGCTTTTGTATAGGTAAAGTACAAGCAAATATTTATTTGTCATTGATTAAATTTATGCACCCATCTTTAAGATGTTAAAGATCAGTCGTGCGCAACTATTTTCATTTCCGACCCTCCATTTTAAGTAAAATTTTTTCGCGACCCCCGGGTAGACAACGTAATCTAGTTGTCCATCTCACCCATCTCACTGTACCATCTATTTCAGGCAGGTGGCGTAACTTTACGGTGCCGAAAATACGGGGTCTATAGTCTATCCACGGTACACATAGAGTTGTAAAAACACCCACAATCGCCAACGCATCATCCTTACTGGCCGATTCGAAAAATTGCGGGAAATCCGCACTTCCAAATCACGCAGTACGAATGCAAATGGTTGACACGATCGTCAGCTGATTGCCTCATTGTATTGTCTGTTTGCGATCGAGTACCTTTCTGCTTGTTTCATTATAATGGCTCTATCTCCATCAAAACGACGCCGTGCGAAGCATTTATCAGTGTCCACCAAGGAATCTATACTTAATATTTTTAAGGTGTGTCAGGAAAATTATCCTGAACGCACCAAAGTTGAAAATGTGGTATTCACCGCAAATGCAGGAGGTACGTTCTTAATTTCTAAATGTACTGGTTCCATAGGCTATAATAATATATTTGTAGGTGTTTGTGTGGCCAGCGTTTATAACATACTCAGGGAACATCGATCAGCAAATAAATGTCAGCCTCCTAAAAACGTTCTACGAAACAATATACTAAGCAACATGCAGAGCACGACCAAGACAAAAACTGAACTTTTACAGTTTAGACTGTTCCTAACAGGTGGCGCCACTAGCACTGTTTAAATAAATGTACATAGTGTAAATCAGACTTTTGCTCAGAACAAATGGCGATTGTGGGCGTTTCTACAACTCTATGTGTACCGTGGACAGACTATAGCTCATAGATGCTTGTGATTTTTTAATTTTGATTGTTGCAACTTATTAACAAAAGATTAAAGGAGGTTGATTTAAATATGTTAATTTCTTTGTTATCTTCAAAATTTATTTAAACGTTTTGTAATATTATTCATATTAAAAATCTACTTTCGGTGTACGAAATTTTAACAAAATCTTTTCAGTTCTTCGGATTGCTTTATGTTTTTTCCAATATTCTTTTTTTAAATATGAAAAACATTACAAAAACTTTTAAACAAATATTAAAGGCAACAAAAAAAAATAACATCTATTGTTTGTAAATATTATTCACGAGAGAGAGAAAACATTTTTATTTACTTATTTTTACGTACAGATTTACAAAATTTCGTGAATGTTCGTTTGTACGGCTATACACCAGCGGTCTTTCTTTCATTATTGTATAAAAAAAGATTCAATGTTTACTATTTTTGGTCTATAATCATGAAATGTTATCTGTTACATCAAATATCTATTATATCATCAAATCGGATAAAGTAACATGATGGCAATCGGTAATTTTTATTGTTAAGCCTGGATTTTTCATTATTTTATTATCTTTGGCCTGTATTTTCGATTTGTTTGGTCTAAATTTTGGATTTTTTTGGCTTAAAATTTTGATTTATTCGTTGTAATTTTCGATTTTTTGGTCTGCATTTTTCATTTCTAAGCCTGAATTTTCGATTTTTGGTTTAAATTTTTGTTTTTTTGGCCTATGTTTTAGATTTTGTACCCTGAATGATTGATTTTTATGCGCGAAATTCTTACTTTCTCCATTACGAAGTACGAGAAAGTATTGTGATCGTGAATTTTTTTTTTCACAATTTTTTTTACGGAAATATCCGTTTTGGGGTCCCTAGATGTCATTTCAACAATTTCTGGAAAAAAAAAATGGTGATGTGGCCATCATGTCACTTTCTCCGACGATGGTATCATTTATATTTACGCTTACGTGGTTTATTTTCAATTTAAATCATATTTTAAATGTACATCGAGCAGATGAAGCTGACGTTTAAAACGTCAAAATTCTGAAAGATGACAAAATTATAATGCAAATTTAAAAACTGAGTTTACTCAAAAACTTAAGAGATTTTGAAAAAAACTTATTCTTTATAAGTTGTTCATTTTGGCATTCTCTACAATTATTATTCACATAAATTTGCTGTAACTATTATCGTTTCATAATTATAAACCAAAAATAAAAAAAAAATAAAAAATAATTTTTTTCGCGAATAACAATGATTTTATGAAAAATATTTTCAAGCAAAAGATGTTCATTTTTTTGATGTCTTCAATATTTGTATAAATATTTTTGTGATATTTTTCATATTTAAAAAAATATTGGAAAAAAAAACAAAAAACAGTTAAGGTAAACGCCCACTTCCGGTGTACGAAATTTTACCAAAAGCTTTTCAATTCTTCAGATTATCAAATAAGACTTATGTTCAAAGTTTCATATCAATTGCTCTATTAGTTTTTGAGATACAGCGCGCACAGACAGACACACACAGACACAAGAAATTGTTGAAATGGCACCTAGGGACCCCAAAACGGATATTTCTGTAAAAAAAAAAATTGAAAAAAAAATCACAATACTTTCTCGTACTTCGTAACGGAGAAAGTAAAAATTTGTGTTTGTGTGTGTGTGTGTCTCTGTCTGTCTGTCTGTCTGCCTGTCTGTAATAGAGCAATTGATATGAAACTTTGAACATACGTTTTATTTGAAAATCCGAAGAACTGAAAAGCTTATGGTAAAATTTCGTACACCGGTAGTGGGCGTTTACCTTAACTATTTTTTTGTATTTTCCCAATATTTTTCTTTAAATTAAAAATATCACAAAAACATTTCAACAAATATTGAAGACAGCAAAAAAGTGAACATCTTTCGCTTGAAAATATTTTTCATAAAATCATTGTTATTCGAGAATTTCTTTTTTTTCATTTATGGTTTATAATTATGAAACGATAATAGTTACAGCAAATTTAAGTTAATAATAATTCTAGAGAATGCCATAATGAACAACTTATGAAGAATAAGTTTTTTTTCGAAATATCTTTAGTTTTTGAGTAAATTGGGTTTTCAAATTTGAAGTATAATTTTTCCATCTTTCATAATTTTGACGTTTTAAACGTCAGTTTGATCCGAGTCTCCATTTAAAATATGATTTAAATTGAAAATAAACCACGAAAGCGTAAATATAAATGATACCGTCAACTCGGAGAAAGTAACATGATGGCCACATCACCATTTTTTTTTATATTCAGATCAGAATTTTAATTTTTTTCTTTGGCGGTATTTTCTACATAATTCTAGATTATTTACCTAATTTTATATTTTTTATTTTAATTTAGTCGTTCATTTTTTGCTTTAAGTTAAAATTTGACATTTACTTAGAAAAATAAAGTTGTGAGGGAATTATTTTAACCAACTACTTAATTTTTAATAATTTATTTTTACTACAGCATTTTTTTTATTTTGGATCTTTGGTCTGTATTTTCATTTTTTTTGTCTAAATTTTTGAGTGTTTATCCTAAATATTCCTCATTTTGTTCTATTTTTTTTTGCCCATGTTTCAGATTTCGCGTATCATAAATTTTGTTGCATTTTGGCTTTTAATTATTAATTTTTATGCGCGAATTTTTGATTTTTTTAGTAGTATTTTTGAGTTTTTGTTTAAACTGTATTTTAGATTTTGCAACCTACATTTTTTATATTCAGACGAGAGTTTTGAATTTTTTCTTTGGCTGTATTTTCTACATAATTCTAGATTATTTACTTAATTTTATATTTTTTATTTTAATTTAGGCGTTCATTTTTTGCTTTAAGTTAAAATTTCACATTTACTTAGAAAAATATAGTCGTGACGGAATTATTTTAACCAACTACTTAATTTTGAATATTTTATTTTTACAACCGCATTTTTTTTTATTTTGACCTATATTTTAGCTCTTTGGTCTGTATTTTCATCTTTTTGTCTAAATTTTTGAGTTTTTATTTATATTCTTCATTTTGATCTAATTTTTTTTTGCCCATGTTTTAGATTTCGCTGATCATAAATTTTGTTGCATTTTGGCTTTTAATTATTGATTTTTATGCGCGAATTTTAGATTTTTTTACTGGTATTTTTGAGTTTTTGTTTAAAGAACTGTATTTAAGATTTTGCAACCTACATTTTTTTATATTCAGACCAGAATTTTGAATTTTTTCTTTGGATGTATTTTCTACATAATTCTAGATTATTTACTTAATTTTATATTTTTTATTTTAATTTAGGCGTTCATTTTTGCTTTAAGTTAAAATTTCACATTTACTTAGAAAAATATAGTTGTGACGGAATTATTTTAACCAACTACTTAATTTGGAATATTTTATTTTTACAACCGCATTTTTTTTTATTTTGACCTATATTTTAGATCTTTGGTCTGTATTTTCATTTTTTTGTCTAAATTTTTGAGTTTTTAGCCTAAATATTCTTCATTTTGGTTTAATTTTTTTTTGTCCATGTTTTAGATTTTGCAGATCATAAATTTTGTTGCATTTTGGCTTTTAATTATTGATTTTTATGCGCGATTTTTTGATTTTTTTACTGGTATTTTTGAGTTTTTGTTTAAAGAACTGTATTTTAGATTTTGCAACCTACATTTTTTTATATTCAGACCAGAATTTTGAATTTTTTCTTTGGATGTATTTTCTACATAATTCTAGATTATTTACTTAATTTTATATTTTTCATTTTAATTTAGGCGTTCATTTTTGCTTTAAGTTAAAATTTCACATTTACTTAGAAAAATAAAGTCGTGAGGGAATTATTACTACTTCATTTTGAATATTTTATTTGTAGATCTACATTTTTTTTTATTTTGGCCTATATTTTAGATCTTTGGTCTCTATTTTAAATTTTTTTGTCTAAATTTTTGAGTTTTTAGCCTAAATATTCTTCATTTTGGTCTAAATTTGTATTTTTTTGTCCATGTTTTAGATTTCGCAGATCATAAATTTTGTTGTATTTTGGCTTTAAATTATCGACGTCGTGAACTTGAAAAATTGCAAGTCGATAGCAGTTGTTTGTATATTTTTCTTGAGCCACAATTTTCACAACTTTGCGTTACGTTCAAACGAAATCATTTCAACTTTAGGGCTTGCGGTATTTTATAGTAATTTGGCAAACATTTCGAGTAAATTTGGATTTATATTTTTTTTATCAAGATTTTTTTTCTTAATTATCAAAATGTATTATAATTTTTAAATTAAATTGTAGGATAATTCAATTTACAAATTATAATGAATTTTAATAATTAAGAAAAAATATTCTTGATAAAAAAAATATAAACAATTGCCATCAACTTTACTCGAAATGCTTGCCAAATTACTATAAAACACCGCAAGCCCCAGGATTGTAATTTTAGTAATTTTCATAAAATTGTAATTCCGTAAGTATTATAAGTAAATTTGAAAAATTTTAAGTTGATAGCAATTGTTTTTATATATATTTTTTGAGCCAACAAAATAATTACAATTTTGCGTAATGTTCAAATAAAATGATAAAAAATTCCAATTTTGGCATGTTTGGAAAGTTAACAAAAATGTAATTTGGCGAGTATTTTGAGTAAATTTAGGAAGTTTCTAGTCGATTGTAGTTGTTTTCTTTTTGTCAACAAAATATTTACAATTGCCACAACTTATTGATTTTTATGCACGAATTTTTAATTTTTTTACTGGTATTTTCGAGTTTTTAAATAAAGAACTATATTTAGGCGTTCATTTTTTGTCTCAAGTTAAAATTTGACATTTATTTAGAAAAATATAGTCGGGAGGGAAGTTTCTATCATTTCGCATTAATTATCTCCCAATCTGCATACCACCTTACCGTCAACCATTAATTAACGAAAAGAAACCCATCCTCATTGTTTTCCCCCGCTATTGTTCATTCAGATACAAGATTCCCTCGCGGTGATTATTCTCTGCCAATTGATGCGTTAATAGTTAAGAAAACTGGACCGTTGTCACCACGGCAGAGAGAGGAAGAGTTATGGACGCGGTCGCGCATATAAATTAAGATTGCCATCTCTGAAGGAGAGCCGAAAAGGGCTCCACAAACAAAGAAGGCTGGAAGTATATTCGCGCGCGCTAGTTTACCCAGACGGTATTGCGAAAACAAAGGTTCAAAGAGGCCGATTCAATGGAGGCAATCGGGGTAAGAAATAAGGCACCCCCGGCTGTGCTAAATAAATAAATTTATTAGAGCATTGTGTGCGTATTTTTTTTTTCTTTTGCATGGGTAAACATCGCGGCTACCAGGTTTCTGTGATTGACGGCTCGATTTATCGCGCTTCTGTTTTCGTTCGGAATGTGAGAGTTTCGTGTTTGTTTAGCTGTGTGATTCTTTGAATTAAAATTTTCATACAGTAAACACCCGATTATCCGCGGAATTGGGTGGCGCGGTAGTTACGGATAAGCGAATTCCCCGCAAAATGGCCGAAAAACACAAAAATGCTTTGAACATTTTTTTTATTAACAATAGGGGGCATACATACAATTATGACTTAGTAAATAGTGGTGTAGTTTTTCACACAAAAAAGCACCTTTCATATTCGTGATTGAAGTTCTTTTAACATTTTGAACACTTTTGAACCTTGTCCTTCCAATCCGTCTAAATTAAGAGAAAACGCGGAAACTTTGAAACTTTTGTATTATTTGTATTCCTCAGATGGGAGTTTTATCGGAATTCATGAGTGATTTACATTACATTGGTATACATCCTATGTTTGCAGATTTAAATGTCAAGTCTATTACGACGATTTATTTTAAGACTTGCTTCAGCTGTGCTTAAAGTATGGTGCAAGCGAAATCCTTAAGAGTTGCTTAAATTTTAAGAATGCTTTAAGCATAGCTTAACTACAATGGTGCAAGTGGACATTATTGAAACAAATCTATGACGAGGCACACTTTACATACCTTAAGATAAATAACACTTGAGAAAAAAATGTTAGGAACGACGTAAATTGATGAGCGGGCGCGTTCGTAATCCGAGGAATTTTAATGTGGCGCACGTACCTGACGGCCGCTGTCCAATATTAACTGCTAAGTGGGCGACGACACCTCTCAATCCCGATCGAATATCGAAGGAGTGCAAGCGACCAGAATCTGATCCAACAACTCGTTATTGCCGCAATGGGCGATTCGAAAAAAATATATATCGATCTCGAAAGCATCACCGAGATCGAAACAATCAACGATTACTTACATAAAGTGAAGTGAAATCTTGCAACAAGAAAAAATACAAAGTCCCGCAACTTATAATTCAGAAGGAGAATAATCTTTGGCAGTCTGGTTGAAGCCGCCGGTGGGCGTTCTTAAACAAATTCACGAGCACCCACCCTTAGCAGTGACGGTTCGTGGGTTTTTTTCTGGTACGGCCGAGGAACAAGAGGTGGTAATACAGATATGTGCGGTCACGCAGCCAGCCATCCCTACCTATCTGTATTACCACCTCTTGTTCCTCGGCCGTACCAGAAAAACCTCGCGAACCGTCACTGAACCTTAGTAAGAAAAGCTCCATTATTTAAAAATCCACTTATGAGCTGGCAAAATTTTGTATGGGCAAAATCACTCTCTAGTTTCAGAGTTGATGATATCCCTTACTGTAATCTCTTGAAAACCTCTTTTGCTACTATCCTAGTCGACTTTTTACATAATTTATAAGTTGTTAGGTTTTGTATTACTGGATATCGATTACCTATTACCTCGCCAATATCATTTTCCGCGGTAACGTATGTGATACATTACAGCCAAAGCTAAAAATACCCGCTTCTTTCCATAAAATATTTATGATGGAAACAAGTTTACCAACAGCCGCATAATATTATCATTAACCACTTTATCTCGTGTGGAAGATGTTAATTGAAGAAAACAACACCTTATTTGTAAACGCAACACGGCATAATTAATGGTAATCGCCCTTTTTATTACCTCGGTTAACAGATAACCGCAATGATGACGATTTGAATATCTAGAAGCGATAAATTCAGCGATAAGAATGCCTGACATGTTCAACATGTGCGAAATGCAGTCGGGCAAAAACAGATGGCGCTAACTCGACATCAAATGACTCCATCCTTAAGCGGAAGCGGACGGAAAAAGTGGACGGAGCGCGGTTCGGGATGCGCGGCACGTCTTCCGCGCGACGAGTTATGGACTAGGGTTTCGCGAAACGGGTTAATGGATCAGGCTTTTTGCGGAATTAGAGGAAGCTCGGGGGAATTGCGCGTTCCGCTAAAGGACGTTACGGGCGAGTTTCGAATTGTTTGTTTGATACAGTGTTTAACAAAGTGTGGTTCTCGTTTATTCCCATTCGCGGAAGGATTCGAGGAAGTTTAAGTTACAATCTGCGTTTCGTGTCTTGTGATTGGTATAAACAACTTTTTTTTTGTACAAAAATAGACAGCACCAGCTATCCAGCGGTAGGTTATAATGAGGTCCGTGTTTCATAGAATAATTATGGAAAATTTCAGTTTTATTAATTTAGTGGTTCTTCCGTGACGCCTATACAATGAAAATAAAAACGTGAATCTGACAAACCAAACCAAATTTATATTTAATTGTATATTCTGTTGGGAAAAAATCAGTATGAGTAACAGGTAGGAAAAGTTACTTCCCAAAATAACTCCTTTGACAATCCAACTCATTGTATAATCTCCATTGAAATAGCTCTATTCTGACATTGTAAACCAATCAAAAGTGCTTATAGCGACAAGAAAGGAAGCTTAAAAGTCGGCATCGGAAAACTTGGCACCGTGCCAATGCGGCACCGGACAAGTTGGCACACGAATATCTCGTCACGGACATATAATTAAAATATTTTCAACACTGGGTTCCCCAACGGGACTTTTAATAATTCGTAATTTTTACAACGTTCGACGGTTCCGCCCTTCACCATCGATCATGGTGAGCCCGCAAAACTACGTCTTGGACATTAGTGACGATTTCGATACCACTTAAGCTAGCACAGAGAACGAGAGAGAACGCAACAAGAAATCTCCGGAGCCAATTGAATTTAAGACTACGCAAAACGCCTCGAGTGCGTGGCACAACTCTACCTCCTCTACTAACCAATAATGAGCCTCGAGTGCGTGGCACAACTCCACCTCTACTGCTAACTGATAATGAGTCCGCGAAATAGACGCTTTGGTTAATAAGCTTCTTAAGCGAAGGAGTGTAAATGCCGAGATTTCATCTGCCGGATTGTTCGTATCCTAAATACCGAGAGGTAATATCGCAGTACTTCTGGTGCAGGGCCTCTAGCCAGGAATACATAGTGAGTAGTAATTAAAGGATAGTCAACATAGTAGGCGGTCAGTCAAGATCGTAACATGTCATGTTACACCTGAGATCGAACACTTTCTATACTCTAAAGACTATTACACTAATTCTAAATTATCACTGCTAAACCCGGCTAAACCGATAATGCCAGCTGTATCTGACTACGACGACGACTCCAACTACCGAGATCTCTCCCCGTTCGACGGCTCACAATGGGCACAGATTAAAGCACAAAGAGGTAGCTATCAGCGCTGCGATAGCGTCGTACGCAGATAATATTGTAGAATCGTCTGAGAAAAGGACAACCCTACTACAAATGAAAGTATAATCAAAGTCATTGATATAAATCAAGAATAAAAGTGGTCCAAGGATCGATACCTGAGGAATACCTCTAGTAACTGGTAGTAGTGGCGAAAACTGATTATAAATAAATTATATTATAGCATACGAGCTTTGTTGTCGACAGCTTAAGTAAGGTAACAAAAACCTGCAAGCTGATGGTCAGATGTTATTTATGTAGAGTTTGCGTAGTAACAATTCATGAGGGGCATAGTGAAAAGCCTTGGTTAAGTCAAGGAAAGTAGTTTGCAAATATTCACCATCATCAAAGCTATTTAGGCAAAAATCCGACAACTTAAAAATGATATCACAAGTCGATTTGCCTCTTCTAAAACCATTTTGACCTTCGCTGAGTAGTTCATTACGCTCGAAAAAGAATACTATCTAGTTTTTCAAAGTTTTTGGTAAAGCAATTGACCTATGATCACCGCAATTATTAATCTCCCCACGTTTGAATAATATACCTTTAGAAATTTTTAGACTGCCGGGAAAAATATTGTGTCTGACACATACGTAAATTTTCGTAACGGATCTTTGAGCTTTTTCATTAAATTAGAAGTCAAACCATAAATATCCCTCGTATCAGATGATTTGTATATTGTATATATTTCATACTGTTCTAAACGAAAAATGACTGTTACATTTAATGTTAATGAGAGGTAGCATAGAGTGGTTGTCCCAAGACATTTTTGTCTGCGATGGTCGTGAAATACATGTTAAAATCCGGGCCAAAATATCGGCAATTACCACCGAGGCCATCCGGCATCGTTACATCGAAAACGGACAACTCCTACGCCATTCTGGCTAAGGATACCTCCGATGAGCAACTCCTAGACAAGCAGGTTAAGGTCACATCAAAGAGGACTGCTCCCGTGCAACCAGGCCGACCAGCCAAGAACCAACCAGGGCACCCAGAGCCACAAGATCGCCTCTATCTGCGTCACCGCAGGCCAACCAGGGCCCACAATCGCACAGAAGCGACCGTCACTAGTGTTACCCGGGTACTCAAGCTGGATCACCATTCAAGACATTCTGACCTAAAACCAGATTTCTCACGCGTCGGCCAAATGCACTGCCAGCGATTATATGACAAAAATTCCGACCGACTTCCGAAGACTAACGAAGGTCCTAGAGAACAAGAAGATGACACATACCAGCATGCAGAAGAGAAGACATTGAAGCCTGTAATACGCAGATTTCCGCCTTCAATCAATGAAGAAGACGTCCAGCGGGGCGCTGCTCGCTCGACAACTACCCGTACTTTCTGTAACCAGAATGGGGAATGGGGATGTTCGCTGCAATACGGTTTATGTCCAGCTGACCAGGACAGATAACCCGAAGGAGGTCTTCAAGCTCAACCGCGTCCTGGGCCTCGACTTTACCATAGAGCCCAAGAAGAGTCGGAGACTAGCAGCAGTGCCTCCGGTGCCAGCAGTTGGGATAAGTCCAAAACTGCTATACTCTGGCCACGCTATGAAGGCGTCTGACGCGATTAACGAAGGGTCGGAAAGGCCCTCATCAGAAGTGATTGAGTATTTTGTTACTTTACACTCACAGATGTTTATACTTTACTTGCTAGCTATTGGTGCACTATCGGCTTTTATTTATAAATGAATGGTTTTTGAAAGGTTACAGATAGCACCTCATAGCGCAGCCAGACTTTATAACCGGCCACCAGTCTGTCTGAAATTCACTGCTGCACACCGTACAAAGGACTGCGACCGCCACAGAGATGTCCCTGCAACCTGCGCCACCTGCCGGGAGGGCCTTCCGGTCAACTTTAGAGGCTGCCAAACCTTTGTGGCCAAACTAACACGAACACCATACTCCAAGAATGGCGCCAGATACGCCAAAACCACTGCTGATCACACTGGCATCGTCTTGTCTGCGATTCCGCAATAACCTGCTATAGAACCGAATACGCGGAATCCGGACCACTAGACCCGGGCCGAACCGACCCCCAAACCACACCTGAACGGGCCACTGAGATGATTCAGGTCATACGCAATAGGACTGTCCTTTTTAAGGGCATCTACCCTCTCCCGCCTCGGGGGTGTCTATGTAGACTCCCACTCCACTAACAAATTAAAAGTAGCCGTGTTAGCTACGTCACCAAAAAAGATTAGGTTAGGTTAGGTCAAATTGGAAACGAGAGCCTGGATGTACCACGGAAGCAAGAAAGAGAGGCCTAGATGGGAATTGAAGTTGGAGGGGTGAAGACGCCAGTTGGATAAATGGCAGGAGCAGTGGAGTACAGGGGAGGATGGACGCGAAGCCTCATTCCGGCTTTGGGTCGGTCCCAAACACGGCGATACAGACTACTGTCTTACGCAGATCCACACGGGGCACGGGTGTTTCCAAACCTAAACCTACCTCTTGAGGATCCAAAAGCACGGCAGGGAGGAGTTCCTTTACTGCACGGGAGGCGCGGACGACGTTTTGAGAGATGTTATCGGCGCTTAGTTTATCTACGCGTCTTAACAAATGCGTAATTATATTAATTTGCATTTTATGAGCTAACCATTGCTCCTTTTCCATATTAACATAAATTCCGTATTATTGAAAATTCCAAACGAGATAATTTTCGAAGAAGTACAGCTGCCAGTAACAATACAATGAAGGGATAAGCCTCCACCGCTGTGCATCTTCCCATCGAGGACATCGTTAGACCGTTTTCGCAGAACAATTTGCGAAATGTTCAGCTGCCAGGGCAACACAATGTTGTCTGTTGATCCGCCTTCCGCTACCTGCGTACGTGACAAAAACGATTCGAACACGTGCGCCGACGTCGATGCTTCAGTCGCACCCTACCACCACCACCGCCAACCGCAACCCGGAGCAGAGTTGGGCGTGGGCACTATAAAGCCCATGGAGCGCTCCACTGAAATCAGATAAAACACAATCATTGGACTGACACAACGCAACAGTCGACAAGAGTTCTGCAGTCAGAACGCCCAAGTCGCCGCCACGCTGAGATGTATTACTTATTCTGGAGCTAGAAAGCAAACTCTAGCATGTTACATTATAATACAATGTTGCGAGACCTTGGCACAGCTCTTAATCGTTCTGAGACACTGCCCAGCCACGTGGATTTTTTTTTGGAACAGTGCCTAACTGTCTGGTGAATATAACCCAGGAACGCTCACCACAGTGCCCAGTGTTATAGTGGCTACCGAAAACATCACCTCTTCACTCGGTCTTGGACCCCTCCGGCGGATACCGTTATCCGCCGGTTGACTCCAGTGTTCAGTACCTTGTCGTGGTACTGGAGCTCAGGTAGGAAGCGCAATGTCCAAAACTGTTTAATCGACCCACTGAGTGCTAATCGATTAGCTGTGGTTGTTAAATGGTGTACCCTTACCCCAACCCTCTATCCACTCAGTGGTCCAGAAAGTCCGATGTGCGCTCCTTACTTGCTAACGAGGTCATTAATATCTGGTTTGTTCACAGAGTCGTACCATCTCCCATTTTGCTACCCTGCTGAGCTATGTCGGTAACAAGCAGTGTGATCTTGCATTTCTTGTCGATGTTACAACGCATCTTAATGAACTCGATACTAGAACCAGTTGATTCAGGAACTTTATGGACACATAATAGTTATTTGTATATCAAGGCCGCGAAATCATACTTTAGCGGCCGAGAGAAAAATTGTCGCCGAGGCCGCTTGCGGCCGAGGCAAAACAATCTCGAGGGCGCTAAAAGATTTCGCGGCCGAGGTGTACACACTATTTTTTGTGCAACCGCACGTGTTTTTCCCAAATATTTTGTACATTTTTAAATACATTATAAATCATAGGCGGCTTTTATGTGACATTGATTAGTTGTGTCAAAATGGCTGCAGCTTCAGATTCTGAAAGCGATAAAGATTTTTCCATCCAATGTACTCCGCCGGAGTTGAGAACTATTGTCAATTCAGCGCTTTCAAACTTGATACCGCAAAAATCAAAACGGCAATATGAAAAATGCTATAGTGATTTCAAAGACTGGAGCAGAAACAAAACTGTGAGTATGGTATCCGAAAATATTTTGTTGGCGTATTTCATGGAAAAGTCGGAAGTTTTAAAAAGTTCAAGTTTGTGGAGTGTATACTCGATGTTAAAGTGTATGCTTAATGTACGAGAAGGAATAGATATTAGAAAGTTTATAAAATTAATTCCATTTTTAAAGAAGAAATCTGTTGGTTATCGTGCAAAAAATCGAGAGTACTGACACGAGATCAGATAAATATATTTATAGAAAACGCTACTGATGAAACTTATTTGTTATGGAAGGTAATTATTATATTATTCGCTTTATAATAAGTTGGTTCATGAAGTGATTTTTAGGTCGTCTTAATTATGGGAATATCAGGAGCCATGCGCAGAGATGAGTTAGCCAAAATGACTACTTATGACATTTGTGATGAAAATTCTATGTTAATAGTTAACGTTCCAGATACAAAGACTGATATAAACCGTTCATTTACTGTCACAAATCCAGAATTTCTAAGGTTATATCGTAAATATGCAGCCCTTCGTCCTAGACATATTACTAACCCTCGCATATTTTTGAGATATCAAAATGGAAAATGTAACGCACAGGTTGTTGGAGTGCATAAAATTGGACAAATTCCCAGCTTAATCGCTCAACATTTAAAATTGCCATATCCTAAAGAATACACTGGCCACTGCTTTAGAAGAAGCTCAGCTACGCTCCTTGCCAACAGTGGTGCAGACATTTCGGTTCTTAAACGTCATGGTGGATGGAAATCCACTTCAGTTGCAGAGTCATATGTAGAAGATTCTATAGAAAATAAACAAAAAATTTCTAACTCAATTTCTGGCGTTGCAGTTGCAGCGAGTAGTTCGAATCCAAATGCTCGTGTGGTGTCGACTTCTAACATTTCATCAGTTTCAAAAACATTAGATTTTGTTAGTTCAACTTCTGGAATAAATATAAATAATAATACAAATTGTACTATTCATGTAAACATATATCCCAAATAAAAATGTTTCGTGTTTCGTTTGTGAATTCTGTAATTGTGAATACATTTCTAAATAAAAATGTCACTGTCATTGTCAAAATTGACATTTAGTTTAGCGGCCGTTGCTAAAGTAACGGCTGCGAAGTAATACTTCGCGGCCGCTACAGGAGCCGCGAAGTGTTCACTTCGCGCCCGGTTGCACAAAAAATCATTTTAGAATAAGCATCGACTCTGATAAAGCCAATTAAGGGACGGCAACACTTGCGAACGTGATTTTAATTTTGAATCATCTGCGGATTAGTTGAAATCTTTGAGTCATAATTTCAACACTAGATTCCGTGATTTTAGAAACTGCGAAAGAAACCTAAGAATGTCCTCTCCATTTGATGTTGATGTCGAACTGGCGCCATTTTCTTTGAAATGGAATTAATAGAACTACAAGGGAACCTTGATCTGAAGACAAAAATCAAGGATATTATACTAATTTATAAAAACCTATTTTCCCCGAGACAAGTATCGAGGATATTTCATATTAATGAAGGTTCTGCTAAGACGCGAGTTTATACTGCACCGACGCGTCGCATTTGTAGGTATCAAAATTAGTGGGCCATTATTTGTTTTTGTTTTCTAATTCATTTAAGACATCTCTTTTATCAGTCATTTTAGTTGTGACAAAAATGGTTTGCCCAAGTAAAGAAGACACGATATTTTCAATATGACAATTTATCTGCATGGGATATTTCGAACAAATACCCACAAAAGGGTTGGTCGGTTACAAGTATTCAATGATTAATAATTAAACTCAGAACTTACGGTAGCAATAATCGCAAACAATTAAGTAGAAGACCACGTACAGTAAGAATTCCTGAAAGGATAGAAGTTCATGCAAGAAAATGCTCCGGGCACAAGTTTAAGTACTATTTCTTCAGAGCAAAAGTACTTCGTCTTATCTATAAAAATTAGGCTTTTCAGTGTTGTATTCATTATTTAAAAATATTAATAACTCACGAACATATAACAGTACAAAACTACTTGTACAGTTTTTTTGGCCCACGTTGAATATTTCCTTAAATTCCTAACGAACTCCGGCCCGTGTAATATTTCTAATTTCTGATCCGGCCCATAGTCCTGTCGAAGTTGCACAAATCTCATCTAGACTAGATGATATCCAACCTCTAACCATGAGGAGCAAAGTTAAATAAGAAATATATCTTCATATTTGTTGATACGAGAAATGTTTTTATTGCCAGCAAATAATAATAACAATAATATATGCATTATATAATTTTGCATGGGACACTATTTAACGCAAATGTTGTTAATTACCTGTCAATTCATCAGTGTCAACATCCCTCCTGACTAGTGCGACGACGGTCTGCGTGGCCGGAAGTCCCCACGCGACGACGTGCAGAAACGACGAGGAACTCCTCAGCTTTTCCGGCGACCATCCCAATCCGGCTTTGGCTAACCACCAGAAGCACAAGGAGACCCACCTGCGGAGACGAGAAGCGACAAATAATTAATCGTCGGAGGGGCAACAACGTGAGAAAACAAACGGCGGCCGTCTCAAGTGCGGTAGTCTGTTTGCCAGACGCTAATTGACAACCGTCCGCGACACATCAGCCGTTTACACAAGAACCGGATGATCCTCTCCTCGGCCGTACATTGAAAACAAATACCCCTCCCCGTCTGTTTGTTTAACTGGAAAACACGTCCCGAAAAAGAACCCGCGAGTTTGTTTTATTTAACCTGTCCGCCCCGTGTTTACACTTAACGGTTATTTATAATCATTGTTGTTGGTGGAAGATCATTGCCACTTTAGACTTCTCGAAGGTTTCTTAAAAGTTTACAGTTGCTATTAGTGGAAGATCATTGATACTTCCAACTTCTCAAAGGTTTTCTTAAAAGTTTACAATTGTTGTTAGTGGAAAATCATTGCTACTTGCAATTTCTCGAAGGTTTCTTAAAAGTTTATAATTGTTGTTAGTGGAAGATCATTGCTACTTTTAACTTCTCGAAGGTTTCTTAAAAATTACAATTGAGGCGTTGATTTCATAAACAGCCAAGGAGCCATGGCACTACCTCCAATTTCGAGGTCGGCAAGAAATTTTTCCGTTCTGGAACTGCATTAGGAACCAAATAATTTCTGGCTCCGCTCATGCGCACGACGACGACGTGCACTTATCAGTCGTATTTCCGCGCCATCCACGATAAATGAAATTAGTTCATTACCGAATACGCCTTTTTGCTCATGTTGTATAGAGGGCACTTGAAGATTGTCAATTTTGGTACTTGAAAATTTCTTTTTCGGCACCTTGCATAGCTGAAAATTGTCATTTTTGACATTTGAAAGTTGTCTTTTATAACAGTTGAAAATAGTTATTTTTGAACATTGAGAATTGTCATTTATGGTACTCGAAAATGATAATTTTTGATAGTCAAAAACTCGTCTTTGACACTTGGAAAATATATTTTTCTGCACATGAAAATGGTTATTTGGCACAGTTGTAAATGGTAATTTTTGACATTTGAAAACTGTTTCTTTGACACGACACTTCAAAATGGACATTTTTGACAGATAGTAGTTGTATTTGTTGGCAGCTGAAAATTGCCATTTTTGGCAGTTAAAAATTGTCATTTTTGGCACTTGAAAATTGTCGTTTTTGACAGTTGAGAATGGGAATTTTTCAGACTTGAAAATTTTAATTTATGGCACTCGAAAATGATAATTTTTGACAGTTGAAATGATCGTTTTTGACGAATGGAAAATCTTATTTTTTGCACTTAAAATTGTCAATTTTGGTACTTGAAAATGTCTTTTTCGGCACTTGGAAATGGTCAGTTTACACAATTGAAAATAGCCTTTTTGATATTTAAAAATGTCCATTTTACACTTTTGGTAATTGCTTTTTTAACAGTTAAAAATTGCGACATTTGGCAATTACATTTTTCATTTTTGGCACTTGAAAATTGTCGTTTTTGGCAGTTGACAATGGTCATTTTTTAACCATTTATGGCATTTGAAAATGACAAATTTTGACAGTTGTAAAATGTCATTTTTGGGCACTTGAAGATTGTCAATTTTGGCACTTGAAAATGTATTTTTTTGCACTTGATGATTGTCAAGTTTGGCACTTGAAAATGTATTTTTTGGCACTTTGTACAGTTGAAAATTGTCATTCTTGACACTTGAAAGTTGCCTTTTATGACAGTTGAAAATGGTCATTTTTGAACCTTGAAAATTGTCATTTATGGCACTGGTAAATGATAATTTTTGAGAGTTTAAAACTATCATTCTTGACGCTTGAAAAATGTAATTACATTACATTACAACCTTGAAAATTCGTTTTAAAACTTAAAAATCTGAATTTATGGCACTCGAAAATGATAATTTTTGAAAGTTGAAATGAGTTTTTAACAGTTGGAAAATGTCATTATTTTCACTTGAAAATTGTCAATTTTGGTACTTGAAAATGTATTTTCTGGCACTTGAAAATGGTCAGTTTGTACAGTTAAAAATTGCCTTTTTGACACCTAAGAACGTTCATTTTAGAGTGTTGGTAATTGCCCTTTTTAACAGTTAAAAATTGTGACATTTGGTATTTAAACATTTTCATTTTTGGCACCTGAAAATTGTCGTGTTTAGCAGTTGACAACGGTAATATTTGAACCATTTATGGCATTCGAAAATGATAATTTTTGGCAGTTGGAAAATGTCGTCAATTTTGGCACTTTAAAATGTCTTTTTATCACTTAATAATTGTCAAGTTTGGTGTTTTGAAAATGTCTTTTTCGGCACTTTGCACGGATGAAAATTGTCAATTTTGACACTTGAAAATTGTCTTTTTCAGCAGCTGAAAAATAGTCATTTTTGAACCTTGAAAATTGTCATTTATAGCACTCAAAAATGAGAATTTTTGTAAGTTGACAACTATCGTTTTTGACACTTGGAAAATGCCATTTTTGGGGCTTGAAAATTGTGAATTTTTACTTTTTTTGCACATGAAAATGGTTATTTTGCACAGTTGAAAATGGTCATTTTTGACAATTGAAAACTGTTTTTAGACACTTGAAAATGGGCACTTTTGGCAGTTAAAAATTGTCATTTTCGGCACTTGAAAATTGCCATTTTTGGCACTTGAGAATTATCGTTTTTGGCAGTTGAGACTGGTAATTTTTTAAACTTGAAAAATGTCATTTATGACACTCGAGAATGATCATTTTTGTCAGTTGAAATGATCGTTTTTGGCAATTAGAAAATGTCATTTTTTGCATTTGAAAATTGTAAATTTTGGTACTTGAAAATATCTTTTTTGGCACTTGAAAATGGTCAGTTTGCAGTTGTTTTTTTAACACTTAAAAATATTCATTTTAGACTGTTGGTAATCACCTTTTTAACAGTTGAAAATTGCAAAATTTGGTAATTAAAATTTTTCATTTTTGACACCTGAAAATTGTCGTTTTTCGCAGTTGACAATGGTAATATTTTGAACCATTTGAAAATGATAATTTTTGGCAGTTGGAAAATGTCATTTTCAATTTTGGCACTTGAAAATGTCTTGTTTGGCACTTAAAAAGGATGTTAATGTTACAAAATACAAGTCGTCGTTTAATTGATTTTCGTGGACGAAGAAGGATGTTCCAGATTAAATGCGAGCTATTTTTCGTCTTTATTGAATTCTTTTAGTGCTTCTTCAACACGTAAACATTTTTAATGGTCGATTTTTCTTTCCTCAAAAAGGAGGCGGTGAGATATATTGTGTGTGCTAAGTGGCTCTACCATCAAAATTTTTCACGAGCCGCCACTGATTGGACATGAACAATGTTGCAATAAGCAATAAAATAAATAGAATTTAAAGCGTTGTAACTTTGTACGTGCGTGGTTTTTAAATGAACTACGTCCACCGTCGGATAGATTACAAAATACTCTACCAGATGGCGCAAAAATGTAGATTTCTACAATTTTGGACATATGCTGTTTATGAAATCAACGCCTCAATTGTTGTTAGTGGAAGATCATTGGTACTTTCGACTTCTCAAAGGTTTCTTAAAAGTTTACAATTGTTGTTAGTGGAAGATCTTTGCTACTTTCAATTTCTCGAAGGTTTCTTTAAAGTTTACAATTGTTATTAGTGAAAAATCATTTCTGCTTTCAACTTCTCGAAGGTTTTTAGAGTTGAAGTTTGTTAGAGTTCCGAATATGAATTATTCAGTACCGAAATTTTGTGGGAATCGCACGACCTGGATCATATCAAAGTAATTTATGGGCGAGATTGCACTAGCTTGATTAAAAAGTCCGGGGCCGTCCGAGGCGCGTCGGTTTAAATTTAAATTCGAACCGTGTCCGGGTAGTAAAATCGAAAATAGGCAATTGTTTAGATCGTAATCAGGAAAGGTAAACATTCCATTATTTTTATCTCGGGGTCGTTAAAATTAGGACGTTAATTCGGGCAGCTTTAGGACGTCTTAAATCACGTCGGGGGGTGGCCCCTCCCACCGGGCCATTACCCAAGGTTACAACTCGTATTTCAGGGCTTTTATTTTTGTAACCCCCAATCTGGGTATCATTTAAATGCTAGTTTTATAGCTGGTATTAAAAGGCTGTTGGAATTAACGCTTATTTTTTTTTCTGTAAAGCGGTATAATACTTTGCTTTGGTTTAATGTTCACAGAAAATGTCGAACTTCTCAATTTCACAGTAAAAACAAACATGATTTTATATTAAAATACTTTAACTTTCTTTGTTTAACATCTTAAGTCCTATACAAAGTAAAAGTGTTTTAAAATATTATCCAATATCTATAAAGTAGAAGCCTCGCGTATAAACAAAAACTGATAAATTGCATTCAAAACTTCAAAATTCGTCACACGCTTGAAAATTATTGGGGCAAAATCTGAAATAATTTTTTTTTTTTTTGCATAGGAGACTATAGTCCTTTCTGCCAGAGGTACCATTTAACAGTGTATTACGTGACAACATTTAAAAATGATAAATTAAGTTTGAAATCATTTTTAAAGAATGACTTTATTTTCGATTTATGCTTTACTTTCTCCGTTACGAAGTACGAGATAGTATTGTGACCGTGAATTTTTTTAGCGGAAATATCGATTTTTTGTTTTTTCCAATATTTTTTTTAAATATGAAAAGTATTTCAAAAACATATTAACTAATATTGAAGACAGCTAAGCAATGAACATCTTTTGCCTGAAAATATTTTTCATAAAATCATTATTTTTCGAAAAAATTTTTTTCGTTTTTGGCTTATAATTTTGAATTGATATTATTTACATCCAATTTACTTGAATTGTATAAAATTACGAAATGAATAACTTATACAGAATATTATCTTTTTCAAAATCTCTTTAGTTTTTGAGTAAACTGAAAATTAAAATTTGAAGTATAATGTAATTTAAATAGAACATAAACCATGAGTACATAAATAACTATTAAACCATCAAATTGGAGAAAGTAACATGATGGCTACATCACAATTATATTTGATAAGATTGTGTTAACATAGAGCGAATTAGTAACAAATTATATTAATTTTGGTGACTCTAAAAAAAATTAAAAAAACAATAGCCATCGACTTGAAAATTTCCAAAATTACTCAAAATGAATACAAAATTAAACAAGAGAAAAGTTTGATTTTGAATTTATTTACCAGAAATTGAGGTTATTTAATTTAACATCTTTATTGACAGACATAATTTTTATACATTAATTTTTTACATATTTAATTTATGATGAACTGTCAAGGGTTATCGACCATAGGTCTTCCTGCCCTTTAATTTTAACTTAATGTAAATTTAAAAAATTGCAAAAATTTTGGTGTCGAAAATAAATCTATGAACAATTGCTATCTGTCAGAATTGCACAAAGTCCATTCGAGTTTAATTCTAAATTTAGCCACATACATCCCATGACTAGATTTTTTAATAATATTGTGTTAACAGATTGAAATTTTGGCAACTCGAAAAAAATATAAAAACAATTGCCATCGATTGGAAGCTTCTCAAAATTACTTAAAAATTGATGTAAGATTGAAGAAGTGAAAAGTTACGTTAATTTCTTCAATGAGTTTTTATGAAATAAAATAAAATTTTAAATTTTTAAGAAAAAATATAAAAAAATTCTTAAATATGAAAAGTATACAAATCAACAATTTTTTGAAGGAATTGAAATCTTTTGTTTAAAAATATTTTTCACAAAAAAAGAATTTGTTTAATTCAAAATTTTGATGAAAAAATAAAAAATATTCTTTGGTAAATTTTCGAGAAATTTAAGCGCAAAGTTAAGAAACGGCATTTTTGCACCAAGAACAAAAGATTATGAATTTTGCCAAAACTTTTACAAGAGCAGACTTGCCCATTACACAAATGATTCAAAATTCATCGTAATTTGATGTTCTATAAAAAAAAAATGAAAAATTTATTGGTCAATTTTTGGGATATTTAAGCGCTACGACGAGAAGTAGCATTTTTTGCAACGAGAAAAAACATTATGAAGTTTTCCAAAACTATGGCAAGTGCAGATTTACCCATTACAAAAATTATTCGAAATTGATTGATTACGTTCTTATAAATAATGAAAACATTTTTGTAAATTTCCGAGAAACTTAAGCGCAAAAAAATAGAAACATCGTTTAATCAATTTTTGAGAAATTTGAGCGCTAAGGTGAGAAATAGCATTTCTTGCAGCGAGAACAAAATATTATGAATTTTGCCAAAACTATGGCAAGTGTAGATTTGCCCATTACAAAAATTATTCAAAAATTATTGTATTTTTATGTTCTAGAAAAAAATAGAAACATCGTTTAATCAATTTTTGAGAAATTTTGGGCGCTCAGGTGAGAAATAGCATTTCTTGCAGCGAGAAGAAAATATTATGAATTTTGCCAAAACTATGGCAAGTGCAGACTTGACCATTACAAAAATTATTTAAAAATTATTGTATTTTGATGTTCTAGGAAAAAATAGAAACATCGTTTAATCAATTTTTGAGAAATTTGAGCGCTAAGGTAAGAAATAGCATTTCTTGCAGCGAGAACAAAATATTATGAATTTTGCCAAAACTATGGCAAGTGCAGACTTGACCATTACAAAAATTATTCAAAAATTATTGTATTTTGATGTTCTAGGAAAAAATAGAAACATCAATTTTTGAAAAATTTGAGCGCTAAGGTAAGAAATAGCATTTCTTGCAGCGAGAACAAAATATTATGAATTTTGCCAAAACTATGCCAAGTGCAGATTTGCCCATTACAAAAATTATTCAAAAATTATTGTATTTTTATGTTCTAGAAAAAAATAGAAACATCGTTTAATCAATTTTTGAGAAATTTTGGGCGCTCAGGTGAGAAATAGCATTTCTTGCAGCGAGAAGAAAATATTATGAATTTTGCCAAAACTATGGCAAGTGCAGATTTGCCCATTACAAAAATTATTTAAAAATTATTGTATTTTGATGTTCTAGGAAAAAATAGAAACATCGTTTAATCAATTTTTGAGAAATTTGAGCGCTAAGGTAAGAAATAGCATTTCTTGCAGCGAGAACAAAATATTATGAATTTTGCCAAAACTATGGCAAGTGCAAACTTGACCATTACAAAAATTATTCAAAAATTATTGTATTTTGATGTTCTAGGAAAAAATAGAAACATCAATTTTTGAAAAATTTGAGCGCTAAGGTAAGAAATAGCATTTCTTGCAGCGAGAACAAAATATTATGAATTTTGCCAAAACTATGGCAAGTGCAGACTTGACCATTACAAAAATTATTCAAAAATTATTGTATTTTGATGTTCTGGGAAAAATAGAAACATCGTTTAATCAATTTTTGAGAAATTTGAGCGCTAAGGTAAGAAATAGCATTTCTTGCAGCGAGAACAAAATATTATGAATTTTGCCAAAACTATGGCAAGTGCAAACTTGCCCATTACAAAAATTATTCAAAAATTATTGTATTTTGATGTTCTAGAAAAAAATAGAAACATCGTTTAATCAATTTTTGAGAAATTTTGGGCGCTCAGGTGAGAAATAGCATTTCTTGCAGCGAGAACAAAATATTATGAATTTTGCCAAATCTATGGCAAGTGCAGATTTGCCCATTACAAAAATGATTCAAAAATTATTGTATTTTGATGTTCTGGGAAAAATAGAAACATTGTTTAATCAATTTTTGAAAAATTTGAGCGCTAAGGTAAGAAATAGCATTTCTTGCAGCGAGAACAAAATATTATGAATTTTGCCAAAACTAAGGCAAGTGCAGACTTGACCATTACAAAAATTATTCAAAATTATTGTATTTTGATGTTCTAGGAAAAAATAGAAACATCGTTTAATCCATTTTTGAGAAATAGCATTTCTTGCAACGAGAACAAAATATTATGAATTTTGCCAAATTCTTGCTTTAAGTTCTACTGGTTGGGTTGTAGGATAGGGCCCACCCACCTTCCTTCGTTTCAATTTAAACTCAAAGCATAAACACTACTTTGTGGTGATTTGTATTCATTTCTATAATAAAAGACCAAAAAATAATAATTTAACGAAAACAGCGTTCCATAGCTAAAGTGAAATGTGAACGAAGGGTGGTGGGTGGTCCCTATTTTACAATCCAACCAGCTAAACATAAGCAATTCATTTTATAAATGAATTAATAAGGAAAACAATTTATAATGTTTATCTTTTTTAATGCAATTTATTAAACTCGTGAAACTTTTGCTTTAAGCTCTACTGGTTGGATTAAGGATAGGGCCCACCCACCACCCTTAGTTTCAAGAAATATACCATTAAAATTTCAACCCTCTAGAACCACCCCTTTAAGAAAAGGGTTGCCAACCCCTCAAAAAATGAAAAACGATAATTTTTTTTTCCGAAAGCCGGAAACGTCCTCTAGGAGCCTATGAAAACCGCGATTTTCCAACTCACCCCTAGACTCGGGGGTGAATTTTTGAAAATCGATTTTTCGCGATGCAGAGGTTCGCGCCAAACCTATCTCCTCCCAGGATTTTTGAGTTGGAGGATTCAAATATGGCTCAAAAAAATCCCCAATGCATCGGGACATAACGTTTGCTGTCGCACGTTCCCGTAAAAAATTCTGTTGCAACCCCTCTAAAAAAATCACATTTCGGACGCTTCCGGAAAATAGGGTGCGCTTCTCCTTACGGTCACGACTCCGAATTTTATAGATTTTTGTAGAACTAACTCTACATTTTATATCTCTTACGAATTTTTGATATCTCCAACCCCCGAGGAGTTATTCAAAGAAAACCACCACCGATTTCAATTAAAAAATTCTACAGCGGCCATTTTTTATCTCACGCGAGAAATTTAAACGGCATGCCATTTGGAATTGCATTTTGCGTCGAAAAGATCGGTGCTATATTTTTCGTGGGGCGCACCGTTTACGATCTACTGCCGATTTTTGATTGTATTGCGGGAATTTTTCGAAAAATTTTGCAATTGTTTTTTTCGAAAATTAAAAATCTGACGACGGCATATCAGTCACCGATTTAATTCGTATTAATAATAATAATAATAATAATAATGTTTATTTACGGAAAAATCCATTTTATAAAAATAATAATAAAATTCAAGTAATATAAAAAATATATAAAAAAAAAACCTTAAAACTAATTTTAAACTGTCGGCGCACATACATACAAATATATACACAAACTCATAAATTTATTTACAATGTCTAATATTTTTTAGATGCGACATAAAGATCCCCATAAAGTTTTTCGATCCGATTTGCGGTTTTCGAGATATGACGTTGTATGCGGAAGGGTGAAGCGAAATTTAGAACCGGTGCACATTTTTTTTTTAATAGTGCATTGTCATATTTGACATATGTCAGATTCAGAAACTGGGGTTACCACTAGATTACATTTCCGAAGTTCCTCGACGCGTGTGGTTTGTGAAAGTTCATTTTTATTTTCCCTTAAATTCGTTCGTCACCTGTTGCCTTCTTCAATTTTAATAGGGTGCGCACAGTTTAATTACTTAATTTCAATAGGCCACGCACTAACAACGGCGCACGCAGCGAAGCAGTCGTTCGTCACCGGTTTTTTTGCTCAATTCTAATAGGCTACGCACGGACGGCGGCGCAGCGCAGCGGAGCCGTCATTCGTCACCGGTTACTTTGCTCAATTTTAATGAGTTACGCACAGACGACGGCGCAGCGCAGCGGAGCCGTCGTTCGTCGCCGGTTTCTTTGCTTAATTTTAATGGACTACGCACGGATGATGGCGCAACGCAGCGGAGCCGTCGTTCGTCACCAGTTACTTTGGTCAATTTTAATGGGATACGCACAGACGACGGCGCAGCGCAGCGCGTCACCGATAACTTTGCTCAAATTTAAAAGGCCACGCACAGACGACGGCGCAGCGCAGCGGAGCCGTCGTTCGTCACCAGTTAATTTTTTAAATTTTATATTTCACTATTTCACATAAAGAACACTATTTCACATACAGCAACTTAAGCTTGAAAAATTAGTTCCCACCTGATAAACGAACCGAATTGGTGAATTTATCAACACCTTGTATACACCTAATCAAATTACACGGCCCTCTTTATGGGGAAGCACGTATCTCGGTTATCAGATCGCAAACAAGGGGATTTGTTATTTGTTTGCAGGGTGGATTTGCCATGTTGGCCTTTGTCATTGGCATCCGTGTCGTCGTGAAAAGTGCAGACACCTTTCCCGTCTCCAGTTTGCACGTTTGTGTGCATGCACAATGAATGCTCTATATCAGGTAGGATGCGGGGATTTCACTTGAATGGGTGAGGGTGGTAAGCCTGCAGGTGGCATGGTGCGCTTGAAAATGGAAAACGTTAACGAGGGTCGTCTTTGACTCTGACTGGACCTGTCCGCGTTGATTTATTACTTGTCGCTGGAATTTTCTACTTTAAATTGTTGGGCAGTTGCCATCATACAATTTCTAAAGTTGATTTATTTCTGGGGTTTAAGTAATGCTTGCATTGCATAATTTATAAATCATAAACACCTTTGAATTCCGGTTTTGTATCAGTGTGGAGCCGAGTACGATTCGGTTTACACCTTTAATTTACTGGCTATGACCAATAAAACAAATAAATGAGGCTCGTTTTTGCAGCGATCCACTTTTTCTCGGTCGAAGCACGTTTTCTACTAAAATATTCAAAATTTAAGCGCGTGCTCTCCTCCAAATTAGATAACGTTACATGTTCCTTCCGCGTGATTTATCGGACATTACGACCGACGTGTCTAGTTAACGTAGGAGATGAGTCAGTCAGGTAGATGGGAGAGTTGAGGAAGAATTTGTTCGTCCAGAACGAGTTGTGGCGGTCGTGCTGGCCGGCAAACAATGGGCCCATCTTATTAAATCGGCGAGACCGCTCGTTTGGGCCGCGACCCGTGATGTATAGGGCCGGCTGCGTCTCTACCACGGCGAAGACGGCCAACAAGTCGTCGCTTGGGTCGTAAATCTGCTGCCAATTTAAATGCGCTTTTGTTCTGCATACGGCTCTCTCTCTATCTCTTTCTCTTTTTAAATACCTAAATCGTTTAAAAGGTAACGCGCGGTACGCCATTGTTTCCCGCGGTACTAAATCTTCGACGACGTCGCGATATTCAAAATATCCGGACGATCGATAAACCACTGAACCGGCGACGACGTCTGTACAGTTAAGCTTCGCTTTAACACAAGCATGCCCTGCGCACTCCATACGAATTTAAATTTTCGCTAAAATAGTAAGGCCGCACTAAACTGGGATGGCGCATGCTGTACCTTTTGGAGAATACAGCTTATAAAAATTCTCACCAGATGGTGTGTGCGTGCAAACAAAATATATAATTCGTGAACCGTTCTGGGAATCCCCACAAGATCTACAAGATCTCAAAAAAAAAGTAAGTGTCATCATACATTTCAGTTTTTACTGGTTTTTACTGTGGTGCGTCTGTTCGTTGTTTAAATCGTCATAATAAGTTTAAGCAAATATGCCAAAAGCAAAACATTATTGTGCGTTCAAGCATTGCTCGAACAATGATAAAAATTAGTACATGCATAAGTTTACGCGAAAAGAACCGGTAAGTAGATTTGCAATTGTTTGTCTCGAATAATTTATAACTGTTTGATTTCGAGGAAAAGGGCAATGTTTGTATATATATATATATATATATATATATATATATATATATATATAGTCAGTTGAAAATATAGTCACAATTTATAATAAATAAGTGTGGTACAACAAAGTAAAAAGTGTTTTTATTTACTAAAAATAGGGTATTTACATGGATTATTTTTTAAGTTTCACCAATTATGGTTACAAGCAGTTGGTCGAGAGGACTTATTCGCACTCTCCAAGGATGCGGTTTGTTCGAATAAGTATATTTGCGACAAACATTTTGATCCTAAAACCAAAATGGAGAGATTCAAAAACCGAAAATCTAATTTGATGCACGGAAGCATACCAACTTTGTTTCTGGTTCCTCCCCTTGGTAAGTATAATTTACCATTGAAATAGGTACAATATAAATAATGCACTTTCTACTTTGTTGGTATATCACAGATTTATTTAAAAAAGCGACTATAGTTTCAACCGTTTAGATGGCCATTATCAAACTTATAATAATGTCCATCCATCCAATAATGGCCATCTAAATGGGTGAAACTGTAGTCGCTTTTTTAAAAAAATCTGATACCAACAAAGTACAAAGTGCGTTAAAAGAAATAAGTATAGTTGGTGTAAACCCATCGAAGACATCTCATTTAACTTTGCTATTAACATGACTTTTCATCATTATGATAAATGTAAAAGAAACTACTAATTCAAATATATTATGACAAATGTGATTTTGATTGGAATTTGTAGCTGCCAAAATTCTCTGCAACCGGGCCTAAAGGTGAATGCAGTGTGGAACGAACAGTTTAATTCACTAATGTTTTGACCACTTTCTTATTTTGGTTACGCTATATATGTATATTGATTAAAAATAATCTGTGTCATGTTTTATTAATATTTTTTTAATTTGATAGATCTGAATTCTGGCCAAGCCAGAGCATCATCTGACAATCAGAACTCAGAGGAACCAGAAAACTACATGGATGTACCGTGCAACTCTAAGTTGGAGGAACCGGTCATCCCACCAGCTTTGGCTGATTTAACACTAATGGAAGTGGAAGGTAAATATATTATGTATTATTTTCGATAATGTTAAATGAATACTAAACTTCATTGTAATATTATTTTTTGTATGGATAACTTTGTATATTATATTTTCTTATATGTTTCTCCGTTATTGGACAATAGTTAGTAATTTTCAATTGTCCAAATACTATTGGTACAAATTGCACGTGTGCAGTAAATAGTAATTAAGCAACAAACTTCAACGTATTTTTGGCTAAATTATAAGGATTTATCAATGCACGATGAGGTTCATTCGACAAGATAATTTCTACTTAAAGAATAATGATATAAATAAAATAAATTGTGACTTGTTTATTATATAATGTTAAATTTTGGTTGTAATATAATTCTTACATGTTGTTACACGTGCTCGTGCCATTTTCAAACTCTTTATTGTAATCAAAATTTTCGTGGAATTATAGTACTCATTACAATATTATATGTGATAATAATGTTTGGCAATATTTTCCTTGTAGATCAGTCCCTGCCTTTACAAAAGCCAGTTTTGAAAAGGAAGCGTTCCATAGCGGTTCAGCCAAAGTTGGTGTTTTCAAAAATAGTAGTCACAAAAGAAAATACCGCACCAGTAAGCAATGTAAGTGGGTACAAATTCTACGCAAAAGCACATATTTCCTGAAAAATAGTTCTTAGTATACTACTTAGTATTTTTATAAGTAAAGATCATTGTTATAACTATGTCTAAAATTCAAAAATAGTTATGTTACATTCTCATAAAATATTTACCTTACATAACTTTCTCAATTATTATTATTAAAATTGAAATTTTATTCGACACCCATTATGTATGCTCACTTTCATCAAAAATTATGCCTGCCAATGAAACAAACAAAATACATTGTGTGCATTGTTGATGTAAATAATTAATTTGTTCTACCATTGGTCAAAGAAAATGTTTTAGAGGTAACAGTGTACATGTATTCATTGTTGACATAATTATAATATCCAAATTATAAATGGTTTTAATATAATGTTCACTAAATATAATTTATTTTTCAGCCTTAGGAATAAATTTGTTGAAGGCCGTAAATGTAACACGAAAAAGTAAGCTTTCCCCTCAAGCTAGGGAGTTGTTCACATTCACCAAAGATATTCAGGTAACAGCTAGACGGTTGCAAGCTAACAATGCTAATTTTCAGTCACGGCTCAAAGAGGCAACTGATGCTGCAACGTCTGGTGAAGCCTTTAGATCTCGGATGAATGAAACAACTTTCAACTTTTTCGTGTCACAGTTACGGCAACAACAATTTAAAGTCCGGGGTAGACGTTTCTCAATGGAAGAAAAAAGTTTTGCTCTGGCCTTGTTCAAGCAGGGCCCAAAAATGTATCGATTTTTGTCAAAAATTTTTGCTCTTCCTTCGAGAAAGTGTCTACAAGGATTGTTGAACAGCGTCCAAATCGGCCCGGGAGTTAACCAGGCATTGTTGGGGTTGCTGAAGGATGCGTGTGACTCCATGAAAGATGAAGAAGAAAAATATTGTGCCCTTCTATTTGACGAAATGTCACTTAGCCCGGGATTGTATTTTAATAAGACTGATTCTTCGATCGATGGTTTTGCAGATTGCGGTGAGCAAACAAAATTGGGTTTTGCAGACCACGCAATGGTTTTTATGGTCCGTGGAGTTTCTTTCCAGAGTATGGTATGGGTGTTCCAGATCTCACCCGGAACATAAAAACCATTATTAAGGCTCTGCAAGACATGGGTTTGCATGTTGTTGCCACTGTATGTGACCAACATGCAACTAATGTCAAAACCATTAAAGGGCTCATCGAGGAGACCAGTCGGAGACTCGCATTGGAAGGTAAGGAGAATCGAATAACGGGTTTCCTTATAGGTGACGAGGAAATAATTCCATTGTTTGATCCTCCTCATCTTCTAAAATGCGTGCGAAATAACTTATTAAAATACAATGCCACATTCAAATACAAGGGTAAATATTTTCTTGCTTGCTGGTCGGACATTGTGCACATCTATGAAAAGAATAATGAAGACCCTGACACCAGGTACTTACCTAAGCTTACCGCTTGCCATGTTTATGAGAATAAAATGAATAAAATGAAGGTGAATCTTGCCAGCCAAGTATTGTCTCAGCGAGTGGCTGCTACTTTTACTTGTATTATTCAGCATGAGCAAGGCGATATCGGTACAAAGCTGGGTACGTCAATGTTTGCATCATTCTTTGACAAATTATTTGACAGCGTAAATGGTTCGTCAAAAGAAAGTTTTGAGGGCAAACCTTTACGATGTGCAATAAAAGACGATGGTGAACATGTAGGATTTTATTCTGAGGCAATTCAAGTTTTTGAGGACCATGAAATTTAAAAAACCTACAGGTGAATTTGTGCCACCTTGCATTGTAAACTGGATAACTACGTTGAAAGGTTTACAATGCATATGGAATAAATTAAATTCAAAAGGAATTACATTTCTTTGTCCTCGAAACTTGAATCAAGATCCGCTTGAAAACTTTTTTGGCACCGTCAGAAGTTACAATGCTCGTAATATAAACCCTACATGTTCCCAATTTTGTTCTTCTTACAAAGCGTTAACTGTAAACAATATGATGACAAGTAATTCTCCATACTTTAATTGCGAAAAAGACGAATGCAGAGGGGCATTCAATTTTCTCCAAATGTTTTTAAGTAAAGAATTTGAAGCACCTACTACCATCTCGCCACCAATTATCCTAGATGTGTTTGCATTTAGTAATGTCTACAACTTCCATCAAGACAACACAAATGCTTACATTGCGGGATATTTGCCACGGCATGTGTTAAAGAAATTGCACGAATGTAATACATGTAAACAAGAATTAATTTCTGAAACATCAGAAGCAATGCACTCGTATATTGAATGCAGAACGTACAATAAATGCACTTTACTGAAACCTAATACCAATTTTTTTAAATACGTCAGCCAATGTTTCCAAATTATTCATTTTTATTTGCCGAAAATTTGCACATTTTCCAATATAAAGTCATTTTTGAAAACCAAAATTAAAGCCCTTATTGCACCCACCTATTTTACTTGTCATCACAATGTGGCTGATGTGATTGACAATTATGTTATTCCTTTTTATATTGCAATGTGGACACAAAACATTAACAATATATTAAAAGGAAAAGAACATATTAAAACAGGTGACAATGTAAAAAAACTTGCTCTTGAAAAACATCATAAAATTAGATCGCGAAACTTTGGAATTCAAAAATCCAAAAAATTAATTAATTAAATCGTTTATTGTACGTTCTGCATTCATGGTAGTCGCCTATTTTTGAAACATGTATTATATTTTTGTGGTTTCTTTAAAATATCTTTAATTAAAAATATTCGTTGAAAATACATCATTTTTATTAATTTATGGATAATTGTGGTCTCTCATATTTTGATGATTTATTTATTGTACATTATTGCTGTGTGTATGTAAAATGTACTGTTATTAAAAAAAAAAAATTATCCACTTTATTTTTGTTTTTATTAAATTAATTTAAATATACAAAATTAAACTTAATGGCTGAAAGACTTAGGTCGCTGGCCGTTTGTATTCATGTTTTGTTGAGTGCAATAAATGATTTTTATTATTATTAAACAGAATTAAAACCCTACCCCCGCACCGCGCAGCGGAAAATCGGTTAGCAGCGTCTCCGGTAGGGCGGCCCGGTCATTAAACATGGCGGACCAGAAGGACGCGTGTTTATTTTGCAATGTGTTAATAGTAAACGAGTGTACCAAAACTGCTTGTGCATATTGTGAAAAAGTGGCCCATAAGGGATGTTTCAAGAACAAAAAAAGGAAACACATGAAAATTGTTAATGCGAACACAATGATCTGTTGTGGATCCACAAACATCGATAGCAGTCATAACCTCAATTCCGACCAAGACGGGAACATCGAAGAAATTGAAGACTCTCAAGGTATGATAGAAATAAAATACCTCAAGGAATTGCTGGTTCATAAGGACATAATCATAAGTGAGCTTCAAGATAAAATTATAATCTTGAAACAGCACATTATTCTAATGGAGAAATCTACTACATCGCATTTAAGTTATTCAGCGACATCTATCAATCAAAAGGAAGATGCAATAAATTGCCCCGTTCGGCAAAAATCCACAATTAAAATCGCATCCGGAACCACGACCCAGAAGATGCAACCGAAGTCGCAGGATGCCTCAGCAAAGACCGAAGAACATTTCACGGCGCAACCTGAGGATACTGCGAAAATAATATCGATCCCGGCGGAGACGAAACGCGGAAACAAAAACCCAGAACCGCCAATCTACAATGGGCAAAAGAAGCATGAAAAGACATTCAGCCAGATAATACAATCTACCGAGACAATACTTACTAAAAATTCAATAGTTTCTCCTCAAACTAGTGAATATATTGAAAATAATAGTAGGAAAATTGCAAATAACAGCAAAGGAAACAAAAAATTAAATCATATCATAGGAACAGCCAAGCTCCAATCAACAAATATTCAAGCTGAGAAAAAGAAGACATGGTTATTTGTGAAGCGGGTGAGTGGAGAAGTAGCTACAGATGATATGAAGGAACACATAAAAAGCATTATAAATAATTCGGACTTTACATGTGAACAGGTAATAATAAACTCCTCGAAAAAGGCTTATAAAATTAGCGCCGACTTTAAATACCACGAAAAACTCACTGATCCGCAAAACTGGCCAGAAGGAATTGTAATTAGCCGGTATATTTTTAAACGGGCAGGCCGAGAACAAGGAAAAATGTGATAGTGAATCTGAGTTAAATCTATATTTTTTGAATGTTCAGTGCGCTAGGAATAAAGTGAATGAACTTGAATATTTTATACAAAACAATGGCGTGAACTATGATTTTATTTGTTTAACTGAACATTGGCTAAAAAAACCAGAAATTGAATTTTTTAAATTAGGGAACTATGGTGTAATCTCCTATTTTGCACGACTTAAATTTAAGCATGGGGGTACGATGCAGCTTGCCCAAAGTGTAAATACTACCAAAAATTTGGAAAACATAAATAACATGTCCAAAGAAAAACACTGCGAAATCTCTGCATCGTTTCTCATTAAGCATAACATAACTATCATATGTATATATAGGTCTCCCGATGGAGATTTTAATGAATTTTTATCGGTGATTGGAACAATGTTAGAAACCATAGATAAGAAAAATCAGATTATACTTGGTGGCGATTTTAATGTATTGTTCAACACACAAGAAAAAAATGCCGTAAACTTGTGCGATCTACTAGCAACCCATGGTTTATTTAGTTTGGTAAACTTTAAAACCAGGAAAGAAAACTGCCTAGATAATGTTTTTACGAACATAGAGTCTAAATATATATCTGTTCAAGCTTGTGATTATGACCTTTCAGATCACATTGGTATTCACGTAAACATTAAAATTAAACCAACCGTCTCAAATGTAAAACAAATTATAATGCGGCCGATTACCGAATATGGTGTAAATCAGTTTTATGGCCTACTGGAATCGACGAATTGGAGTTTTATTGAAAATGAATCCTATTCCGCTGAAACCAAATTCGACCTATTCTCTGATATTATGCATAAATATTTTAACATTAGTTTTCCTGAAAAAAATATTGAATGTGGTACTAAAAAACAAGTTAAATGGTTTAATAACAATCTCCGCGAAATGCGCGAAACATTACACTTGCTAAAAGAAGCATATTCAAGAAATCCAAATCTGAAAGGCAATTATTATGCATATTTACAAACATATAAAATAGCTCTAAAAAATGCAAAAATAACTGGTAATGCGTCATTTATTAATGACGCATCTAATAGTCCACAAGCTCTATGGACTGTAGTTGATAATTACCGCAACAGTACAAAATGTCAAAAACCATGTGATATTGATCCTAATAATTTTAACAATTTTTTTGCTAACGTAGCTAATTCACTTGCCGAAGATTTACCCGAATCGAACGAGGACCCCATCATTCTAATGGCAAAGTCATTTCCTAACAAAAGCTCACGATACTTCAAATTTAAAGAAACTACATACGTCAAAGTCAGAGATATAATAAAAAAATTAAAAAGCTCAAAAAGCCGCGATGTTTATGGAATTTCCTCAACTTTACTAAAAAAGATAACTGATGTCATAGTAATTCCCATAACGAAGTTAATTAACTTATGCATAAAAATGAACATATTTCCCAAATCATTAAAAAAAGCGCGGGTTATGCCGATTTATAAAAAAGGTGATACATCTGATCTAAGTAACTATAGACCCATTTCCATCTTGCCAATACTGTCGAAGGTTTATGAAAAGGTACTATTTGACCAAATAATAGAATTTGTGGAAACTGAAAATTTACTATCTAATCAACAATATGGCTTCCGCAAGGGGCGATCTACGGTGGATGCGGTCAGCGCACTTGTTGAGGAGATTCTAAACGGATTTGAGACAGGACTGCACACAACTGCTTCCTTTCTCGACCTCAGCAAGGCGTTTGACTGTGTCTGTTGTGAGACGCTTGTGCGGAAACTGTATTTTTACAATTTTCATCCCAGAAGTTGTCGACTTATAAACTCGTACCTAACAGGAAGAAAACAAACAATAATAATAAATCAACAATCATCAGATGAAGTAGACTTAACACACGGGGTACCACAAGGGTCTATCCTGGGGCCCCTCCTTTTTTTAATCTACATTAATGACTTAACGTACTCAGATATAGAAGGTAAATTTTTTCTTTATGCGGATGATACCACCATTATAAATAAATCGTCCGATTTAAAATCAGCTTTAGAGCAAAACAAAATGAGCGAATCAAATTCATCAAATTGGTTTGCTACTAATAAATTAACAATAAATAAAGAAAAAACGGTTAACATCACATTTTCACTAAGTATTCCTCCTGTTAATCAAATTAATGTCAAATTTCTGGGCATCCATTTAGATAATAAGTTATCGTGGCACACTCATGGTAATAAAATGGCAGGCAAAGTATGCCGACACATATACCTTCTAAGACAACTCACCAACTGTGTACCTCTGCAAGCTCTAAGAACTATATATTTTTCACTAATAGAATCGTATTTAACATATAGCATAATAACATGGGGTCATTCGACCATAATAAATAGATTATTTGGGCTTCAGAGGAGAGCGGTCAGGGTGATATCTGGACTAGGGTATAGGCAAGATTGTAAGGCTGCATTTGCTCGTTTGGGATTATTAACGCTACCCTCACTCTTCATACTAGAATGTCTAATATATGTCCACAAAAACTTTAAACTATATCGTGTACATAATGAATTTCATGGTCATAACACACGGACTAATTCTAATATCTACCTGCATCGTTATCGTCTATCGAAATCACAAAATGGTACAAGTTACTACGGACCGAAAATTTATAATAAACTTCCAGAGGCCATAAAGCTGCTTGACACTAAACAGTTTAAAATGAGACTAAAAGCATATCTTCTAGGAAAGGTATTTTACAATATTGAAGAACACCTAAGCGCGGATTATGCTATACCAAATTAGGGTTTGAACAGCTACCTGGCTTCTTACACTCTACACAATATTCCATGCAATCTTTGGTCTCATTTTTGGACTATCTTTTAATTTGTATATTTTTTTAGGCTATCATGTAATTATCTATATTATAACATATGTGTTAATTAAGCTTAATTTTAAAACAACTAATTAATATGTTTGTGCTGATTTTAATATGTCGTATCGTACATAAATGTAAATATTTTATCTATAATATCTATTTCATATTATATAAATAAGAAGTCCTTTATTATACAACGTAAGGCTTTACACTAGAATTATATCTACATCTAGTTTGCTTGTTTACTTACGCCAATATGTTTTATCTAAATATTTTTACTATTATGCAAACTCTTGACCTGTGTAAACTTCCGGTAATGCACCAATAAAATTATCTTATCTTATCTTATCTTATCTTATCTTATCTATTACCTGAACTAAGCCTAAACGCGATGAATGTTTTAAACCAAGAGTGGCCAATCTATGAACACAAGACATTGTTACACAGAAATATATGAGTTGTGAAAATTCTCTAAAACAGTGTTTCTATACTTATTTCCTCTATGAGAGTAAATAGTACAGTATAAGCGGTTAGAGGGCGCTTTGGTCATTCGCGGTTGTCAAGGAGATGCGTTAACATCTCTCTTTCAGTGACGGTTCGCAGGGTGATTCATGATACGGCCGAGGAAGCAGAGGTGGCAATACAGATGGTAGGGTCGGTTGGAGAGATCTGTATTACCACCTCTGCTACCTCGGCCGTACCATGAGTCACCTCGCATACCGTTACTGCTCTCTTTGCTTCATCCAGGGTTTACTAGGCGCCGATGCCATCATACCCATGATGAACATGGGTATGATGGCATCGAATTTTGATCAAACCATCTAGTTTGTGTTGTAAAGTTTTGCCATCATGTGAACTGTTTTGGGTGTTGACCCTACCATAAAATTTGAATGCTCATAAATTAACTTAGTAATTTAATGATTCAAAATCAACAGTCTAAAATTTCCAAACCCTTGAAAACGCAGGTTGTGGAAATAAAAAAAAAGAACTCTTCGCGTCGAAGTGATAATTTTGTCGTTGCTATTTAACACCGTCACGGCGAGGCGCGACGGGCATCTTCCGCCCCGTCAAATCCTTTGATACGGTCGATTAGATCTCGGTACAAGAATGTACCTTAAGAGTGTGCGTGACAGGCTATAAATCATCGAACGACGTTTTCGACTTTACAAGACTGGCTAATTAACTAAGCCGGCTGGAACACGAAACCGGCGGCGGCCGGACAATGCCACGCTATCCAGCTTTCAGTATAAATAGGATTTACAGAACGCGGATGGTCTGATTTCGCACGAACGCCGGCAGATGTTCCAAATAAATGGCGTGCTTTCAGATTTGCATGGTGTGCAATTTGTCTTTATTAGAGATTTTATGGCAATTTTACTTACTCGCAGTAGAATGGGTTTATTCATGTTGGTGAAATGTTTCTTTTTTGTAAGGTGTTTCACAAACTCTTACTCGGTGAAAAGTGTCGAATTAATTTATCCCCAAAAAATGTTGATGAGCAAAAAAAGGTCCTCGCTTGCAAGTTTACACAGGAGTCACTTGACTCCGCGACTCAGTTCTCAAAGTTGACTCACTCGTAACTTACCCATCCCTAGTTTGTATTCAAGTGCGTTTCTTTTTTTCGACGAAATCAAATGATGGCCATCATGTGTTTTTGGGGTATTACTCAATCGTAAAAAAAACAATTGATTTTGAGTAGATTTAGAAAGTTTCAAGCTCATGGCAGTTGTTTCTGTATTTTTTTCCGATTGAGATTAAGCGCAATGCCAGAATGATGATTCCTAGAGTTTTCGTCTGATCATTTCGAAATCTGGCGGAGGGGTGTTTTCGGATTTTCACTAAATCGTAAAGAACAATCGATTTTGAGTGAATTTAGAAAGCCTTTTTATAAATAAATTCATTTGTCGAGGCAACCAAACACTATTTGATACTTTTCTAATCAATGAATTAACAATTATAAAACCCTCGTTGTATGGATAACACAAAATGAAAATTTATTTTTGAAATGTCCCCACTGACATGTTTGTAAAGTTCACGACAGATTTAAAAATCCTTGTTTATGGGGGTGGGGGCACCATATTTAGTATACACCTACGTAATATGGGTACTGAAAGCAAATCATGGTTATTAAGAGTGAAGCTAAGATATAACAACTCTGACTTTACTAATTGGTATCCAAGATCTCTGATTGCGTGTTTTGAAGGATAGAAGCAATGTTCCGATCTTTGCTAAGAGACCTACTACCAGAAGAAATGGCAATTACAAATTTGTTACGAGTTACGGTGCCCCTCGGTAGCGAAAGCATATCTGTAAACATACGCGGATTTGATTTAAGAATGAAGGAAAAGTGTTACGAGCAATTCCATTCAGATTGCATTCCGTGCGAACATAACGAGCAATTATAAAGGCGGCGATAATTTGTGCACGAGCGTGTGCAACGGTTCGAAACCCACGCGTGCGCCTCCGCTCCGGATGCATTTTAGCCGATGAAGAAGAAGAAGGAGAGACCCTGAGCCTCTTTCTTCTCGATTAACATAAGGTAAATAGGCGGCTGTGAAGATCCCGACAGGCTATACACAGCTCGTTATAACTTGAACGCATATGGTAATCACGATTTAGTACAGACCGCTGTCTATACAGAGTGGGTAATTCTGCTGGAATGTACTGGAGCTTTTTTCCTGTTGACGATAATTTTAATATCATTAATAGTTTTGCGTATTCTTCTTCGAGTGCCAATGCGTTGCAGAAGCTCCAACTTTCCCGAACACATTCCGTTATTATATTAAAGTCAAAATTACATCAAATAAATTTCAAATATATTTTAAATAGTTAGAATAGTTAAATTCGAAAATTAGGTAAAAAAATATGCTAACCATGATGGAGGGAGAGTGCAATTTGAAGAGCCTCGCAGAAGATCAGAGTGGAAGATCGTCTTTCATGTTAAACTTACTACTTTGCAAACTAAAAGTATATAATCAACATTTCTTTAAATAATATCAAAAGAAATAAATTCAATTCAATTCAATTCAATTCTTTATTTCACGTAACCACCATACACAAAATACAAAAATCCAAAGCAAAATTACAAATTACATATTCACCAATGAAAATTAACTGTTAGTTATATAATATCCAATGATATTTTCATCTTGCCAATACGAACCTAATCAGTAAAAAGGGCATATTTAAACAAGCCAAAAATAGTATATATTAACATCCAAAAATGGAATGTTTTAACATTTTACGATCGAAAATTTCATATTTGGACATTTAAGAATAACATATTTTAACGTTTAAGAACGGCATATTTTAACAGAGAAACAATGGCACATTTTGCAGTAAAATATGGTATATTTTGGCCGTAAAAAATGAACTATTTAAACAGTAAACAAATGGCACGTTTTAACTGTCAATGATGACATTTTTTAACAGTCAAACATAGCATATAGTAAAAGTAAAAAATGGTGTATTTTAACATTTAGAAAAGGCATATTCCAACAGCCGAGGAAGGTTTTAACAGTCAAATGTAACATATTTTAGAAGAAAAAATGGTGTATTTTAATCTTTTAAAATTGGTATATACTAAAAATCAAATTTAATATTCGAAGTCAATAATGACTTCTTTAAATATTTAAAAACGATTAAATTTAAGAAAAATCACTTGGTATGTTTCACTTATTGTATATAGTGATTTTTCTTAGATTTAATCGTTTTTAGATATTAATTCATGTTTCATCAAGTGATCAATGAGAATCAAGTTAAAAATATACTTCTTTAAATTGTCAAAAAAAGCATATTTCGACAGTTAAAAAATGGATAATTTAGCAGTAAAACATAGCATATTTTAACCGTCGAAAATATCATAGTTAAAATCAAATATAATTTATTTTAAGTCAAGAATGGCAGATTTTAACAATAAAACCGGCATTTCAAGATTAAAAAAGGGCATATTTCAACGGTAAAAAGGCATATTTCAACAGCCAAGAATTTCATATTTTAAAAGTTAAAAATGGAATACTATTTTAAAAATAAAAATGAAATATTTTAACAATCGGAAATGTGTACCCCTTAACGTACACGCCCGAATGTGACTTGGGCATGCTTTAGTGGCAAAATTTTGTGTTATTATCAACTATAAAAAAATACCGTTCTTCCGAAAACAAATAAATTTTTAATTATTTTAACTGTTGAAAATATGTTTCACATATGCCTATATATTTATCAACTATAAAAAAAATAAAAAGATTTTATTTTAGCGTTTTTATTGAAAAAAACGTGCGTTAAGGGGTTAATGTAAAAAAATTGCATATTTTCACAATCAAAAATAGCATATTTTTATTATCAAAAATAGCATATTTTATCAGTCAAAAATTGCATATTTCAACAGTCAAACAAGGCATATTTCATCGGTCAAAAACTGCATATTTCAATAGTCAAAAATAACATATTTTAACAGTCAAAAATTGCATATTTCAACAGTCAAAAATAACATATTTTAACAGTCAAAAATAACATATTTTAACAGTCAAAAATTGCATATTTTAACAGTCACACACAGCATATTTCATCAGTCAATAATTGTCAATAATTGCATATTTCAACAGTCAAAAATTGCAAATTTTAACAGTCAAAAATTGCATATTTCAACAGTCAAAAATTGCATATTTTAACAGTCAAACAAGGCATATTTCAACAGACAAAAATTGCATATTTCAACAGTCAAAAAAAGGTATATTTCAACAGTCAAAACTAGCATATTATAACAGTAAAGCACAGCATATTTCATCAGTCAAAAACTGCGTGTTTCAACAGTAAAAAATAACATATTTTCACAGTCAAAAATTGCATATTTTAACAGTCACACACGGTATATTTCATCGGTCAAAAATTGCATATTTCAACAGTCAAACATGGCATATTTCATCAGTCAAAACTAGCATATATTAATAGTTAAAAATTGCATATTTTAGCAGTCAAACAAGGCACATTTCGTCAGTCAAAAACTGCATATTTCATCAGTCAAAAATTGCACATCTGAACAGTCAAAACATGGCATATTTCAACAGTCAAAACTAGCATATTTTAACAGTCACACACAGCATATTTCATCAGTGAAAAATTGCATATTTCAACAGTCAAACATGGCATATTTCATCAGTCAAAACTAGCATATATTAACAGTCAACAATTGCATATTTTAATAATCAAACAATGCATGTTTCGTCAGTCAAAAACTGCATATTTCAACAGTCAAAAATTACATGTTTCAACAGTCAATAATAACATATTTTAACAGTCAAAAATTAATATTTTAACAGTCAAACACGGCATATTTCATCAGTCAAAAATTGCATATTTTAACAGTCAAACACGGCATATTTCATCAGTCAAAAATTGCATATTTCAACAGTCAGAAAATGGCATATTTCAACAGTCAAAACTAGCATACTATAACATTAAAGCACAGCATATTCCATCAGTCAAAAACTGCGTGTTTCAACAGTCAAAAGTAACATATTTTAACAGTCAAAAATCGCATATTTCAACAGTCAAACATGGCATATTTCATCAGTCAAAACTAGCATATATTAACAGTCAAAAATTGCATATTTTAACAGTCAAACAAGGCATATTTCGTCAGTCAAAAACTGCATATTTCAACAGTCAAAAATTGCATATTTCAACAGTCAAAAATAACATATTTTAACAGTCAAAAATTGCATATTTTAACAGTCAAACAAGGCATATTTCGTCAGTCAAACACGGCATATTTCATCAGTCAAAAATTGCATATTTTAACAGTCAAACACGGCATATTTCATCAGTCAAAAATTGCATATTTCAACAGTCAGAAAATGGCATATTTCAACAGTCAAAACTAGCATACTATAACATTAAAGCACAGCATATTCCATCAGTCAAAAACTGCGTGTTTCAATAGTCAAAAGTAACATATTTTAACAGTCAAAAATCGCATATTTCAACAGTCAAACATGGCATATTTCATCAGTCAAAACTAGCATATATTAACAGTCAACAATTGCATATTTTAATAATCAAACAATGCATGTTTCGTCAGTCAAAAACTGCATATTTCAACAGTCAAAAATTACATGTTTCAACAGTCAATAATAACATATTTTAACAGTCAAAAATTAATATTTTAACAGTCAAACACGGCATATTTCATCAGTCAAAAATTGCATATTTTAACAGTCAAACACGGCATATTTCATCAGTCAAAAATTGCATATTTCAACAGTCAGAAAATGGCATATTTCAACAGTCAAAACTAGCATACTATAACATTAAAGCACAGCATATTCCATCAGTCAAAAACTGCGTGTTTCAACAGTCAAAAGTAACATATTTTAACAGTCAAAAATCGCATATTTCAACAGTCAAACATGGCATATTTCATCAGTCAAAACTAGCATATATTAACAGTCAAAAATTGCATATTTTAACAGTCAAACAAGGCATATTTCGTCAGTCAAAAACTGCATATTTCAACAGTCAAAAATTGCATATTTCAATAGTCAAAAATAACATATTTTAACAGTCAAAAATTGCATATTTTAACAATCAAACACGGCATATTTCATCAGTCAAAAATTGCATATCTCAACAGTAAAAAAATGGCATGTTTCAACAGTCAAAAACTGCGTGTTTCAACAGTCAAAAATAACATATTTTAACAGTCAAAAATTGCATATTTCAACTGTCAAACATGGCATCTTTTATCAGTCAAAACTAGCATATATTAACAGTCAACAATTGCATATTTTAATAATCAAACAATGCATGTTTCGTCAGTCAAAAACTGCATATTTCAACAGTCAAAAATTGCATATTTCAACAGTCAATAATAACAAATATTAACAGTCAAAAATTAATATTTTTTTACAGTCAAACACGGCATATTTTATCAGTCAGAAATTGAATGTTTCAACAGTCAAAAATTGCATATTTCAACAGTCAAAAATACCATATTTTAACAGGCAAAAATTGCATATTTTAACAGTCAAACACGGCATATTTCATCAGTCAAAAATTGCATATTTCAACAGTCAAAAAATGGCATATTTCAACAGTCAAAAATAGCATATTTAACAGTCAAAAATTGCATATTTTAACAGTCGAACGCGGCATATTTTATCAGTCAAAAATTACATATTCAACAGTCAAATATTGCCTATTTCAACAGTCAAAAATTGCATATTTAAACATTCAAAAATTGCATATTTCAAAAGTCAAAAATTGCATATTTCAACAGTCAAAAATTACATATTTTAACAGTCAAAAATTGCATATTTTAACAGTCAAACACGGTATATTTCATCAGTCAAAATTTGCATATTTCAACAGTCAAAAATAGCATATTTTACAGTCAAAATTTGCATATTCTAAGTCAAACACGGCATATTTCATCAGTCAGAAATTGAATTTTTCAACAGTCAAAAATTGCATATTTCAACAGTCAAAAATTACATATTTTAACAGTCAAAAATTGCATATTTTAACAGTCAAACACGGAATATTTCATCAGTCAAAAATTGCATATTTCAACAGTCAAAAATAGCATATTTTACAGTCAAAATTTGCATATTCTAAGTCAAACACGGCATATTTCATCAGTCAGAAATTGAATTTTTCAACAGTCAAAAATTGCATATTTCAACAGTCAAAAATTACATATTTCAACAGTCAAAAATACCATATTTTAACAGTCAAAAATACCATGTTTTAACAGTCAAACACGGCATATTTGATCAGTCAAAAACTGCTTATTCAACAGTCAAATATTGCCTATTTTAACAGTCAAAAATTGCATATTTCAACAGTCAAAAATACAATATTTTAACAGTCAAAAATACCATATTTTAACAGTCAAACACGGCATATTTCATCAGTCAAAAACTGCATATTCAACAGTGAAATATTGCCTATTTCAACAGTCAAAAATTGCATATTTGAGCAGTCAAAAATGACATATTTTAACAGTCATAAATAGCACATTTCGAGAGTCACAATGGCGTATTTTAACAGGTAAAAGTAGCATATTTTAAAAGTCATTTACTAGTTTTTTTAAATTTTGGTAAATGATATTTCTCAGCTGTCAAAGAGATTTCTTATAAATAAGGTATTATACTATGATTTATTACGCTTTCTATCAGTCAATGGCATTTATTAAAATAGCGTAGAAAAATGTTGGCGGTTTCGACGACCAAAGGCAAATATTTTACAGAAGATAACGACATATTTTAACGGCAAAAATTTTCATTTACGGTACAATTAAGAATTATTTAGTTGTTATTTTAAACAGTAAAATAACAACTGAATTATTCTCATTTGTAACGTAAATGAAAATGTTTACGTACATGAAAATTTTAAACATTAGAATATTCTTTTAGAAATTGATGAATTTCTTAACTGTCCAAATAGAAAAATAACATATATAATCTTTAACAAAAATAAAATATTTTAAAATTACATTGTTACTGTTGGAACTGATTTTTTCATTGCATAAGGATAAAGAAATGGCATAAATAACATATATTTATTATGAAAAACGGCATATTTTAAAAATTCGTAACAAACAGTAAAAAGCCTTAACGCAAATTATTCTTGTGCTTCATCATAGCTTCACTTGCAGTTAATATTCCAGTTAATCTCTTTAAAATAATTGATCAATTCAGCCAACTAGATGTCGCTTCGGCGTTTATTTCACTACAGAGAATCGCTTGTCATTCCCACCCCAAACGAAATTTACGAGATAAATATCCCGGGGAGGTGATTAATAACGCCCGCATCCCTGGACAGCAAAAAAAAATATTGAAAAGGGTCGAAGTTTTCGAATCCATCATTGAAATTGCCATAATTTCTCCGATCGGTCACGATGTGGATCCCAACTTGTCCGTGTAAGGCAAACACGGGGCGTGCCCCACGGTCTTACCTGCCCCCCTCCCTTCGAACCCCTCGGTAATCACCTTAACGACTTGCCGATAATTGGCCGTGTGCATTTATTCCCCCGCTGGGCACGATCGGATTTTTCGTAATTTTCAAAATCGCCAATTTATGTGTGGAATGGTGTTTAAAACCGGCCAGAGATGGCATTCCGCATTCCCGGCGTGTGTCGGCCATTTACGCTCCAATTGACGGCATTATCAATGCAAATCGTCTTCAAGCCCTCGCTTCCGGTGTCGAATTTGAGGTTATGTTAATGGTAGCAACATGTGCGCTCGTGTAGGATGTCACCATTTAAAGTAAATTACGACCTTTAAGTACTGCACCCAGAAAATTATGCCAAAACGTAACATCTGGCAAATGGTATTGGTTTCAGTTTCCAAATATTTTAAAAGAAATGGATTACCTCCATAACTAGTTGCTACAAATTTAATATTAGAGACTAGTTCCATTTCACGTGTTAATTAAATTACTTTTTAGTCGCAAGTGATTTAATTAAATCCGTAATTAAGATGGAAATATACATTTTATTTGTAAAAGCACGAACAACGATTAGACTTAATTAATACGTAACATATTGCTACTAAAATGACACAAATGGTAACTCAAAGCTGCGTGATTAAAATAAAGTAATATGGGATATATAAAACAATGCAAAAGTTGACAAATAGTAATTTACGATACAAGTAACGTTATAAAGGTTTTTACATTACGAGAGAAAAGTTTCAAAGCACGAGCGACGTAGGAGAAAACAATTGTTATCGACTTGTATATTTCCAAATTTACTCAAAATTGATTCTACTTTAAAAAGAGTAATTTCGCCCCTCTCTACCACTTGCTAGAATAGGAAGCTGTCCTCAACTATGGTTATTATTATAGCTGTAGCTTTAAAACTTATAAACGTAGCTTTAATATTGACAACCATTGACCCGTCCCGTCGTGTCATTTAATATACTTAGCGCCTGAAATAATAACATTGACATCTGGCCGAGTTGAAAGGATGGGTGAAAAGGGTAGCCTGCGGTGATCTGTATTTTTACGGCAGGCGGTATAATTACATGTTTATGGCGATAATGAAACGTTGCTGGAGGGACTGGTGCAGAGTCAGAGCCATCGCTGTTTGATTTAGGCTGGCTGACAGTTTATATTTACGGTCCCATCTGCACCGGCCTCTTCCTGTCGTCCTTCTTCCCCCGCCCGTCCCCGCGTTACCGGCTTGTGTGTGTGTATATTTAAAAGGTCCGCCATTAAAAATTCATGGCCTGCCCGATCCTCCCGATACCGACAGAAAAGGGCCCATCTCGAAAGTTTCGAGCACTAATTGATTATTAATTTCCATTAGGAGTTTGGGAACTGTTTGTACGAGTATAATGTATTCGTCCCTTACGTTTCGGGCACCTGATCATTATATGTGATTGATTGGTGGGGGCTGAATAGAAGGCTTGCCATCTTCTTGAGATTTATCCAGGCATTCACCATTTGAAAATACATAAAGATTCAATTATTCTTAAAGTTACAATGGTTTACTTTATTAAAACAATACTTAGTAAACGCAAGTTTAATGTTACGATCGCGCACCTGACACCAATTTATTGCCGTGTCGATTATTACACCACAAAATGTTCTACAACGTCTAATTACTTCTTACAGCGACGCGGAGCGAATCACAAACCAAGGTTATGGCAGACTTCTGAACCAAGTGCAAAGCTTGGGGTTCAACAGTTACCTGAACAACCTTAATAAAGGTGATCCACAGGTGTCTTATAAAACCGTTCTATAATTACATCAAATTATACTCATAACACAGTGTGTTTACTTTGTGTACAAACTCGCATTCAATTCAACACACATGCCTTATACGCAAACGCATTATTAAGCTTCAATTATCGACCGCTAAATTGGTGCACACCATTAATTTTATTTACAAGATGGCTGCATGTAATGCATCCATTAGATCAAGAAAGAAAAGCAACGTTGATATCTGATGGAGAAAGAAGAAACTCTGGCGAGGTACGTCCTGCCATCATTCATAACCAGACGTCAGACTGTCAATCATTAGGTTGGAGTATTTCCAGTTCTGTGTTTCACCCCGACGACGAAAAGGAAAACAGTAAATGTCTGGGAAGTTCGAGCGTTCGCTTTCTCGCTCGCTTTTTAATAACCATCCGACGTATGTGCGTGCGTGGGTGTGTGTGTATGTGTTACAGCAATGGGTTCGTCGCCTCGGTTTTAAAGTTGTCATCCGAAAAGAAAGAAGAATTTAGGTGCGGCCGAATGTACCATGCACGTTCTAGTTAGCACTGTTGCAAGCAATTATCGACCGAACTCTATCCATATTCTATCATGTGAGCCACAAAATTTTGTTTCAGAGTTGGCTGTGAGATAAATGAGGTATGTTGCATATTATTACGTCATGAGATTTAAAAAAATGAATTAATCTCAGACATGACTGCTATGTTTTTCTCTCTCAGGCATGGCCAACTCAGCAACAAAATTCTGTGGCTCTCACCTTATATCTTAAGGCTGTTCGACCAGTTCGAAAAATGAAGCATTTTCGGCACTCGGCTCGTAACTGATTGTAGCGTGATCGATTAAAAATTATGCAATAATATTTTACACAGGGTTACATAAAGGATGAATGTTGGTTTCTAGATAATTATATTTTTTATAAGTACTTCTAATAATGTGCAATTTAGTGTTAAAAAATGGGTATTTTCAACATTAAATAGAATGTAAATAAACGCTGAAAATCAAAAATGTTTTACTATAGAGACACAGATTGATTCTTTAGTAATAAAATCCATTAAGCCAAATTAGTTTTACCTGAAAAATACGCACGCAATCACGAATGAGCTAGACCCGCAAAAAATTTAGTTGGCGTAAAGTAATGCCATCTATGGAAAATAATATTTTTTTCTACGATAGGATTTTTAAGAGATGAGTATATGTTTTGTCAGGTCAACCAATTCAATTTTGAGCTATTCCAAACCAATGTTCTGCCTTATAGAAATATTCAGTCAACGTGGGCTGTCTAAACGGAAACCATCCTTTCATGGGTGATTTTTGGTTGATTTTCTCAGGATTATTATAATTTAAACTTTTGTTGCGTTTCATGTTTTTATTAACAGTCTCCCGATACGTGTTTCGAGTTATTACGTTAATTATCAAAAGAGTACAAACTTAATACGCTAAAGTGGCGCAATCTATTGCCTGAATGTTGTACTAAACCCAATCTGGGTGGCATAACCACCGACAGATAAAGGATCAATTACTTTTAATGTCTACATTATTATTGTTATATTTGCCGCCGTTGGCATTCCCATATCTGTCGGTGGTTATGCCACTCAAATCTGGTTTAGTACAACATTCAGGCAATAGATTCCGCCACTTTGGCTACGTTTCTACGTTTAACGGTGTTTGGAATATTTATAGTTCATTAGTAATTTCCGTTTCCCAGCAACTAACTGCACTGGTGGGACCTGAAAGGTCGAAACCGGTCTGTAGGTGTTCTGATGGGGGAACAATATTTAATTATTGCCTAAAATTATTTTATTTTTATAATGGTCCGACAATAGTTACATCAAATTTATGTGAATAATAATTGTAGAGAATGCTAAAATGAACAACTCATAAAGAATAAGTTTTTTCGAAATATTTTTTGCGGCATTTTTTTCAGGACTTCTTTGTAAAGAATTTTTTCAAGATTTTCTTTTCCAGAATTCTTTTTCAGGTACAGTTTTCTAGATTATTTCTGTTCAGGTTTATTTCAAGAATTTTTTTCAGAATTTTTTCAGGGCTTTTTCAAAAAATTGGAGACTTTTTTTTCCTTCAGAACTTTTTAAAGACGTTTTCGGGACTTTTTTCAAGATTTTATTTTCAGCATTTTTTTTTTAGGATTCATTTTCTCAACACGATTTACAGAAATTTATTTTTCGAATATTTTTTCATGACTTTTTTTTTCAAGACATTACTTTCAGGAATTCTTATCGCGATTTTTAGTAGACTTTTTTTAGGACATTCTCTTCAGGATATTTTTTCATGAACTTTTCTTTAAAGACTTCTTTTTCAAGACATTACTTTCAGAAATTTTATCACGATGACTTTCTCTTCAGTATTTTTTTTTCAAAACTTTCTCTGGTTTATTTACAAGACTTTTTTTAGGGTCTTGACGGGACTCTTTGTGGCACATTTTTGCAGGACTTTTTTAAGACTTTCTAAGGATTTTTTCTGGCTTTTCTTCAGGAATTTTTAACAGGACTTTTTTAGGACTGTTTTGCCAACTTTATTTTCAAAAATTTTTTCTAGGTTTATTTTTCAATACTACAAGAATTTATTTTACGGAATTTTTTCAGGACTTTATTTCAGAAGATTTCTTTCAGCATTTTTTTCAAGACTTTTTTCAGGTGATTTTATTTGCAGCAATTTTTTCAAGATATATTCTGTAAATGTTTAATGTTGGCGGCGTTTACTTCGTGGAACATAAGTAAATTAAATTACGGCTTTACATTTCTTATATATTACAGGGCTTCAAACAGGTTGACATAATGTATTCGCCCCTGTTTGAAGCCCTGTAATATATAAGAAATGTAAAGCCGTAATTTAATTTACTTATGTTTGAAAATGACCAGTGAATGGTCGAAACTAGTCACATAAATAAAATGTAGTGGTATAAAAAAGTTAAAGTGTTTTATTCCAATATATTCTGTAGACACGATTTACATTTTTTTTTTTCAGAAACTTCTTTGTAGACTATTTTTCAAGACCTTACTTTCAGGAATTTTTTATTCGGGACTTTTTTGCGGGACTTCCTCTTCAGGGACATTTTTTCGATTTTATTTAAGGCTTTCTCTTTGGGACATTCATGATTTTTTACGGAACTTTTTTAAGGGTTTTGAGGCGATTTAGAACATTTTTCAGGACTTTTTTAAGACTTTTTCAGAATTTTTTTTACAGGACTTTCTTCGGGAATTTTTATCAGGATTTTTTAAGATTGTTTTGTCAACTTCATTATCAGAATTTTTTTCTAGGTTAAATTTTTCAAAACTCCAAGAATTTATTTTACGGAATTTTTTTTCGAGACTAATTCACAACATTTTTTCGGAACATTTTATTCAAATATTTTTTCGAAACCTTTTTTACAGCATTTTTTAACACCTTTTTTCTGGATTTCTTTCAGCATTTTTTTTTCAGGCCGTTTTTTCTAGAATTTTGTTTCAGGAATTTCTTTCGAATCTTTTTGTTCAGGTTTGTTTCAAGATTTTTTCCGGATTTTTTTTTGTTCAGGTTTATTTCAAGAATTTTTTCAGAACATTTTTTCGAAACCATTTTTGCAGCGTTTTTTTAATATCTAGAATTTCTTTCAGGGCTCTTTTTCAGGACTCCCTCATCAGGATTTTTTTTGCAGGACTTTTCTGGATTCTTTTTATTCAGGTTGATGATGGGAGCCATTACTTTATGATACATTTTGATTCAGGAACTTTTCAATAAAATGTACTTTGTTGATGTCACACACGTTTCACACACAGTCTGTCTGTTTGATAGTGACCCTGTAAGGGTCGACACTATAGCCGCAAAAATAAAGAACGTGTGTGATATCAGCAAAGCGTATTTTACGAATTTTCTACATCTGTTTCATAATCCAATAGATTTTGTGATTTTAATTTAGTGAATGTATAGTAATTTTACTATGTATGATAGCCCGAGTTTTTTTCATATTTTATTGTAATGAAATCTAAATTAAATGACTTGTGCAATCTGAGAATATGCACCAATGAATTATTATTATTAAATACTTGCTATATATTTAAACAAATTCAGATTGTAAATTTCGCTCCAGCAAATCCGATTATAAATTCGTGTGATACACCACATAAATCACACTAATCTAACCAAAATATATGTTCGTGCCGGGTTGCCCCGAGGCTCCGAATCGGTTCAACGTCCACGAACGTTTGCCGAATTAAAATTTTAAAACCGCAGCTCAATAAATAATCTCTCTCCACGGACCGGTGCCCCCCATTTACCCGAAAAGAAAAAAAAAACACGTCATTAAATCTCATTAAAATGATTCTTTTGTACTCCTCATTCATGACCATAATAAAATGTATTCGTGCGCCGTTCATACATTAGCATACGCTTGTTATTCATAAGAGCGACGGGCAAATCAGAAAATCGGCACTTAACGAGCCTCGTCGGGCATTCTGAATCTGAAGAGGCCGGCACTGTTGTTACACGCAATTCGACGAAATTAATTAATTACGAGGCGGGTTTTAATTATTACAGGAAACTATACTATCCCCGCGGATGACGGCGAGAGGGAGATAAGATCGGAGATGGTACGCGCAGCGGACAACACGCTGTGAACGCGGTCATCTCGGATGAGATGGGTACTCGAAAAAGGAGGAGAAGAAAGTAACTATGAATATTTTACCGCGGCGCGGCGCGGTCGTAAATTGGGTTATTAAGGGCCCCCCTACTTTGACCCCGGACGGGGCGACGCTGAAAGTTAAAAGTAAACATTCCGGACGTCTTGTTATGGTAATATGGTCGTGGAACTAGACAAGGCCATAAAAACACTTTTTGATTTCCTGCGTTCGGATCTTCTGGGGAGATTAAAAGCCGACCTAGGTGCCCGAAGAGTAAACAAGGCCGTTCGGTTTGTTGTCGGCGGGGGACCATAAATTTTTCATATCCGTATTCATATCGGAATTTGAATGGGAACGGGCGGATTATAATCTGGTTACTATCCAAACCTGTAATTGTTAAGGGTATCTTCTAAAATTCGAAAGCTGTGACCCGTTCTCCAATTTTTATTGATTCTTCTGATATCGACGTCCTTCGTTTCTTTCAGGATGACATTTTTGTAGAGGAAGAAGCGGTATTTAAATAATTGTCACATTTTGGTTTACATTTACTGACATGCACAAATGCCCTAGAGATAAAGAGGAAGAGAGTGCAGTACAATTTTCAACGTAAGCAAAAAGATTCTAAGGTCGCCTGAGTAAACTGAAAACTGAACGTGAAAATGACAAAGAGGAACAAAATAAAGAAACGATGGAAGAATTGAAACGGATGATGCAAGAGTTAATGCGGGAAGTGACGAAAAGCTATGAAGAGCTAAAAAACCCAACGAAGAGATAAATAAAAACAGAGAGAAGCTAAAAGAACTAAAATATGAAATAAAAATAATAAGAAGAGAAAGTCCTGAATAAGAAAGTCTTGAAAAAGTCCCGATAAAAATGTCCCAAAAAAAGAGTCCTGACAAAAAAATGTCTTGAAAAACAGGTCCAAAAAGACCAGAAATAAAGTCCTGAAAAAGAGCTGACAAAAAAATGTCCTGGAAAAAAGTCCTGGAGAAACAGTTTTGGAAATAAAGTCTGTGAATAAAGTCCTGAATAAAGTCCCGAAAAAGAGTCCTGATAAAATATCCTGAAAAAATATCCTGTAAAAACAGTTTTAAAAAAGTGTTTTGCATATAACATTGTAAAAAATGCTAATAAAACATTTCTGAAAAAAACACTGTAAAAATATCCTTAAAAAGACCTGAAAAAATTCTGAAGAAATTGTCCTGAAAAAAAATCCCAAAAAGAGTCTTGAAAAAAGTCCTGCAAAAAGGCCTGAAATAAGTTCTTAACAAAATTCCTGATATAAAAAGTCTCGAAAAAAAATGCTAAAAATATCTGAAAACGTTCTTAAAAAGGTCCAAAAACGACCATGAAAAAAAAATTCCAAAAATTGTCATGAACAACATTCTGAAAATTTGTTCTGAAAAAAATCCCGAAAATAAGTCTCAACAAAGGGTTCTTGAGAAAGTCTCGAAAACGACCAGAGAAAAAAATCCTGTTAATAAAATTTTGAAGATAAAGGTCCTAAAAAATTTCAAACAAGAAGTCCTGAAAATTAATTAATTAATTAAAAAAATGTTCTGAAATATAGTACTGAAAAAAGTCCTGTAAAGAAGGCTTGAAAAAAAATTCCCGGAAAAATAATTCTGAAAGAAAGTTTTGAAAATAATCCTGTAAAGAAGTCCTGAACAAGAGGTTCTTAAAGAAATCCAGGAGGAACAGTCCTTGAAAAAGTGTCCTGATAAAAGCCGTGAAAAAAAAATCCGGAAAATAGTCTTCATACAAATGTCCCGAAAAGAGTCCTAAAATATGTCCTGAAGACAGTACAGAAAAAGAGTCGTGATGAAATATCATAAGAAAATTGACCTGTAAAAACAGCATTGAAAAATTGCCCCGAAAATAATATCTTTAAAAAATAAACAAAAACATTTCTGGAAAATTTTCCTTAAAAGGAAATCCTAAAAAGTCCCGAAGAAAGTCCTGCAAAAAGGCCCAAAATAAGTCCTTAACAAAATTATAATAAGTCTTGAAAAAAATGCTAAAAATATATGTCCTTAAAAAGGTCCAAAAATGACCATGAAAAAAAAATTCCAAAAATTGTCATGAAGAACATTCTGAAAATTTGTTCTGAAAAAAATCCCGAAAATAGGTCTCAACAAAGGGTTCTTGAGAGAGTCTCAAAAACGTCCAGAGAAAAAATTCCTGAAAAAAAAATTTATTTTGAAAATTAAGGTCCTACAAAATTTCTTAAAAAGTCCTGAAAAAGTATCCTCGAAGAAAGGTCTTTTGAAAATGTTCTTAAAAAAGA